>CM052810.1:35420289-35522257 GCA_028533885.1 Nasua narica | reverse complement strand
CGGAGGGGGTGATGAACCAGGAGAGACTGTGGACTCTGAGCAACAAACTGAGGGTTTTGGAGGGGAGTGGGTATGGGGTGGGTGAGCCTGGCAGTGGGTATCGAGAAGGGCACATACTGCATGGAGCACTGGGTATGATGCATGAACAATCAATCTTGTAACACTGAAAAATTAAAATAAACATATTTGGGGAGAAAAAAACAAACAAACAAAAAAAATAAAGGAAACTAGTTATTTTCAAAAGTTTTCTCAAGTTCCCTTTATATCAATAATTGTCCCTATTCCAGTCCAGTGATAAGTGGCAATGGTTAAACATTGTTTGCCTCTAAGATAGGTTAATATCAGTCCTTGAATCTTAAGTTGCCCAAATGAAGACATTTTGATATGCACCTGCAAGAGAGACACCTACATAGGACAACTGTATTTGAACTGTTGTCTTTGACTTAATGCTCAATCAGTTCTGTTTAAAAATTCCATATATATTTGAGAAAGGCATTATGTTAAGATTTTATTATTCAAAACAGAATTGTTCGTGTAAATTTATAAAGATACTGGCATGTGTGTTTGTTTATATTTGTATTTGTATTTGCTATTGCATTATGGAATATCCCTGTGTTCTAAATGACCACTTTGTATCATAATTTCAAAGATCAATATCACACTATATATTACTTGAGAATATTTTGCCAAAGTAGGACAAACACAAACAAAAGTAGCAACAGAGCTTTTTCCCAGAACATTATCAGAAAGTGCCCAAGAATTAAGCAAAGTTAAAAAACATATACCTACCAGTAAACACAGCTGAAATTAAATAAGTTATCCAAAATTCTATCCCAAATGGCCATGATCCCAGAGAGTTGATTCAAATTGCATTTACATTTTTAGTGGACAGAAAATTTTCATGTTATGTAAACTATTCCTGAGGGGATAAAAAAAAAACTTTACTTTTTATTTTATAAACTTAGTACACCTTTAGTACCATACTAACAATACTTAAAATGGAAATTAGAAACCAGTTCCACTGAATCACTTACTAGCTATTGTCCCTCAATTCCACGCCACCTTGCTATACATGTTTGTATTTTTGAGCTCGTTCTCTAAAAATGACATGTCTTCCTTGTCAGCTGACAACCTACCTATCTGTTTTCAGCAATCAGTGGTATCAGCAGGAAAACTGGCAGGCAGGAAAGAGGTGAGCTTGCTTTACTCTGGTTTGCTCCCTGTCCATTCAGCATCATCTCACCAACAGTTTTCACTCTAGCAAAAACAGATACTTCAAATTGCATGTTTTTATTTCCTCCACTCTCCCAGAACCAGTTTCAACCATACCCCTCAGAAGTACCAAAACAAGATAACCAGTGTCCCCTCCTCAGAGCTCTTTAGGTGGTCTCCTCCAAGCTCCTGAGGTATAAGCACTCCCTCAGAGGTCTAGGTCCCAGCTTTGTGGGGCCCCTCGTACTATATTCCAGGTTCTGATAACACCCATAGCTTCCATTTCTTCCTCCTGGCCTAAGAGTGAGCTACTTCCTTGGTTGCTATCTCTTTTAATCTCCCTCTCTTACTGTCTCTTTCCCCCAGTTCCCTCTCTCAGTTTCTCTAGTGCCTGCATTATCAATTCCTTATATGCAATTATCTTTTAAAAATATCTGGTATGGGGCACCTGGGTGGCTCAGTGGGTTAAAGCCTCTGCCTTAGGCTTAGGTCATGGTCTCAGGGTCCTGGGATGGAGTCAACATCAGGCTCTCTGCTCAGCAGGGAGCCTGCTAACCCCTTTCTTTCTGCCTGCCTCTCTGCCTACTTGTGATCTCTTTCTCTCTGTCAAATAAATAAATAAAATCTTTTAAAAATAAAAATATCTGGTATGCTTTCTATTTTCTAGACCAGACTGTAATAGATTCACTCATACCAACACCAATAAAAAAGTGTAAAGTGTTGCAAATTAAACTTATAGAATGAGATATAAAAAAATGTAGGGAAAAGGGTAAAGGAAGAAGAGCTACTAATAAAAAGGAGAGAAAGAAGAAATTATTATCAAATACAGAGTGTGTTTAAGAAGGGCTAGAGTGATATTTTGATTTGTAATGAGAAATATATATTTGGTCTTGGTCTCTCTTTCTGGCAAAGTTCCTAAAAACCTCCAGGATTTCCTAAGTGATGAAAGCAACAAAGATGTTGTTCACTATGTTGATGAGGTGACTTTTATAAGGCACCTAAGGATGGGCCCAACGATGTGATTAGAAGATTAGAGTTTCCAGTCCTAGTCCCCTGACCTTTGTATCTTTAATCTGGCTGCTCCTGAGTTATATCTTATTATAATAAACCAGGAATATAGTAAATAGAATGTTTCTCTGTGTTCTGTTAGTTGCTCTAACAAATTAATCAAACCTTAGGAAGATGGGAGTCATTGGAACCTCCAATTTGTAGCCAGTTTGTCAAAAGTATAGGTAACAATCTAGGTTTGCGACTGGCTCCTGAAGCAGGGTGTAGGGTTATAGCCTTGTAGGACTGAACCCTTAAACTGTGGAATCTGATGGTATCTTTGGGTAGATAGTGTCAGAATTGAATTTAATTCTTGAACATGAGCAAGACATTAGCAGGTGTCTGAGAATTGCTTAGTGTTATGTGAGGAGCCTCCTCTACAGATATACCTTATAATTGGGTCCAGGAACTTCAAAGAGCCAAGATGGGTAAACAAAAAACATATTAATTAATTAATTAATTATTAATCAGCAATAAAATGGGGGAAAAAAAAGAATCTATCTGATTCTCTTAATAGACCCCAAAATGTTGTGGTAAAATCAACAGCCATGTGCGACAAAGGTTCCTGTTGTAAGAAAAACCATCATGATTAAACTAATGTTTTCTCATGCTAATAGCCAATATCATATAAAACAGGGAAACCTCTGTACCATTCTGATAAACTCAAGAATAAGGCAATGATACACACTTTTATCACTATTATTTATCATTATTCTAGAATATAATCAGTGCAAGTAGCCATGAAACGAGAGTAAATCACATGGCTACTTATATGCTTACCTATTTTTCTGAAAGTCAGTTTTTAGTAATGGAAGAGATATTTAGACATTGCTTTATATATTCTTTTTAATCAGATTTGATCAGAATCAAGTCAATTTCAGAAAGAAGTAAAGTAATTTTTCATTTATTTTGGTCAACTTAATTACTGAAGTAGATACAAGAGGACAGAAAAAGAAGATATCCTAACACCATCCAAAGTATATAAAAATAATATAACTGGCATTAAGGATAATTTAATTTAACAATAACTTAAACAAAACTTAGTTATCGAAGATTTCCAGCCAGGAATATTAGAAGTTCATATGAAACAAAGGTTACATGACAAAGTAAAGCACGGAAATTTTTACATATCTGATTCTGTTAAACTTGAATTTGCAAATTAATGCTTTAATGTTCCTTAAGAAGTAGTACACAACCTATTTATATAATCAAAATTTTACGTAAAAAAGATTTTGCTTGATTACAAATGAGATTATTTTTAACATATTGCTGTGGAGGGTTAGTTTGCAAGTGATTATTAATACTTATAAAATGTGTCATTCAAGATTTTTACCTGATTAAGAGAATATGAGTCTGTATCTTTTGAATTCTTTCCCTGAAGTGTGGAAACATTTGGGGACTACCTGATAAAAATCTACCTTACTATCTTATCTAATAAAAGTATCTATCTTCAATACTTATAAAATTTTGTAAGGTTCTCCTCTTTTATGATGGTGTCAGAATTAGAAAATCATTAATATTGCTTCTCATGGCACTCAACATAGCATATCTTAACATGCGGTCATGGTCATATACCCCCACACACATACTCACTCCATACCCAAATCACGTAATTTACACAGGAAGAAGGCAATGCAGGGCCTCAGTTAGCTGAACTTCAGTATAAATTTAAAAGCAATGGAATGCACAGGTCTTTTAATGAGATTACTTAATAATGTACAGAAAAAAACATTTAATGCTGAGTAAGAATCATCTAAGGAAAGGGGGTCCAGAATAAATGGAAAGTAGATTATCTACTCTGAGCAATGGCTTTTCTGTTGCATCTGAAAGCACAGGCTTCTCATTTTCATTTCCAAAAACAATGCATCAAACCAAGATGAAAAATTTCCATGTAAAGCACTCATTTGTAGTTTCATCAATTGCTGCTAGTCATGGAATTCTATGATACACTACATCTTACACTCACCTGACCCCAAACCCAGAACTATCTCAGATCTATTTTATCAGCAGCAGGTGTTTGGAGATCTTTATGTGGGACACTTCTCACTTTCCGTTTTTTGAAAGTCCCTGCTGCTATGAATAAACTCAAATAAACTCCAGTTGCTTGTTGTGAACAAGCCATTTGAACTTTGGATGTGTCTTGTGGTTTCTGACTCCTCATCATTTCTGATTTCAGTTTACTTATGAATTCTGATGACTTGTAGCTTTAGTCTACTCATAGCTTCTGCTAACTCACTTTGTCTACCATCTCAGGGTTTCTTTGCGTCTCTTCAGGTGTTATTTCCATAATAAAATACTGATGCTTTTCTGTGTTATATAGTTATATTTCTCAAAAAAGATCTAATTTAGCTAGCTAGCTACATCATGCCCATTTGGGTAGAATCTTAATATTAAGCCTCTTCAGACAAAACTTACTGACCTATATATTGGTTTCCTTTGGATCGGTTTGTTACATCAGGCCCATAATTTTTCTAGGAAGAATGGTCACATAAAAACAAACATGAGTCTCTAGACTTCATGAATTCTTTAGATTCACTTCTAAGAGCAAAGATCTTAATCAGTGATCATCTCAAAAGAAAACAGTGGTCATAGCTATTTGCAGCCATTATAAGACTTAATGAAAGCAAGGTAATATCTATTAGGCATTACAGGTTATATATGTATACACACACACACATATATGTGTGTGTATATATATATATATATATATATCTTCATATATCCATATATATCCATATGTATATGAAAATATCAGGGAATATTCAAGAGATAGACATACAATTAATCATATGATATATAATATTCTTAGGAAAAAGAACTATGAATAATTAATGCCAAAAATTCAGCATTTTGTTATATCTACATTTCTTTCTAATCTCTCCTAAATTTATCATGTATTGCTCTAATCCTCCACCTTACTGTGAATATGGCCTCATACTTTTCAATTGACAGCCACTTTTCTCTTACTCTTATAACCTGAAGAGATCCTTGGAGGCCATAGATTATGTTGGATCCAGCAATAAAATCCCACTGGGTAATGCATGTTTATAAGTTCTAAAGTACACTTTATTAGCATATAAATTGAAAATAGCAACTTTGATCACGTTGTTTAATGAAAAACACCTCTTAGTACAAGTGAAAAACTATTTCCTTAATCCAGGTTGCCTAGAAAAC
The DNA here is from genome assembly GCA_028533885.1 of Nasua narica. Taxonomy (NCBI): domain Eukaryota; kingdom Metazoa; phylum Chordata; class Mammalia; order Carnivora; family Procyonidae; genus Nasua; species Nasua narica. Next base: position 35,516,824 of record CM052810.1, on the reverse strand, counting down.
AACAACAAAAACTACTTATGTGATTACTGCAAAAAGTGACAGGAGACAGAAAATCAAAGTGATGGTTGAACCAATCAACCTTTAGAAGAAATCTTATGTTAACTCTGGGCAAGTAAATAGCTGGATACATGTGTAGACAGAAATCCTTCCAATAATGTTCCTAATGTCAAGGTCTCTTGGGCAATAAAAGACTTGCCTGTGATGAAGTCCATTAGGCAGCAACCTTATTAAACATGGCGCACACAATTAGCTCTGGGTGACTACCTCCAGCCTTCTCTCCTGTGACAATGCAACGAATCTTCATTTTTCCAATAAAAACTGATGTGGCTTTGATCAAACCTTCTAAACCTCAATTTCCCTGGGTTAAAAATATTCCTAGAAATATTTTTTGAGACCCAACATCATACAGACATCCTTTTATTTTTCTTCTTGTGCATGATATTTTAGTCTGTGTGCAAATATCATAATTAAAGAATGAACTATTTCATGATGGTTTATCACTGAGTTCTACAGTTTTTATAATTATATCATGCAAATATGTCAAGTTGCAGAAAAAGTATTCAACAAATTCATATTGCTATATACATTCTTATTCATTTATTTTGAAAGTAAGCATCAACTTAAACAATAAAACAATTTTAATTGGAAAGGACAATCTCACTATTCTTGACCACTGAATGATTATGAAGAGAGAGAATAAACACATGTTACTGAATTTGAAAAGATGGACAACCAAAGGGATATTGGTTTATAGATGAGAGTTCTTTACAACAGAAACATAAAAAAATTGACTAAAGGAAGTAATAATATGTAATAATCTAAAGAATTTTTGTGACTGAAAACAAAATGCATAATTTGAGGAGAATATGTACTGTTATTTAAACACTAAAAGGTAAAAAGTATGTCAAGTAGTAATAAATGGGCGACATCAGCTTTCCATAAGCAGTTGTAATCCTGCCTGGGTATAAGAAAGAGCTATATAGAAAGGTACAGAGGTATAAAAAATATGACTGCTTCTTTTAACAAAATTAGTTTAGAAGTCTAAGTGAAAATATTATACCAGAGGTCCTCAAAAATATTGCTTTACTTTCCCATTGTGACTTTAACAAATTACAACAAATTTTGTGGCTTAAGCAACATAAATGTATTATCTCACAGTTCTGGTATTCAGAAGTCCTCCAGAAAAAGGTCTCTCTGGCTAAAATGAAGATGTCAGTAGAACTGTATTCTTTTTTTTTTTTTCAATACGTATTCAAAAAAAAACTTTAATACTATATTCAGTAGTACTTCCTCAAGATTTTTTCCCAGTATTTTCTTTAATAGGTTTTTTATTTTATTTTATTTTTCAGTGTTTCAAGATTCATTGTTTATGCACCACACCCAGTGCTCCATGCAATACTTGCCCTCCTTAATACCCACGACCAGCTCACCCATCTCCCCACCCCCCTCCAAAACCCTAGGTTTGTTTCTCAGAGTCCACAGTCTCTCATGGTTCATCTCCCCCTCCAATTTGCCCCAATTCACTTTTCCTTTCCTTCTCCTAATGTCCTCCATGTTATTCCTTATGCTCCACAAGTAAATGAAACCATATGATAATTGACTTTCTCTGCTTGACTTATTTCACTCAGCATAATCTTCTCCAGTCCCATCCAGTCCATGTTGATACAAAAGTTGGGTATTCATCCTTTCTGATGGAGGCATAATATTCCATTGTACATATGGACCATATCTTCTTTATCCATTCATCTGTTGAAGGGCATCTTGGCTCTTTCCACAGTTTGGGGATTGTGGACATTGCTGCTATGAACATTGGGGTACATATGGCCCTTCTTTCCACTACAACTGTATCAAGTGTTGGAGAGGATGTGGAGAAACCCTCTTACACTATTGGTGGGAATGCAAGTTGGCGTAGCCACTTTGGAAAACAGTGTAGAGATTCCTCAAAAAATTGAAAATAGAGCTACCCTATGACCCTGCAATTGCACTACTGAGTATTTACCCCAAAGAACTATGTTCTTTTGTGGGGGCTCTAAGCAGACTCCATTTCCTTGTCTTTCCAACTTCTAAAAGCTGCCTGTGTTCTGTGGCTTATGGTCCCCTGTCAACTAACCAGCAACATTTGCCCTGAGAACTGTTCAGATTCTTTGTCATAGCTTTTAACATAAAATTATTTTTAGATCAATCCAGTTTTTATTCAATTCATAGATCATATAAAAATACTTCTTCTTAAGGAGGTTCTTGGACTCCTCTGACCCATCTTCATACAGAGAACATATGAACTTACATATTCAGTTAAAATTTTAGGGTGCCTGGGTGGCTCAGTGGGTTAAAGCCTCTGCCTTCGGCTCAGGTCATGATCTCAGGGTCCTGGGATCAAGCCCCACATCCGGCTCTCTGCTCAGCAGGGAGCCTGCTTCTGCCTCTCTCTCTCTGCCTGCCTCTCTGCCTTCTTGTGATCTCTCTCTCTCTGTCAAATAAATAAATAAAATCTTAAAAAATATATATACATATAAAATTTTAATTAAGGTCTTCAATGTTGGTCATAAAAATTGTCTCCTAACTCTTATTTGACTTACTTCCTTATAAATATCATCTTATATAATGGTACAAGTTACCTTCACTTTAGATTCATAATCAACACCATAGATTTTAATTATATTTGAGGTCCTATCAAAACCTCAGTGGAAAAAATCATTTTTGTTATATTTTTAAATCATATTTACAAAGGTGTATTACAATATTGTTTTCTGAACTTTGAAGTTCACTTAATTAAAAAGCTTATAATTTCTTCTTTATTTGTTCTGAAATCATTGTTCAGGATACTATGTAATTTTAAGGAATAGCAAATTCTAAACCTTAAGCCAGAAGACATTGTGTTTAGTATAAACAATTTTTTTATATTTCTGAAATATACATAAATATATAATATATATGTATCTCAACATTTGAGACGCTCTCTCTAGTAACATTTATATATATAAAATATATATAAAATTTATATATAAACCTATAAATCTATGTATAGAAACATTCAGATGCTTTTAGGCAAGGGTCTGTCAATATCTGCACTGGGCATAACACCCAGCTATCTCAAAGCAAGCTGCTTTAAGCATTTGTGTTACGTAGTTGACTCTTGAAGGCATTTGTGTTTTCCTTCCCTTGTATATTTCTAAATGAATTATTTCTTACATTGACTTTTTCTCAGCACTTGGAACTACTAAAATTTTGTCTTTCCTAAGGAGCTTCTATTTTTTCCCTATGTCAGTGTCTTCCAAATGTTTACTGCATCATTAAAATTCTTTTCCAAACCATGTCTAGACATTTATATCTTTTACATATACCATAAAGCACACAAAAATGGACTTAAAAATATAGATGAGTTAAAATAATAATTAGAAATGCCGATATTTTACAGCATCACACTATGAAGATCGTTATTCTAGTTATTATCATTTTATTTCTTATACATGACTGAGAAGCCTAGAGGCAGTGGTTATGACAAATAAAAGAAACCTTACTGACTTGATGTTGGTAATATTGGTTTTTTTTGTCTTAATCCTCATTTTCTCAAGTTTTACTTTTTATTTGATAAAATGTTCCTTTTCATGTGTTTTCATATCCTTTTTGGGAAAAAAAAGTACTACAAAATAATTATGCAATCTCTTGGATAGAATATCAACATATCACAGAATATTAGAGCTCAAAGAGCAATTAGATAAACACTGTAATTGTACAGATAAGTAAAATAAGGCTTGTGAATTTTAAATTATGTTCTCAAGGTCAAGATCCTTTCTATGTATGTCACATCAAACTTAGTATAATATGCTTTAATTCCTTTAGCGTTTCCAATTGGATCTTTACTCTCCAAAGTGGCTGATACATTAGGAGTACTCTTTTGCATGGACTCAAATTTGAAAAGACTGCACGACTTCCAAAACTTAATGGAATTTTTTTTAAAGTATTCCACTGAGGAAACACATAGTTGCCTTGGCCAGAACTTTCTGGGCCACAATGCTCCATATTTATAACCATGCAACTTAGTGGTTCTTCCGCAGGATCACATATCAGAACCATCATTTCAGGGGGACTTTTCAAACTTAAGATGCCACGGTTAATTTCAACATAAGAATCACTTGTTGGGGGCAGCTGGGTGGCTCAGTCGGTTAACCGGCTGACTCTTGATTTTGGCTCAGGTCATGATGTACAGAGTCCTGAGATCTAGCCCTGTGTTGGTCTCTGCACTCAGTGTGGAATCTGCTTGAGATTCTCTCTCTCCCTCCTCCCCAGTCCCCACTGGCTCTCTCTCTCTCTCTCAAATAAATAAATAAAATCTTAAAAAAAAAAAAAAAAAGAATCCCTTGTTGCAGGCTTTTGACATGTGAAAATAAATAGTAAAAAGAGAAAGCTTCTCAGAACAATGTGAGGACATTTTTACTTAAGAATCAGTTGCATACAAAGACCTGGGGTAAGGACTAAAAAGATAAAATTCAAATTGGTGAAATTTAAAACCTCATCCTTAATTAAAGCAACTGTAAACACCTGCAGGCTTAGGTGTTTGGTCATACATAAAAAGGCTTCCATATTCATTCACTTCTGAACACTTAAATGGCTTTGCTTTGATTGTATCATATCAAATCTTTAGTTGAATAATAATTTAGAAAGCAAATATGTCTACCATAATCACTTTAAATGAGCCAAGATTTTATGAAATCTAAAATGTGAAAGCAATATTGGCTTAAGGCCTAATAAAACTCTAATATATGTGCAATCACAAAGGCTCTTCTTTGTGTTTCTGAACCTGGGTGATATGTTTGTTTGTTTTTCTAGAGACTGGAAACTTGAATAGGGAGCTAAAGGAATAAGCCCTGTGTGATTCTAATACCTAAAAAAACTTAATTGGTGTAATTCACAAAATGAGATATAGAAATGAATATGAATAACAATAAAATTTTGTACAGTTCTTTTCATTTTCTAATCACTGTCAAAACAATGAAGTATAACTGCACTTACATGGATAAATAAATAAAAGATAAATTGATAAATTTGGATTATGATGCCATTGCAAAAATTACTAAAATGATGAAAATTCATTTCCTTTGTTTGGACAAATCTGGTAGTTATATTAAAATATGCACTAGGGAACATTTTCAAAGCTTTTATGGTGTCTTTTATGCTGCTACACATTCTGGTTTTGAGAGGGAGAATTGCCCTGGAGAAGAAATCCTTCAGAAAGAAGAAGAGAGGGAACACAAGGACTCAGGAAAAAAAAAAAAAAGTTTGCAACTGCAGAGAATGATTAGTACAAGGAAAAGGAGGAGGAGACATCTGTTGGTGAAATGATTTTTAGAGATAATTAAGTGCATTCATCCAGAAATAACACATATTATACATCGTTTGCAGGCACACATGGCTTTACTAAAAACAAGAGAGACTTTGAAAGGCCCACAAAAAGAATCAGCAGCTTTGAACCGATGTCACCAGAATGTCAGCCCTCCCTGTGTGCCCTACCTCAGTCTTCCTAAATGCCTTTCAGTCTCCAGAATAGATTTTATTGCAGGGTATGTATACTATTTACAGAAGTAAGGTTTTCAGGAAGTATTGTCAGAAAAGTATAGCTCAGTCCTCACATTTCTTAAGTAGCTTAGATTAATATCCCATTTCAATCTCCTGGAATTTAATTGTATTTCTGGGCATCTCGGAGTTCCACGTATAAAGAATATTAGTGTTCCTAACCAATAAATGGACGCAGATTTTTTTTTAAGCACAGAACAAAGCAATTGACCTGACAGTAATGACTATTTCAAGGACTTGATAAAAATTAACCTCGAAAATAAAGTTTAGATTTTGCTTGATATTTGCTTATTTTATCTTCTTTCATAATAGAATTTATGCTTCATATCTTTGTAGGCGATGCCTTTTTGTGAGCTTTAAATACATTCTTTAAAGTACTAAATGATGGGCCTTGAAATACAGTTAAAAAAACAAGAACAAGGTAACAGATCTTTAGGAACATGTTTGGTTTTTAAATAGAAATGAATTTGAAAGTTTTAGATCAAAAGAGAAATATATATATATATATATATGTAATTTCCTTCCATCAATTGAGATTAACCATAACAATAAAGTAGCTGTTATTTTTACATGAATTATTTGATATTTAAACATTGGACCTCTCTCAGCTCTTCTGCCATGTTTATCACCAGGCACTTCAGCATATAATAAAACTGTAGTAATTCTTTAAGAATAACCCCAATGCCATCTAATTCTCTTTTAATTAGGATGCTTTCAGCTCCATGTCATTCCTCCTCCACCAAACAAAATTAGCTTTTAAATAATAAAAATATAATATTGCACATAATTAAAAATCACAAGGTAAGATGCTTGTATGCTTGATAAATTCCTTAGTTCAAATTATCAAGAATCCAGTTTCTCTGAATTCGCCTTTGTAGCCTGCCATCTCCTTATAGCGTTAGCAAACCTCAAGATTCAAAGATGGTTGCCATTGTGCCAAGTGTGGAAGGGAGATGACACTTTTAAAAAAGCAGACAGATGAGAAAAGGCATACCTCTCCTTAAGTTTCTTTTTAAGAGAATAATTTTCTCAGATGTGTCCTATTTTAGTGGCTAAAATCATGTCACATGGCCATTCACATGCCTATGTCTGGAGAGCTAAAATTACCATGGTTGCGTAAGCCAAAACTCACCAAGATCAACTACTATATGGCTTTCTGCTACCTGGACAATATAAGAGTTCTAACAGCAAAGACAAAGGAGATATTGGTGCTACTGGATTAGCACCACATGTCTCACACACACACTTTAATTACTTACCCCACATCTGTTGCAACAATCACTCTTCCCCTTGAACTACACTTATTTTTATGAGTCTTATATTCATTTATAGAATACAAGTAACTTTAAAGAAGAGACCACATCAGAAAGCTTTTTTACTCTACATTTTGCTTGATGTAGTGGTTTAATTATAATCGGTAATCAATAAAACGCTTTTGAATGAATGAATAAATTTATAAGGCTTTGTCTGGCATGTGGTTTTTATTTGCACAAGTTTATTCTTAGCTGTGACTAAATAGATTTTTTTTTCTTGACTTGATAAAATGCTTCCTGAAATATATTTTTGGACTGCTTGTTCCTGAGAAGAAAACCTTTTAGGTGTAGGAAAGGAAGTATAAATACAATTTGCTTCGTATAAAAATCAAAGAGATATTTTTAAACTATACCTTTTACAAAATAAAGCACAAAAATATAAACAAAGATGGAACTTGGCTAATTTTAATAATGCATTCTCTAAATAAAGTAAATCTGCAATTATTTTAAATTAACTGCTTTGACGCAATTTGGTGCAAAACTTTCCAGCAATAATGTAAACACCAAATGTTGGGGAATTACTTTTGAGTTCTGTTATTTGTCATTAAACAAACTAGGATAATGTACTTGAAACAAAAATGAACCTTATATTTTGTGTGGACTCTATTACAAAGAATTCAAACATGGATCAAAAAAAAAAAAATCCAAGACCTCCTTCTCATTTTTACCATTCTGCTTCAGGGTATTATTTCTCTAACTCGGACTTTTACCCCAGTTGTCTACTATATTGATCTTTAACACATAGATCCAGTCTTATCAACTTCTGATATGGCATGTGCTCACAAAGTTGTCTAGAGAATTAAATACAAACGCAATGGTCTGGTAATGAAGCCACTTCCTAAACGAGATTCAACCCAGTTTTTCCTATTTTCCTTTTGTGATATTTACACACAACTTACTCTCCAGTTTAAGTGTATGTTTACGGTTTCCTAAACACAGTCTCCACCTTTTCCAACTATCACTATTCTCCCATTTTTCAACATCTATCAAAGCTCTTCCATTCATTTGGGAAGCTTTTTATTCTGTCTCTATTATCATGTAACATTTCCATTGAATTACTACATCTTGTTAATATTTCTCATAAGCCACAGTTATTATTGAATAGTGTCCTCTCCAAAAAAAGGTATGTTGAAGTAGTACTCCCACTATCTCAAATGCGACCTTATTGGGAAATAAGACCTTCACAGATGTAACTAAATTAGGATGAGATCATACTGAAGTAGAGTAGATGTTGAATCCTATATGACTGGTGTCCCTATAAGGGAAGACACAGAGACACATGCAGAGAACTCCAAGTGAGGACAAAGGCTGAGACTGGACTTATGCAAATGCAAGCAAAGGAGGACAAAAGTTTGCAGCAAACCATCAGAAAAGACAAGGAAGGATTCCTCTACAGGCTTCAAAGGGAGCATGGCCCTGCCAAAACCTTGACTTCAGGCTTCTAGACTCTATAGGTTGTGAGACAACAAAATTCTGTTGTTTTAAGCCATAAGTGTGTGCTGCTTTATCAAGGAAATCTTAGGAAACTGATACAGCCACTCAACCAATTGTTATGTTATAAGCATTACCCAATAACAGCTACATGAATATACCTTCCCTTTTTCTCCTTTCTCTATGGATCCTATTAGTTCAACAGACTAATATAAACTTGGCCCTCCTCCCATCATAAGGCACTTAAGGCAAGAATTTTATTTTACCTTTGAATGTCCTACTCATTCTGTAAACCCCTGTAGTGACTTAACAATAATTGTTGCCTAATTAAAAATAAATTGCAACATTCTGAAACAATATTATGATTTAACTCTCTTCTTAAGTGAATGGAAATGCTTCAGGCAAATACCTAAAATTATTGACAAAGTAATCCTGATTTCTTACATTTTTCTACAAACCATCTGGCACACAAAAGCATTTGCCTCCTGACAAATAGTTTCAAGGGCCTCCCAACTTAAAACATACAGATGCAAAGACAAATTTTCAGTCAATCTTTTTGATATAAGTTAACATTTAGTAATCTTAAAGCATATTCTATTTTAACACTGAGAATGCATGAGTGATTGCAGCAAATAGGGAATTGAGAAACTGTTAAATATATATATACCTACAGAGAGAGAGAGAAATAGAATTTAAACCATCATAAATCACTCAACATGAGGAATTACGATCTCATGAACAATCTTTTCTTTGACCTACAATTTCCCTCACATCCTAGGGGATTATAAAAACATAAACATTTTATTTTCTCTCATCAATCCCTCATCCTGTATCTAGCATTTCTTGACACACTCCCCCCACCCCACACCAGATACCTAAATAACATTTCTAGTAGGTTAGCTTAGAACATCCATATGAGAATATTTCTGACCTGGCTATTCTAGAAGATCTATATGGCAATAGTCAGATATAAAACTTGAAAGGCAGGAATTAGGGAAAAATTTGAATGTCCACTGAATTTAATATGTTCTATGTAGGGACATGGTATGGAAAACAGTGCTGGATTTTTATTTAGTTATTAATATACAAACACCACTCAGTTAATATGTGTAAAATGAAAAACTGAAAGTCAGAGGCACCTGGATGGCTCAGCTTATTGAATGGCTGCCTTTGGCTCAGGTCATGATCCCAGAGTCCCAGAATCAAGCCCCACGTTGGGCTCCCTGCTCACTAGGAGTCTGCTTGTCCCTTTGACCCTTCCCCTTCTCATGCTCTTTCTATCTTTCACTCTCTCTTTCAAAAAATAAATGAATAAAACCTGAAAAGAAAAGAAAAGAAAGGAAAGGAAAAAAGAAAAGAAAAGAAAAAAGAAAAGAAAAATTGAAAATCATTAAAAAATGCATCTGTCATCAGTTTCAGTGAAAAAGCCTAGAAATTCAGGTTTGACATGGGTTTGAAGAGGTGAGCAGTGGCAGTATTTGATAGGAGAGAATGAATGTTGCAGGACAACACTTTGAACATCTAGCTTCTCCTTGAATAGGGAAAATTAGTGCCACACAGGCAAAAAGCGTCTCACAGGAACTATTCAGGCGCTGTGAAAAAGATGACTGATATCTGGGGAAAGGAGGCATTATATAACATTCTTCATTTCTAATTCATTCATAAAATATATCTACTATTTGCTTAATATACAGTTACTGTTCTAAATTCTGAGCTCTCAATAATAATTTAAAAATTAAATCTTAATTAAAACATTAAAATTAATTTGATTTTTTAAAAGACTGATTCACGGTTCATACTCTCATGAGGGAAACAGATTTTAAACAAGTAATTAAAGATGTGTAATGGGACACCTAGGTGGCTCAGTTGGTTATATAACAATGAATTCTTGATTTCAGCTCAGCTCAGGACATGATCTCAGGGTTGTAAGATCGAGCCCCTGTCCAGCTTCATGCTGGGCCTGGAGACTGCTTAAGATTCTTTCTCCCTTTCCCTATTCCCCTTCCTCCTCTCTCACTGCCTTAAAAAAAAAAAAAGTAATAATAATAAAAACTAAGGACATGTGTAATGAAAAGAAAAGGAAAAAGAAAGAAAGGAAAAAGAACAAAATGAAGGCATAGATGGTGACTTTGGAGAAGACTATTTTACTTAGGGTGGTGAATAGCCTCTCTGACGAGATACCTTTGGAGATATCTGATGAGAGATAGAAATGACCAGAAGAATGAGTCACACCCTCTGAAGAACAAGCTATCGATACAGCAGGAATAGTGAGTATAGGCCATGAAGTCAAAGTCTAACTGTAAAAGGAACAACAGGAATGAAGAAGGGAGTGTAGAGTAATGAGGTTGGAGGCCTTCTTAGGGTCAATTAGGTAAGGTTATGTAGACCCTGATAAGGAGTTTGGTTTCATTCTAAAAGTTTTGGAGACCATTTTTCGGGTTTAGGACAGTTGAGTGACATGAACAAATCTTATGTTTTACAAGATCACACAGACCACCTCCTAAAGGATTGGCTTTAAGGGAAATGTGAAAGTACAAGCAGGAAGACAATTTGGCACTATGACAGCAATTCAGAGACGGAGAAGGGTGTTTTAGACTGATGATTAGCTAATGACTAGATTCCAGCTATATATTACCAAAAAATCCTAATGGATAAGGATTGGTGGCAAAGAGAGAAGTCAAAGTTGATCACTAAGATGGGGAATAAATCTAAGCCATAGTGCTATAAGCTCAGATTGCATTTCTTGTTATCACACTATCAATTTAATAATGGCAATAAGATAATTAATTTTATTCTAGATAAAAACTACACTGATATGTTTTTTCTTTTAAAAACACGTACCAGGGGTGCCTGGGTAGCTTAGTTGGTGGAGTGACCAACTCCTGGTTTCAGTTCAGGTCATGATTTCATGGGTCATGAGATCAAGCACCAGGTGAGGCTCCACGCTTAGTGGAGTCTGCTTGAAGATTCTCTCCCTCTGCTCTTCCCCCTACTAACAAACACTCTCCCCTTCTGTCTTTCTCTAAAATAAGTAAGTAAATCTTAAAAATAAAATAAAGGCACTTATCTATAAAATAAATCTAGACAATTATATCCTTCTGCAAAGATGTTTGAAAGTCTTGAATCCCTTCTGTACTTTTTCTCTTTGAAAAATATAAACAGATTCATGGTCAAATGTGTTTTACAAGTAAGTTATCATTTTCACATAACACACACTTAGTAAATACTTTTGTATGAGATTAAAGTTATAAACAGGAATTAAACATTATTATTTGAAAGATTATTAAGCAAATTTAGTCAATTAATTAAATGAATTTGTCTACAACATACTCAGGCCCAATTCCTAAATAAATATTTTAAGTCAATAATTTTTCAAGTAGTGAGCATTAGAATTACTTGGGGAGCGATTTTACAAGCCCATGCACAAATCTCACTTCCTCAAACTGAATTCTGACTCAGGGTATAAGTGTAAGTCTAGAACATGTGTGCTGGGGAAAAGACAGATGCACGTAGTTCAAAATCCCTGACATATCAAAAGGGCTCACATTGGCTCTGCTGACCTTAATCTCTCTGACTCACTTTTCTCTTTTTTCTACTTTTTTTTTTTTTAAGATTTATCTATTTATTTGGGGGGGGCACGCAGAAGGAAAGAATTTTCAAGCAGGACCCCACTGGGCACAGAGCCCAAGGCAGGGTTCTGTTCCAACAGCCCTGAGATCAGGACCTGAGCCAAAACCAAGGGTTGGATGTTCAATCCATTGTGCCACCCAGCCACTTTCTTCTAACCAAACTCCAACTTCAAGTATAAACCTTCTATAGCTAAACTAACTCATCTGTTAAGTTGATGTAAAGCATTGTCTTATACTTTTCAGTCTCTTGGAGTTAATTTTGGATAATTTTGATTGCATCCACTAATGGTTTTTGTTGGTTGATTTATAGGTGGCAATTTTTCCTTTTATTTTAAATAACTGAACTACCTCTTATCACTGCCCCTTGTTCACTATTGTCCATCTGTTTACAAAGTTAACAATTTCCATTTCTTTATAAATAAAATAAATTTTTTCACTGGTCTCCAGTCCATCATCCAGACAATTACACATTTGATAAGTTAGTTTCCACTTATTTTTTAAATTTGCATAAGAATCCCCATCTATATGCACGATATATACCAGTTTCTTATTTCCTAAAATTCTGCCCTTCTTCTGTGTGTAACTGGCCATTAATTTAAAAACTTCAGTGTCACTGAAAAGGCATAGTTGTATTTCAGAATACATACGACATGCTCAGTTATGGTCAAAATAAATTTTTTTTTAGTTTCTGAATTTAAAGTCTCAACTTTTATAAACAATACTAAAACTCTTTTGTGTTTTTTACACTTAAGGGAATTTTGTTCTGGGAATCTATTCAGTATTATACAAAAAATTTTTATATTCTGCATTGTTCCCTAGACAAAATTCCTGCACTGATAATCTAAGAGTTGTTTGTTTATGAAACAAATTTATACTATGCAATGTAGCATACAGTGAAGAAAATAAGGTTAATTTAACTTTGTATTTTTAGTGTCATTTTCTTGGCAATTGCAAAATTTCTCAATGCCAAATCTATAAAAATGTTAACTTGTCCAAGTTTGGGAAAATAAATACTTTGTTAATGAATGTTGAGATTTACTTAAATTATTTTCCATATCTAAATGGTTATTTCCAGGTGTCTGGGTGGCTCAGTGGGTTAAAGGCTCTGTCTTTGGCTCAGGTCTTGATCTCAGGGTCCTGGGATCGAGCCCTGCATCAGGCTTTCTGCTTGCCGGGGAGGCTGCTTCCCCCTCTCTCCCTGTCTGCCTCTCTGCCTACTTGTGATCTCTCTCTCTCTGTCAAACAAATAAATAAAATCTTTAAAAAATAAATAAGTAAGTAAATAAATAAATGTTTATTTCCATTATTCTGGAAATGATGCAAAAACTTTTGAGAAGCACACTGAAGAAACCATTTAGAAAATAAATGGTCACCTATTAAATATATTAATGTGGAGAGTCAAAATGGCCTCTTTAGAGAAAATGGAGACAGGGGAGAGCCAATTGGAGTTCTAGGTTGCAGGACAAAAAATAGATATTTTAATAATTATATGTATCAGAGTGGCTGGGATATTACTATATCAAGATTTTATTTTTTTAAAGATTTATTTATTTATCTTTATTTTAGAGACAGAGAAAGAGAGAGCATGCAAGTGGGGAGAGGGGTGGGGGAGATGGACAGAATCTCCAGCAGACTCCCCCCCAGTGGGGAGTCCAGCAAGAGGCTGGATCTCACGACTCTGAGGTCATGACCTGAGCAAAAACCCCAATCTGACGTGGAACTAAGTCACCCAGGTGCCCCTACATCAACATTTTTTTTTTGTAAAGATTTTATTTATTTATTTGAGAGAGAGAGAGTGAGAGAGAGAGCATGAGAGGGGAGAAGGTCAGAGGGAGAAGCAGACTCTCTGTGGAGCTGGGAGCCCGATGTGGGACTCGATCCCGGGACTCCGTGATCATGACCTGAGCCGAAGGCAGTCGCTTAACCAACTGAGCCACCCAGGCGCCCTACATCAAGATTTTAAAAAGAAAAATTGGAAGATTTAATTTTAAATGTTTTAAGTGAAGCTTTAAAATATAAGTAATTAACTTAAAAAAATACTAGCAGATATGAAATCATCCATTTGAAGAAAAGGAATCCTTACAATTTGATATTCAACATCCCTATTCTTAAAAACTTTCAATCTTTCCTGTCAACAGGAATTGTTCACTGGCTAACAATTGTACTGTAGACCCTTCTGCTTGCCTGCATGTTGCTCAGCCCCTTCCTCCCTGTCTTTTGTTAGTTTTTTTCCCACCGTTGCCATCCTTCTCACTGTTTACCTATACCATCCAATCACCCTCCACATACCCAAACACCCTGCTATCAAATTTATAATAATTTCCTAAATGATTATGATAGATCAGTGTATCTATTTCTCTTTCTGGGTCTTGCCCTTTACAAGATATTTCAGTTGGCCAAAACTTTAGAACAAAATTCTCTATACATTAGGAAAACTTCAGGGGTACCTGCGCGGCTCAGTCAGTTAAGCTTCTAACTTGGTTTTGGCTCAGGTCATGATCTCATGGGTCATGGGATTGAGCTCTGTATGGAGTTTTGCATTCAGCTGGGGGTCTTCTTAAAGATTCTCTCCCTCTGCCTCTGGCCCTGCCCCCATGCATGCCTACTCTCTAATAAATAAATAAATCTTTGAGGGGAAAAAAAAACGCTAGTGGAGATATTAGGTTTATTTTTTTCATCTAGCTAGCTAATTTAATAGCAAAAATTAACTGTTATATGAATCAAGATTTTAGCTGTACACCAAATCAATGATGGATTTAAATCATTGGTCTAGTTGAAGTTTCTCAACTAATTACAAAGGAACTTCTCAGGTAATTTGTCCTGATACTTGGTGCTATACTTGTCAGGTTTTTGGTTGCAAACATTAAAAGACAACTTTAGTTACTGTACAAGAAAAGATAATTAAATTGATATCAAGGAAGTCATACATGCAGTGAGTGGCGGAAAAACCATGCTGGGGCATAAACTTGCCACAGGAATGGTCTCTGAAGTCTACAGACACTTATCCCCTTGCCCCAAAGGCTTAACCAAACAGTAGTTGTGAATTTACAGCTTTTCTACTGCTATAGTTACAGAGCCTTAAACAATGGAGTCACCACATATACTATCCAACTGAAAGTACATATTGTAAATCTATGGTGGAATAAAGACCCATGAATTTCCTTCCCAGATATCAAAGGTGTTCAAATATGAGCTGAATATAATTATAAATATATTAGGGTCCAGTCAATACAAAGAAAACATACCAGTTATCTGAGAAAAGAAGAGTTTAATATAAAAAACTATTATAGTAAAAAGTGATTACTAAAAGTAGTAGAAGAGACTCTAAAGGATATAGATATAAATAGCACTATATTTTTATAGCAAATTCATAGACTTCTAGTTTCCGGTTCTATATTAAGCAGCTGGGAAGTCTCCATTCTGTCCTAACAACAAGGAAAAAACCAAATAGACTGAAAAATAAACTCTTTGTGTCTATGTAAAAGATCCTATGTGGAGGACATAGGGAAAATTGCTGTCCCAAGACAAGAGAGAGAAGCAAATACAAGAAAATCATGGTCACCAGGGCCAATACTCCCAATGGAAACCTCTGGAACCAGTACTGGCAGGAAAACCTGGTCTGTAATTGATGAATTTCTAGATACTGTCTTTGGACAAGTTTGAGAGTTATGGCCAATCATAGGGGCTCCCCACAATATTGTTGAGATTTACCTCCAAGAACTCTAACCAGATTCCCACTGTAAGTACCAGAGACAACTGCCTTCCTGTTTCTGTTAGGAGGAGGAGAAAAGGAAGCATTTTAATTCTCCAGAGCACTGTGTTCTTAACAAGGCCTGTCCTCTGGAGAAACTAGTTAACCAGAGCCTAACCTACTGGGAGAGTATCAGAATGCTAACTCACCTGGGGGACGGGAAATACCCAACTCCATCTGGCTCTAGCTTTCTACATGGAAGAACAGAAATATCACTTCAGTTCACTCTAGCCATCCCATCCCACCTAAACAGGAGAAAAAAACAAGCAAATAACAACAAACAAAACCTGAGAAACTCTTGTGTAGATTCCAGTCCAGAGGCAGAAGCTAGCTAAAAAGATTAAGACTTAATCATGGAACTACAGAACACTCCCCTTCCTTCTACACCTCACCAACATATTACCAAAAACCCATGTACGACAGTTTCTCTTAGCTGAGAATGAGAAAATGCCTTTGGGGCTGTTAATAACTCTCACTGAAAGATGTGCAATTCTGTGTCTCCTGAACACCAAGAGCAAGGAAGCCATGTTCAGGGTGCTGACAAAACTCCCTGGAGGGTGCGGACCACGGGATTCCCCAGCACACATCTCCCACGGAAGTTACCTGTGAGGGTGTCAGCAAAACACACGAAGAAGCTTCTCTGTAAAATGACAGTGAAACTTGCTAGAGGGTAATTACCAGTGTGTCTGCCACATCATGCTAACAAGGAAACTGCTCATTCAGATGCTGGAAATCCGCTGAATGGTGAGAGCCACTGGGTCTTCTTCAGACCACTGGAAGCTTTCTGAGGTCTGACTTTAGTGATGGGTCTAGTGGTCTCAACAGGTAGCTGTGATGGGTCTTGAGAAGAAAAAGTATCGTCTTTGAAAGCATCTGCACCAAGTGCGGTTATCATAGCGCTTCCGAACCAAGGGCAGTTAGTGTCTTCTCACACAAAAGAGCTTCTTCCACTTGCAAGGGGAGCTCAGATTGACTCACGAGTTTGACATGCCCATTTCATCTAAGTCCAAGCCAATGTTGTCAATTCCAAGCTTGGTTCCTTCTTTCCAGATCAATGCAATTCACATGAGAAACTGTGTCACATGGTGACATTGTGAATTCAACTGATGTTATTTAGCAGCCCGCACAACTATTGTGTTTGATTTTTGAGCAAAATCAGCTCCAAGGCTAAAAATATAAGAGATTCTAGGAGGGCTGTCATGAGAACTCTGATTTCAGATCATGATTTGAACTGAGGGTTAAAGGACTTGATCTTGTCATTTATTTTCTGTAAGTGCTCCGCTGCACTCAGCAGATTCCTCTCACACCACAACGCTCACACATATCGTGATTGCTTAACGGTCAAGGGCTACAGCCACTTAAGATCCCAAGGCACGTGCTCCAATTGGCACTTCATCAGAATCAACCACAGGTGGTAGTTTGATTAACTATGATACCACTACATGCTTTGAATTATTAGCATCCTGTGTCCCAACGGTCAGGATTTCACCACTGTATACAAGCCCATGAGCATGACCAAACCAATCCCTAAATCTCATCTTGAAAGGCTTATCTAATAGAACCCCTTCCAGTTCTAATTCTGCATTAGTCAGGATCCAGTTAGGAAACAGAATCCATTATGGAAATTGGCACAGAAAAAAAATTAATATAAAGAATTGTTAACTAATTAAGATGATTAGTAAACAGAAGACAACTCTTAAAGAATACAGGAATAGCAAAGGTAGGGAACAGCTGCTACATCCAAGGCTGAGGGAGAGGATGTAAGGAGGAAAGAAAGTTAAGTGAACTACCCCACACCCCAAACACTGACCCTGACCCCAGCCAAAAACTCAAACTTTGTTGGAGAAGGTGTAGTTGTGGGCACTAGGAGACAAAATTCAAAGAGGTTCTGTGGACCGGAGCTGCTGGGCAGAAAGCTGCCAACCAGGAAGCCAACTGTTGACAGCTGACAAACAGAAAACTCCCACTGGATGTAGGGTTGCCAGATAAAATAGAGGAAGTCAGACAAAATTTGAATGTCAGATAAATAATGACTAAGAGGTTAGTGTATCTCAAATACTGTAAAAAATATCAATCTGAAATTCAAATTTAACTGTCTTGTATCTTTAGTTGCTGAATATGACAATCTTACTCTGCAGTGGTGTGAAACTCACTGGAAGGCATGTACCACCGGGTCTCCCACACACCATTAGCAAGGGAACTGCCCACTGCGATACCGGCGAATCTTGCTGAAAGCACAGTCCCAACAGGTGTCCCTCAAACCACTGACCATCAGAGTCACGAAGACCAAAACACACCAGAATCAAGAAAAAACTTCTGTTTTTCCTTCCATATTCCTTTTAATGCCATCTAATGATAAACATTGTACTAGGTATCAAAGAAAAAAGGCTTGGGGGGTAGAACTGTTTCAATTACACAAGACAAGGTAAGGAGGAGTGGATTTGGAGCTAAAAGATAAGAAATAAGTAATTGTCATGATAAGTACTCACTGTAGATATCTTTTAAAAATATGATTTGATACCTTATTTGAACAAAATTATGCAAGCAACTATTTTTAAAGCTGCTTAAATCACCAATTCTATATTTGTATATTTAATTTTGAATCAAGTGGGTATTTGTTTTCTATTCAAGGATCTTTATACATTATAATATTACACATTTATATTTGTATAGAAATTTATTTCAAAGTGACACTTTTAAATGGTGGCTACAATCATAGGTGGCAGTGAATGAATCAAAGGCCTATGTAATGAATCATTTCTTCATAACTTCATAAGTCATGATTGTATTTATGCTTAAAAACTATTAAATTTAGAGGTTGAGAGGCTGGAGAAATGAGCTAAACATAGTATTTCTCTGATTATATGAGTGGGTTTTTTCCCCTATACTAGTGACATTTTGCAATGATGGAGTTTCAGTAAACTGCTATTAGATGCATTTTTCTGGGGTAGAAAAATAGCAACTGCTAATTTTGGTTGGATAGAAAGGCCTACAATTATATTCCCTTCCACCAGCAAAGCTATTGAAGATTTCCATGTTGTACAACTATTTGTAGTAGCTTATTTTTTATGCATATCTGTGTCCAACCCATTGTGCTGTTCTGCTATGCAGACAGATGTGATTAAGATATTTTCCCCTCACATCAGGTGGAAAGTGAGGCAATTGAGGATTTTATTTCATTGCACTTTAAATGAACTTAAGAAATGAATGAATTTGGATTTTATTTTTCAGTATTAGGCAGACTAAATGTCCTGAATACCCTTCTACACACATGCAAAAAAGACTTTACTTAAAAACTATAGTGAGTATATAAGGAAAGAAATCTTGATGAGTCATAAAGAAGAAACTGAAACAAAAGACTATAGCTATTGGAAGGGATAATGAGTTGGGGTTGAGTGTGGCAATTTCAATGACTAAATTTTCAATGACTAAAATTTTTTATTGTAATAGCCACACAATAGTTAAGAGTTGGGCCCTAACATGGTGGGTAGCTGAAATCCAGAATATTTAAAAGGTTATATCATCATTTATTTGAACATTCAAAGGACTTCATTATCATTGAACAGACAAAAAAAAATTTTTAATGAATCTTTAACAGCTATAAAACAAATTCATCTGTATTTGTCTGAGATTAATGCTGAAATAAAAATAGCTTTAATGAGAATTTAAAAATATGATTATGATTTCATATGAGAGTAAATATTTTCCCTCATGCATTATCCAGGAACACCCAATCCAACAAATTAATATAAAAGACAATATCAAGTGGGACAAAAGTGATAGAAACATGGCAAAAGTATTCTGGAAGAACATTTGATTGATATTAGAGAGGATTCCTACAGATAAGTTCTCCCTGAATGTGAATTCACAGACCTGAATGACATAATTCTTTGCAGTATTCCAAGATCAAGACTGTAGACACAAGTAATATTTTTATTTAATAGAACTATTAAACATTTAAATTAAGAAAAAGTATGTAAAGTTATAAAAACATTCAAAACAGGACTGAAAATGAATAAAATTAAACTTTTGCAAATAAAATATATATTAAAAATAGATCTCATCAGCAAATTCTGGATCAATCAAATAGCAAATTAGGTGAGTAGAGAATTAGTGAGGTAAAAGGTATACCTGGGAAATTACATAAAATAAAAACATAGAAGCTCACAGAGAGAGCAAATATGAAAGAGCAATTAAAAGATGTAAGAGGCAAAATAATAAGGTCCAACAGACATCTAGTAAAAGTTCAAAAAAAAAGATCATTAAAAAATAAGAAGGTGAAATCCTGAGTCCACAAATTGGAGAGTTAACATATTTTTAAGCCTATGTGGAACATTTATAAATATTTTTAAAATATTAATATACTAAATGTAACAAAAATGACTCTCAACAAATAACAAAGAAAGGGTACTATTCAGACCATGTTTCCTAATCACAATACAAATAGATTATAACTCCATGTTCGAAACTAACTTTTAAAAGCCCTACTTTAAAGTTTGGAAGGTTTTAAATGAGTATATAAATAATTCATAAGTCAAAAATTAAGTCTTAATGGATAAAAATTTAGAACCAATTTGTAATCAAAATCGCATACCAGAATTTGTTGGATCAGCTAAAGTAGCATTTAGAGGAGAAACTTTAGTCTCATAAGCTTATATTAGGGGCAAAATGCCTGAGAATTAGTGAGGTTAGAGTACAACATGAGATGCTAGGAAAGGAAATAAAGAATTACCTTAAGAAAATGTAAGTTGGGGTGCCTGGGTGGCTTAGCGGGTTAAAGCCTCTGCCTTCGGGCGCCTGGGTGGCTCAGTTGTTGAGCGACTGCCTTCGGCTGAGGTCATGATCCTGGAGTCCCGGGATCGAGTCCCATATCGGACTCCCGACTCTGCGGGAAGTCTGCTTCTCTCTCTGACCTTCTCCCCTCTCATTCTCAGTCTCTGTCTCTAATAAATAAATCTTTAAAAAAAAAAAAAAAGCCTCTGCCTTTGGCTCAGGTCACGATCTCAGGGTTCTGGGATCGAGCCCCACATTGGGCTCTCTGCTCAGCAGGGAGCCTGCTTCCTTCTCTTTCTGCCTGACTTGTGATCTCTCTCCTCTCTGTCAAATAAATAAATAAAATCTTTGAAAAAAAAAAGAAAATGTAAGTAAAAATTAACATAAAACTCCAATGGAAAATAAAAATATAAGCATTATGGACCAATAAAATCAACAGCTTATTTTTTTAAAACTTTAAGAGATACATAAATAGATTGAAAGAATGAAAATCAATGCTAGGATTTGATATCTACAAATGTATATTTTCTTATATTTTAACATCTCTGAAATCAGGAGGTATTACACTAAATAATAGGTCATAGTTCACTTGATGAAGGTTTTTCTTTTTCCTTAAAGGAACATAAATTTGTGCATCTTATAAATGACTAAAAAAATATTATTATAAGAAAGCACTGTAAGGAAATTTATATAAACCAATTTGACAATTGAGGCAAAATTGACTTATTTATAGAAATGTAACTTAACACAATTGACACAGAAGTTAGAAAAAATATAAATACATATTATTAAGAATGCTTTAGCCCGGGCCCCTGGGTGGCGCAGTTGGTTGAGCGACTGCCTTCAGCTCAGGTCATGATCCCGGAGTCACGGGATCGAGTTCCACATCGGGCTCCCAGCTCCACGGGGAGTCCGCTTCTCACTCTGACCTTCTCCCTTCTCATGCTCTCTCTCACTCTCTCTTTCCTAAAAAAAAAAAAAAAAAAGAATGCTTTAGCCTGGTTTCCTTAGAACCAACATAAAGTTTTGCATGTGGTAGGTATGAAGAAATGTGATGCCATAGAGCAGAAATATAGGACAGGTGGAATGAAACTGGAGAAGGATGACCAACCTAAGGATTTATGAAATTATCCTCAACTCTAGGTAAATATTGCTGGATTTAATAAGATATGTCTCAGAATTCTTCACCTAGGAAAAGTAAGGAAGACAGGAATCCATTTGTTCTCATTCCTTTCTGGTCAATTATAGCCTAGGTGTCACTAATTTCTCAGCATTTCCAGGTTGTCCATGAATGATTGATGAGTGTCTCTGAAAGTGGATCCATGGTAGAATAAGGGTACATGCAGTGGTTCAAGGTGATGAGATGACCAAACATTCCTTGCAGAAAGCAAATCAATATCTACATAGAAATGGTCACTGTAGCAGTAATAAGGTTGAGTGAATTTTGAAGTGCTGTATAAACAATAACCAAAGTAAGCAATTATAAATCTCCTAACCAAAACAAGCTCAAATATCTCATTGTAGACATTTCCAATTTCATGTAATTTATTCCAAAATACAGAAAAATCAAATTACAAAGTTTGAAATACCTTGATAACAACATTTACAAGGGAAGTACAAGAAAAAAATCGTATGCCAACTTCACAAATATAGATGCAAAATCCTACTTACAATGTTAACAATTTGAATCCATATTTCCAAAGCAAAATATTAATATTACTGTGTGATTTATGCTGGAAACACATGGATAGTTTAACATTAAAAACATATATTTCATGTAGCCCATCATATTAACAAGTTAAAAGATTTCTTAAAGTTGATCATCCTAATAAAGGCAGTTTCCAACTGATGATATTTCTGTATCTGAAATGAAAAGAAAAAGTGAATTCATTGCTTACTATAGGAAAGAAGATCTATACTAGTCAGTCTTCCAAAAAAAGAGCAGAATGTTCATCGCATATATATAAGATCAGGAGAAATTTAGGAGTCAGTGGACTTCTAGAAGTGGGTGTGGTGGGTGTCATCACTTAGTAAAGCTTCAGTCAATTCAGAGGTGAATTGACTGATTCTCAGAAGCAAGTTTATTTGAATAAATCTTTACCTGATTTCAGAACTAAAGGGTTGATACTGGTTGACCTGGAAAAATATGCTTTAAATATGGTTTAAATCCAATTCTGATGTTTGCAGATGTATTGTGTGAGCATGTCAAAACATTTAATGATGTTCATGATAAAATGCCTTGCTGAGTTCAAAAACCTTGGAATTTCTTTAACTAAGACATTATCTCGGGCACCTGGGTGGCTCAGTTGGTTAAGTAACTGCCTTCGGCTCAGGTCATGATCCCGGAGTCCCGGGATCGAGTCCCACATCGGGCTCCCAGCTCCATGGGGAGTCCGCTTCTCACTCTGACCTTCTCCCTTCTCATGCTCTCTCTCATTCTCTCTCTTTCCTAATAAAATAAATAAACAAAATCTTTAAAAAAGAAAAAAAAGACATTATCTCTCAGAACACCTTAAAAAAATCATACATGGTGATGAAATGATAGGTACATACTCTGTTAATAGGAATAAAACAAAATTTCCATTATCATCACTAATTTTCAGCATTTTACTCATGGTGCTAGCCCACACAATATGGTAAGAAAATAAAATTTATGATAATTTGACAAGATGAAAATGGTGTTATTCTCAGACAATACATACATATGCATATGTGTATACACACTTTAAAAATCCAAGATATACAAAAGATTGTAAAAGTAACTTTACTCAAATTCATTGAGCATATACATATAAGCAAAAACAGTGGAAAATATAATTTAAAATAGTTTTACAAGAGCAGTCAATATCTAGAATATATTTTAAAGTTCTATTTAGGGTTCTCTAGAGAATTTAATGGTGCTGTGCCATATCTCCATCTTTGGAAGTAAAGGAGATGCCTCAGAACATGAGTAATACATCCCACCTAGAAAAAGTCCTAAAATTTTGGGTTAAGATTACTCTGATCTTAGTTCTATAGAAGTCAAGAGAGCTGCCAATCCAGGAACTCACATGCTCCTAGAAAAATCTTCATAGACACTAACATATTCATATTGATATACATTAACTTTCGACATTGATATCATCAAGATCTATAATGGAGAATATCTCATATCCTAGAGGTATATCCCTTCCTACAAGAATGCCATGATTCCCAAGTCATCACCACAAATCATCTACTCTAATCCCTTTCCTGACCCATCCTCTCTCACCAACTCCTGCATCATTTTGATACCTCTGGAATTTAATATTGGTTATTACAAAATTCTCCATATTCTCAATCTCTCCTCTAGTCCTTATCTTCAACTCCTCATTCTAAAAAAATTTAGACTCTCTTCCCCTAGGACCCTCCTTTGTACCTTTTTCAAATGGCAAGTTTAAAACATCTCAACCACTGCACTATTTATTGCTTGGCAAATATTATTGTGGTGGTTTCTAGAGGTTTAACAATAGATGTGGCTTTTTACTTATGGATCAGTGTTTTCTCATTTTTCAGGTAGTCAGGACAGAACTACTTTGAACACAATTTACTTTGAGATAGCTCCTGAAACCACTTTAGTGATGAGAATCTGGGCTGTACATTTTTGACAGGGCTAAGATTTTCCTTTGTTTCTTCTTCTTCTCCCTTCTCCTTCTCCTTCCCTCTCTCTCTCATCACTGCTAAGCCAATTCTTCTGTGCAATCTCCTGGGTAGAATAAAGAGGGCTGGCTTACATCTGGTTCACTCTTACTCTGATCTCATTTTAATGAGCAGAAGGCTTACCAGATACTCTGTTTTGACTGTTACTTTGCAAGACTTCAAAACTAAGGTTTGCAAGTTGGTTGGGTCTTGATTGCCCAGGATGCTCAGGTTTTCATATTTTCTGGATGCATCTCCAGTTGTCGTATTTTACCTAATGATACTTTATTGTTTTTCATCTACTTTATGCTTTTAATTAAGAACTTTTAATTGAAAGTTTTCCCTCCTAATAATATCAATGTAGGACCCACAAATCCATAATTAAATGATCTTTTAATTAAATAGAGATATTTTGTATTTTAATATTAAAAGAATATTAGAAATAACAATATGAAATATTGGAATACTACCAAAGAAAAGAAAAATTGAGTGTTTTCCTATGTTTATGACTAATTCACTGACAGCTTTGACCCATCCATCTTTTTCTCAGAGGATAAAATAAAGGTTTAAAATTATGACATTCCATGAAACTGAGACATTTTACATCTGCAGGAGATTACATTGTGAGACCAAGAATATGTCACATACTGGGGCTTTAAACCTGATTCTTCACTGGCAGGCTTCAGAGAGACTCAAACTTCTATTTCGATTCTATTTGCTATTATTGCCACCACCACTTAGTGGCAACTACTACTTAAAGGAAATTTATGAGCTAAGATGACGTATGGAGGGAGATCTACCGCTGCAAATCTCTATAGCCTAAAGCTAGAGTTAGAATTTTCTGTTGTCACTGGAGTTATTAAGGAGAGATGAAAAAATGAGTTTCCAAACTCACTCTTCTGCACACATGCGTGCTCTCTGCCCTCCATTTATATAAATATATTCATATGTATGCATATAATTGCACATATCTATTTCACAATCTAAAGGTCATAAGTATATTTCATGTATAATGTGTGAGTATGCATATATTACATAACAGATTCCATATGAGTACATACATGAACCAGTTATCTATTGCTATATAATGAACTACACCAAAATTCAGTGTCTTAAAATCGCAAGTATTGTTTCTCTTAATATTATGGATCTAATCTAATCCATAGATCCACATGGATCTTAATCTAATATTAAGCCAGACAATTTTGCTGATCTTATCCAGACTTGGCTGATTTTGTCTGGTTTTGCTTATGTTTCTGCCATCAGCCGGTAGTTCGCTAGGAGGTTCACTGACCCAGTGATTAACTGACTGTTGTCAGTTTTGCCTGATATGGTTCATGTGTCTTTAATTACTCAGCACATTAGATTGCAACTGTTCACATGATGGTATCCAGGTTTCAAAAGAGAAAACCTTCGAAGCCACTCAAGGCCTATGCTCACAACTAGTGCAAGGCCATTCTCCACAGATTCTTTTGGCAAAAGCAAGTATCAAGGGTGTCCCAAATGGGAAAACAGATTCCCTTTTTGTTGAGAGAAGCAGCAAAGTCATATTGCAAAGCATATGGACACGGGAAGGATTGATGAATGGGTACTATTTTGTAGTCAATCTATCTCAGCAAGATTACCAACTCAATCTTCATAATTATGTGTATTTATGATGTCTCAAAGAGATTGTTAAGCTGAATTCTACATAACTCTTTGCATGTAGCTCCATAATACCTACCTAGGCCGTGAATATTGATGATGTTAACATAAGTGTGAAAAGTATCATGAACAAAATGTAGTTTTCCAGATATCCAGACTACAGAATTTGTGAATCTATAACTTTTCTGTATTTCTATGATGGTGATGACCATTTTCTCATATTTTAATTATTCATTCATTCATCTACTTATTCATTAAACAAGGGGTTCCTTGGTGCTTACTATATTTCAGGGACAGCATTATATGCAAACAACCATCAAAGAAAAATAAGAGTAAAGGTAAAAAATATTAAATAAGACAGAGTAATTACTAGAATATGAAAAGTGAAGATTTCAATGGAACACATAGAAGCTAGTGACTCAATATCTCTGGGACAGTCTAAAATATATCTTTAAAGATATGAACTTTTACTCTCAAGTAAGACTTCAAAGAAAAGGAGCAAAACAGTCAATAAAAAATGAACTTAAGTTTTTATATACATTAGCAATGTATCTGCTTTTAAAAAACAATTTTCCTTATAATCCCAGCATTTTATCACATTTTCTACAAATAGTTACAAACTGTATATATTCATGGATACACATATAGATATATCTACAGATGGAATACATGAAAAGCAATCTTACTACCACAGTTATCAAAACATATTTCACATTACTAAAAATAGCTAATATCTATGGGCAAAATGTGCTAAGTGCTTTATGTGAATCATCTTACTTAATTCTCAACTGTATGGATTTAATATCCATACGGTTAATATACTTTATTATCCATTTATTAATATACTTTAATATCCATTTTAACAGATGAAGACAGTGGAGATTAACGAACTTTAGTGACTTGTCAAAAATCACCAGCCTGTAAGTGACAGAGCTAGAATTCAAACTCAGGCTTTGAGACTAAGATATCTCTAATCCTACACCATCCAGCTTTCCAATCCTTCATTGCTAAACTGATCACTGTAAATTCACAGGACCTGCTGCTTTCTATGTTTGTTCAAATGTGCACAGAAGCAGTTATTATTACAAAGACAGAAGGCTTCATCCTCCCTACTGATCTTTATCCAAACCTCTGCATCTTCTTCCTTCCTTGGCAATCAAAATCAGGTTTTTCAGGGAAATAAGTTATATGCATTCATAAGATTAAGCATCTCAGGAATAGGATTAGAGTTGTAAATCATGCTTAGTCAAAATCATGGAAAAATCCTTTCTTGTTTTATATTTTAACGCCCATTTCTTTCATAACTCTTATTTTTAACTAAATATATTTATTTGTTTTTTAGTTGTCTCCCCCACTATATTCTAAATTCCTGAACATAGGACCTTCTCTGCCTGCTTTTCTGTTGCCACTGACTCACAATAGGCACTTCATAGAAATTTCTTGCTCTAGAATCTGACTCCCGGCAACTCTTGGCAGTGGCTCAGGGATCCAGAATCAAAGTCTGAAAAGTGAATACAGAATTAAAGAAAAACTGCCTCTAAGAGACCAAAGAGCATGCTGAGGAAGAGTGAGCTGCTCCAAAAGTTTCCACAGGCCTGCCACTGTCTTTCATGCTGACACAGTCCAAGCATACCTGCCAGGTCTGGTCAGATACTCTATTCTTAAAAAGACCCTTCTTGATGCAGATATGACACTTTCTTTGTCTATGTCCCCCGGAAAAAGAGGAGATCTGAAAGGCAGTGTCCTGTGTGAGGCTGGAAAGAATCAGGGATGGTTGATAGGATGACCTTAGGAATGCCAATTAAGCTCAGTGATGAGGGGCAGAGCCCTTGTGTATGCTCACGCTCTCTCGCTCTCTCGCTTTTTTGGTATCCTGAATATACCCAGGAATTCCACTCCCAAATGCTTCCAGGTTAAGTATACATATATCTATCTATACAGATATATACATAATATATAATAATTTTACCATAAAAAGCGTTCTGCCCACATATTTTAGTACTCATATCTTTTTAGACAGAATGTATTTGAAGAGCATTCACATACTTGAATAGCTTTTTAATGTTTTTCCTTCCCAACTAGATTCCAATACCTGTTATGAATTCACTAAGACATAGAACAGAGAGGTAAATGAGGCACTGCAAAAGCAAATACCTCTAAGGAAGTTTCAAAGAAATTTAACATTTTTAATGTAAATTATATACTTTGTTTCTATAGAATTTACAAAGTTAAACATCTCCAACTTGTGCACCACTCATGCAAATCTGTTTCTTCCTCAAGAAATACCTATTCACCAAAAAAATGACCACATGTTTGTAAATTTTTATTTTGCTGCTGTTTGGAGTAATAAAGGGAAAGAGAACAAACCATTTATCAAGAAACGATTATATCCCACATGTTTTCCTTGCCCCCGTAGAAGTGCTATGTTAGTAATATTAACAATAATCCTATTATATTAAATCCAGAAATTGCCCCTAATAGAGAGTATGAAACATGTTCCTGGTTACAAAGTTAATAAGAAGCAAAGTCAAGGTTTAAACCCAGGCTTTTTTCTTTCCTTTTTTTTTTTTTTTAAGTTATGTTAGTCACCATACAGTACATCATTAGTTTTTGAGGTAGTGTTCCAAGATTTATTGTTTGCATATAACATGAAGTGCTCCATGCAATATGTGTCGTCCTTAATACCCATCACGGGGTTGGGGGGCGGTGCCTGGGTGGCTCAGTCACCTAAGCAGATGACTTCAGCTCAAGTCATGATCCTGGGGTCCTGGGATCGAGCCCCACATCGCTCGACAGGAAACCTGCTTCTCCCTCTGCCTCTGCCTGCCGCACCCCCTGCTTGTGCTCGCTGTTCCTCTCTCTCTCTCTCTCTGTCAATAAATAAATAAAATCTTAAAAAAAAATACCTATCACTGGGCTAACCCATCACCCTACCCCTCTCCCCTCTAAAACCCTCAGTTTGTTTCTTGGAGTCCATCCTCTCTCATGGTTCCTCACTCCCTTCATTTTTCCCCTCCTTCTCCTTCTCCTTCCACTGCTATTCCTTCTGATTCCCACTTCCGAATACTTTTTATTTCAATGTCATTTTCCTCAGTTTTGAATTTCTGGGACTTCCCGGAGTTTCTTGCTAGAAGGTGAGATCCCGGCAGAGCTGGTCCACAGCTGTGGGTCCCTTCCGTGCTTTCGGCTCCAGCTGTAGCATTATATGTAGCTTCATACACCCCTGCATTTGTTTATTATAGTCCACATTCCCAAGTATTTTCTTTGTCTCCAGATAGCAAAAAGTCACTTGTTGGGCCTACCGTTGAGTTCCACCGCATTATGGTCCTTCCTCTAGAGGATCAACTTGGAGAAAAGAACTTTGCAAGACTTGTAAGTGGACTTGCAGGCATTTGGGCAGGGAATTTAGGCTCCAGGAAACAATTAGAAATTGGGGCATGGAACCTGACCCATGAAGACTTCCTTGCCCC
Organism: Nasua narica; assembly: GCA_028533885.1. Lineage (NCBI taxonomy): Eukaryota > Metazoa > Chordata > Mammalia > Carnivora > Procyonidae > Nasua > Nasua narica. The sequence goes on along the minus strand of CM052810.1, from coordinate 35,487,585 downwards.
TTGGAGAGGACTGCAGATGGAAAACACAGGGCCAGGACTGAAAACTTCTTGTTTCAATGTAATGGTGGTTATTGCAGGTCGGAAAATAGGAATAACTTAAAATTCTCTTTTTAAAATGGTAAAAACTGAGAACTTGGCAACTCCTGCCACAGCTCACTGATGAACTTCTCTATGAGGAGCCGTTTCATGGGCCATGACACCACGGACAGAACAGGATTATTGCCTCCCCTCCTTTACACTTTTTCAACCACTGAAATCTTGTTTTTGTAGCACCCCACTTACCAAAATAGTTCTGACATCAATAACCTTTTGACTGTCAAAACCAGTGGCCATTTCACAGAACTTAGGCCACTGGCAATAACACGGTTTCTGGTGGGCTGTCACTCAATTAGTCCTTCCTGCTTTTTCCAAGAGTGGCCACGTGGTACAGGATAGATAGTTGATATATTTTATTATCTTTGGGTAGGCATGGGATTGAAGCAGAGCCAATCAGAGTCCTTTGATTGAGAGAGAGAGAGAAACAGAGAGAGACAGAACAAAAGGCACAGGGATGCTGAGAGAGAGAGAGAGATTGAAATTCCTGATAACTTGTAATACCCTGGATCCAGTCATGACTGAGCCCGTCAGGCATCACCCTGGATTTCCCATATATGTGAAAAAAATAAATGTATTCAAGTATCCATTGCTTTAAAAGGTTTGAATTAGGTTTGTCCCATTCATAATTGGAAGAATTCGAACTGCCCTGTGGAGTGAGACATTCTGGAATACTCCCTCTGTTTGTTAACTCTCCCTGTCCTAAACTTCTAAGATACATTTCTCAGCTTTCCCACCTGCATTTTTTAATACTACATTTATTGATTTCTTTCTCTATCTGTCCCCTGAATGTGGATATATCTCAGCCCTTTGTCGTTTCATTCAATAAACTCTCTTTGGATAAAAACACCAACATTCATTGTCTACTCCTCTTTTGTATCACTATTGTTCAAGCAGGTCCCTAAATAGAGAAAACAGATAAAAATTTACTATATCTTCTTATGCTCTAAATCAGGAACTGCTTTCACCATCCACTTCCTCAAATTCCCATCTTTTCATCCTCTTTTGCTATACATGATTTAACAACTTGAACCTAGCTTCACACCCTGACTCTTGGTTTTTAGTTTCTCTTCTTTGCTTTCTTTCACCACTACAATTCCTGTTAATCCTGGGGGACGTAACTGGATTTTTAAAACATTCTCCAGCTCATTTCTTAGCATCATCAGGTGATGCATCAAACCTTACTCCTAAGTGAACAAGATCTAACACCTAAATCAGTGGTTCTCAAATTTTTTAGCAGGCATCAGAATCACCGGGAGAAATTGGTAACACACGGAATGCTAGGCCCCACTCCTGGCATTTCTGATTCAAGAAGTCTGGGGTAGGACCTGAGTATGTGAATTTCTGACAAGTTCACAGGAAATGCTGATGCTGCTTGGGTAGACTTTAGGAATGATTCTGATCTAGTCCACAATCTGTTAACTTTTGTATTGCAAACCCTTGTATTATATACTCCTCTTGAGTGTGAGAGAAGCGTATGCCATTTTTCTAACCGACAGATTATGGTGAAAGTGATGGGATGTTACTCCAGTGATGATATCGTGATATAGAGGATTCTACTAGAGAAGACAGGAGACAGAGAAGTCGTCCTGCTGGTCTTGAAGAAATAGGCAGCCATGATGTGATTGTGAACCATCTGTACAGAAGACGCCTGGCAGAGATATAAGGTTGGCCTCTAAGATGGCCAGTAAGAAGCTAGCATCTTCAGTCACACAACCACAAGGAAATGATTTCTGTCAACAACCAAAATGAGCTTGAATGTGGAATTTTCCCCAGTTGAGTATCTTGATGAAAACACAGTCTAACTGGCATCTTCCTTGAAGACTTGTGAGATCCTGAGCAGGGGACCTCAAGAAGCCTTGTCTGGACTCCCGATCCATCGAAACTGTGAGATACTAAATGTGTGTTATTTGAAGCTGCTCAGTTTGTGGTAATTTGTACTGAATATGATATCTTTGAAAATATTATTTGCAGCAACAACCTCTGCAAAGATTCCATTGCCTACAAGATAAAATTTAAGTCCCTTAGTAGGGCATAGAAAACTTTTATGAAAGGTGTATTGCCTCCTTCTGTAATTTCCATACTCAAATTGTTGTCCGTCTTGGTTAGTACCAAGCTATTTCAACTCTCTTCTTCAAACTTGGAACATGCCTTAATATACATCAGAACATCTGAACAATTTCTTCTGAGAATTCCTCATTTTACACCCATTCCTACCTTTCAAAAGTCACTTTTTTGGTGGGCGTAGAGGAAGAGGGAGAGGGAGAATCTTAAGCAGGCTTCCACACCCAGTGTGGAGCCCATGCAGGGCTCGATGTCATGACCCTGAGATCATGACCTGAGTTGAAAGAGTCGGACGCTTAACCAACTGAGCCACGCAGGCACCCTTCAAAATTCATTTCTGATGGTGTCATCTCCTGTGAACCTTCATGACGCCAGCCTTTAACCCAACTCCTGAACTAATTTATAGTCTTCCCTTCTAAGCACCATGTGTTTACCTCTAATTTTGCAGTTATCACATTGTCTCTCCAAGTCAGTGTGCTTTTTTGTCTTCACAAGCAGATTTCAGCAACTTGAGAGCAAGAGTTTCCTTTTGGTTTGTCCATATCACTGCCTATCAGGTGGTACCCATTCAATGGTTTAACTGAGAACAATGATTTGTAAGAGAATTACACATATTTTTAAAATTTTATTTATGAAGATATCATTCATCCAAAAAATAAAGCACCTAGAATTCTTGGGGGAGAGGAAAAATATAAGATAGACTAAATAATAGCTGAAATCATGATGTGGCAATCCCTTAGTAAGGATGAGAAATAAAGAACAATAGGAGGTCTTTGATTAGTTATGACTGGTAGGTCAAACACTAAGTTATACTTGTATTTTCCAGGCATTCCATGATGCTACTTTATAATATGCTATTGAACACTAAAATAATGCCACAAATTTAAGTTTTATATAGTTCTACGTGAATATACTCTTTAAATAAATCAACTATTATCATTACTTTTGATGGAAAATATTTAATTAAATTACTAAGTACATAGATAATCATGTAGCTTATAATAACCCAATTTTAAATGTATTACATAATGAATGCATTTTAGTGTTAAAAAAAAGCGGTGGTCTATTACATTTTCTGTTTCATTAAAAAGAAATCTCATTCCTTTATAATTTTTCCTCGCTTTTTTGGGAAATTAGTCTTAAAAGATTTTATAAGCTCCCGATTTAAATGTAGAGACCTTGCATGAGAAAAAATTTTCATTTATCATTCAACTACTCTGGTCCCTCAGATGTATATGCTCCTTAAAAGTATCATTCAGGGGCTCCTGGGTGGCTCTGTGGGCTAAGCCTCTACTTGGGCTCGGTTCATGGTCTCAGCATCCTGGGATCGAGCCTCACATTGGGCTTTCTGCTCAGCAGGGAGCCTGCATCCCTCTCTCTTTCTCCACCTGCCTCTCTGCCTACTTGTGATCTCTCTCTCTCTGAGTCAAATAAGTAAAATTAAATCTTAAAAAAAAAGTATCATTCAATGTAGTAATCACATTGAATTCTTTCTTCTTTCCCCTTCTCGTATGTTAGACAAGAGTAAAAATTTAATGTTATGTGACCATCTTACTAAATACAATTTGTAATTCATAAACCTTTACACAGGAATTACAATAAATAGGTACAATTCCATAAAGTTAGATAATATGACAAAGAAGTATTATTTAAATGAGATTTATTATGCTTAGTAAGTCAAATTTGCATGCCCTCAGGTTAAGAAAAACTGCAATAATTACTTCAATATGGATATTTACAGACCTCCCAAACCTTCTTTCTTATAAAAATAATTTAAATTGCTAACATAAAAGAGAAATAGATCCCATGGATTGTGTTAATCTACTAACACTAATTGCTGTGGACTGAAATGTGCCCTCTCAAAATTCAGGTATTGAACCCCTAAGACCCAACACCTCAGAAAGGGACTACATTTTGAGATAGGGCTTTGGTAGAAGGAATTACATTAAAATGAGATCATTAGGATGGGGCTTAATCTAATCTGACTGGTGTCCTTAGAAGAGATTAGGGCATACAGACATACAGGGATGCATATATACAAAGGATAGACCATGTCAGGACCCGGGAAGAAAGGCCAATGTCCACAAACCACGGAGAAAGGCTTTAGGACAAACCAAAACTGCCGGCACCTTGATCTTGGACTTGCAGCCTCCAGAAATATGAAAAAAATAAAAATCTGTTGTTTGAGCCACTCAGTCTGTGGGACGTTATTATGGCAGCCCTGGAGCCCAGACACATGGCCCAGTGCTCCCTCAGGACTGCCAAGGGCGTGATAACAATAGTGCTACCTTTTTTTATTTTTATTTTTTAAGTACATCCTACACCCAACATGAGGCTTGAACTCAAAACCCTGAGAGCAAGAGTCACACATTCTAGCAATTGAGCCAATGAGGGCCCCCCACAACAGTGTTAAAATAAAGAACTTAACACACATGTAAAAATGTACAAAAGGTACATTTTCACCTTTTGAAAATGAAAGATGAAAATAACTGTTGATGCTATAAATATTTCTCAGTAACAGTTTTCTAAAAGCTGCATGAATCTAGATGCACCTTCATTAGTGTTGATGCTAATTCCCTCCTCTCTCTGTACCCCCCTCTTTTTTGTACCTCGACACAAATGTGCTCTGTCTTGTACCTCACAGAAACACTAATCTGAGTGTACAACACTAAAATTGGGGGGAGAAAATGGTAGCTGGATTTTATACATCCCTAAACTGTTTACTTTAGCAATAAAACATAATGAGAGGAGAGACTTTCATTTTAAAACCTATGCCAGGTTATTGAAACACAAATAGACTATGTAAGATGCAAGAATTTTAAACTTTGTTATACATCATTGCAAAGACAACTTGACATTTGGTCTTTACAATTAAAACGAGAAGGCCTGGGTTAAGAAACTTTGAAGTACCTTCTGCTTTATAAACAAGTGTGAAATTTAACAGATGAAAAATTTCTTTATCTTGGCAACTTGTATTATGGCTGGCATTATTTAATTAATGTGAAATGAAAAATACATGATCCCAGGTATTGCTACTGAATGAGTTTTCCTAGGTTGATGATTGCACTCATAAAATATATAATTATTATTCAGATAAACAAAATGAACATATCATTATCTGTTAATATATCATAAGCCAAAGCCTTCTGTTAAATTCTTTATTACTTTATGAATGAAAAAATCATGATTTTTTCCTTGTCATATTCTTGAAATAAAGGAATAGTATTTCACGACCATTATTATGTGAGAAGACACCTATCATATACAAAATTTAATTCCACTAGTCACAGATCATTTTTAAGGTACTTAGGCTACTATGGTAGCATATTATATCTTGGAGTCATTGAACAATACACCAGCTGACAAGCTAACAGAAAATTGAAAGACAATTTTCAATACTATGCTCCAACTAAATGCCAATTTAGAAACTAAATATAACTCATGGATTCTGTTTGCACTTTAAAAATTACATTTCCAAAGTTTAATAGTAGAATGAAATTTTCTGTAAGTTCCACATTCTCAAATCTTGAGGCTTAGGTAAATTTTGTTCCAAAAGAATGGGCTTTTGGAACTGTTACTTAAAATGCAATAAAAAAAAAAAATTCCTAAATCTATGCACAGATATTACACCTTTTAAGTAAGAAAAAAGGCTGGAACTCTGAACTTCCCAGTCATCAGGGTAATGAAGAACATATTGGATGACAAGTCTACAATTCAACCGCTGAGGAGAAGTAGGCCACACTTATACATACAACCTTAGGCGATTCATTCAACAAACATTTATTGAAACATTTATTGAAATTTAACTATGTGTCAGGTATGATGCTATGTGTTAGAGTAATGCCAAGATCCGGTCACTGAAACTGAACAGTTCCTAAACGCCTAGGTAGCAGAGAGAAAATAATGACAAAGCAGTGTGGTGAGAGACAGCCCAGAGGTGCTATATGGATGGTCTATGAAAAGAATTACCACCCCACCCCCACCCCCACCCTGACTCCGCCGAGGGGCTCATGGGTGCCTCAGTCCATTAAGCGTCTGCCTTTGGTTCAGGTCATGATCCTAGAGTCCTGGGATAGAGACTCTGCATCGGGCTTCCTGCTCAGGGAGGAGTTTGCTTCTCCCTCTCTCTCTGCCACTCCCCCTTCTTGCATTCTCTCTTCTCTCACACACTCTCTCTCTCAAATAAATAAATAAAATCTTTTAAAGAAGATGAAGACGAAGAAGAAAATGAAGAAGAAGAAGAAGAAGAAGAAGAAGAAGAAGAAGAAGAAAAAGAAGAAGAAGAAAAAGAAGAAGAGAAAAAGAAGAAGAAGAAGAAAAAGAAGAAGAAAAAGAAGAAGAAGAAGAATTACCCCAAATGGCTTACACAGATAAAAATGGGCATCTCGCAGGAGATGACATATATAAGCTTTAGGAAATGAGTAGAAAGTTGGCTAGGCAGAGAATCATGTGCAAAGTCACAGAAGCTTACATATTATGGCCTATAAGCTGGTGATTAAAATGGCAAAAGAGAACAGGCAAGCAGTCAATAGGAGAAATTATAAAGGGACTTATTTGTAAATCTTCAGATATCCAGCAAAAGTTAGTGGGGTTAATGGTTGTTATTATTACTAGGTTTGCCATCAGGAACCCTACAATCAGGAAATTCCACATTCTAATACTAACTGAGAAAGTTAATTCTTTTTGTCTCAGTATGCTTTTCTATAAAGTGGTAATAGTAACTGCAACCTCATAGCTTTAGCTGAGATGAAAAATCAAATTAATGAAAATAGATATGATAAATGGAATGTTTGTATTCCCAAAAAATTCATATTTTGCAGCCCTTATCCCAAGTGTGACTGAGTTTGGAAATGGGGCTTTTAAGGAACTAATTAAGGTTAAATGCGGTCATAAAAGTGGGGCTCTGATCTGATAGGATTAGCATCCTTATAAGAAGAGAACCAGAGAGCTCTCTCTTCCTCTCTTTCTCCACACACATGCACCAAGGAAAGGCCCCGTGGGGACACAGAGAGAGGGTAGCTGTCTATGAGCCCAAAAGAGAGCCTTTGTTATAAATTGAGTTGGCTGAAATCTTGACATTGGACTTCAAGATGGGAGAAAGGTGAGAAAATTCATTTTTGTGTTTAAGCCCCTCAGCCTATGGTATTTTGTAAGGGCAGTCTAATTACACTAACACAAAGGTAAAAGGCAAATCACTGGGGCTGGCACATAGCAAGAACTCAGCAAATTGAATCAAAACCTAAGAGCATAATTCAGATTGCTTTATAGAAAAATAACCCTAAAAGGTGGACAGAGAACAATTCAGAAAGGAACAAAACAAGAGGTAACAAGGATGCTTGGTTGACTCAGTTGGTTAAGCGTCTGCCTTTGGCACAGGTCATGATCCCAGAGTCCTGGGATAGAGCTCTGACTCTCCCCTGCCCCTCCTCCTGCTTGTGCTCTCTCTCTGTCTCAAATGAATAAATAAAAACTTAAAACACACACACACACACACACACACACACACAAAACCTAAGAGGTGGCAAAAACACCTAAGGTGTACATGTAACCCAGATGAGAATTAAAGCTTTGGACAGAAGGGTTGGGAGGGATGATAAGTTGGAAAGAGATATGCAAGCTATTAAGAAGTAGATCTTCTAAAAAAAAAAGAAGAAGTAGATCTTCTAAAATCTAATGGCCAGTAGAAAACCAGAACGTAAGGTGAGAGATGACTTCCAGATGTATACAGGTGTTATTAATACAGGGAACACTGAAAAAAAATTTTTAAATATATAGGGAACATCGGAGGAAGTGAGTCAAACTCAGTTTTTGAACTTAATTGTTTTAAGAGACTATTTAAGCTTCGGAGCAACATCTAGACTGCAATAAAAATTTGGAATAACAACCAAATTCTTCCAGACTTCTTGAGTTAACATTTCCTTTAATATCTAGAGAAAATGGCTAGTGGCCCCATCTCATGTAATTACAGAAGTCAAAACCCTTCCCAGCATTTGCTGAGGCTTCCAAAGGAGTTAACTTTCATATATCTGTTTTCATCCAAATTTTAGCTCCAAAAGTATTCTGTGTGTGTATGCCTGCATGCACATTAAGAACGTTTAACATGAAATCTACCTTCTTAACAAATTTTGAGTGCACAGTACAATATTGTGAACTATACACACAATGTGTAAATCAGATCTCTAGAACTTACACATCTTGCAAAATACCAGGTCATCTCTCTCACAGCAATTTCAATGTAACCAGAACTTTTATCTTTATACTTATATATAAAAAAAACAGCTTAGGGTCCCAAAACATATATCTTAAGAAAGATGAAAGAGAGAAAGTTAGCTAGAAGCTCTAAAGCTATCTTGACTCATATGACCTAGCCTGGAAAATTGTGCACTGTTGTTTTCCATGGCATTCTATTTTATAAACAAGTTACCAAGACCAGGAAAGTCCATATTAGACTCATCCTCTCAAGGCCTGTGGAGGCTAAATATTGCCCCCCCAAAAAATGTCCGTTTCCTAATCCTGGAATCCTGTATATTTGTTACCTTACATGGTAAAGGGAACTTTGTGGATGTGATTCAGTTCAGCATCCTAAGAACAGAATATTATCCTGGGTCACCTAGGCAGGTCCAATGCAATCACAAAGGTCTTTCTAAGATGGAGCAGGACAATCAGAATCACAGAAGATGTGATGGCAGAAACAGAGGTCAGAGTGAGGTAGGGCCTCAAGCCAACACAGGGCAGCCTCCAGAAGCTGGAAAAGGCAAGGAAACAGATTCTTACCTAGAACTTTCAGAGAACTGGAAACCTGTGTTAATGTTTGACCCATTTTGGATTCCCAGTGTCCAGAATTACAACATAGTAAATTTGTGTTGTTTTAGACCATAAGCTTTGTGATTAAATTGTTACATAGCAACAATAGGAAACTAACATAAGGTATGTCAAATAATTCATGCACATATTTTAAAATTGCCACCTTTATCATCTTCTTTGACTTGTTGAGAGACTCAGATGAGTTCATTAAAAGCCCTGTATTATGTAGCTTCCATGTGCTAGCATTGGGTTAGATGCTAAGGATATTAAGATGAATTAAACATGATTCTTTTCCCCAATATGTTCACAGATAGCATTCATGGAAGGACTTTGTAGAACTCTAAAGGGCAATATAAATGTAATATATTGTGAATCACTTGTGAAGCTTAATATGCAAACCAACCATTCCTTAATTTACTAAATCGTAAATCAGAATCAATATTTCAACAGATGGGAACTATGCATAGTTCCTGAGCAAATTACAAATAAATACAGAAGATAATTTAAAAATTAAATGTCAATAGGATTTGGTATAGACATTTAGCATGTATAGACATTTATCAAGTACGAAAACCAGTTAATACAAGTATACTATTGTCAATCTCAGTGCCAAAGCTCTACTAATGAGCCTCCAAAATGCTAACGGATGTCCCCTAGGGATGAAAGACTAGGTTGTTTCATTCTCTCACCGAACTTTTAACCGAGGCAGCTAACAAGATAGCCAACTGTGATTTAGACACATATCCAGTAGAAAGTAGATAGAAATTGCTAATTTAGTTTGTACAGGTCACTGAACTGATTCCGTTAGGTGACCACTTATGGTCACTACATATACGATCATGACTACAAACCTGAGGCCCAAAAAAAAAAAAAAAACAGGAAAGAACTTTTTGAACTTATCTTACTTGCTAAGAAAAGCAAGAAGAAAAAAAGAGTCACTGAAATTTCAATTCTGTTGTGATATTTAGGTCTTGGAACACCTCTGCACATTTGAAAATCACAAACAAAAACCTAAATTGGACTAGAATCTATAAAGGAGCTCATGAAAATAAAGTCGATGTGACCTAAACATCTCTATAGAGAACCACAACCACTTCAGTTCTTGAAGAAAGTTAACTGTTGTTCAAAGGATAACTAGCTTAATGATTAGGTGTTCAAAAATACAAGTTCTCGGGAAAGCTTAAAGGAATGATATACAGCGGTCTGCCTTGAATGTCTGGGGGAGCCCTCTTTCCACAGGCCCAGATGCTGGCAGCTGGCCAGGATCTCAGACAGGCAGCTGGCCGGGGAGGAGTGGGCTCTGCCATCTGGTGCTAAAAAATTAAAATTAAAACTAAGGAAAAAAAACTAAAACAACCTGAGGCCCACACGCATAACAATCAACCTTGATTCCTGGTGTTCTCTCTTCTTCAATCAGAAGGGAAGCCCCAGGGTGAGGCAGCTCCGCCCTCCCCATCCCACCATCCCCATGCTGCTTCTCTCGGGTTTTGGTCCCCTTCTGGGCAGGTTGGTTGTGTTCATTCATCCAAGCCTAGTGTGTGCCAAGGAATGTGCTAGGCGCTGAGGATGAAGATATAAATATTGATTACATTCCCGACTTCTAGAAATATGCAAATTCAAAAGGATAATGGGCTGCTTTTTAGAATGCCGAGACATCATAAATCACTGCAGAAAATGAGGTGACCACAGTGCTTGAGGCAAATAGGAGCTGAACAAGAAGGAATAATCTCTTCAGGAGGAAAGGACATGAGGAAAGAAATAAAGTTATAAAAGAGAAGTTGAATTTTAAAATGTTAATATACTATTAAGGTATAGTCTGAGCTGTTACAACAAAGAGACCAAAAATTATAGAAGCTTTAAACTACCATCTCTCTCTCTCTCTCTCTCTCTCTCTCTCTCTCTTTCTCTCTCATAGTATGTTTCAGAAGGATTTGGCTAGTGAGGCAGCACGACCATCCTCAACCTGCAGCTGCTAACTTCAAGATCTGAGGAAGCTGTTCCAGCCCTTGATATTGTGCCTATTTCTCAGGGAGAGGGAAGAAAGGGCAAAATCCCCTTTCAAGAGACAACACAGAAGTGGTTCACATCACCTCCGCTCACAGTGAGCTTCAAATGAGGCTGGGAAATGTAATTTGCTGGGTAGCCTTGTGCCTACCTAAAACTCAGGAGTTCTATTACAAGTAGAAAGCAGGAATCCACATTGGGAGAAAACAAGTCCCAGTCAGGAATAAATAATAAGTCTATAGAAGCATAGTTCTAATTTTTGGTGCATAATTAGTTTTGTGACTTTGTCTTTAAATTATTTGATCCGAGACTTACATTCTCTGGGCTTTACTAGAACTAAAACATGGATTATTTAACAAACAAATATATATTAAAGGTAATTCAGGATCAAGACATTGTGGCAAGCATCGTTGTGATAAAATATGCTTCGGTGTCCTGTAGTAAAGAAATTTTAAATGATAAAATATTATCATGAGAAATGGAAAGAGATGAACACACAGTATTAGGGCCAATAATGGAATAGATTGGTCATCAGTCTTCTTTTTTTTTTTTTTAAGATTTTATTTATTTAACAGAGAGAAAGAGATCCCAAGTAGGCAGAGAGGCAGGTAGAGAGAGAGGGGGAAGCAGGCTCCCTGCTGAGCAGAGAGCCCGAGGCGGGGCTCAATCACAGGACCCTGAGACCATGACCTGAGCCGAAGGGTCATCAGCTTTCTTGATGAATGCATGATACTCACAATAAAATAGCCCAAATAGTCATAAAACCTTTATTCTGTCAAGTCAAGAAACCTCAACTGAAAATGTTCACTCAACCTGCATTTCATCCTATCTCTCAATCTAGCCATCAGATTTTGATCTATGTGAGCCTCAAGGGAATACATTATTGCTCCTGGAGTCCCAGTGTATTCCATGAAGTCACATTTCATGCATAATGAAGATGGCAGTGAACTACAAAGGTTTTTGTCAACTCAAACAGGAATACAAATGCTGTCTAAGGGCAATTTATGGTATGTATTTTAAAAAGAGTAAGGAAAGGAGAAGTTTTTAGGTCAATTCATATGTCTTTAGGGAAAATTATGTCACTTAAAGGCATTTTGAAAAGAGAAAATTTTCATTTTTATGGTTTTTAAGATTCTTACCTATTTGAGATACATACATATATCTATATAGAGATATATATATAAATGATAGTATTGACAATTGACAATGTATATATAAAAATGATAGTTTTCACAATCAAAACTCATAGAAGTTTCTTTAGATATAGATATTTTGATTTTTAGATATTTATTGATTGCCTATTGTGGGCAAGGCACTTTGCTAGTCACTGGGATACAAAACTGGTCACTTACTTTAATTAGGATAAATATGCTATAATGATAAAAGAGTCATCAAAATAGATTAAATTAAGAAAGTTTGTTGTGAGAGGTAGTAAGGAGCAGTGAACACAATGTAAGGTCTAAATGTTAAGGCTGGGGCTTACTCAAAACCAAGTTGAGGAAGTTTTCTAGACTCAGGGAAGCCCTGGGGACCTTAGTAATATATGTGATATATAGACTTTCACTCTAGTGAAATCTGGGTTGATTTTTGTTTGTTTTGCTCCTTATTTTCTCTACTAGTTGTCAAATTCCTCCTTATATTCTTAGTTCAAATTGCCAAGAACAGGAATCTGATTTACGTAAATCATTTCCCAAGCCATGCTACAAATCTCTGGATCCCATCCTTACTTACATAACCACATATTCCATAATCAACTGGCATCCAGATAGATGGGGTCAAAAAGTATAGAATCTCTCCATTGAGGGCAGATGGGCATTGGGGAATCCAGGATGGATAAGACAGGGTTTTTGGTGTCATGAAATATACTTTCGAACTATTTTAAATTGTAAATTGACAAAATACTTCCTGAGCAAACATACCTATTTTTATTGATATAATATTTTATAAACTACTTTAACATAAACACAGACTCCTATGGTGTAAGCAGAGGTGATATTTAGAATAGTTAACAATGTGCAATGTGGGCCCTGACCAATCAGAATGAATGCCTAAAATATCAGCACAAATGCTCTCACAGGGAACCAAGATAATGAACCAGCACATGCTGGCTGAAAGCAGCATTGGATACAGATCCAGTCTTCATTTTATACCCATTTTACAGATTAAAAAAAAAAAAAGTTCAAGAGAGGTTAAATGATTTCTTTCTTTGTACCGGAAGTTGGGTCTTTAGATTCCAAAACTAGTGCGGTTGACAAAGTTTGTTCCATCAGAAAGTACCTTGTCACTCGATGTAACACATGGCATGCTCAAAGGCTGTATCTGTGACTCCTGAACGAGCGGCCAGTTTTCTCTTCTATGGTTTCTAAAGTACCATATAAGATTTTACCTCTATTGCTTATCCTGTGACATTGACTTTCTATGGTCTTCTCTTCTTTTTCTGGAGAATATACTCTCTGAAGGCAGAACTGTGGATGTTTATTCCTTGTACTCTGTACACCCTCCATCAGGCATTCAGTAAATATGTTTTGAAATTTTTCGAATGGAGGAGAAATTATCAAGTGTACGTAAACTAGTACTTAGATCAAAGAGTGGTGGAATTTAAATGAATCCCTGAATGGAAAGGCTTAGTACAGCAGGGAGCACGAAGGAGAGTTCAATAGCTCTTGGCTGCTAGACAGTCTGTGATACAGACTCATATGGAGGACTCATGTATTACCTGGAGGGGTTAGAGCCTAAAGTCAGAGCATGGAGGAAAACTCACAAAATTTTCATGAGCACTTTTTAAAATTACTCATAAAAATCTCTTAACTGATCCATAAAGTATATTAAACTGGGTTTTGTCCATACAATTCTAAATGGATTTATGTCTAGATGCATAATGTATTTACTAATATATTTCATACAAAATTCTCTGGAAGTGGCATATTTAGAAACTAATTTATTCAAGGCTTTAGGTGCTTAGAATTGTTCAGCAAAATTACAAAGCTTCCACTCTTTTACTGTTTGTTGTTTTGCCTTTGTCTCCCCGCTACATCTAACTTTTTGTTGAAGCAATGTTTTCTTTGGCGCTTAATTAGTTCTTCAATAGCTTTCTACAGGAGGTCCAGGAAGCCTATAACCACCTGCTTCTGCCAGTCACTCTGAATGTTCTCAGCCTTTCTCTCTCTCTCAAATGCTTTTGAACTGAGATAACTTAAAAACAAGTGTGCTGTGATAATTCCCTCTAATTTGTATATAAAGCGGCTCTAGTTTAGGTTTAGGTTTGGATTGGTCATATATAAGGTGGGCATCATTACTATGTATATACAAAGAGCAGAAAAGTAAATTTTAAAGAGTTTAAGTAACTTTCTCCAGGTAATAATCAAGTAGTAGTATGGAAGCAGGTTATAAACTCTGGTCCTCAGGTGTCAGATCCTTTAAATCAATGGATCTCCAGAGAGTCATACCATGCACAAAAGGAATTTCAAAAAATGGCGTGGGGAGGTTTTTGGTTACACTACAACTGGGAGAAGTCGCTGACATTTGGTGGGGTGGGGGTGCGGGGTGGGGGTTAATTGCAGCTTGCAGTAGAGTCTACTTGCACCAGATCGGTTGGACACGCAAGGAAGACTTTACCCCAGATTTTTGCAATGGGGTAAAGAGATTGAGCTGAACTCCTCTGAAACAAAAGGTAGGAATGTTTGTAAGCTTTGGAATGAACTAATGGAAAAATACTAGAGGACGGCCATCTGTTCAATGTGATTAGGCCTTCTGTGTTTGCTAATATTTGCTTATGGATGTTCCATGCCTACCCTCCTACCTAGAATGAAAGACAGGGGCCCTATCTTCCTTGATGATTACATTCCAGAGATGCCTCCCAGGCCTTTGAGAAACTGGCTTTTAAAACTGATTTTAAGAACCGGAGAGGGGCTGGAAGAAGATATGCCTCTCTAACAGGCAGAGGAATAATTTACAATTGCCTGTTTGCTAAAGTAAATGCTCTCAGGAAAAGGAGGTTAGGGGCCTAGAGTCTGGAAGAAGCTTGTTTGAAGTTGACTCAAGCTGAGGGAAAAATTAAGGCCATCTTGTTCAGGTCCCACATGAGAAAAAAAATTGTGCCTATCTCCTGTTTTTATATAAGTGAGACAACTGCTTATAATTACGCGAGCCTGGTGACCTACTCCATTATATATATGGACACAAATATTTTCACATGGTTTCAATAGAAATGCATCATCCAGAAATGCAGCTAGCTTTTAAATTCAGGGAAGACTATTTGTTTCATGTTTGATTTGAAACATTACCAAGATTTGATCATCATTACAGAAAATCATGTCTCTAATGGCCATGCTGATCATAGGTTTTAAATCACCAAAGAAACACCTGGCTAAGTCTGTTCTTTTTCTTTTTTCCTTCCTTTCCTTTCCTTTCCTTTCCTTTCCTTTCCTTTCCTTTTCTTTTCTTTCCACTTCCTTTCTTTCTTTCTTGTAGCTTTTCCCACTCCTACTGACTTTGTACAGACACAATAATCTCATGTACTTCATTCTGACTTCTGGTAAATTCATATCTGAGTATCTACATTTTTAAAATACATATTACTTTATTATAAATTATATTCCTTTTACTTCTTCTTTATGTTAAAGTTATATCATCCTTTTAGAGTTGTTGGGGGGAGGTGCCTGGGTGGCTCAGCGGTTATGGCTTGGGTCCTGATCTCAGGGTCCTGGGATCAAGCCCTGAATCTGGCTCTTTGCTCAGCGGGGAGCCTACTTCCCCCTCTCTCTGCCTGTCTCTCTGCCTACTTGTGGTCTCTCTCTTTCTCTGTCAAATAAATAAATAAAATATTTTTTAAAAAAGTTGTTGGGGGTACTTGAAACCTTTTAACACATGGATATTGGATATCCCCCTTGTTTACCCATGACAAGGCCAGGCATAGACCTTGTGTTCAAATTTCCATTCTTTGCCACATGATTTTATTAGCTGGTGTACCGTCCCCACCAACCAATCGGAACAAAATGCATGTTACCCAAACTTCTGTTAAGTCTCTCTCCTTTCCCAGGAGGACCTTTGACTCCCCCTCAGAGCCAGTGTACAGCCCCTCCTGAGAATATGCTGACCTTATTATTAAATATTTTCTGACCTACTATCCTATGAGGCTACCCTTTCATCCTACTTTCCCAAACACAGTCCTTTGTAGTAGCCCTGTTAATTCTTCACTAAAAAAGAAAAACCCTTTCTTGCCTAACCCTCAGAGTCTTGCAAATCTATGGACTGAGATGTCCCACGGTACTCTCCCTCTACTTACAAATTCCTGTCTAATAAAGTCTCTCCTTACTAAGCCCACATTTGGTTTTTCACTTGAAATATTATATTAGTAAAATAAATAAGTAAGCAAACTAAAATTCATTCAAGATCAGAAAAATGCCAGGGAATCCAAATTCAGAATTTCTAGAATAGATTTCTAGATTTCTAGAATAGATTCAAAAGTTTGCTAGAGTCCTCTTCGGAAACTCATTACGGTAAATTCTTTAGCATTCTTAGACTGCTGTGTCAGCCAATCTCATTGTTCCTTTCTTTCCCTTCTTTTTCTTAAGCTAATCACTCTTCAGTGTGTGTCGAAGCTGGTTAGACAGGAGCTCTCGCCAGCTGCACGGCAAAACAGGCCTCTTCTGCTTTGGTGAGGTCCGACCAAATCCTAGCAAAGGTGGGAGAAAGTATGAATGTCAATGGTAGTGACTGTTAAACAGACTGTGGAAAATGGGGAAAAGATTAAGCCAACTTTAGATGACCTTCGTGTGCATTTAAATCATAATGGCCCTTGACTGCTCTTCACCACGTTCTTCCTCACAGAGCACTTAGCCAGGCAGCAATTTAACAGCACAGCTGAGTTTCCATTCTGGGGATGGCATTAGGTTAGGGCTAGATATGGCAAATGGATAAACAGTCAAGAAAGAGTTACAACCTACACATTTTTTAATTGGCTTGAAAACTTACTCTGTCTACTGGACAACAAAAGAGAAAAGTAAAAAAGTAACCCCTGTGAATTGATAGTGAAAGTTTTGTTTCGTTTTTTTAATAAACCAAAGTTTGATGATTTGCTCCAATAACTAAAAGAAAAATGTAGTCCTAAATGTGATAAATCAACTTCGCATCTAATCCATTTGACGGTCAAGATTCAGAACTGAAAAAAAAAAAAAAAGCTTCAGATTTGATGCTACTTTGTATCAGTTGGTTTCCTTCTTTAAATAGGTGAGCCGCAGGTGTTGTCCACCAACTCCAGGGACGCCTGCTGTGGGACCGTGGCTATTGTGCCAGGAGGCAAAGAGAGTTTCACACAGCCCTGCTGCTATAGCTGGCAGAGATCACAACCATGATCTCAGTTCAGACAGAAAAATACAGGAAAGACAAACTTCATTTTTTAATTAATGAAATGACAATGCATTTGAAGGTAGAAGATGACATGTTCTGAATTTAATTTTCAAAAATAAACATTAATGTTTTATGTTAGCATAATTATTAATTGAATCTTCTGGCCTTATGTGAGAAATACATACGTCTTCATGAGAACAAAACCACATATACTAAAAATTGTTTCTTATTCACCTCTAATACTCTGATGATGTCCTTGGTTATATGTCCATATATGTCCATATATGTCCATGAAGTCTTCATTCCAGAATAAGATTGCTTAACTTGTAAGTAATCTAATCATAAAATTATTATTTAATTTATGGTTTAAAAATAAAGATGAAACTCAGGGTGATACTTTGAATGTAATCTAATTCCTTATATAAAAGCTGTTTCACTTAAATATTACATATATGCCTTATCCCGTTTTGCAAAAAAAAGGATATAAAAGACATACAAATATTTTTATATTTTCTAATGTGCATATTTTATCATTCAAGCACACTTCTCATATTAGCATTTCTTTTCCCCGTATCTCCTTTTTATCAAGTCATAAGAATGCTCCCCCAACTATGTAATCAATATTCTGTTTCTTTTTCTACCTATAACCAGAAACCAACTACTTCTATACAAATTGCTTTGTTTTTGAATGAGAAAAAGAGAAAAGAGAAATAAAAGAGAAAAAGAGAAAGACAATGAACTACCTGCATGTTTTTTGTGAATGGCTTAAAACTGGATTATGGAGGCAACAGATTTCCCCCACATTCCCCACCCTCTCTCCTTTTCCTCTGAACAGGGGTCTCTCACTCAGTGCAGGCTTAAAGCAGGTGGAAAAAATAACCATAATGATCTTGATTTTCTCCTGATGTAGAAGATGGGTAAGGTCCGGGACACAAGCCTGCGTCAGGCAGGCATGTCATCGGCTAGTGTGCAATGGTGATTTGAGTGTGTTTATAGTATCTTTGCCCCAGGTAATTCCAGAGAGATGAAATAACATGTCTTCTAAAACACAGGAGCATCAAGCTTCTCATTAGGAGAAGAGGCCAGTGTATCTTTTGGGGATGTCACTCATCTCAGAGACTGTCCACTACAGATTGTTCATTTTAAGACAACGTAGTGGATAATCATCTTACTTTTTCACTTCTTAAAAATTCTTCTATTATAAATATTACTATAGCTTCTCAATCTTCAACTGGCAATTATTCAATTTGTTTTGGACTACCGAAAATATTGGCTATTCAATTACCCCTATGATTCGTATCTCATTTCACACTCTTCTCTCTTCTATCTTTTCCAGCGGCATGTATGTGTGTTTCCTTACCAAGTGCTATTAGCACTCAGCGATACCCGACCCCTGATCTCTCAGTGTGCCATCCCCAATCTCGGAGCTATGCTAATGCAATAGTATGAAGGTCCCAAGACATTGCTACTATATGAAGTATCACTTCTTTACAAATTTGGTTCAAATCCACCAATATTGGCATGAGGTTCAAGATGAATCATTTTTCATGCTTCTCTCTCTTGAGTTTTACCAAAAAGCTGTAGCTGTCATAGTCCATGAAAAATATAATAAATAACTTAACTTCTTTTTTTCTTCTAAATTTCTCCATGATCTTTCCAAAATACTGCATTCATCCTTTTTTACCCCTTCCAGCTAAGTGGACTTGTCCATGTCCTTAAAAACAAATGTGGGGCACCTGGGTGGCTCAGTGGGTTAAAGCCTCTGCCTTCAGCTCAGGTCATGATCTCAGAATCCGGGGATCGCCCTGCATCAGGCTCTCTGCTCTGCAGGGAGCCTGTTTCCCCCTCTCTATTTGCCTGCCTCTCTGCCTGCTTGTGATCTCTCTCTATAACATCTGAAAAATACATTATTGAGATTTACCTTAGATATAATGGGTTCCTGTTTGAAAACAAGAAATAAAAAGTTAGGGGCACCTGGGTGGCTCAGCGGGTTAAAGCCTCTGCCTTTGGCTCAGGTCATGATCTCAGGGTCCTGGCATCCAGCCCCAGGCTCTCTCTGCTCAACAGGAGGCCTGCTTCCCCCTCGCTCTGCCTGTCTCTCTGCCTAGTTGTGATATCTCTCTGTCAAATAAATAAATAAAATATTTAAAAAAAAATGTTGTATATGACAGCCTAAGATTCTGAACATGGAGCCAACATGAAACTTCCACCCTGGACTGTTGCATGAGAAAAACACAAATCAAAACACCAACAAACTTTTTTGCTTTCTAAACCACTGAAATTTAGGGAACAATTTAGCCCTCCATCACTGAATTATCAACGTATCTACATACTTCAAAGTTAGCTAGCTGGTGGCCATGTTATGATTCGCAAAGGTCAAAGTTCACAGTACCCTAGTGATTTTGATAAGTATCTATAAGTATTTTAAAATAGATACTTTATTTAAAGTCTCTACTGAAAAGAAAATCGTCCTCTACAGCCAGCATTTAACAGTCTAAACATATAAAAACGGAATTCCAGAGAGAAGATAAAATATATGGTAAATTAATTTTTATTTTAATTTTATTTCAATCCATTACAAAGTCCTTAATTTCAAATGACAGTGAGAATGTTAATATGTGAAATTAGTTGCTTTCATGGATTAAGATGAAATTCACAACAAACAAATTGTAAAGGAAATGTAGAGGACAATGAGGTCACATGGAAAAACAAAATCATCCTTTTTCCAATAATTCACATTTTCACTATTGTGGCATTTGACCGGTATTCATAAAATCCACCCCAGGACTAAAATTATTAGTGAATGGCTGGAAACTGAAGTGAGCAGGCATTTAGCAATTGTTCAGTGGTCTGTAAAATGAATTTCTGATCTCAGTCCAGTCATAAAACCTTTCAATTGATGCAAGTCAATGCCTTTTCTATCTGTCTCATCAGGAAAGCCTGGGACTGCCTGAACAGAGGCACAGAAATGTCTCCTACAGAGCCAAAATCTGTAAGTCAAAATTAAGGATCACTGGTAAGGGAGTTACTGTCTCTGCTTGAATCATTCTGTAGCTAAGTGCAAGGCTTTAAACGATGATTCTAGTTCCTTTAGGAAGATTTACATTCTCTCTAAATATAGAGTGGAATAGGTACCCTGAAAATCCTGCATCTAGTGAGAAGAAATTGAAGATAAGAAACTGCTTCATTCCAAAGGGAGGAAGGTAGCAGATTACCTACGGTCCTAGTCCATACAACAGACATGCTGACTTAGAAGAGGAGTGAGGTCCAAAGAGTATCCTTATGTCCAAATGGATCATTGGAATTCAGAGTGCTTCAGAGGGGTCAAAATGCCCCATATATCTATGTTAGATGTCTTTATGCTTGTCTAAAATGACTTGACCATATTTTCTTTGCAAAATGCCAGGTGTCCCCTAAGTCTTTTTCAAAGGACTTAAAGTAACTTTTATATATTAATCAGTGCCGTGTTTTTATTAATATTATTTTAATTTTTGTAGTTCTTTTAGCCTCTTTCATAAAGTTATACTTTTCTTTGTTTAAGTTTGGCTTAAGCAAGGTTCTGAGGGACCACTCAAAATGATTTAAAATGAGTTTTACCACATACCCAGTGGCAAATCCCACACAAGACAGAACTGGCACTTATTCCCTTTCTCCTCAATTCCCTGAGAAACTTGTGGTCCTCCTACATCTTCAATGCTTATACTATGGACATTATGTATAATAATCCATAATTATGTATAATATCCATAGTATTATGCATCTCTATATATTAGAGATCTATATATAGATAGATCTCTATATATTATAGAGATCTCTATATATTATCTCTATATATTATATAGATATAACCTATACCTCTATATAGTATATAGATCTAATCTCTATATATTATATAGATATAATCTATATCTCTATATAGAGATCTCTTTATAGTATATAGATATAATCTTAATGTTCTGATCCTAGATAATGGGGAAGATAACATTTTGGAATCAAGATTAATTTGTCTAAGTTTCAAGGCCAGAACCAGATGCTAGATGGAGCACAGTCCCAAGCACTTAAAGGGTTTAGATTCGGTCACCAAATGAGAATAAATATTAGATCACCCTAAGTATAGACATCTCTAAGTTAAAGGTTAAGTTCTCACATTTGAAAACTTTTACCCTCTTTTCTCATAAAACCCCTCTGAATATTATAGGCTGCAGTCTTAAGGCAGGGAGAATGCTAATATGGGGAAATTTTATCATTCTTAAGAAGTTATTATCTATGCAAACGTTAATGATGATTTATGCCTTTTGTAGAATATACTGATTGCTTTCACGATGCCAACAGATACCATAAACATGTAAATGTGTCCTTTAGCTGTAACATGTAGATTTGACTGTCCTCTTCCCCTAATTTTTATTTATGACATTCTGTATAGAATGGGAGTGGGGAAAAGTCTCCGAAGTATTAACTGTTTCAGTCAGAACATTACTGGTTATTTTTAACCCCCCAAACTGTGTATGGCACATGGTCATGGACTGGGAGATGTTAACTGGGCTCCATCTGGGAATTTTTTTCCCAGAATTCTATATCCTATAAGATTCTAAATTGCCATAATGGGGGGAAAAATAGAAAGAAAGACAGAAAAGAAACTGAGAGATTTTGGAGGTGAAAATGAAACAAATTAATCTCTCAGAAGGTCGTTATTCAGATATCATGACAGACAACAGTAGGGACGCCAGAGGGTCCCACCTAGTTCTTGCTCTCCTCTGTGTCTCTTCTTAAGTATTGGTCCCACTGATCAAAGTAGCTCCAATTTTACAACCAGGAACTTGGCTGTGGATCCACTTGCGAGCAGCTTCACAAAGTTAACAGCTTCTCGAGAGCCTATGTAACTCCCATAGATTTTTTTAGGAATGTTCTCTCCATGGTCTAACTTCAGTTGTCAGATAGATATGTTTGGCTTTTCAGAGTCCCCTGCAAGTACCCCTCATCCACACACATCAGATTGTACCGATTTATACGTGTATTACTATTTCTGTCTCTTGGGCATATATCACCAAAAAAAAAAATGTAAAATAGGAAAAGAGAGTTAGCCTCTTAATTGCTAAATTCATTCTATAGAAAATATTCTGTTAACTAGTTTTAATATTCCATAACTAGTTTTACTAGTTAGATGCCAGTAATTGTCATATAGCCCACTGAGTGAGGCCTGGACATACCCTCCAATTCAGGCCATCACCACCAGAATAGAGTTTATTTTTTAGGGCTAGAGAAACAAAAACATTCAGTGAGTAGAGAAGGGACAGAGGAACAAATTGTGTTTATTATATTGTTTCAGTATATTAAACCTAGTGTGAGAAATGTTATGCTCTCAAACCAACCCCCTAAAAGAAGTCCCTAATTATGAGGGTTTCTTTTGGCTCTGTCAGCACCTTCATTTAATGCCTGTTGGGTTTCCTACCTGCTCTCATTTCAGAATACTCTTAATTGGACCGAGGCATGAACAAACATTGAGAATCTGACATTCCAGGGCAAATTTTTTTTTTTCCCTGAGATGTGTAGAAGATTCAATTACTCACTTTGTTTTTACTTGCTGTGTTATGCTTTCTGCAATTGTTTTGGGCAGGAAAGCAAACTTAACAGTCTAAACTCATGAGTAGAACTGGAATCTGATCTAGTTATCCACTGCATTACAAACTACAGCAAACTTGGTTGCTTAAAACAACAGTTATTATACTGTGCCCATGGTTATTAGGCCAGGAATTCAGGGCCCATTTAGCTGAAAGATTTTTCTGTTTTAAATGGCACCAAATGTGGTCACTGTGTGTATTCAGCTAGTCTAGAAGATCCAAGATGGCTTCACTAGCATTTCTAGTGCCTTGGCAGGAATGGCTGCCACGTCATTCTCCTTCACTAGGGGTTCTTAGGACCTCTCTCCATGTAGTCTCTCCAGCAGGATGATCACAATTCTAACATGGCAGCTTAGAGTTTCAAATGTGAGTACTCCAAGAGATAGAATGTAGCACAAAGTCACTTCTGCCATATTCCACCAATCGGAGTAGTCACAGAGCCTGCAACAGATTCAAGAAGAAAGGACATAGACCCAACTTTTCAATGAATGCAGCATCAAAGATTTTTCTGGATATCTTTAATTCCCACACAATCCCAATGGATAGGTGCCGGTGGTCATTAATAATCTTAACGTGTAAGAACTGGGAGTATCTTCAGTGCTCAAACCTCTTCATGGTTTTTAAAATGGTACACAAATGTCTTAGTGGTAATAAGGGAATTGCTCAAGATGGAAGACTTGGTAAGTTTCAGAGAAGAGACTAGAACTATGAGCTCCTGACAAAGTTTGGTAGCCTCTGAGCAGAAAAACACATGGATAATTATTATAATTTTCTGGTAGTTCTCTTCTGGTATAACTATTCATCCACAACACCACAAAACAGTCTGGCACATAGCCCTTGTTGGGCAGGTTATGGCAATGAAACAAGCCTGTGCATAGCAGTTCATGGTTTGAAAGCTGACTGAAGTCTGAGCTCTAGAGTCAGACCTGGTTTGACCCTAGGCTCCAGTATGAATGCAGTTAGTTATTTCCCAGCCTCCCACTTCCTCAGTTTTCTCATCTGCAATAAGACAACTACCTTGTAGGTTTGTTATGAGGATGAAGTGAGGGGATATGTGAAGTGTCACACAACAATCAATGGTCAGTAACTCTGATATATTTTTTTTACAGTTCTGGGTAGGACATTAACACAGTTCTTTCCTGAAGACATGTATGTCTCCTTCTTATCTAAGTAAGGCTATCAGCTGAGGGTGAGGTGTGGGGACACCGTAGGAATATGGAGCAAAAAGAGAAGCTACAAACTGTTTTCTCAGAGAGTAAAAAAAAAGTGTGTAGCATTTCAGAGCAATTGAATAACCTTTTGAAGTCTGTGGGAATGAATTTAAAGTGAGACCAGGCAGTCTAGTTTTCCTCAATAATACTCACTTCTTTAGCTGCAGTTGCTCAGAAGACACAGAGTTGGGTCAAGTAGAATTAGGATCTGCCAGGCATGTACGACAGAGGGAGAGGATCAAAATAGTTCAAAGTTTTTGCAAGAAAATTACAATAACAATGGACTTTGAGCAAAACTAAGAAGGAGGTTCGTATGATTTTTCTAACACTATAGAGTCATTTCTTTAAACATCATACTGATTGCAGAGGTATGACAATTTCAGATAATGCCAGAGTCCGGATGCTTCCCTGAAACAGAGATAAAAAGTGAAGAGATAAAAGTCATTAAAATTGAGGTCACACAATGCTGCTGTTGAATCATATGGATGACAGAGTTCTGCCAGTGAAGGCAGAGGGTTCAGGTTCAAAGCCTTAGAAGAGTAAGAAAGAGTGGCAGAGAAGCCAGAAGGTAAGAGAAACGATGAGGAGAAGGGCTGACTGACTGACTGACTTGAAATCACAAGCCTCGGAAGACCGAGCCTTTTCTATGAGAATGGAAGGAAGTGTTTTCTAAAACTGTATCTCAGAGCAAAAAAGTAGTTGAGCATGTTCTCAAGATTCTCAGGTATAACAGGTACCACAGAATCAGCAATAGCCTCCTGAGAAAGCTGTAGGGAAGTTGTATCTTCTTTTGCTGAATTAGAGGGTGTTACTTATATCACAGGTGCTGGAAGAAGCATTCTGTCATCATCAATGCCATCATTGTTACTGTTCCCTGCTGTTATTACTAAGACCCTTACTAAAATGATCAGCATCCAGTAGAACAGATTGAGAGTGAAGGCATGGGGCTCCGTGATTTAGAGAAGGGCAAAACAGCGGCGTGGTGAGGATAAATGGAAGGTGTTTCCCAGAGGTGCTTACCTACGGTGTGGTGACTTAGAAAGCAGGACTGAGAAGTATCATGGTCGCAGCATTGCCAAAAAATTGGTCTTATTACCCTGATCCGAATGGATTGTATTCCAGAGCAGTGTTTCTCAAAATCTGACCTGTGTGTATCACCTGAAGATATTCAAATGCAGATTGCAATTCACTAGGTCCAGGTAATGCCAGAGTTTCTGCTTCTCTAATAAGCTCCCAGGGGCTGCCCTCTTTTTACACCCTCACCCAACCGACTGTCCCACACTTCAGGCCACAGAAAACAGTGAGAAGTCTAAATGAAGAAAACCAACTCTTCACCAACTAAGACACAAGGAAAAACAGAAGAATGAGAGTTAAATGGTTTGGAAAAATTTATTCACAATTTATTCACTTAATATTTGTGATATCTCTTTTCTGTTAACAACCAAAATATTTTGTAGAAAGTTTGTTAGCAAGAATGTGGTTAAATAATACTCATCAAACAGCTCACGTATTTCAATAAGTGTTAAACTTGGGGGCAGAGAATAAGTGATGTATAAAACATTTAAGATTACCAAGAAATAATATACTCCATGAAGCTCATAAACTGGTAATTTCAGAAATATTGAACTAACATAGACATTACACCCTGTTAAAAATTATTTCCTTGCAAATTGTGATGATGTGACTGATCTTGGAAGAGAATATTAATCCCTACTATTAAAAAAAAATCTGGGGGTGCCTGGGTTGCTCAGTTATTCAGGGTCTGACTTCGGCTCAGGTTATGATCCCAGGGTCCTGGGATCAAGCCCTGCATCGGGCTCCCTGGTTGGTGGGGAGCCTGCTTCTTCCTCACCCACTCTCCCTGCTTGGATTCCCTCTCTCGCTCTCTCTCTCTCACTGTCAAATAAATAAATAAATAAATCTTAAAAAAATATGAACATCCCAGTATTTCCGGATATTTTTTAAAATCAACTAATGAAGAAATTAAATCTAGAAATCTGATTCAAAATTTTCTCTAGTTATTGGGTAAAATGTCTGTGAAACTTGGGGAGATTTTTATATTGAGAAGTCAATTTCTAGTAAAAATTATTAATGGTAATTTTTCAGGCAAGAAAAAAATCTGAACTTTCTAACTCAAGAGGGTTGAAGCAAGGATTTCGCAAGGATTCTTAAAGAGTGGCAGATGCAGATACAATATGTATCTTGACTTGGAATGACTTAAAATATACAAGAGTATATCAAAAAGGAAATGTGATTCATTTAATTGCTTGACTTTTCTTGGTATCTTTACATGTAATCATTTATGATGTCTCCTCTCCTTGTCCCCATATCAGAGTAGTCTAAAATTCCTTCTCATTATCCTCAAATATAGGTAGATATGCTAATTTTTTATGATTGTACAGTCAGTCTATTAAGATTTGTAAGTATCTATGGGTATCACAGTGACTCAACTCAATGGAGTGGATAAATAGATTTGTGTGGAGGTTCAGAACTCCTGTAGCATTGAACCAGGCATGCGATCTCAGATGAGGCAAGCGGGGTCTTGTGGGTCCAATGCCTACATGGTCAGGGGTTAGGTCCTGAGTCTTCAGCAGCATTGGTCTTCTACTGACAACATGACAGCCACTATTGAGGTCAAGACTCTGTTCAAGAACATCCCCTCCCTGTCCTCCGGTGTGACTTCTCCATCTCTAAATTAATTGTCAGTGACATTCTTCTGGTGATAGGCTACCAGTGGAAATTTGCTCAAGGATGGGGTGCAGGCATCTTAAACCTCATCTGCATTGATCCAATTTTATACAGGACCGTATTCTAGGGTCTAGGGATAAAACTGTGAGTAGAGCAGTCACCGTCCTCAAGGAGCTTCAATTTGTTGTGCTCATGGAAAACAATGGGAAAAACTCCTTGACATTGGACTTGGGAATCATTTTTTAGATATGGCACCAAATGCACAGGCGAAAAAGCAAAAACAGACAAGTGGGACTACAACAAACTAAAAAATTTCTGTCCAGAGGAAAAAAACAATAAATAAAATTAAAAAAACAGCCTATGGAATGGGAGAAAATATTTGCAAACTACACAGCTGATAAAGAGTTAATAGCCCAAATCTATAAAGAGCTCATACAACTCAGGGCACCTCGGTGGCTCAGTCAGTTGGTCATGTCAGTTGGTCAGTTGGTCCTTGGTCATGATCCCGGGACCCTGGGATCCACCCCTGTGTCAGGGACCCTACTCAGTGGCAAGCCTTCTCCCTCTCCCTCTTCCTGCAGCTCCCCCTGTTTATGCTCTCTTTCTTTCTCTGCCAAATAAATAAATAAATAAATAAAATCTTAAAAAAAGAAAATTCATACAACTCAAGCACAACAAAAACAACAAAAACCCGATTTTAAAGTGGGCAAAGGACTGCAATAGACAATTTATTCTAAAGAAAATACAAATGGCCAACAGATATATATATGAAAAGGTACTCAAAATTAGTAACATCTGGGCAAAGCAATCAAAATCACAATGAGATATCACCTCACACCTGTTGGGATGGCTATTAGCAAAAACTCAATTTACTTCCCTGGTGACTGTATACAGGTACGTGGGCAAGATCTGGTATCTTTTTAGGGACCAGTTTTCTTTTTTTTTTTTTTAAAGATTTTATTTATTTATTTATTTGACAGAGAGAGAGATCACAAGTAGGCAGAGAGGCAGGCAGAGAGAGAGGGGAAAGCAGGCTCCCCGCTGAGCAGAGAGCCCGGATGCGGGGCTCGATCCCAGGACCCTGAGATCATGACCTGAGCCGAAGGCAGAGGCTTTAACCCACTGAGCCACCCAGGCGCCCTAGGGACCAGTTTTCTATGACTCCCAACTCTGAAACCATCCCTTTTTTTTCCTGAATGCACTTTTTTTTTTTTTTTTAAACTAAGACTGTAGAATTACAAAATTCCTTCAGCCTTGGAATCTTAAGTAGGATTCCCTCAAATGGACTGATTTCAGTCCTTCAGGAGTCCATATGTGTGGCTGCTTATTTAAATACAGTTCCATTGGAGCCCCAAGAGTGCCAGATGCCTCCTCTGCTTTCCAAATCCTTCCTTCCTGAGCCACCCAGAGAGGTGCTCCCCTGAGCAGGGTCCCTCTGGTGACTTAATTTAGTTCACCAGTGCCTACTCAGCTGAAGAACTGGGTTTTCATTCTTGAAGAAACTCATGGAAGGGCATGTTTCTTATAGGTTCACACACTATTAGCAAAACTGTAAACTGTAAAAAAAATGTCCTTGGTGCCCCTTATACCAGGTAGTGCTGAAGACTGTTTTTTTATTTTTATTTTTATTTTTTTATTTTTTTTATGAAGACTGTTTTTGAGTATTGCATGAAGGCTATGAGGTTGGAACAGCTAAGTCATAGGTGTGAAAGCTTTAATTTGTCTACTTCATTTATCTTTTTATTTTTGTGTCCACCGTCTCTGTTTTCCTATTTTATGACCATTAGAATGTTCTGACGCCTTGTCTTAAAACCTGAGTTGACATATGGTGGGAACAGCAGAACGTTCAAGATATTTTTGTGATTCTTTTTTTAAACCCCCCCTTTTGTATATGTGATATTAACCAAATGATGAAACATTGCTCTAATGGTTTAATAAGGAAGGAGAGAGAAAGACCTTAATTTCTGAGTGGAGACGTCTCTTTCTATGTGGAAAAGTTGATCAAGACTGTTACCAACAGTTTGGCTGTGTTATTGCGCCTGACGTCAGGATCCAAAAAAAACTTTTTTTGCCAAGTTGTGCCTTTTCTGCTGGAATTGTAAGTTGAACACAATACTAGTAGCTCTATGCACTGTGAAGTGGATATTGTGGCAGAGAACACACCAGAGGCTTTTTCACTATTAAGTAAGTAATGCCTTGTGAATGCATGCTCTATGGAGAGACCCCTGTAGTTGTAACGCTGATGCTGGCTTGTTGGACAATAAATTCTGGATGTTTTTTTACTCCCCTGTACCCTCCTCTCCCACACACAAAAAACGTCAGAAGGTAATAACCATTGATGAGGATGTGGAGAAAAGAAAACCCTTGTACATTGCTGTCGGGGATGTAAAATATTACGGCCACTATGGAAAACAATATGGATAGTCCTCAAAATATTAAAAATAGAACTAGTACATGATGTAGTAATCCTACTTCTGTGTATATATCCAAAGGAAATAAAATCACTATCTGGAAGAGATATCTGCCCTTCCATGTGTATTTCAGCATTCCTCACAAGAGTCTAGATAGAGGAAAAAACCTAGATGTCCATCAACAGATAAATGGATAAAGAAAAGGTGACATAGACACATACACACAGGCGCACACATGCAGAGGAATATTCTTCAGCCTTAAAAAAGGAGGAAATCCTGCCATTTGTGACAATGTGGATGAACCTGGAAAACATTATGGTAAGCAAAATAAACCAGACAGAAAGACAAATACTGTAGGATCTCATGACAAGGGAAATCTTTAAAAATGTTGAATTCATAGAAACAGAGTAGAATGGTGGCTACCAGGGGTTGGGGGTCGGGGGAAATGGAGGAGATGTTAGTCCATGGGTACAAACTTGACTCAAGTCTTCTTGAGTCAAGAAGAAAATCCCTTCTGCTCATAATCTGAAGTGATAGAGAAAAGGCAGAATTATAATTCTGTCATTTCCCTCATTGTATTAAATTTCTGTTGTTCCATAAACATTACATAAATTTAGTGGCTTAAAACAGCACACATTTTTTAACTTTACAGTTCTATGGAAGTCCGACATGGATATCTGGGCTAATATCCCAGTATTGGCAGGGCTGTGTTTCTTTTTGGAGACTCTAGAGAGAATCTGTTTCCTCGCTTTTCCAGTTTTTAGGGAACATGTACATTTTTTTGGCTTGTGGCCCCCTTCTCGTTTCTTTAAAGCCAACAATGTTGCTTCTTTCTGATCATTCTTCCCCAGTCACATCTTCCTCTGACTGACCACAGATGGGAAATTTTCTCC
The DNA here is from genome assembly GCA_028533885.1 of Nasua narica. Classification (NCBI taxonomy): domain Eukaryota; kingdom Metazoa; phylum Chordata; class Mammalia; order Carnivora; family Procyonidae; genus Nasua; species Nasua narica. The sequence goes on along the minus strand of CM052810.1, from coordinate 35,457,451 downwards.
ACTTTTCAAGGGCTCCTGTGATTTGATGGGGCCTATGTGGAAAATTCAGGCTAATCTTCCCTTCTCAAGGTCCTTAGCTTAATCACATCTACTAAGTATTCACAGGTTCCAGGGATTAGGATGTGGACATCATTGTGGGGCCATTATTCTGGCTATTAGACCCATTTTATGCTTTCCCTCTCCTTTTTAAAACTTGATAAGAATCACTCAGAGATTTTCATAAAATCTCTTCTTAATCAACTTACAGTCCCTCATCTCTAATGAATAGTTGCAAGCCTCAGCTAAACCGCCAGTTCAATTATTATGGCAGGACTTCATTACAGCCATGTTATAAACATCTCAGGCAGTATTTATCTACCCATCTATAAAAGCCGGTATTAAATAGCAGGCTTATTTTATCATTTCTTTTTAGTGTGCATCTTAGTTTTACCAGACCCCTAACAGATTGTCTCAAACATTTTTTGGATGTCCATCCCCCATATAAGACTTAAAAAGAAAAATAAATTGCCTATATCTAAAGGAGAACCTGTAACCATAAAAAAATATTCTATCAGTGTAGATTCCTTCCCTTGATTCTTACATGTCAAAAAAGAGCTGGTTCCTTGGGAGGTGACTAAGATGTTTATGAAGGATGTTAGAAGTGAAGCCTATAATGGCCCCAGAAAGCTCAAGTCAATTCCGGTAACTGTGTTAAAAAGAAAAAAAAATGATATACATAAGGAAAAATACACAAGTAAATGGAAAATCAAAATATATACGTATTTAGGATTATAGCCAAGTGTTATTTTAAAAATAAACAAAAGGAAGACACAGATTAGTTAGGTAGTGAAGAATGGCCTTTCTGCAGGTATTATTTAAGGTATTATCTAAGACCTGAAAGAGGAGAAAAAACTAGCCACCGTAAGCAGCTGGGGCAAGGCACTGCACACAGAGGAAACAGCAAATAAAAGATCGTGAGGCAGGAAGTACCTTGGGGTATAATGACAGTTGGACAGGTATAATGACAGCTAGAAAAAAGTGGGAGGGTGGTTTATAAGAGATAAGGACAGAGAAGTGGACAAGATCTAAGATAATTTAGAGTTTTGTATTTAGAGATGTTACATAATTTATTGCTTTAACTGTATCAATTTTTAGAGTAGAAAGGATACAAGAAGAAGAAGAAGAAGAAGAAGAAGAAGAAGAAGGGGGAGGGGGAGGGGGAGGGGGAGGAGGAAAGGGAAAAGAAAACAAGAGAGCATTGAGAACAGGATGCTAGAACAATTTAGGACAATCCATATAAATGAGGACTCTCCCAGGCAATGCGAGACACATGATTTCCTTACTTACAGACCAGGTAATGAGTTTTAATTTTGTTCTAATGCAATGCAATCTGATAGCTGCCCTAAGAAGATGAGCCAGCTGAAATGTGGAGAATAGATTCTGAATAAGCAAGAGACAATGTAGGGACCCAGTGGAGAGACCACTGCAGCCAGCCGTGCAGCATTGTTGGTGTAGCAGTGAAGATGCTAAATATGGTTAGCTGTGAATTACAATTTGCAGATAATGGTGACCAGTTTGGGGAGTGGGTGTGAGAAAAATAACAAAATTCAGCATGACTCCTAAGATTTTGCCCTCAACAGGTGGGAAGACAGCAGGGTCATTATTATATGAAACATAGATGACTAGGGACAAAAGTGTGGTGGACTTCAGGCCACATAAGAACACCAAGATGAAGATTTATATTTTAGATTATTTTTATTTATTTTTTTTATTTTAGATTATTTTTATAGAGGAAATACGTAATGTGTTCTGGTTGTATGACCTTGTTTGAACATGGTGTAGAGGATGGGCACGAATCATGTACTCCATATTCCAGCTGGAGTCTAAAGAAAAGAGAATTGAAGATGACTAAGTGGCGATCTTGATGATGGTTAATACAAAAACAAAACAGAGCTTTCTTTTGAAATAAAAGAGAAAATGGCACTTATAAGACCTCAGTTCTCCTTCCCTTTCTCACTCTTTTCCTTAGAATTCTACTACCCTTTCCTTCTACTAATCCCCACTTTTCACACTAGGATCAGATAATTGCCTTACTGTGTGACCTCAAACAAGTTACTTAACCTCTCTGTTCTTAAAATCCTCATCTTTAAAATGAAGACAATAAAAATTGCTAATATAAGGTTGTTGAGAAGATTAAGGTAGATAATACCTGTAAAATGCTTAAGATAGAACCTATATGTTGCTAGTTTTTACTTATCTTATGATTATCATTATTATTGTTGTTATTACTAGGGTATCGTGAACACTTGTTTATATTGTCCCCAGGCTAAGAGAGGTCCCATCCTAGGAACGCAATAACAATTTCCCCTTACCCTTCCTTAAAGAGAAAAAAAAAATCCTCTTCTGAAACCTCAGCTAATACCCTGGGATTTTGTGTTTTGTTATATAAAATTTCATACATTTTTAATTTTTTAAAGCTGAAACTAAATGCTTACATATGTATTTAAATTCAATTCATTTAAATTCACTTTTAAAACCATGCAAGAGCAAACTCTTAGAAGAGTCGTTATCACATAATTTAATAAGAAGTATAGCTCCCATCTATGGAGAGCCCACTCTATATTGAGAGTTGTTAGGCAGTTTACACACATCATCTTGCTTAATACTCACAACACTCTTCTCTGTAAGTAGGACTATCTCCACTTTTACAGGTGAGGGACCTGAAGTTTAGAGTAGCTTATTAATTTTCCTGAGACCACAGGTTTAATGGACTCCTAAGTTCCTCCTGTTTCCTACGTGCTGAAATGGCTCAACTGTATAATACATATCTTTAAACAACTAATGAGCTTCTATTCTATACAATGACCTTCGATTACAGCAGGCTTGTGGGATATGGATTATAATTCCTATTATACAAATAGGGACACAGAGGCTCTGAGAGATCATGATGATTTGTCCCATTATTTAAAAGGTTTGACCTCTGGTTTTCTGGCTACATGACGGTCTTCCTGCTTTAAAGCAAGATTCCCAATAGAGGATTTAGCTGCAGTAATGCTGGGCATGGACGGCTGAATAGAAGATCCAGGGTAAGTTTGAGTTTTAACTTCAGTGTAATAACAATTATATAAAATAATAAATTATAACCCCCAAATTGCGAAAAATAAAATTAACACTGCAAACGTCAATTTGGGGCAGGGAAGCTAATTATATCAGGAGTTAGTTCATAATAGCCTAAACGTCCAATCTGCTTATTTTCCATTCGACTTCTATTTGAAATATAATCCATGTGTCCCAATTTCTTGGGGAAAAAACTAATCAACGTTAAATTCTCTTTTTCCTCGACTTCTGTACCGCACGGATCATACCTTATTGTACCTCATACTTGTGAGGTCAAGGAGTCAGAGATTTATTTCAGTGAAAAGTACCTTTGAATCAATGTAAATTTTTCAGCGGTCATTTTGCCCCTGTACTTAATTGCTCTCTATTATCCCAGAGTTTTCACTAAATCTCATATATTTTTACATCCTCTTTAATCATATTCACTCTTACCTTCTTACTGCTATAACCCAGACTTAGACTGTATTTCACATTCAAGATACCTTAAACTAAAAGTGCTCAAAAATAACAATGATTGGATTGTTGATATCCACATGATATTCACATGTGTTGATATATTGCATCCTGCGATAATAATGGCATTTCTCATAGAGTCTTTGAAAACAAATCTACACAGATTTTTGTAAAAGGCCCAGAAAGTTGCTATCATTTTACAACTTCATAAATATCACATGTATTTATTACTTATTTATCCTCCCCAAAGCAAATCTTTTGTAATAATCCCTATACTGCCTAACTGTGGCATCCTTCCTCCCAACCTCTCTGCCTCCGGCATTGTTCTAGAGTAGGTACAATAAATACTTTTCCCCTTTTCATGCCTTTGGCTGATGTAGGCAACTGAGGCTACTTTTTATTTTAGAATGTACAGTAAGAATAATATTATTGAATAGTTATTACATTCTAGGCACTCTTCTAATTTTTTTTCACCTGGTATTGAATTATCATAATAGCACTATTTAGTAGTGATATTATAGTAGTAGTGATAGTAGACCATGATATTATCCTCATTTTACCAACAGACTAACAGAGGCACCTAGAGCTAAACAACTTGCCAAAACTCCGTGTAAGTAAGCTAATTGCTGAGTAAGAATTTCAAACCAATCCAGTGGCCAAAGAACTAACTACTACTTTATGTTTATTCAAATGTGCAGTGGACCATATCATAAAGGATCTTGGGATTTTGAAGTTTCTGGTGAAATCTATGAGGAACCACTGGGTGGGGTTCTGTTACTACTTTTTAATTTTTTTAAGTAGGCTCCACACCCAGTGGGGAGCCCGGTGTGGGGCTTGAACTCACAACCCTGAGATCAAGACCTAAACTGGGATCAAGAATCAGGCACTTAACCAACTGAGCCACTCGGGCATCCCTGTTATTACCTGCTTCACAGTGCTGTTGCTACAGACTGAATGTTTGTGTCCCCCACCCCAAGTTCATATGTTGAAAGCTAATCCCCAATGTAACGGCATTTGGAGGTACGGCCTCTGGGAGGTGACCAGCGTCCTTATAAAAGAGACCCCAGAGAGATCCTTCACCTTTTCCACCCAAGAGGACACAGTGACAGGATAGTTGTTAGTGAGCAAGAAGGCAGTTCTCACCAGGTAAGAAATCAGCTGGCATATAAACCTGGAGCCTCCCAGGCTCCAGAACTGTGGCAAATAAATGTTAGTTATTTAAGTGGCCCAATCTATGGTATTTTTGTTATAGCAGCCCAAACAGATTAAGGAAGGTGTTTTGAGGTCAAATAACATGATTTATTTGAAAGAATATTTTAAATAGCAGCACACATTTTATTGCAATTAGTAGAATTTTAAATAATAGATCCTTTCATAAAAGTCATCCTTTATTTTACAAAATTTTATTTTCAAGTTCAGGGTTTCTACTCTACTCCTTTTTAATGCAAGCTGATTTTGAACATTTTGAATAACAAATTTCTTGAAGGCATGTACTGTTACTTTCAAAATAGAATTACTTATTTCCTTTTTACTGTGCTGTGAATATCTATCTATTTTAAAAAATGTTGAGGATCAAAATATACCAGTATTAAAGTAGAAAGAGAAAAATCAAAGAAACGGAAAAAAGAAATTAAAAAGGTATCTGTAAAAGGAATATAGTTAACTCATTATTATACATTAAGTTGGGCTCTAAATTCTGAGATTTTTGATACTTCAGAGTTACATAATTCATTTTACATAATGGAGAAAAATATGCCCATTTTTAAAGGGATTAAAAACAGTTTCAAGGCACTAAATACCAAAATAAAGTTGTTGAGTGACACCTATTTCATAAATACTGCATTTCAAAATAAATATCTTCTATTTTCCCTTTAAAAGATACCATGTATAGAGCATGGGTGTTTGTCACCCAGCTTTTACCTGTGTAGACTATTGTGAAGAGTATGCTCAGTGCAAGGGCAAAAGCAAACTTCCTTGTGATCTGACAGCAAAAGGCCAAAGTTGAATTACATAATGGTATTGTAAATAAGATATCCATTATCTGTATAACTTAACTTACTTCTCTAGCACAACACACTTAAAAAAGCATGATTATGTTCATTTTCTGGGAATGTAAGATTTACAGATGTTAAAAAGCAAGCTCAGTAAAGAATTGTATCTAGGTAAGTCTTTCTACAAAGCCATGTTCTTTTGTGTGTATTGTATTTTATTTTATTTTATTTTATTTGACAGAGAAAGAGATCACAAGTAGGCAGAGAGGCAAGCAGAGAGAGAGGGGGAAGCAGGCTCTCTGCTGAGCAAAGAGCCTAATGTGGGGCTGGATCCCAGGACCCTGAGATCACGACCCAGGCCGAAGGCAGAGGGTTAACCCATTGAGCCACCCAGGCACACCCAAAGCCATGTTTTTTTCTAATAAAATCCGCCTTCTTTCCGAAGAGTCAAACGAGTTGGTGATATCTGAACCAAGTTTGCAGGGGCTCCTGGGATGGCTAAGTCAGTTAAGCATCCAACTCTTGGTTTAGGCTCAGGTCATGATCTCGAAGTTGTGGGATAAAGCCAGGTGTCAGGCTCCGTGCTCAGTGCAGAGCCGCCTTCAGATTCTTTCTCTTTCTTCCTTCCCCTTTGCTCCTCCCCTCTCTCTTTCTCTTTCTCTTTAAAATAAATAAATAAATAAATTTTGAACCAAATTTGCAAACATTAGGAAAACTCCACTGAGTAGCAAGACCTGAAAAGTGCAGTCCAGAGAGAGAACAGCATTTGCAAAGCTTTGGGAAAGGAGAGACCATCTCTTACCAAGGACCTGCAAGCTGTTTGGTCGATTTGCATTCCAGAAGGAGCTCATTCAGAAAGTTAACCATTCTGAGAAGTCTGGATTTCAGTGGGAAGTTCATGGGAAACCACCGATGGATTCTGTACATTATGTGGGGAGTAGGAGACAAAAGAAATTAAAGCTAAAGACAAAAATTGCTGGTAGGATTAATCACCCAGCTAAAGTCATCATATTCTCGAAATATTTCAAGATGTCAATACCCTCTTCCCTCTTTTTACTAGCAGAGTTCAAAAGTTCAAGTGCAGGATTAGAGACATCCGCTCGTGGATAGGATAGGATGTTCATATGGTTGAACAGATATTAAAAGAATTTTAAGAGAATAGCAATGGAATCGGTGGAGATGTGAGTCAAGTGTATGAAAAGAAGGGAAGAGAAGGCAGGGGTGAATGACACACTGAAAGGTAATTTAGTAAGGATGGTAGGTCAGGATCAGGTTTAAAAAAAAAAAACAACTGCTATGAGTGATGCTTAGAACACCCAGCTTGGGAAGCAGGAAATCTGAAAAGGAGCTTCTAGCAACACATCCGGGACCTTTGCCCCAGGGGAATCATTGTCTTATAACCCTGCAATGTAAGCAAATATCCTCTGGTAGAGGGAAGCTTTACTACAATGGAATGTTAGAGGAGGAAAACGATCTCTATGTATGGTAGATTAGTTCCGAAACAAATGCTGAGGAATAGGCTATCTCTGGCTGCCAAGGCTATTTGCTATTCAAAAATGTCTGGCAAGATAAGCCAAGATGATGTGTAGAAATGCCTTGGAGAATTGCCCACCAATAATCTCACAAGTTGATTGTTTCCAGGTGATAACAAGTTCTGAGTTGCAGCCAGGGAAATGGGTTGCTAATTGATATTAGAGTTACCCATAATAGCAGCAGAAGTTGACACAAAGAAATAGACTATAAATAAGGTTACCAAATCCTTTAATGAGTTGCAGATAGCAATCTGATTTTGAAGATAATGATAAAAGCCTAAGACAGAAAAAGAGCAACAAAATCCTCCTGGTGCAGAGAAAATAAAAACCACACCACAAAATGGTTATTGCATAAGAAGTAAAAGAGAAGAATTGCTATTTTAACACTTATCACCTCCCAAAACATTCACATACTGCAGTATTTAGGGGAAAGTACATTTTGGAATGCATCAAGAAACAAGATGAGGGGCGCCTGCGTGACTCAGTGGGTTAAGCATCTGCCTATGGCTCATGTCATGATCCTGGAGTCCCAGAATTAAGCCCATGTCAGGATCCCCCATCAGCGGGAAGTCTGTTTCTCCTCCTGTCCTTCCCCCTGCTCGTGCTCTCTCTCTCTCTCTCAAATAAATCAGCAAAATCTTAAAAAAAAAAAAAAAAAACAAAATAAGATGATAATAGATACATGGGTAGAGATGTGGTTAAGCAAATATAGTAAAATAGTTGTAGCATCAATGTAATCATTATACAGGCATTCACTGGAAATTATTTCACCTTTTCTGTATGCTTGAAACCTTTCTTTAAAAATGTTGGGAAAAAAACAGATGTAATGGTTGTGGGGACATTTGTTTTCTTGTCTGCTCCCCTAGACCTGAGGCATTGCCTACTCATGATATGAGTACATGAGTTTCTAAAGCTCTACAGTACTGAAAGAAGCTCCAATTGTTTTGTCAAAACTCTGGACATTTTCTTTGGCTCAAAATTGAGCATCTTTGACCTTGAGCATTATAGCTTCAGTGTAGACATCACAGTAATGGGACACATTGGGGAGAAGCAGTGACCTTTGACGATGTCAATGATTATAGATATAGTCACAGCTAAACAAGGTCTGAGAGAGGCTATCACAGGAGCCAAGGCATTGGGCTGTTACATGCCCTTGAATATGCTCAGATCTCTTTGGAAGAAGAATCTGATAGTGTCCAGAATTCCAGAAGAATTCAGGGAAGAGTCATGAAAATACTGACTTAGCATGATAAAAATATATGTCCGTCCTTGGTGTGACTTGGGAATCACAGCTTATAAATAATTATTCAAAATAGCCATGGAGTTGGAAGAATGCTCATCACTCTGATCCTCAAGAGTTTACAACAGGCAGTAGAATAATGAGCTACCCACAAGCAGAGATGATACTGGATACCCGATGACGCTCGGCTTCAGCCAAGGCTTGTGTGGGAGTGAATAGAATGTGAAATGTTGGGAAAAGTAGGGAAATTTGAATACAATGTGCTCCATAACCGAAGCCCAGGTGCATAGAACTAGAGGGGAGATCAGGTGGGAGAGACTGAATAAGTAGCCAGATCAGTGAGAGCTGAATAAGAACAGAAACACTGACTGGATCTGAGGTTTATTTAAAGTCACTACTTCTGACTCAACTCTGAATTTCAAGAATGTGGTCCTAATATATCTTCTTCATCTCTGTATTGCTGGCCCAGGTTACAGTGTTTAAAACTAGAGACAGATTTCCCTCAGGCTTCAGGGCCCATTTTTTCCATACCTTCCAAGGCCCTGGGAGGACTCTAAGCAATGCGTTCACAAGTTCATATGTTTTTGTTAAATATTTGCCATTTTGTAAATGGTTCATTCTATAGCCTTTATTAAAGACAGACTCCAAAATTATATGAGCTTAGGCTCCTCCAAATCTGAACCTATCACTGACTACAATGTAGTAAATACTCAGTTAATATATGTGGGGTTAATGAATGCATTCGAAAGGATTTAATGGTAAGATTTCTGAGAAGGAAACTTAAAACTACCTCTAAAACTTGGGGAAAGTGTCTCAAAAGTGTTCAGCACCATATACATGGCAAAGATACTTATAATCTTTTCCTAAATAGTAATTTTTAAAAAGATTTTGTTTATTTGAGAAAGAGGGCACACGAAAGTGAGCATGATGTGGGGGTGGGGTAGGGGTAGGGTTTCAGAGGGAGAAGGAGAAGCAGTGAACTCCAGGCCCGGCAGACAGGGAGCCTGATTGTGGGGCTTGATCCCAGAACCTTGGGATCATGACCTGAGCCAAAGGCAGACGCTTAACCAGATAATTAACTAGACACTTAACTGACTGAGCCACCCAGGTGCCCCTCCTAAATAGTAATTTTTTTTAAAATCTGAAAATATATATTAATGTTTGGGGAAAGTTTTTGAGAGGAAAGAGGAACAAACAAAAGAGAAAAATGGATTGTTTAAACATCTCACTCCAAAATGAGTACGCATAAAAGCCTGTGTATTTAAATAAATCAAATAAATGAGACCAAAAATACTGAGCTTTTTTCAGCGAAAGACATAATGGGGCATACATATTTTATATTCTCTAATAGCTATCAAGAGCAGCCTTAAGCAACTTGTTTTAATTCCAAAACAGATTACAGAAGAAAGTAGGTGGCCACTGGAGAAATAAAATACTAATATAAGGAATTTCAAAATATTTCTATAAAACAAAAGAGGTTCCGATAAATTGAGTAAACTAATAAAATAACTAGGACTCCTTCGGAGAACTTTTTGGACAAACTAATAGATATTCTCAAAATGTTTGTGAGAAGCCAAATAAAGAAATTGAGAGATGCCATCTTTGGAAATCTTCACTGAACAATCCTTTTTATTTTTTAAATAAAGAGAAAAGAAAATGAAAATAAAGTTGTATTCTTAATCGAATTTGTAATGTTCATGTTCAGAGAGGCAGCATTAGGCATATTAATGTGTTTGCTTCTCCTCTAATTTATGATTCCCTTCCTTCTTTAATGAGATCTGCTCTGCAGCCCATAAAATGATTGTTATGGTAAACTGACTTTTTAAAATTAGCTACACACCAGTTGGTCCAGAAACCTATTCCTCTAGACCATTCATGCACAAAATACCTTTGTGTGAAACCCTTTCCAAATGTGTAATGACTGGAGTTCGTCCAGAAGTTTGCCTGCAGAGTCTCTCAGTAGAAGCAGCCTCACAATTTCCTTTCCACACAATCGTTTCCATGAGACTCTGTCATGCGAGCATACTCAGGCCACTTGCAGGCCAGCACGGAAGAAAATACACTCAACCTGAGTGCTGTTTCCAAAGAATGTGGCTTTGTTAACCCACAGAGACGCTCCCCAACCCAGCGTCCGGCTGGATGGCACTAAGGATGAAGGAGAGACTGACAGCAAATTCTCAGGGGAGCCAGTAGACTACTCACTTGGAAGGATCTAGCCTGTCCTTGGAGCCATGAGCTCATTGGTCCTAGGCTTGCAGACTGTTTTCCCTTTGTTAACTTTCACACTGCGATTCTTACACCACCAGAGTGACCCCTGATGGAGGAAGGCTGAGAAAGGAATGGTTGGTCCAATTCCTCAAGAGGAGGAAGAGTGCTACCCCATAGATGGAGATACAATGGAGTACGCACAGCATTTCAAAGTCCTGGAGAAGGAGAGTTGAGATGCATGCAGGCTCATTTCCCACTTAGCAGCAGGCTCCTAAATCAAAGAGGCTAACGGGGCTGAATGTGCACTAAAGCAGTTACTGATTGACATAAATATTTTTCAAGTGTTCCAATTTGCCTTCATGGAAGCATCCTGCATATCTGGAAGAAAAATGAAGCTTTGCTTCAGAACAATTAATATCAGTATCTTTTGTAACACTTAAAAACTCTAAGGAAAAATAAACTGAAACAAGGGAAGCTTTAGCATTACTTAGCACATATTACATTATTCTGCTGAATTATTTTCTCTTTTTTTTTTTTTTTTTGCTTGAGAGCGTGATAGTTTAATGTGCAAAAGAAGATTATGAATTCCCCTACCTACGCTGACAAATAAAATTCTTTTTAAGTCTATTTTACTTTTGGCATTTGAATCGAGGACATGAACATTCATTCTTTTTACATTTTAGTAAGAAAATTTGAAGTGCAGGCTCTATGCCGGATGCTAGAAAACAAGTAGTGGACAAAGTTGACATACATTGGAAGTCCTCAGCATGCGTACTACTTATTTTAAATAAATTCTATATATTGATAGAACTGTAGAACTGGTCATTTGCATTACTTTCTTCTGTATTATTAATTGAATTGAAATTAATTAATTTCTCAATTGAAATTGAGAGACCTGTTTAGTATCAATAAAAACTCATGTTAGAATGTATCACCTCAAGGCAAGATTTGCTATTATCATCTAAAACACTAAAAATGTCAACCAAGAGGATAGAGCCTGATGTGTCTGAGAGATCTGAGTATAGATTTAGAAAAATATCTCATTGACAAAAATCATTACAAACAATATTTCTCAAAATGTAATGGAGAAGATGACAAACCAAGTTTTGCAGTTTAGAATTTTCTCCAAAGGAAAAAATGTCTATTCATCTTACATATAACTCAAAGGAAAATTGTGACTCATTTTCCAGAAACTTACTTTATGATCAGTTGCCAAAGAGTAAGATGGGTAATGGACAGTTCATAAAGAGGAAGTTCAAATGGAAAAAGACATAAGGGAGAAAATGGGATTGAGCACAAGCCAAGCCATACTTGTCCTATAGGCACGTCTGGACCGTTCAGTGGGTTAAGTGTCTGCCTTTGGCTCTGGTCATGATTCCAGGATCCTGGAGTGGGGCCCTGTGTCGACTGGGATCCTGGGTCCTGGAGTGGACTCCCTGCTTCCTGGGGAGTCTGCCTCTCTCTCTCCCTCTGCTGCTACCCTGCTTGTGCTCTCTCTCTCTCTGCTGAATAAATGAATAAAAAATACTCATCCTGTACATTTTAAAAATATCAGGAAGCATACAAACAGGTAAAGAAGAAATGACTGCAGCAAGCAACAAACCTTGTAACTCAACCAGGCTCTGCCCAGTGGCAGAGGTCAAGAGACAAAAACTCAGATCTAGAGCCATCTATGAAAATATAATCCTTATGGGAAGAATAAAGTTGGGTGCAAATGGTGAATTCTAAGAATAAAATGCAGCGCCATGGCATAGAGAGAAACATTGGTGATAGAGATAGAAATGAAAGAGAGAGACAGAGAAGGGTGGGAGGGAGAGAGAGAGAAATTAAGAGTGGTTGATCTAAGGAGAGTATAGGTCACAGGAGCGTCTGGAAAGGGAACTGCGTAAGTGAGTATGTATGTGTGCGTGTGCGTGTGCGTGTGCGTGTGTGTGTGTGTGTGTGTGTGTGTTGAGGGAAGGGGTCCAAGGCAGGATTAAGATACCAGGCAGAGGGTAGATCAGCATCGGGCTGCATTCAGTTGCAGGTAACAGATCTGCCCCTCTGCAGCTCTTCTGCAAACCTTTCCATATCTAGACTTCACTTGGCTTCTGCTAATGTAACATTCTGGCTGATCCTTAGTGGTGAAGTGATTGCTTAAGAAATGAGAAGAAAGTGGTGAGACATAACTGTGGAACCTATCCCTTAATAAATGTAACAAGTGGTGCATTCATAGGCAAATCTGTGCCATGTATATTTTCAAAAAATTAAAATCTTCTTCCTCTGTAAAAAGAATTTTTGCCCTCAACAAACAGCTTGACATCATTTATAACTGCCTAGAACCAGTCCTGTGTCTCAGGAAAGAATATCTGAATCAGCTCATTGTTTTAAGTTTTTAAAATGTATTCAATTTAAACACATATGAAAAGTGTTTGGAAAAGGCACAGTAAACAGGTATCCATTAAAATCAGGTCGTGGGACATTTTCTGTTTTTAACTGCATGGAAACGTTAAGTGTTTCATAAAATAGATCGTCTGAATCACCCGAGATTGCAGTTGGGGGTTTCTCATGGCTGGAAAGATGGTCGGCATGACATCGAGTGGGCATAAAGGGAAACAGGAAGGTCCGCTTTCCCTTCAAAACTTCAAAAATTTCAGTACTGGATCACAAAGTTCAGTGAATGGTAATGGCCTGAATTTTGTTTTAAATAAAATGAAATGTGGTAAAATATAACAGGAAAAGAACAGCACATAGAGTACATCACATGTAGGACATCATGAAACTTTTATTTCAGTTGTGTATTTGGAAATGTGTGCCAAATCACAATGTAATCTATTTTTCTTATTGTGAGTTAGAGTCAAAAAGTTCAGTATTACCTGGTCCAGATATGGAAGTAGGGAAGAAACGTCCCTATCCTTTTCTTTATATTCTCTTTCAGGCTATATCTTACGATGTTTTTCTTTTATTCAAGTGTTTTATGAATGTTGCTTTTTTATCTGATTTCACCTGCATAAAATGTTGGGAGAGAAATATAAGAAACAAGATTTTTTTCTTAATATGTGCACCTCCCTAGGGACGATTCTGCCAAATAAAATATCCTTCCAAGGACACCTTCTAAAATTCCAACTTTTCATATATTCCAAAAGTTAAAACCTGATGAAAATGTTGATATTACCAACCAGCATCAGTGTGTTTGGTTTTCAGTTAATCACGCCACTAAGCCTTAAAACTGACACATACAAACACCTCATCATTACAATTTTAAAACAGCTTTAAAAGAAGAACGCAAATGAGTCAGACTTTTTTTTTCTTTATCTGCTACAGGCAATGAAAGAATTTGCTGTGTCTCAATGCGACATTTGAAATTTCCCTCATTTAAATTGTCCCAACTTCAAAGCATTTAAAATACAAATCCATCTTCTTTGGCAGTCTCAATGTCAAAAAGTTATCAACAGAACAAAGCCCACCTTCAGCTTAATAAAATGATACTTTTTATGAAAGACATTTCCATTATCTACAGCTAAACTAAATTCTATAAACAATCACCACAATACTGAATTCAAATTACTCTATTTATAAAAAAAAAGTCAGAAAATAAAAAAATATTAAAAACTCCAGAGACAGAAAATCAGAAGAGTCAACTCAGACTCAATAATGCAGCCCACAAAACTGCAGCACGAAACCACAAAAGCTGTTGGAATAATAGAAGAGAGAATGACAATTCTGGCTTCTGTTCTCTCTTCCATGGAATGAAAGCATCGTTGCACTTACGGTACTCATTTTGGATGAGTTTGTTTTCCTGCTTAGAAAAAGTAACTTTGAAAATTCACATCATGTCAACTTGCAATGTGGATAAAGAGACCTGCTGAATAAAAGCTAATATATTTATTTCTAGATTAAATATTATCATTGACTTCCATTTAGTAAATAATTTTATTTTCCTGAACCAGGCTGTTGAATTCACAACCTGATGGTCATGTGACATTGGGCAAATAACTGAAATTCTCTCAGCTTCTGTTTTCTTATCTATAAAATGGGATAATAGTTCTGCTTCACAAAGTTGCTATGACAATTCAATAAATTAGTAAATGTAAACCACATAATATAGTGTCTGACATATTACAAATGCTCAGTAATGATTTGATATTATTATTTGCTTAAATTTTCCATCTTCTCATCCTGACTTCCCAGTGAAATTGTGAGGATTAGGGAGGTAACATATTTGAACATTAAGTAAAATGTGTTATGTAAACACTAGGATCCATGAGTGCATAGCTCACATTTTGCTACATTTATAAACACTCTTATAGACAGACTATAGAATAATAATGACAGTAACATTTAATAATCATAATCATAAGTAACATTTAATAGCATTAAATAACTCACAATCCTAAAAACTAAACTTATTCATGTATGTTCTGAAATGTAGGAACTTTGAGGGTAAATACACCCCAGAAAAGTTTCCCACATATTGCTTTCTATTTCTTTTGAAATTTGCTTTAAAAACCACAGACACAATGACACAAAGGCTTTCCTCAGAACAAATGCTTGTTCCTCTGACAGACTGGACACAATTGTAACATGTAGTAGCTGACTGCTTGCTACATTGAGAAGAGGGTGCTCTCCAACTCTCACTGTGCCAACCAAAGCCTCAACTAGACACACTTGTCTCCTTTGTTCTTCGTCTTATTCTGTTCTTCATACTCACTCGCTGGCATAAACTGTATGGTTCCTGTGGAGAACAGGCAACATGGAATGTTCAGGCACTGTAATCAGGGAAAAGAACCCCAAGAAGAGTGTGGTAAAGTGAAAAGACACCCTGTAAATAACAGGAATCTTAAAATCTCACCAGTGTTGAGCCTGGGTAAGGACCTTGTCTAGAATGTTTAAAGAGGTTCCTCCAAATCTGAAATTTTTATCTAGGTGAAATACTTAGAGATCTGTGATGGTTTAAAGTCTGCAGCACCTTTAAACGCCTATGTTCCCATTTAATGCAATGGCAACCCCACAAGATGAACCTTCTTCACTGCAGAGGCAAATAAATATAAATGGAAGCTAAGGAAGGCTGAATAACTTGTGAATGGTGGAGAGCAAGTTGGAGCTCGGATGCCTTTCCTCCAAAATCAGAGCCTGTGGTTTCCTCCTATATTACACTACTTGATATATTTGAGCATTCATTGACTGTAAAATGTATTATATTTCTCCACTGATAGCCAGTACACTATTGAATATAAAATTTCTCTTAAGTAATTAGGAGAGCTAAGTAAATTTTATGCATTTAGCAAATACTAATCAAGGGACAATATGGAAGGAACTTCATAATGTGTCAGGGTACAAAAGTAAATATGATGAATATGGTATCCAATCTTTTAGAACTTATGGTCAAGGAGGCAACACAGAATTTATAAGAAATATAAAGAGGTGTCTAATTATTGCTTCTTTGTCTTTTTTTCTTTCTTTTCTTTTTTTTTTTTTTGGTAAGCTACCAGTGTCACTATGTACCAACAGTTATTACTAGATGCTTCTCTTTATTATTTCATTTAATCCCTATCTGTGAATTAAGTATTCATTTCCTTATTTTATATATCTAATATAGCTTGTGACAATTTATTCCCCTTTGAACAATGGATAATAATGGTCAATTTCATTATATCTCTCCAATACTGAGCAGTGTCCTTTAAAAAAATGCTAATTTGATAGATTAAAGAATTATATCTCATTTTTATTTGTGTTTTTATTTCTAATGAGGTTGGGAATTTGTTGGTGTATCAGGAAAGATTTGTTTAGCATCCAACAATTAAGTACTACATGTGGCATGGTGGTTAGAGAAAATATTGCTTTAAAAAGATTAGAGAGATTAAAAGGAAAAAAGCCTGTGAGTATTACAAATGAAAAGAAACAGACACATCTTCTTCAAGGTCTAATGTCACCCACTTGGTCATAGGGTTATGGCTGATGAATCTCAACGAGGGGAAAGGACGTTCTGAATCATTGCTTATTTGTTCTTGTTTTTACTAAGATTCTGGATTAATAAAGTTAACTATGATTTTACTATTTGTATATGGGTTTTATGTTCAGCTTTTACTCTTTATATATGGGTTTCTGCTCTGCCATACTCCAATGACTTAAAGTTTAATTAGGCCCCAACTGAAAAGCAAAGAATGGCTTTCACAGTTGATCCTGACTATATGTAGATTTCATAGCTAAAATTCATCTGAAAAAGGAATCGCTAATTTGAATATAATATTTGTTTGTTTGTTTGTTTGTTTGTTTATTTGTTTGTTTAAAGTAGGCTCCATGCCCAGTGTGGAGTCCAATGCAGGGCTTGAACTCACAACCCTGAGATCAAGACCTGAGCTGAGATCAGGCATGGGACACTTAACCAACTTGAGCCACCCAGGTCCCTGAATATAAAGTTTATTTTAATGTACTTTCAGAGTATGTCCTGTGTGTCTGCTAACAGAGAATAACTCTGGTATTTGTAAAGCTGCTTAAAGACCATGAATTACTCTTAAAAAATCAGATTAGAGCCAGTACCACCTTTCTGGTGTTTTAGCTTTCATTCCATCTTCTTTCAGCCAAATCATACTGACTTCCCAAATGCTCACTGAACAGCCAATGAAGTTGTCCTAGGCTAGTATTATCACAGTATGAAAATTGGATATAATGATAAAAGGCACCTAACATCCATTGCACCCTTATGGCATATTCATTTTCCACAGAGTTCCCTCTTTGGTTGGGAAAAGCCCCCTGTTTTATTCTCTCCCATTGGTTTTGCTTATTTCTTTTGAAATTGTACAGACTGTCAGAGTTGAATCTATATCCATTTGTAGATGAGATCAAGCTACATGCAAGTTACATCTATGAAGGGATTTGTCTGAGTTGCTTTTTTTTCAAAAGATTTATTTATTTATTTAAGAGAGAGGGAACACGTGCACTCAGACATGAGCCGGGTGGGGGGGTAATAGAGGGATGGGGGAAGGAGAATCCCAAGCAGATTCCCCACTGAACACAGAGCCTGAGGCTCAATCCCAGGACCCTGAGATCATGACCTAAGCCAAAATCAAGTGTCAGCCCATTAACCAACTGAGCCACCCAGGCATCTAGAGACTTAGTTATTTTTTATAATTAATCACAGGCTTATGTGACAGTGACTTAAACCATAGGGTGTTAATTGTTCACTTATTGAGAAGTCTCAAGGTTGAGGATTACTGCGTTAGTACATGTTCACTCCTGGCTTTCTCTTCATCATAACAAGACAGCTATATTCAATCAAGACATATTTTTATTTATTTAAAAAAAAATAGGGATGCCTGGGTGGCTCAGTTCATTAATCAGCTGCCTTTGGCTCGGGTCATGATCCCAGGGTCCTGGGATCGAGTCCCACATCGGGCTCCTTGCTCGGCGGGGAGCCTGCTTCTCCCTCTGCCTCTGCCTGCCACTCTGCCTGCTTGTGCTCTCTCTCTCTCTGACAAATAAATAAATAAAATCTTTAAAAAAAAAAAAAAAACTGTCCCAGAGGTTTCCCAGAAGACTTTCCTTTCTGTGTCATTGGCTAGACATTTGTTATATAGTCATTCGTATACCAGTGACAAATATTACCTTCAGTGAAATTTTTAAAAAAAAAATCTTTTCTATTGCTAAACAAAATCAGGTTTAAAACAATAGGGAAGAAGTTAGTAAACAACTTTTGTGTAAAAATCCTAAAGCTTTTGAGAAAAAAATGAATTAAAAGCACAGTGATTGGTCAAATCTAATCAGTTCTTGGGCGAGCCTGGTGGTGAGTATTGAGAAGGGCACGTATTGCATGGATACTGGGTGTGGTGCATGAACAATCAATCTTGTAACACTGAAAAATTAAAATAAACAAATTTGGGCCAACAAAAAAAAAATCTAATGAGTTCTTTTTTTTTCAAAACTAATCAGTTCTTATATCACTTTAAAAACAGAAGAAGAGGGGTGCCTGGGTGGCTCAGTGGGTTAAAGCCTCTGCCTTCAGCTCAGGTCATGATCTCAGGGTCCTGGGATAGAGCCCAGCGTCGGGCACTCTACTCAGCAGGGAGCCTGCTTCCCCCTCTCTCTCTGCCTGCCTCTCTGCCTACTTGTGATCTCTCTCCTCTCTGTCAAATAAATAAATAAAAATCTTAAAAAAAAAAAAGGAAGAAGAAAACATAAATTCATTATGATTGAATTTGGTCCAGGGCCAAAAATTATAAAATTTGAGTAAGTAAGGCTATTGCAAATAACACACATTAGATATGTATCCTACATCCATTCTTATTGAACCATATTTTATATTTACTCCAATTTAATTTAATTAATATATTATAGAATTATGTCTTGATCCCATTGTGCAGCAAAGAATTCAAAATTTATTGACCTTGCTCAGCCTCAGTAATTAAAAAAAATCTATGCAGTCAATTTAATGCAAATAGTATGAGAACATATATCTCTAACAAAAGACAAGTTTTTATAATCAGAATTGTCAGGGAGATATTTTGAACCTAGAACAGTAAGACTTAAGTTTGCAGAGAGGTAAAAAGTCAACCTTTAGAAAATTGGCTATAAGGTACCTATGAAGCATATCATGCACAGAAAAAAATAAAAGCAAGGTTGGCATATTTTGATAATTTATAATTACCTGCTATGTTTAGCAACATCTTCTGGATAGAACTAGCACAATAATTTAGAACATAAAAGAAAAATGGGCTGAAACTATTTTTTGTCTGATTTTGTTGGTTTCTTTTTTCAAGAAAATACTCAAAATATGTCATATTTAAAAGCAATAAGTCAAAGCATATTTTTTTCATGTACAGTAACTTTCTTAAATTTAATTCAAGTGAATATGACATGTGAAATCTGAAAGAACTCCTATAATATAGAATTATACTCAGATGTTTCTATAGTTAATATGACTAAGTAGGCAACTGTACTCTTTGTATTACTAAACATCTTGTTTAAATAAAATAACCTTGAGTTGATTGCCTCCTATTCTTTTATATTTTGGATATTTGAATTCACAAAGGGGTCAATAATGATAGACGATGTTTCCAATATTTCATACACAGTTACACATAAAAGATAAGATTAAATTTAAAAGGAATAGGTGTGGCATACTTTTCTAGAAACATTAATGTCAATGAACATTAAAATAATCAATATCACTGAGATAAGATATAGTATTAATTTTCTCAAGAAAATAAATTGCACAAGCCAAGGTCAATGACTGTATATTTGGCTGGTGCACCAAAAGCAAAATAAGTTTTCTAATAAAAAAGTGGAAATTACAGTTGAAGAAAAGTGTGATTAATCAATTAAAATTGTTGGGAAAAGATTTTTCACCTCAGCAAGTATAAAGCAAGCATTAAGAACAGTGTTCTGATAAATATCTCTTGCTGAAATTGAAAAGCTAAGTCTGTTGTGTAAGTGGGAACTATATCGTCATGCTCCCAAGAATAGTTTCTTATAATTTTCAGGCATCTGAAAATTTTCAGGCATCTGAGCTAATGCTTTCTTTAGTGTCTTTCCATTCATTCCCTTCCAATGAAGTCTAACAGTCTAACATTGCCCCTCTGCGCACCCCATCTCTAACTTTCATTGTGACCTCAGGGGAAATCCCAAGGGTTGCCTTTCTGCTTTGCCTCATTAGGGCTCCTGATTTAACTGCAGCCCCAGCCTGACATCCCTAACTCCCTGGTCTTTTGAATTATCAAGGAAAACCTGGGTCAGCTGCAGATTCTGCTTTCAGTGCACAAAATTCCACCAGTGGCAATTCACTGTAATTTTATGTTTTTCTACAACGATGAGGTTAGAAAAAAAAAAAAGAGGTGGGAGGGAGGACCTTTGTCATGACAGAAGTGATTTAAAGAAAGAGCTTCTTATTTTGTCAATAGCATTGTTTAAATCAAAAGAGCAGTTGCTTTACAAATAAGACTGTGTTTAGATTCAAGTTGGGTCAATAGGCTTTGTGTGGAAGCAGAAGACGATGTCCATAGAAGATAGTAATGTGTAAAGCCTCTTTACCTTCTTGAGGCATCTAGCAATCCTACACAACTATCACTCCCTCCTTGAGAAAAATGACCCAGATTTCTAACATTAAATAATAGCCAAGCAAACTTTTAGAGTATAACCTACTTAGGAGTACCAGAATGCTTATTTTTGAATTATTTAATTTAAGCAGTTTCAATGAACAAAGCGGTTTCTCTTCCCATAATACCAAATAACAGACCCCAAGCCCCCAACTCCTATTTGATTACAGAAAACATGTGTCTTTCATAGCTTTACCTTCCTTATTATTTCCGAGGATTCCCAAGAAATGCTCCTGTAGTACCGCAAACTGATACCAGTTTCCTTTTGCCATGTCTTCATGTAATGTCCTCCAGGATTCATTTTGTTCCCTCTAGTCTTCCAATTGCTTCTCCAAATGCTGCCACATCCAAGACAAGGAAGTGGTTCTACACCATTCCCGCACAGGACGGCTCACACCAGTTTCTGGGATGCAATACAACTTTGCTTAAGTTTGATTATAACAATAAGAACTACGATGCAGTGAGGGACACCTCAAAAGTGGTTATCAGACAACATAGTCTTAGCATCTAGCAGTCTTTTCACGTCGAGGACCCTCTGTAGGGCTGAATCATTTTGCCGAGGGTCAGGTTTAGTCCTCATGCTTGAAGTCGAATTTCCACCACCTCTCTTTTTGTGTGTATATGTGCTGGGGAGGTGGACAGGAAGAGGATGAATGAGCATTCATCTCCTTCAGCTCTAAGTGAGCCCTTAATGACGTCACGACAACTCCATCTAATTGTCTTCATTTGGACATCGTTGCTGTTAGAGATTGTAGCTCACGTCTCCATGAGTCACTGTTGCTCTCAAGCTGACCTGATCAGAATTCAGGGAGAGTGTTTCCCAAGCACAATTCCAATGCCCAATCTAAAATTCAGAATCTACTTATGAATACCGTATTTTCCATTTCGTCAGCTTCAATAATTTAAAAATCCAGATTCCACTTGAAGCAGTAGAAGAAACTTGGTAAATTTAAAACAGCAGTTTATCTCCACTGCATAAGCGTTACCGCTTCTATATACTGGAGCATTGAGTGAGTGCAAATTACTGTCTCTTATGGAATATCTTTTAGTATTTCAAATAAAATGCACCTTTTAAGAATGAATGATAACTCATAATTCAGTATTTAATGCATAAAACTTTGAACAACTGTATTTGAGGGTAGCTTTTTCCATATCTACAGCCCGACCATTTTATTTTATAGTGCCATTTAGCAATTGCAGCATAATTCTTGAGTAGTTCATATTTGAATTTGAAAATTTGAAATGTTTTTGAATTATTTATACTATAATACAAAGTTGAACAAGGAGGAATCAAAAAAGAACTTTGAACAGAAGGTTTTTTAACTTCAGAACTAGTCTATCGTCTACTTGATCAGCATGTTTAAAAAATTCCAGTAAAATAATTACACTTGTAAGAAACAGACTTAACTTTGGGTCTCAATTTTCTGCTTTGGTTTATAGATCTTTATTTCTCAACTTCGTATTATCCTAATACCTCTCCATAAATATACCCTCCTTATCATGTTACAAAGTGTTATAGAACATTAAGTTGGAAGAAATGATACTTAAAAGCCATTTAATCAAACCCACATCTGATGTATATCTTTTAAAAAATTCTGGCAAATTGTTGCCAAATTTATAGCAAGTTTAGTTTGCTACTTCTAGAGGCAGAAGAGTTTTATTACACATTTCATACTATGCATTCATTAAATGTCTACTGTATTATATAAATCCTGGATGAAACATTTATTCCATAGGAGTAACCGGTCAGTCTTCGAACAGTTCCTGGCTAGGAGGAGCGAGCAACAAATAAACTGACAATTACAACTTAATGGGATAATACTCTGATAAGGAAGACATCAAAAAAAGTGCTCAGGTAGGGCACCTGGGCAGGAGGAAAACCCATCTGTTTCTCTATAGCCCTTGCCTACTAAAGAGGTCATCACCATCGCTTTGGCCTTTTCCTGTCACCTACACCCTGGCAAAGGGGGTGAGGTCTGAGTCAGCACCTATCAAAAAAGTTGGTCTACTTTTTCCTCACACAGAAAAAAGGCAAAAATGGAATAAAGGAAAAATCTAAAATACATAGTGCATCAGAGGAAAAGAAAGCAGGACGGTCCTAAGTCGGTTTAATAATACCCTTAACACTTCTACAATACTTGTAATACCTTTATCACAATCCCTTGGATCATCTTCCAAGTTCGCTGAGAAGTACCAATGCGCCCTTGCAAGAATTCAAAACACTTTGCCGTGGGTAGAGCACTCCAATTATATTATAGTCATGAATTGATTCCACAAACATTTGTTGAACGCCACCTGTGTCAAAGACTCAGTGAATGCAATGGTCAGCAACAGACATGGAGTATCTGTTCTCAAGGAGTGTAGAGCCTAATGAAAGATCCTGGCAAGTAAATGAACGATTAAAATACAGGGCAATGTGGTGACTAGGGCAATAAATAGCACCTGGTTACTTGGGAGCAGTCAGATAAGCCTTTCTAAAGGAAGTCATCTTTTTAAGCTCTGACCTAAAGAGTAAGAAGGAGTTAGCTACACTGGGGAAGAGAACAAAAGGAAAGAACAAACCAGCAGAGGGAAGAACACTCACAAAGGTCTAGAAGCAAAAAAGAGCAGGGTGTTTTCAAGGAACTTAAAAGAGTTCAATTTCAGCTGGATCACTGAGTGATCCGGGTTTTGGGGTAGACTGTGAGGAGGCTGGTCAAGTCATCAGAGTGCAGAGCGTGCTGGAGTCTCTAGGCTATTTTAAGACATACGGACTTTTGCACCCAGAATAATAGAGAAACACCAAACAGTTTTAACCCAGGGTGATATGATCAGATTTCATTTTAGACAAAATATACTGGCTACTTGTGGAGAATAGATTTTCAGGGTTTCAAGTCGAAAAGCAGATAAATTTATATTAGAGCTTACTACCCCCACTGTGGTGCCTGTGTCAGATCCAATTTAAACAATGTCCCAAGTTTGCTCAGCACCAATTAACTCTGAGGCCCTTGGTGGTTTTAGGAGTTTAGTGGCTTTATGGCTCTCAGTAATTTAATGGAGAGGGCTACCACACTACCCCTCTAATCTTAGTGTCATCTGCGATCTTGGCCTTCCCCTGAGAGGGCTGTTCTCACACATCACCGTCCTCCCTCCCAGCTGTAGCAGGGCTCACAGCAGCTCTGGTACCCAGACACACAAAGCCTCTGGCTCTTTCCTTACTTCTACATTCAGATATAGTCTGGACACATGAGATCTGACTTCTCTAGAAGCTGCATGGAGACACTAGGTGGAATTGAGTTGGACGCATTTCTGGAATATTTTATTGGCCCGTTGTTTTCATGGATCTGGTGTGAAAGAGAAAATGCTGGACTATATAGGTGTGCATTTGGGGCACTTGTAATTGAACCACTGGCATGAGTGAAATGCTGTATTCAGTGTGGGAATATTCAGTGTGGGAGAAGACAGAATCTTGGAGAAAACTAACAGTCAAAACTTGGAAAAAGAAGGAGTTTTGCATAGGCTATTAAGAAGACATTCTCTGAAGACATAGAAAGAAATCCATCAGAATCCCTTGTTTCAATACTTAAAGGAGTAGAATGTTCTAAGAGGATGTGAGATGCTGCTAAAAGATTGAGTGAAATAAAGCCTGAGAGGTGACCTTTTGATTTAGGAATAAATTTGGACAAGATAATTTGGAGAATTTATCAAGGGACATCTTGTTGGGAGTAGTTAGAGGTAGAAAACGATGATGGTATGTTGACAGACTTTTTCTCAAGATTGTGAAACGGATAAAAACAGGTCTGACAATATAAATGAGTGAAGGAAGGATTTCTACTTACTTCTTTGTTATCTCTTGTTTGTTTTAAATTAGGGAGACTCAGCATTTGAAAATGCTTATGAAAAGGCATAAGCTTATGAACAAATAAAATAGAAGTGGTTGGACTTACAGAAAATGGAAGAGAGAACTTCCAACCTAGGCCAGATTTGTTTGTTTGTTTTAAGCCCATAATGTATTCTAGGGAAACATTTCCCATGACATTATGGATTTAGGCTTCCATTGAAAGTTTGGAAGATTTGGCAAGTAGGGCCCACTATTCTGTATGGAAGTGGCTGTGGTGGCCAAACAGATTCCTCTATTGTTTTCAAAGGCCTCTGGAAATGCTCGATTCTGTGCAGGCTGAACTATAGAATAACAATAGAATAATTATGGAATAAGCCTGAAAGAGCCAAAAGATGTGGATTCAGGAAAGTTGATGAATCTTAACAAAAGTGAAGAGAGAAAAAAAGAAAGAGACAGAACCAAGTTTCTACTTGTTTTGGTAAAAAGTGGGGTGAATTCTTGATCTATAGCCTCTCAGCTCTCTGGAATGAGTGGCAAGCAAAACTCTTCTTTGAGAATAGAGGGAAATTTATTAGTGAGAATCTCAGTTTAACTCTTAGTATGTAGGAGCAGCACTAAAGGAAAATGTGTTTATAAATTTCTGAAGAATTAATATATTTTAAATGTCTCGTGATTAGAAAAGGTTTTGAATAAACTATTACCATTACTAACAAAAATAATTAAATACAGATACATTTATGAAGCACTTATGATATTCTGGGCACCATTCTAAGCTCTATAGATGAATAAACCCACTCAATCTTCACAATAAACCTATGAAGTGAGTATTACTCTCCCAATTTTCCTTCATTAAAAAATAATTGTGTCAATTATATAAAATGCCAGATTTTATACTGCAAAATGGAAATTTCTCAAGTTGATGAGATTCAGGATCATTATCTCCTTCAAATTTTTCTACCTAAGTAGGATTTATAAGCTAAATCTCTTTATCCTCATTCTATTATTAATTTTAATAAATATTGAAATATTATGAAGAACTCACTACCATTAAATATTGCTAAAGGC
The DNA here is from genome assembly GCA_028533885.1 of Nasua narica. Classification (NCBI taxonomy): domain Eukaryota; kingdom Metazoa; phylum Chordata; class Mammalia; order Carnivora; family Procyonidae; genus Nasua; species Nasua narica. The sequence goes on along the minus strand of CM052810.1, from coordinate 35,431,976 downwards.
ACCAACCATGAACTAAATAGTTAAGTATTTCATTTTGTACCATGTAAGTTTAAATTAATTCATGAGCTCATAGAATGCATAACCAAAGCAAGCTTTTCTCTATGATTTTTTATCTGCACTAAATAGTTTAAATGCTAGCCCACTGGGAAATTGGTATTCATACTAGATGAACTTCTTTGCCTAGAATTCTGGAATTGTATAAGTATTACCAAATTATCACAAAAAAATAACCATATAAGTCATTAGTAATAAATGCTAAAACTAACACACAAGAGTCTACATATCTATATAACTATGTATTTTCATGCCTTTATAAATGATAAAACATGCAAAATTTCCCAAGTTAACATTTTTAAAAGAAATACTCATATGTGTTTTCTTTCTCAAGAAGTTTCATATTGTTGGTTTTCTCATACTGATTACTGTGTGTGTATGAAGAGACAGATATTTCTTATGAACACGTTGTTCAATTATTTACATCAGCAAGTATGTAACAACAATAATTAAAGATTGAAGTAGAAAGGAAGAATGAAGTTATCCTATACAAATGACTTAATGGACTAATGGTTTATGGAATGATGCTGTGATATTATTAAAAACCTATTAATTGAATATTTATAATTTTTATCATCATACACTATTACAAAGGAGTTTCCTGTAAGATTGTGAACTACAGGGAACTGACATTTAAAATCTAGGAATTCCTGGGTGATGCAGGTCGTTGAGCATTCAACTCTTAGTTTTGTCTCAGGTCATGATTTTGGGATCGTGGGATTGAACCCTGCATTGGGTTCTGCTCTCAGTGTGGAGACGGCTTGAGATTCTCTCTCCTTCTCCCTCTGTCCTTCTTGCTCATGCTCTCTCTCTCTCTTTCTCTCAAATCTTTAAAAGAAAGAAAAGACTGATGAAGTACTGCTATATGGTATGACCTTGGCATTGTAATTAATTTCATATCTGTAATCTGGGATTCTTGTTTGTCAAATTAAGAGCTGCATCTCCATTTGGAAAATAACTGTAGAGGTAAGAACAATTGATTAAAGTTGGTGATGTAGTAAGAGAAGGCATTTATGCTTTGAGGCTTAACATATGTATAGCTTTCTCCATGATGCTCGGGGAGTCCATTCTCTTCTCCATGTGAGCATGTAGCTCCCCTGGATGTCTGTGGGAGCTGCACTTCTGTGACAAGAAGAAAATGGGCTTGCTAAAGTTAATTATCAGACTGATTTGGGTCTTATTTTAATGCCCTGCTTATTGGCAATGGGAGCCTGATATGTGGCTCACTTTGTTCTTCACCTGATTTTTCAGGGAACGGAAGGCAAGTGCTACGTTTAAAAAAGGTATAGTGAACAGATATACATAGGGCATGTGAAAGGAATTGAGTGCACCAGGAACTTTAGCTAGATTTCCCAGGAACAGTTTAGGCTGCATTCACTCTAAACTTGTGTGCCGTTTTAGACTCTATGATTTTTGTCCCAAGGCTAAATAGCACAATCGTTACACATTTAATAAATGAGATATTTACGCCAACATATGACTACGCCATCCATTGGGTAAACCCGCCTCTACATGGAAGGGGATATTTATTTTAGAACAAAATAATAAATCATTTTATTCCTGTCATTTAAAAAAAAAAAAGAAAGAAAGAAAAGAAAAGGTAACTTATCACTCAGTCTCAGAATCAAAGAGTGTTTGAATCTTTCATAAGGAGGGAGCATTGCCCAGGGGTCAAGCGCCAGGACTCTGTGGTCAGACCCTCAGACTGACACCTCTGCTTGCTTGCTTGCTTAGTCTAGGATCTATAGTCGATTCATTTAAACTCCTTGTATCTCAGTTGCCTCATCTATAGACTGTGAGACAAACAGCACACATCTTTCAAAAAAAAAAAAAGTACATGAGAAAATGAAATGTTAACACATGTAAATCCTTAGAACTGTGCTGAGCACAGAGTAAGTGCTATATAAATGCTTTTGTAATCACTGATGGATAAATAAGACAAAACCTCATGGAAGGATGTTTACATGCTTCGGAAATACAAAGGACAGCAAATAAGTTTCCCACGTATTTGAGTTTTAGTCCGACAATTGTGCAGATAGATTTCCCAGGAAATTATACTTTGTCTCGTGATGTGTGTCAGGCCTCTCTTGTCAGTTACTCTGAAGATCGCTGAGCCCCGATTAAAGCTCCCACTGCTGTTTGGGACAATGCCAAACAAAGATAAATAAAACCCTGATTTTAAAGAAGACTCTACATCACTTGTCATATTATGAAACAACTAAAGGCCTTCTAACCCATCAGCACTGAGTAGTAAGGATTTTAAGTCTCTTGTAACCTCTGCCATATCCAAGGACAGTGGTCCTTCAGTTAGATCCAGAATACAACATTATTAGGGATGCTTTAACCAAAGGTAGGTGAATGAGAACACGTTACTGAAGCTGAATATGTTTTGCTTTACAAGGATCACGATCCTCCTGGCTATGGCAGCCAAGGAAATTATTTCCTCCTTACGAAACTCTGGGCTTTCCTAAGGGAAGCAATCTTTCCCATAATGCAGGGAAGAGAATTAGATAGTGACAAGAAATGAGTGGTCTGGGGACCAGCAGAGTTGCCATTATTATGATGTCTTCCAAAGGGTGGAATTGCAAGCAAGATTACTTAGGTGATGTGCAACTGAACACTTAAAAATATTATTACAAGTGAAGTAAAAAATATATTTACATAGAATTTTATGTAGTTTAGATAGCAGTGTTCAAAATTTATACAAACTATTACTTAAAATCTGCTCCACTTTGAAAATACATGTCTATGTAAAAATATTGTTGCTAATGGTCCATTTGTTATCAGACTTTGAAGAAAATTGCAAAGATAGAATCTGATCCTCTGAAATTTAAAAACCTATTTTACTGGTAAGTGGTGTGCTTCTGTTCATTTGTTTTGCGTTGGCTCCCAATAACCTCAGAGACAAATAGAAAAGAAGCCCAGTCCTGAAAAGTATATAGAATTGGTGACATAAATTTATGAATATATATACACACACATGAAATAGACAGACACACATTTTCTTTGGCTCAATTTTCTGTTTTGTTTTTGTTTGTTTGTTTGCTTGTTTTTTTTTTAAGATTTCATTTATTATTTATTTGACAGAGAGAGAGAGAAAGATCATAAGTAGGCAGAGAGGCGGGCAGAGAGAGGGGGGAAGCAGGCTCCTCACTGAGCAGAGAGACCAATGTAGGGCTGGATCCCAGGACCCTCAGATCATGACCTGAGTCAAAGGCAGAAGCTTTAACCCTCTGAGCCACCCAGTTGCCCCTTTTTTGTTTGTTTTTGTGGGGTTTTTTTTTTTTTTGGTAATTCTTCTGTTATTTTTGTTTTCTTGTGATGTATAGGTTTTGAGGGAAGAAAAACAATCTAAAACTTATTTCTGGTAGAAATAAGATGTGGTTTAAAAATGAGAGCTTAGCCTTTTCCGTAAAGCTGATGGCCACAGATAGTATCTCCTTGGTGGGGGGCGGGGGGAAACACTGGGGGAGTATGTACAGTTAATGCCCCAGGGAGTGAAGGAGGCTTATATTAGAACCTTGAGTCATGAAGCATCAGGGAAGAAACAAAAACCTATAAAACCAGTGATCACGTTCACCAGGCATTGGAGTGTGCAGACTTCAAGAAGTATAGAAGGGAAAATAGATTCCATGAAGAAAAATTTCTGGGTAGAATGGAAATTATTTGCTTTATAAGTAGTTTCTTCCAAACCAGCAAAGTCCTAGAAATATAAAAACTTTTTACTTGAAACTTACCGAAACAAAGCCTAGAATTCCCTTAAGGAAAAATAGACAAATTCAATGAGGAGATTGAAAGGAATAGAAGAGGAAAAATGTGGAGAATGGAGTGTTTCAGTCTTTTGCAAATAATGCATTTTGTTGTAATTTCCTAATCACATAAACCCCAGTCTCCTAGTTTAAATTTACTAAGGACCTTGTTGTTATCCACGTGAAAACTGGGATGTTGATCAAGCAAGATCAATTTCTCCCTATCGCACGTATAAAACCTATAGAAATGGAAAGGCGGAGCAATGGTGTGATAGTTCATTCATTCATTCACTCAACAAATATATGTTGAGCACCTACTTGGTGGCAGGCACCACTCCAAGACTAATGGATACATCAGTGAACAAGAGTTCAAAATATTCTTCCAAAATATTTGCGGAGTTTATTTTCTAGTGAGGGGAGACAGACAATGAGCAATAAGCCTGAAAATAAGTAAATTACAGCTTATAGTTAGAAGTGCCCAGTGCCATGGGTGGGGGGAGGTAGAGCAGGTTGAAAATAGGATTGCAAATGCCCAGGGAGGCATTTCAATTTTAAGATGAGATGGTCAGATATGTTAAGCCACAAAACGAGTCTCAATAAATTTTATAAGTTTGAAATTATAAAATGATCTTTTCTGACTATGCTAGGATGAAGTTGGAAACCAATAATAGAAGGGCAACTAGGAAGCTCATAAATACATGGACATTAAACAACACACTCTTGAACAACCCATGTGTCAAAGAAGAAATTACAAGGTTGAATAAAAATGAAAATACAGGGGCCCCTGGGTGGCTCAGTTGGTTCAGTGGTTGCCTTCGGCTCAGGTCATGATCCCAGGGTTTTGGGATGGAAGCCCGCATCACGCTCCCTGCTCAGCTGTTTCTCCCTCTGCCTGCAGATTCCCCTGCTTGTGCTCACTTCCTCTCCCACTCTCTTTCTTCCCGACAAATACATAAAATCTTAAAAAAAAAAAAAAAGAAAATGCAGCATACCAAACTGATGGAATAAAGCAAAGGCAGTAGGAAACTTATAGCTGTAAACAAATGTGTTGAAAAAAAAAATAAAGATCTGAGAAGATAGGGCAAGTGAAGTAAGAGGAAGTCAGGAGGTCGTGGCATCCAGGAAACCAGGAGAAGAAAATGTCTCCAGGAGGAGGAGTGTCCCATTATGTGTATATCGGTAAGAGGTTTGATGTTCTGCCACTCAGGCCAAGTTATTATATTGACAATGAAGTATGTTTAAGATGTATGGATTTAATGGTGAATGCATATACCTTACCTTAAATATTTTGTCTTCAACAAAGAGAAAACACTTCATCTATAAAATAATATGGACCACAACTGCTTATGTGAAGAAAATAGATGTGATGTCATGAAATATAAAAACACTGTAATTTCACTTAGAGTCACCTAATACTGTATCACAATACACACTAATTGTGTTAGAGTTCCAAGGTGAAGATTTTTCTTATCATAATTGAATAGGATTATTCAGGATGATGTTCATGATGCCATAACTAATGATGAATTTGGAAGTGAAATAATAAACTCCTGTTAGAAGAACCACAAAGATAATGTACAGCAGGGTGACTACAGTTGATAATAATGTATTGTATAATTGAAACTTGCTAAGAGAGAAAATCTTAAAAGTTCTTGTCACAAGAAAAAAATTATAATGATGGATGGTGATGAATGTTAACCAGATTTCTTATGGTGATCATTTTGAAATATGTACAAATAATGAATCATGTTGTATACCTGAAATGAATGTAATAAATCAGTTATAGCTCAATAAAAAAATTTTAAAAACAACAAAAATCCAAAAAAGACACCGTGGTACTGTGCCATTATTTGAAAAATCACTGAAGTTGAACATATTTGCAAATATATGAATTCTATAATATCTGGCATTGAATAAGTTCAATAATAATTGTGTTGTATATATGCTAATAAGACTACAACGATAGGACTTTAAAGGGAAAATCTGAGGATAAAAAATGAAAGACTATTTCAAGAGATGGAACAAGATATAGAGGATTCATTATGTGATCTCTGTGCCTTTAAGAACACTGGGAGAATCTAAAAGCAATCTCTCCCAAAAGAACCAATGAAGGAGCTTCCTTAAGGGAGAGAAGATCAGCTCTGTTTAAAACAAAGCAGAACAATGAAGCATTTTAAAACTGGCAACAGCACTCCTCCTTCTCCTAGTTTGCTTTGCCCTCTTACAAAGCAACACCCTAGCATCCACATTAGAATTGAAACCGACAAAGCATCCCTTTCATCCCCGGCTGCCAAAACTCCTCACTAATAATAATTAGCCATTCCTGGCTTCTAGCCAAGAGAGTTTAATAAATACTAGAAGGGCTTTGGGGCTTCAGCTGTATTTCTAGCGTTAGCTAAGGAATGATGGGGGCAGGGAACATCACTTTATGCCAAAGGAGATCTGCTGAATAGTGCAGCGAAAGGACTACTCAGTTGTCTATTAATAAATGGCCATTATTTAAATATATATTTTATGTTACAGTATGTGTAGATATACTCATTCAAATAGGTTATATTTAGCTTTATAAAGTTTATTTCTATACCTGCCTTAAAAACATTAATATATAGCATCATAACATCTGCTAATTACTTTAGAAGTCATTGTCTTTATACCTTTCATATAGGTGTGCTTTTCTAGGCAATGTAAATGGCTTTAATTTCTGGGTAAACAATGATTCATGATATTCAATGTCTCCACAATCAAACAATGTGGATAATACTGAAGGAATAGTCACTATGAATATACTAGTTTACTTACTTGATAAGTTCTTCATCTTAGTTTGTGATATTATCAATGCTAAAATTTCACAGAGAATAAATAAACAAATAAATAAATAAATAAAATTTCACAGAGAATATAACTGAATTCCTCGAAAAGAGTAGATATTGTAAAAAAAAAAAAGAAAAGAAAAGAAAAGAAGAGTAGATATTGTTTTATTGTTGTATTTATTCAAAGAAATATGGTATGGTAGGGATGGGGAGCTTCTTTCCTAAACTTGTGGCTTCTTCCTTTTCTTTCCCCGTTTTTATTTTTTTTTTAAATTTGAGTAGAGTTCCACTCTTTAGGGGAAAAAATATAAGAGAAGTTGTTTTAATTTCTCTCACCCTTCACTCTAAAAGGCAGAGGGGAATGACTAATTTGCTTGGTAAAACCTGAAGAAAGACTGCACAGGCATGAATTTTATTTTCTTTTACCTTTTGCAGAGGAGCCTGTCTTCAGGATTCATTCCTCCTCCCTGCCCTGGGGCAGGCTGTGCCCGTGTGGAGAGAGGACCTCCGTGCCTGTGGTGCTGTGGGTGTGCCTCAGAGGAGGGGCTAAGTCGGGCTTACTCAGAGGTGAAGAGTTATGGTTTCAAATACAGCCATGGTGCAAGCAAATATCTTTATCTCCATGTCTCCAACTCCTGAGTCCTACTTCTCAGGGCTTCAGAAAGCTCTAGAGGAAAAGTCAGTCTGGCTCCCCTACCCTCAGATTCTAATGTGAGTGAAAATGGATGCTGGTGCCCTGTGGAGAATAGAAACACCTGGCATATGTGTGAGCACGTCTCATGATCCTTGACAGCTTTCTGTACCCATTTTCCTAATCTGAAATAAATATAGATGAAGTTTTCATCCCTGTTTCGAGGCCTTAGTCCCAGAAGAATCCCCTTCTGCTTAGCCAACAATAAAATATATGAGAGTTTGTTTCATGCAATCTTGCTGAAGAGACCAAGAGTCAAGAAGATGACCTCAGTAACTAGCACTCCCTGCCAGCTTTCTGACATGGTATTCCACCTGGATGAAACTTGCATGCGTCGTGACTAGAAAGGGCACCAACTTTCTCCATGCATTTCCCTAGAAAATGATTGCATACACCATGAAGGGAGTGGAACTAAAACTTGAAACCGTATTTTCAGAAGACAGGTAGTAAACTTCTAACGGGTCTGCCTTGGTTTCTAATTAAGAGCTGTTTTATCAACATGTATTTATCCAACAATTAGAGTAGAAATCATCACTTTGGATGTTGACCAAGAATTAACACACTACAATCAGGAATTCAGAACATTTATTGCAAGAGCTGAATAATTGTAAATAACGTAGAACTGGCAAAGCAGTAACAAGGATAATTGTTTAGATATTTATTCTGTCAAAGTCATCAAACACCCCTCACAAACCGACAAAAATGAACTGCAATAAGCAATGCACCCCTACCCATTATTTTCCATTATACTGTGGAAAAACGTGAATTGCTATTTACAAAATAATTTTATTTTTGGTAAGAACAAATTAACTATCAGATTAACAAACCTTTTTTTTTATTTTTTATTTATTTATTTTTTTTTACTTTTAAACCAATGTTGAACCGTGGCATTAAGATAACTTTCACTTCTTTCAATAAAGACATTTTGTTGCATGCTATTTATTTGTTTAAATCATCTGTCATGCCTTAACAAAAACCTCCTAAGAATGTTCGAATTTGGATTTGTTTGCACGTGCAACTGAGATCTTATTAACATTAGTTGTCACTCTGCTGGTTTGACCTAAGTGACAAGATGCTGGTACCTGCCAGGCATTGACCGACTATGATAACAAACAGTTAAACAGCAATAATTAGAGATTTATCCCTTTATTTCCCCCAACTAGCCTACCTGGAGAATGTTCTGTTACATCATGAAGGCACAACACATTAAATATTTTGTGGCTATGGTCTAACACTTGTGTTACAACAACATTATCGTATATGAGGATCAACACAAACTCTGCCATTTCAACAAAGTTGCAGACACACATTTGCCCAGTTGAAGCTATTTTTGAATAGTAATTTTTCTTTGATATATGCTAATTTTGATACATTAGTTTTGTATGAGTGACAAGTACAGGATATTATATACTTTCTGAAGGCTAACACTTTCCCATTACTCTCTCACTTAATGCTACTAATTAAGTGATTTTGCTTTGCCTACTTTGAAAGCAAGGACGTCAAGAAAATAGGTTCTGAATTTCCAAGCTTTTGCAGAAGTCCTGTTTTTATAGAAAGTTTTCATCTTATCTTTATTTTTTTACAGAATCCTAACATCATAAGCTGTCACAAAAGAAGCAAGATTCCAGAACCTTTTTTTAAACACAAGTGTTTGAGATCCTTTGAACAACGTGTGTCAAGACAGAATACTAACGCCGAAACACCTCACTAAAAGAAACAACAAAAATAACGACAAAGAGGCAAATTAAGAAGAAGGAAGGAAGCAACCATAAAACACAGTTATGCTACAACATTTTTTAGGTGAACATCGTAAGTACACAAAAGTTGTTAATAATAACTTGCTTCTATTTACAAATACTTTAACACTGATTGACTTACAAGTATCCACTAACGTTGTTAACAGCACGATAGGATTAATGCTTATCTTTTTAAGTTTCGCTTGAAGTATAATGTCAAGTATAGCAGTCCCAGCACAAATCAATGACAAAAAGAGCACAAGTTTCTAACTGGATATGTTTGTCAGTCACTCTAATCCATGGAACTTTCTTACTCTCCAAATGCATATTCTATTGTTCATAGCAGCAGTCCAGGGTCAAAAGTAAAATTCAATTAAAAAAACAAAAAACAAAAAACAAAAAGGATATTTGCACAATGGAGTGATCTCCGGAGAGTTTAATCAATTCTAGTAAACAAGATCACATGACTAGTAGAACTATCTTCTCTTTTATGTTGTAAAATATTGTATCCTCCATGGTGCTAACACAAAGTTATGGATATCCCTGCTATAAAGGGGCATAGTTATAGAGATCTATTGAATACATAAAGCTCTGACACACACGGTATTAGCATGTCTATTTAGATTAAAGTTATTAGGTCCCATATAGCCTTTTATTTTATTATTTTTTTAGAGTTGGTGCTCCTTCGGACTCTCAATAGTACCTCCCGCTTGCTTATAAGACTTCAGATTTGCCAGAGGAATGTCTGTCATGTGGCCGCCATTGTTGAAATGGCCTTCATTGGAGCCATACTGCTTACGGTCATTGAACTGGTTCCTGTTGCTATCTTCTTTCCAGGCTCTGGTAAGGGTGTGCCCATTCACAAGCTTGTCCTTCTTGACCCATTCTTTCTGGGGCGCAAAGGTTGAGAGAGGAGATTTAGGGTGTTGATATGGACCCAAGCCAGGAGGCATCCAGCAATTATCAGAGTGACCCAAAACCAAGCACTCTTGAGTGCACATCTCTGTAGCTTCAGCTAATCCTCGGGGACCCAAAGGCCCATCTACAGAGGGCAAGAGACAGAGAGAATAAGAAAAGAAAGTGGTTAGAATTTTAATGTAAAATTGTCTCCTTAGAGAAAAAGTGCATTGGTGATCTCATTTTCTCACGAAAAGTGTAACTTAAACAATTCAAAGAATTCAAGTTCTTTCAAGAATAACAAAAGGAATCAAATTCCTTGTTGTGGAAGTTAAGAATTATCTCTTAGGCCTTCATTTACATCTAGAAACAGACAAGAGTAAACAGATATATCATTTCTGATCAACTCTTTCTATGGAATATGTATTGTTACTCATTTATCTTCTGATCCTCAACAAAAAGCTCTTATTTACAAGAAATCATGAAAAATACAAACTCGTTATGTGTGATCTTGAAAAATGTGTAAATGTACAACTCTATAAAAAAATGCCAAAGTACTACTTGAAATATATTAAAAGTACTTTAAATGGTTACATAAAATATCATTTTTCCATATAAACACATGTTAATTTTATATGAACTCACATGAAAATAATTGCACGAATTTTTTTTAAAAATCAAAATAATTTAAAGAATATTTTAATCAATGTGTATATTACTAAAGGAGCACCTGGTCTGCTGCAAACATTCTGAAACCCAAGTAAGTAAAAAGTCATTTGCATCCAAAGACAGCATTTGGTTTCTTCCAAGCTTAAACTATTTTCTATATTTCTAACTATATTAAATAAACCAGATTTCACTAGAGGGAAAGTCTAAGTTGTAAACTGGATCACATGAAGTCTAACATTCAGGGGGAAAAAAGTCATCATAGATATTTATCTATTAGCTTGTGGGGTTTTTTGTTTGTTTTTACCAGCAGGTTATCTAGAACATATATTTTAACCAGATTCCAAAAGTAAACTCTTTTCTGATTCTATAAAGAGGAAATTAACCTTTTACTGAAAAACAACAGCCAAGTGATTTAGGAAAAATTTGTTTTGTTTTGTTCTTTTCCCCTTGATTAAACAGTCAAGTGATAAGTGATAGGCTGGAAATTAGGAATTGATTTTACGAGTGAGGTTACATGGATAGGCAAGACTAGAGTCATCAGAGTAAAAACATAGAAGAAAATGAAGAAAACATCTGCATGTTCGCCTCAACAATGATTAAAACACTAAACGACTGGGATGTGTGTCTTTGCTAAAACCCAAGTTAGCACTTGTGTTATACATTGTGGTTTTTTTTTAATATTAACATCTGCTTTCTTACTAATATTCCAGTGATTCCTTGTATATGGAAAAATGTCCGCCGAAATAGGTAAAAGTTGATGCCCAATACCGGAAACCCCATAATACAATCAACATTGCAACAGACACCCGATGTGAAAACAACATGGCTAAAATTTACTGTTTCCTACAAGCACAGATTTTAGTCATTTTTAAAAGCTCAAATCTTCTCGTTAGAATAACTTTAAAACTCCTTCTCATCTAACCTGTATTCCCACCCCCTCAAAGCCAGCAGTTTTATTTTGTTTAAACACATGTTCGTTACTCAAAACTATTTCTCTCACAAACCTCCAATTAGTACTAACTTCCTAGTATATTTAACTTAAACTTCTCTACGAGCCTTTCTTTGCCCTCTGAATTCTGCC
>CM052810.1:35270818-35419789 GCA_028533885.1 Nasua narica | reverse complement strand
TTTTATACTTTTTTGAAAGGAGAAAAACATTCTAAAGCACTGATATGGAATACTGTCACTTTCTAAAATATAATCAAAAATAATCTTTAACTCTCCATCAAATATAAGACACAAAATATCAGGAAAGTTTGCTAATGTACATGCACTACCATGTACAAAATGTACATGCACTAAAATATTGCTCTTTATCTTTGACCACGATTATTTATAATGCTATCACTATAAGTAATTATTTTAATTGATGATTAATTATATTTATTTTTCATTCATAAGTTCCCTCAAAAAGTGTTTACTGAATATCTATCATGTATCACTATCCTGGATTCTTAGTAAATGCCTGAAGATTTTTACATGTGTGCATCCACATGTGTTTTCCCTATTTCTCCAATATTTTATTTACTTTCTTATCCTACTTGTGCTACATCATACAGTACCTATTTATAACCCAGGTCAGGAATCCAAATTTCTTATCAATTCTTTCTACAATTTGGCATTATGCAATTTGTTTCCTTTCTCTTCAAAAATAATTAAAATCCACCATCATGATTTTTCTAACACTGAAGCTTTTATTGATTTTTATTGATTTGTTGATTTTTTTTAATTTAAAATTTTTTTAAGTTATTTGTTCCGTTTCAAAATCTGCAATCTGTAAGTTTGGTTACTGTTCCAGGTTTCTGAATGTATAAAGACACAAGGGTTGGTAAAACTATACAAGCCATCTGTCTTTGTATTTAAATGTTGAAAGCAAATACAAAAGCACATAACCGAAAGCTTGAAAGTTGTCTGAGTTAATATTTATATCAGGTGTCAGCGTATTTCCCTCTCCACCTTTGCATAGCTCACCTTCTCATTCAAAACCCAAAAAAACACTTTTTCTGTGGCTAGGCATCAACAACTGTCAGAGAGCTGCTTGAATTGCTGACTTTTAAAGACGTGAGTTTAAAATGTGAAACTATCCAAGTTAATGGATCTCCAGCTATACCTGAATGGTAGGATAGTTGAATGGGTCTTGATCTCATTTTATTATACCCAGAAGCAGAACTGTCACTTCATTGATTAACTCACTGCTGTAATTAACAAGTACCTTCTGGGCTGTCCTCCACATACTTTTAAACCTGATGACTTGAAACCTTTTAATTCCAAAGCTTGAAACTGATACTAAAAAAAAAAAAAATCACGAGACCTTTCATATTTCCGGTTAGGTTTCATACTATATGAAGATTTGGCCTTTTATGTGAATGAATTTTCTTTAGAATTTTTTACTGTTGGGTAAAATAAGACTAAACAGACTGCCAGAATTGAATTGCAAAAGAGAGAAGTCATTTTTATATCATTTGGGATCAAACTCATCCCATCTCACTCGATTTTTCATTTTGTTCAATTTTTATTATAGGAAAATACTTCTTCCATGCAGAACACACCTGATTCTCACGTTATAATGGCCTTTTCATGATAAGAACATATATCACTATTTTTATGCAAAACGTTTGTTCTTAAGTTCCAATTTTGCTGATTTCCCCAAGTCTTACAGTAGCAGGAATGGAGTATGCAAAGCCATGCATTACTAAACACCTTATAGTGAGGGATGCAGCCACACATTTGGATTTGGTGAAGCAGTTGCCTGGATCTCAAGGCACAACAATGAAATTTCTTCACTTGTTCTATAGAAATTTCCATTTTATGTAGGCTTTTATCCTATAATGTTACTTCTCACTGGCTGTTATTAATATACTGAGAAAAATCTTACTTTTCATACTTATTTCTTGCCTAAATCAATTTTCCTATAATAAAATTTCAGGGAAACAAATATTTTCACTCACTACATTTGAAGTTAATTTTAGCATCTCTAAGAAACCAATCCAAAAATATTAGTATTTTTTACTAGCTCATTTTCACCATCATTTTTAGCTTATTTCTATTCTTTTTCTTTATTTTTCTTCCTTTTTTTCCTTATCTTTCTGTTTTCTTCCTTTCATTTTTTTTTTGAGGCAAGCTATAACAACATAACAATTTCCTATCATTGTTGTGGATCACCTTGAATAGAAAGCAAAAGATAAATGCTTATGTAAATATGGAGGGTCCTGAAAAAATGCCCGATAAATTCGTCTGCTAGGCACCCCTCTTATCTACTATCCTATCATCACTTACTGTCTTTATTGAACAGTTGCTGTTAAAAATCAAATCAGTTAATTTGCTTCCAATCTAAATACGGCAAAAATTAATTTCAAATATGAGAGCTGGCACAGAAAACAGAGGAAGTTGTTGAGCATTGCCCACATTCCCTTTTGATATATCATTCTATTTCAGATCACATTATGTGACACCAAATCAAAAATTTTAAATCAATGTCACATGGGAATAAATATCACAGCTATTACTCTGCTTTTACATGGAAAAATAATCAAAAACTATAATAAATTCCATTGCCACGAATTGAGATTTGTATATGAAGTAATATGGCACAGTTATGTTGGTGGCCTAAATCCAAAAATAGATCTGGCATTTTTGAGTATACTTAAGGGAAAAATATTTTTCATTCATTCACTCAACAGGTTTTGTTTGATCTCAAACAACAAAACAAAACAAACAAAAAAACTGTCTTAGTTTTAAGAGATTGCTGCATAGAATATCAAAAATCAGAAGCAGTCTGGAAATCTCAGATCATATGATCATCATCATAGGGCAAACAGAAACAGATTTGAACCACAATAAAACAATGAATTAATACGAACTTTGTGAAAGTAATTTTAGATTCCTAAGAGATTTTAGCTCCCAGTTTCTCATCTATAAATTGAGAGTAAGAGACTAGATTTTGATGAATGACTTCTACCATTTTCTTATTCCCTTATCAAATTCCATTGTGGTTTGCCATAGATAATCAAACGTTTCCGTGTTATATTCATTTTAGTAATGAGAAGCCCCAGACAGAACAAAGGAATTATAAATCAATTCTTCCTATCGACTACTGTATTATTTAGGTCACATTTAGGTTTTCGAATGTAAAACTATATTTAGAACAAGTATTTAGATTTCTAAGTAAAAACCTAGTGGTTTTGGCAGAGTTTTAGCTTGTAGTTCAGATTTAAACCCTACATTGTGACTGCCCCTACAAGTCACCTTGAGAAGCAAATGCAAAAACCCTCACCAGCAGGATTTGACAAAACCTTTGGTTAACAAGTAAACAAGGATTAAATGTTTTACACATTCCTCATACAGATTTTTTTCCTTGGTCACAGATGAAAAGTCAACATTTGCAGATGGAGACAGTCCAAATACAATAACACATGGCCAGCCCAAGCAGCAGATTCTCTGCAGGAGAGGATATTGCTATTTGGACAGACGTTATAGCTCACAAAGAATGGAGAGCACTTCCTTATAAATCTTTAACTTTCTTCTGCATGGCATAAATATCAGCTGCCCTTTTCTCACCTGCAAAACCTAACTGCTGCAAAGAAAATTATCTTTGGTAATTTTTTCTTATTAGCCACTGTCAGTTTTTGATGTTGCAATCAGTTGAATGAGAAAGGTCTAGGGTTATTGATTCTTTAAATTAATTACCAAATTTTGACCAAACTGTATGATGTGAAACACCTTATTTACATTATTGCAGATCACATTTACTTTCTTTTATAGTTTACCATTTCTTTTGATTATATTTAATAACTTTCATTTTTAAGTGTCATTCACATATTGACATTTAACTGAATTCTGAATTATTCTCCATTACTTGCAATTCGCATTGTTTCTCAAAAAAATGTAATAAATCTTATTTGATGTGCAACACATTTTAAGGAGCAAATCTAAGGTGTTAAGAAATGAAGTAAGTTTTTACAGATTAATTTTAGGCTGAGATCCAAATTAAAAATGAAGAAGCAAACTATGCAATCTTCTATCCCCTTAAAAAAATTCTCAGTTGCTTATCTAAAACTAGGTCGGGGAGTGCCTGGGTTGTTCAGTAGGTTAAAGCCTCTGCCTTTGGCTCGGGTCATGATCTCAGGGTCTTGGGATCGAGCCCCACATCAGGCTCTCTGCTCATCAGGGAGGCTGCTTCTCCCTCTCTCTGTCTGCCTCTCTGCCTACTTGTGATCTCTCTCTCTCTGTCAAATAAATATATAAAATCTTTAAAAAATAAAAAAAAGGAAATAAAACTAGGTCAGTAGTACACAGTATTGTGAAGTAATTTGCCTTTACACAATCTCCACTGGTTCCTATATTTTAGAATGGGGAAGGGAAATAAAAACTGGTGAACTTAACTTTCATTTACACAGGGCACTCTGATGATCTTCACTTGGGATGCTTATAACTGCTGCCTTCTTCCTCTCTGGTCTGAGCTAGAGGTTCTTCTCACAGTCTTCAGAGGGCATAGAATCTTGTCCCAGATTATTTTAAGCATTCTGGGTCCTCAGTTCCCTCATTGCTAGCAATCTCACAGACACTGTTGCTGCTCACATTCAAGGACTTCACTTCAAGATGTGAGGACATTGAGGACTTATTTTCTTCCATTCCGTCCTATCCCTGTGGTCCAAATGACTAAACTCTCAAACTTTTGCATGTATCAGGGTTAGCTGGAGGGCTTTTAAGTGCATATATTGCCCCCATCCAGGAATGTTGATCCTGTAGGCTTGAGGTGAAACCCCCAAATTCTCAATTTTAACAAGTTCCCTGGTCCTGTCACTTTTTCCTGATTTCTCCAGGTAATTTGCTTTTTGATAACTGCATGTGGTACCAGGGCCTGGGACATTGTAGATAATTACTGGATATGTCTCAAAACAAATGAATAAACGAAGTTTGTTCCGAGTCCCCAGATCAGTGAGCTAACATAAAAACTGTATATAAAACATTATGTCACAAGTAATTTACATTTAGAAAATAGTAATCGAATACTTTTTACCTGTACATAAGAAGCAATGCTAAGAGTTCACAGCATAAAACTTCACTAGGATAATATTTGGAATATCTAGATGGTATTAATAAATGTAAAACAGCTGCATTCAAAATCACTTAGGCACTACCCTACTTTGGAGATGAAGCAAGTGGAATGCCCCAAAATGAAACATAATTAGGTTGCTTCCTATGTCCTACTTGTTCATGCCAGAAAGTTCATAACTCCTTTAACTGTCAGAGCTCTTTAGATGTCCTCAGAAATCCAGATTCACAGAATCTATGACAAAATAATGTCTTCAAAGTCTGAAGATACTGAAGTAATTATTAGCCATTATTCTAAAACAGAACCCTAATGAGACGCAGATAATTGTGTAGGATTTAGCTCTTTAGTACAGGTATGTTCAGGTAAATGGGAAGACATTTAGAAAAAATGAAGTTGATTAGGGAATGTATTGAAAACTTAAATGTAGTTTAGACACTGTAAATATACTGGTTTAAAACTCTACGAGATGAAATTATCTTTCATGAATTTTAGGGGAAAAGGTGATTTTAAAAGAAGCTAATATGTCACATTAGAGTACATATAGAATATAGTGGTAAAATTCACTGCTTAAATTCAGTTGTACATAAAGAAAACTACTCTAAAAAAATGAGAAGTTTAATGTTATATTTTGAAAGAATTTCCTAAGGGAACTGTTGAAAATGGCATTACTTCATTATTGAAAATGGCCTGTATAATAGACTATTGTGGAGAGAAATCTTGCCCTCTCAGGGTGATGCATAGAATTACCCATTCCAATCTAAAATGTATGTTTATCTCTGAATGCACCTTGCAAATCCAGAGAAATTACTTCATTAATATTGGTCTTTGAAAGATAAATTTCTCTCTTAAAATAATAAGTGTTACATGGGAATTTTATAACATCTATACAAATTCAGCTGAGATTTCCTGCATTATTTTCTGCTCTGCTTATTGCCAATCAGAGACCATAGTTTGCTGATACTAGAAAACATCTCTTTAATAATTTGATGTTATTGGGGTGCCTGGGTGGCTCAGTGGATTAAAGGCTCTGCCTTCGGCTCAGGTCATGATCTCAGGGTCCTGGGATGGAGCTCCTCATCTGGTTCTCTGCTCAGCAGAGAGGCTGCTTCCCCCTTTCTCTCTGCCTGCCTCTCTGCCTACTTGTGATCTCTCTCTCTCTCTGTCAAATAAATAAATAAAATCTTTAAAATAATAATAATAATGTGATGTTATTGGTAGTTGACCCTAACTCCCAACTATTCAACAGACATAATGTGGCCATATTTATCACCAAAAACTCATTGCCATTATGATTTTATGAGACGTAAATCATTATCCTTTTTCTGAGATAGAAAAAACCTCATTGCAACATCAATGTACTTTACCATCTAAACAAAAATATTTATAAATTTCTCAAAATTAAGCGTATGTTTATATGCACAATTTTAGGCAAACTAGCATTATTCTCAAAATAAAATTTCACAATGAAAGTAAGAACCCAAAAGAGGGAATAGGGCCACCGTTAATTCTGTATCCAGGAGAAAAAAGTCTTGGTAAGCAAAATTTGACCTTCTATTCTGAGGGGTCTTCTTTTTTCTTCCTCTGGGTTATTTCAATAATTTATTTGGAGGCAATAAGGCTAATCACATCTGTTTCTTATCTAGGTCTGCTGTCCCTCTGCAATTAAATATGTTTTATTATATTCCAATATGTCTCTTCAAAATGACCCATCTCTTGGGCATAATTGGTGGTTGGCTACTCTGACAGACTCATTAGTCTTACAATGTCATTGACTAAAATGCTAACTGTTATCCTTTGGAAGAATATCTACACCTCAGTAAGAGCCCTAGAAAGCCATTTCAATTCATACACATGAAGGCTTGAGGCACGATGGCAGATGAATTGGGATTTTGAGATATAGAAGGCTTTGAGGCATCCATCAAATCTCAAGATGAAAATATGCCTCTCCACAAGCTGGTGTAGCTAGCATATCTTTCAATGTCCTGGCATGGAAGAGAGGTCACTTAAAAGGATTAATGAAGAGTTTAATAAAGGAACTCTTTGTGGAGTGTGGGCTGGCGAAATTGAACTAATAAAAATTAGGGAGGGAGGCAAGGACCTGGAAAAGTATGAAATTATTACCACTCCCATACCTAAAGGGGTAAGGAACAGGGAGAGTGGGACAGGCTTGAAATCTAGAAAGAACTATATGGAATATTTGGAAGAATATATTAAGGAAACCCAAGAGTGAACAGATGAGATAAATTATAATATAAAAGATAAGAGCAAGTGTGGGAAAGTCTTTGTTTCTATTTGTTTGTTTGTTTTGTTTTTGTAAATCACTAGATACAAAGCCAATAAATATCCAGTCACAAAGACCTGACTGGTCTAAACACAGTTTCAAAATCATTTATGGTCATCCACCACAAATCCAAGTGTGACCAGTTTGGAACAATGCTTCCTATTAAGTATACATAGTATATAAGCCAATTATAAGGATAACAACTAAGAGTAAATATTAAAAAAAAATTTAGAGTAGCCATGTGAGTTATTAAAAAGAGAGCCAGTAAGAATGAGTGAAATACACCATTGTCTTCTTAATGTTTCAGTAAAAATTCTTGACATGTTGTACTTCACATACTCACCAAAAATCACACTTTGTATATGTAGATCATAACAAAAATAACTTAGTATACAGTCATTGAAAATAAAAATTATTGTAAATTCATAAGTCATAGTTTCTGTGTCTTTTTTTACTATATCCAGTAAAGTACAGTTAAAGCACTTGATTCTTGTTTCGAGTTCTTGAGTTGGCCTCTGTGCCTCAGTCTACCACATCAATAAAATCACAAGACAGCTGGCCCTTGCCGAACATTATCAATACGGCTTAGGATGTCAGTTAGTTTCTCTCTAATAGAACTGACCTGCACAGTGAACCTTTACTTTTTAATCTAGATGACAGTCAAAGGTCCTGAGATCTGTGAACCTTTGGCAAGATTTATAAAGTTAAGTTGTCGTCGAGAACAATTGGTATGGCTTTGGTTCAAAATCAATCACTAAGAGTATTCTGTATCTGGCTGAAATACCCCCAAAATGTTCTCCCTGTCAGCATGGAATGTAAATAGAACAACAAAAGCATATTTTGCCACCATGCTAAAACTAATAAATTACTTGGAGGTGCTAGTTGGGGAATATATCTATCTATCCCTCTATTCATCCATCAGCTTGAGATCTTCAAGTTACCAAGTTGACAGTAGCATTAATTTTGCTATTATAACTAGATTATATAGGTCTTAATTATATTCTGCAAGCTTCATTTTGCTAAGAGATGACACAGATGAGAGAAGATAAAATGGTGTTATTGGATTAAATAGATTATTGAAGATCACATATTGCTTGAGCATCCTCCCTTTAAGGAATAAAACTGAACCAAATTTCTTTCTCTTTCAGAGTATGTCTCACTGAATCAAAAGCATTGCTTCTTGGTAATTACTCTTATAGCCACCAAAATGTATCTCCTCTCCGGAGAATATGCTACAAGAACCTTATGCAGAGTTAAAGAAGTATCCTACGTGTTTCTAAATGATCATGCCTAATTGGGCTCCTGAAACAAACTATGAGTGTATACTAATGGTTACAATCTGTCCTTCATATTCGTTGGCATAAAGTTGAAGAAAGCCAAAGTCATGAACCAAGAGACATACCAAAGATCTTCCTCAAATGCAGGATGTTAATTTGCCATGAGAATTTTTTTTTTCCTTGTGATAAAATAAAGATTCAAGGACTTCTTAAAAATAGGCTTGTTTGCAGGGAATGAGGAGTCGATATTTAATTAATTCTACAAAGAGAATTAGAAATGACAACTATAAACCATATTTTTCTTACATAAAAATTCACCTTGAAAGTTGGTATCCAGGCAAATGAACAGGGATGAAGGTAACACTGAAGACTTATTTGTATTTATATTAATTATTTTTGGTTAATGATCATCACTATTATTTTAGGAGCTAATGCTGTTTGAAAATGTGTTATTTGGTTGTCTGCCTATCCTAAAGCCCTTCGGATCCCTAAGATGGTCAGGTCAATACATCAAATTCAAAGCTGTTTTCATTTGTTTAATTAAAATGATCATTATAAAGGAATAGATTATGTTTGTAAACTTGTAGAGCTTTAAAAAGAACTTATTCTTTCTAATCGCTACATGATAAGGTAAGCAATATCTATGAGTGTTTTCTGAATTCCTGTGAAACCTGAAATTACTATTTATTGTTTTCTCCTTTTGGAGAAAACAACGTTTTCTCACCATATCTCATGGTAGTTCAACGTTTCCTCACCATCTCTCATGGTAGTTCACTTTTTGCTTTCTTGTGATTCTTGGTTTTTTTCATAGGTCTCAACACCTGTGTCTTTAGTACCTAGCTACAGTGCCAGTGGACTAGAGTTATTTACGCCTGTGATGTTACACCAACTATTACTAAATCTAAATTACTAGTGAGACTGACAAAATGCCCAAATTACATTAACAGGCCAATTGTGTGATTGTTATTGTTATTTGGAATTGATGCGAAATTGGTGTCACGTTATATTTGCTGTTTTTCTGAAGGACATGCTGGGTTTTTTTTGTGTGTGTTTTGTTTTTTTGTTTTTATTTTTTAGATCTCTTCCTGCAAAAATACATTCCTGGATCACAATATTTGAGTACCTAACAAAATGTACCAAATGAATGGAGAGAAGCCAAGCCATTCCATTCTCTTTAGTTATCTCAATGACAGATGTATATTAACCTATGATCATTTTGGCTGAAACGATCAGTATAGTTTGTGAAAATGGCCACAACTCAGTTTGTGACATATAGATACTGCTTAAGTGTTTAAAGGCATGAATCAAAAATCTGACACAGTTAAGTTTAACTGGAGTGGCAGCACTTAGTGAGCTATAGGAATGGGGAAAATAGGCTAGATTCGAGGTGAGCTGGCAATCTATCCCTGTTTATGATTTACCACCGTGTACTGACACATCTTTTTTCGAGCCATCTGCTTCCTTCATATCATTATAGAACAAGGCACAGGCCACATTTCCTGTTTATTTCACAGCATACTTGTTAGTGACTGCATGCATACCATCCTTATTAATTCAAGAACTTGTATTTCAGATGGGAAAGAGTGCTATATAGATGTTGGAAATTATATACTCTAGAAATCTATAAGAGCAAATTTCTGAAGTAGATCCAATGATTTCATAATTAGTATTTAGTGGACATTTTAGCTTCATTTGCATATGCACATATGTTCATTCTTAAGCTTGGCTAACAAAACTCAATGTATGAAAAATCCTTATATGTATCATGTCCAAATGGATTACAAAAATGATGGGCTAGTAAAATTATCTGGCTATTTTTCTTTCTCTTTTTTTTGAAATCATGCAAGCATCCTTAACAGGAAAATTCCTCCACTGTGAATTATGATATTTTGTGCATTTCCACCTTTTATTTTATTTTTTTAAAGATTTTATTTATTTATTTGACAGAGAGAGAGAGAGAGATCACAAGTAGGCAGAGAGGTAGGCAGAGAGGGAGGGGGAAGCAGGCTCCCCACTGAGCAGAGAGCCAATGAGATCCCAGGACCCAGAGATCATGACCTGAGCCAAAGGCAGAGGCTTTAACCCATTGAGCGACCCAGGCATCCAGAGTTTCCACCTTTTAAAAGCAAAATATAGTTTTAACAGAACTATTAAGTGAGATCAGGAGTAAAAGACTTACTGCATTCCTAAGTATTAACATATTCAGTGTTTCCCTTTCTTGACAGGAATAGCAGTGCAGGCGTTAATTATGTTACATAAGAATGACCTGTCAAGACATCTAAAATCCTTGGTCTTTGTGCCTGTTGGTCCTCTGTCAGGTTTGATGACTGGCTTATGCAGGAAAATAAGGAAATGGACCCCTGACAATTGTATTAGCTGAGACATTCATCTCCCCCAGATACCTTTCCAGAACACTTGGCTTAACCTCAAAAATTGGAATGATTATAACATTTTCTTTGAGAGGTCTGCAGTTGCACTTTACCCAGTTACCTACCCTTCCACTTGGTGGGTTCAATTACCAAGAAACAATTCCAGTTCAGTAAGCTGTTTAAAGGCAAAAGCTGTTAAGTGTGTGTGTGTGTGTGTGTGTGCACGTGTGCACGCACGTGTGCACATGCAATGAGATGTCCCAAATAATTAAAATATAATAATAACAACAAGTATAATAAAATAAAAAGAAATCATTGTGTCACTGAAGAAGAAAAAAGAGGTGCTTGGTTTCATTTTAAGGAGCTCAAGAGTTTGCCTCCTTGGCTTTTCTCTTGTAATTTGAATCATTGCTTCTAAAGCACAGATTTTATGGGCAGTGTGGAGATTCTTTTGTGAGAAGCTGGTTTGTATTTTAAATCTTTTTATTGATTTTTTTTTTTTTTGCTTTGAAACTTAACATATTTAGAACCTATGGTGGCATCACATCATCAGTAGGTTTTAAAGTGACTGCTTGAGGCAAAATTCATGGGTAGGCAGAATGACCCTTGAAGCCCACTCAGCATGTCAAGTTGCTTGAATTAAAAGGAACATGAGGGACCTGAAGGAACAACCATTCATGTCACCCACAGCTGTCCTGAGAGGAATGACTAGCAGAAATACCTGGACTATTTTAACTATGTCTCTCTCCTTGCTGTTTCTTGATCTTGGTCCAGCAAGTGTAGCTGAAGTTGTAGCGCTGAAATGCACATGCATACATAGGACGGGCCTTCGATCTCCAAAATAGTGCTGACTTTTGGGCTGCGATTCTTTCCTAGCTCCTCCCTCCTTTCTATTTGTTTTTTCTACAGAGGACTGTAAAGGAAGGGAAAAAGAGACTGGAGCAGAGTGCTCTCCAGAAGAAGAGTGAACTATGAAAGACCGTGGGAAGCAGTGAGGCTAGGTGTTCCTTTTTGCGCCTTAGAGAATACTCCAGCGGCGATGACATGCGCCATCTCGCTCCGCTATCCTGCCATGTACTTCCCTTCACAAGATGGAAAAAGGTAGATACATTGGTGAATACTGTAGATAAGACTAGATGTTTTGGAATTGTCGGACAGAGAAGACAGTAGAGAGCATTTCCCTCAGCCCCGTCATTTTCATTAGGTAAGATGGGTTCTGAGAGGTTAAATGACTTCCCAAAAGTCACACAGCTCTTTAGAACAAGGCTGTGATTTAGAGCTTCTAATTCCAAAGCAAAGCAAAACAAAACAAAAAAACCAGTACTGCATGCTGCTGCTTCTCTGTTGTTGACAGAGGACATCAATTTTAGATTAATAATGGTATTTAAAATGAGCATAACAAAATAAAATAAAACTGTATATGTCAATTCGAATAGTCTAAAGTGCAGATGCAACCATAAGGCTATATATGGAAAGAAAACACTCGAGCAAGGCGAATAATAGCCAGTGCAAGACGGCACAGAAAAACTGACTGCAGGGTGAAGTCTTACAAAGAGTCAAATTTCCTAAGCAAACAGAACAAGGTAACTTCATAAGCACAGAAATATGCTGCCTGTAAGCCAGAATCATTCAGAACACTCAGATTAATATAATTCACCAAGCAACTGGAAGTGACAGTACCTGTCACCAGTGTCTCTGGGTTGGTCCTCAGAACCCAGAATATTTCCTTGTGTGGCAAATAAGTAAATCTGAACACATGCACAAACTGAGAGCATCTACCATCTTTCACTCCCATTCTGGGAAACTAGATGTCAATACCTCCACTTGGACTAATGAGTCACAAATACTGTGACTTGGCGTAGCTCATAAAAAAAAAAAAAAAAACCATTCAATGACACAATAGAAACAACACTTTTCACTAGAAATCCACATTACTCAAATTCTGGAGAGAAAGCAGATTGGAAATAGTGTAGTGCAAACTTCACGGGTATTTTCATAATGTGTCCCCTAGCTACTTTTAGGTCTGTATAAGAAACATTTGCCATTCCATTCCGGAGTTGATTTTGTGGCCTTCGCTAGGAGAGAATCATTATTCAGAAAGCTGATCTATAAAGACTAGAAGGGTAAACGTTGATCTTCAGGTTTGTGGTGGAGTGCTTCCCTCTTCCAAGGGTTAAGGTTTAAATGCACTTATGATGTCTCTGGGACTTGCGATGAGTTGTTTTTATCGAGGAAATTGAACAAAAAAAGTTTCCAGAAGGCCAGAAAAATGTTAAGGACAGAGATAACATTTGTGTCAAGTCAAACTATGTCAGTTTATTGTACAATCAGAGCTGACAAGTTTAAATTTCTGATTTTCTTTTACTGAATAGGCCGGCATTCAGAAATACAAGAATGTCTCTCTTTTTCTTATACCAGAATTTACTTAGAAAAGTGGTACTTAAGAATCATCATCATGCACCTGCATTTACATACTGTATGCATTTTCTGTAGGGTCACTGTTCCTGTTACATGTATCTGATCCAAGCATACATCTGTGGGAACTCACCCTGGTTTGATTCACAATTGTTAAAGCTAATGCTCTTGGTTGCTGCTAATGAATACATGTATTTGGGAAAGATACTGAGGGAAGAAGTCACAGAATTAGATTAAGAATGTGATCTTGTGTCCATGGAGTTGGACTGAATTAGAATGAAACAGCTTTGAAGCAGAAGTTCATTACTAACATCATGAAGCAAAATTGGCAGATCATTCTCACCTCTTATTCAGAAATCTGACAGGAACTGTGGCTTACATTTCCCTTGTAATATGTCTCAGCTGCATCACTCCTCTCATTACTCTATCAAACCTCTGTCCAGTGGCTGCTTGTCTCACATTCCTAATACCCTAATAGCCTTGTTTGCACTGGTCTCCTGCTTCTCGCATTGTTGGCAAGTCTGCTCTAAACACTATGACAACAAAATGATATTCCCCTTGTATGACCTTGATTACATCTTCATATGGTTTTAACCAGGGCACAGATGGATTAGGAACTGAAGCACATAAGTATTGATCCTCTGCTACTTACGTGCATGTCACACTTTTGGCTAGATATTCCCTGTCTTTCATATTGCCCAATTATATGTCCTTTGAGCTTAACAGCTATGTCTTTTCCATTATTTTATAAACACCCACAGATACCAGAGCAATTCCATAGCTACATAATGCACTTTAACTCATAATTATATTCCTGTGGGTGAACTTAATGACAATGACATCATGGAATTTTATCCAATTTTAAACTTTATAGACAAAAATACATGTATTTTTGTGGGGCATGTGGGTAGCTCAATGGGTTAAGCCTCTGGTCCTGGGGTCTAGCCCTGAGCCTGGCTCCCTGCTCAGCGGGAACGTGCTTGTCCCTCTCCTTATGCCCCTCCCCCCACTCCTGCCCTTGCTCTCTCTCTCTCAAATAAATGAATAAAATCTTAAAAACATAAATTGAATTTAAGTAAAAATAAGCTACTAAAATTATAAACCCAATGCCTCCTCTCCCCCACCCAACATAAGAACACTGCCTTAGGTTAAAAATTGCCATTTCTCACTCGGATAAATGCAGTACCTTAGACTGGACTCCCTATTGCCATAAAGATTCTTTCCCTCTTTTAGATTTTTTTTTTATTTAAAGATTTTATTTATTTATTTGACAGAGAGAGAGATCACAAGTAGGCAGAGAGGCAGGCAGAGAGAAAGGGAAGCAGGCTCCTTGCTGAGCAGAGAGCCTGATATGGGGCTCTATCACAGGACCCTGAGATTATGACCTGAGCTGAAGGCTGAGGCTTTAACCCACTTAGCCACCCAGGTGCCCAGATTCTTTCCTTCTTTCAGATTATTTTTCTATCCAAGGAAGTTGCAATAAGAATGATGATTCTTAATGTATTTATCTTGCAAGTGATTCCTACACTCTTGTATACAAAGCCTTGAGAATAGCCTTAAGAATTGCCTAGCCAAATTCTGAAATAGTCACATCAAGTCACAGTTCTAAGAACAGAATATGTGCTCATTTGCTTAAAAATCTGCCCAACAGACCAGTATGCCTTAAACTTCTGGTGTCAGAAGTTTTGGAAAACGGAAATCCCTCACTTTTTATGGTCCCAGGAGACCATAAAGCCGTAGTATTTTATTTCTATTTGGTGGAAAGGAGAGTAATAGACAACTAGTCACTTTAAGTTTGCTTGTCTTTACTTTGGTTTGGGGGAGCTCACCTCTAGGAGAATGTGAGACCACTCGGTTCAGAGCTTTGAAAATTAAAATAAATTATTTTGTCCTGAAATATATTCTTCACAACTCTTCCCTTATTCCTAAAGGTACTATGTTAGTTACTTTAAAAAGATTTAAAAAAAAAAAAAACCTAGGAGTAACCAAAAAAAAAAAAAAATGAACCATATAAATATGTAAAACATATTCTCATGAAAGATAGCATAGTGTAGGCAAAAGAGCTCTGGGCTCCCTTTTGAACACCAAAGTTCAAATATCTGTGTCATCACAGATAGCTGGGGCCTTATCTAACATCTCTATACCTTAAATTCATCTCTAAAATCATAGCCTATAATACCTGATCCATTACGAGGTTTCTGTGAGCATCAAGATCAACTGGAAAAATGTAGCAGGTGACATTGGTGCACAATCACAATAAAAATAAAATGAAAGACACAAGGCAATGAATCCAAAATCTTACACTCTATCTTCTTCAGCTATAAAACCTAGAATTAACTTAATTTTGTTTAGTCCTGCTGGTGTCTTTAATCTCTGTGAAATGGTTGGTATTTTTCCACAGTCCTTGGAGCTGATTTGGCATCCCGTAGCATCTAATTAATAAGCCTTCAGTTACTCATTAAAGATCAATGTTGAAAACATAAATAAAATATCACTGACCCTTCAAAGATCCCATTAGGTACCAAAAATGAATGTAAGATGCTTGACGATTACTTGTTGCACTAAATTCATCAGCCGGTTTTTAATCTCCTCAGGTTTACTTTTATCAAGGCAAGAAATAGTTTCTCCCTCCAAAATAGTATTGAGGCGTCGAACAAAATGCTTACCAAATTACTATCATTTATTAATTTTATCCTCTAGTTTTGTAATTACAGAAACCAAACTAAGGAAATTTTTCAGACATAAATAATACTGCGCCAGGTCACCCTGGCAGCATCCAAAGAAAAATACTATGAAAGGAAGAAGTACCTCAGAAGTAGTTTGTTGTCATTTACAGTAATGAGGCAATAGTTAAGGTAGACCATTAATATATAATTTTCAAGTACTTTTTTTTAATTTTTCTTACAACACATAGAAAATCTACAACGAGGTATCACAGTCAAACCTCCCTGTGTATCAGGAGCCCTCCTAGGCTGCTCGCCATTCCTACTGAGCCTCCAACAACCTGTGTGAGAGTTGACATCTCTATGTCTTAAGGGCAGTGGAGTGGTTTATATTCTTTCCAATTGATCCATGTTAACTGAGGATGGTTTTTCTGCCTGGATTGAGGACAGTCACCGAGTGTGACGAGTATGACTGACAGCAGCAGCACCAGTAAGCACTTTAGTGTTTCAATAAGATTTCTACAGTCAAGATGTAATTTTTTTTTCTCCTTAGACAAAGATATTGAATTGAACTTCAAAGAAATATCAAAGCACATTTTCTTGGGAGACTGGCCCTAAAAGTCGAATGTTCTTTTTGAAACCAGAACATAACTTAAGGAATTCTTAAACCTCACTTTAAAAGATTAGTTACTATTTCAATATGTGAGCTTTCAGTTAATCATTCGAAGATGTCATTTGCTAGCAACACTTCCTCTTAGTATTTTCTTTTTTCATTTTCGAGAAAGTAAGCCTACAAAGAGTTCCCGTTTGGAGATAATTCTGTACTTTTTCTTTACGTTAACGCTAGGGATTTAGGAAATCTATAAAATGATAGCAGAAGTAGAGAATACTAAGTCACGTCAGAAAGCATGTATCATTTAATCAAGGTAGGTTTTCTAGAAACTAAATCTCTGTAATTTCAGTACTTTTATACCTGTAACATGGAGTCAAAGCCCTCAGGCATAGTTGCCTGTGTGACTGTATGATTGGTAGATTCTGAATGCTTCACAATTATTCTGATTTGTACTGCAGCGTAGAAAAGCTGTATTAAACAGTTTGAGGGGAGAAAAAAAAAAGTTACATCTACTGATTCCGGGAGTTGCTCAGTCATTGAATGTGAAGATTCAATTCAAGTATATAATTTCAACTTATTATCCCACTTCCCCTTACCGCCCCCCATCTCCCAGCACTGTTGTCCAAAGGAATCTATGTTCAATGTTTTCCCGGCAACTTTTTTGCTTGATTGGGAGTCACACTCCAAGGAGAATGTCTCCAGCTGATGAAGGACACCATGATTCATGATGCTCTCTAACGTCTTTCCCTGGGGCTAATACATGGTATGTGCTTTTAATAAAATGTCCAAGGATCCCTTTTTAACCCTTGTCAACCAAAGGAAGACTTGCCCTTGCTCAGCTCCTGACAGACTGGTGCAGGCTTGTGTGTGCACATTGTGCAGAATGTGTGTGAACAGGTGTACACAGGTAAACCGAACAGAGAGTACAAAAACAAAGATCTTAACCAGAAGAGACTCCTAAACTCACGAAACAAGCTGAGGGTGGCTGGGGGTAGGGGGGCTAGGGATAGGGTGGCTGGGTTATGGACTTTGGGGAGGGTATATGCTATGGTAAGTGCTGTGAAATATGTAAGCCTGACGATTCACAGACATGTGCCCTGGGGCAAATAAGACATTATATGTTAATAAAAAAAATAAATTAAAAAAAAAAAACAAAGATATTTCTGCAATGACAAAGGCAACACCATGACCATGAACTTTCTTTTCTTGGCCACCATCTATTGAAGCAAAATAGATATTTCTCATTTTATGAAAGTGCTGAATTTCTAGAAGAAAAGTATGCATAACTTCACATCTAAAATGAAAAACATCTGGTAGCTGTTCTGAATGTAAAACGTTTTATTAAACACTTAAACTGCATCTTTTCAGTGCTAATTAAATGAATTTAACCCAATTAGAGGATTAAAAACACTTTGTAAGTGCTTGATAGCAGGACTGCCTGAGAAACCTTACGCTTGTCACTTCTTCCCTTACACGCCACTTGCACATGGTATGAATCATATGGAAGTCTGCTCAATGCTTATTTTGATGGTTTCTTCCTGTTTTTTCTTTGCTCTTTAAAATCCTCTTGTCCGACGCCTTGGCACCGGTTGCTTATTCAGGATGCTTGCTAATTCACCACGTAATTACTCAGAGGGACCCATTTTCAGAATTGAAAAATAGAAGTGGGGAGATCTTCTGTTTCCTGCTGATAGAGTGGCATATTTAGAAGCAGTTGTCTATACAAGTGTCTGCCTCAGCATGTCCTGCGGCAAAATTCAGCACCAGAAGCGCTTGCCCAGGCTGCATATTTACCATGTTTCAGACATTCGTCCTTTCTGCCAACACCTACTGTGCTCCAACTATAGTCCACTGGATAGATCTGTTGCCAGCGCTCGCTCTGTTTTTCCACCCTATTCCCTTGTAAGGCAAGAGGAGGGAAATTTGATAAATAAAACTATTACTTAAAAAGAATAGATTGGGGACAAAATAACAACCAGAAAAAAAATTCTTTAGGCTTCTTCTGGTACAATATAGGTAGAGTATAGGTCTCAAAGGCTTTTACGCCTTATTTTTCATCTGGCGGGGGGGAGTTGGAGGGAGGAACCCCTGCACCTAAGCACACAATTCTGTATGAGACAAATGCCTTTGGCTCAAGTTCAAATGGCCTATATTCATCACATCCAGCCTTAGCATAAGATAGTTCCTGAACTGACTCCTACATTTTAAGCAAAGAGGATACTGCTTAGATAAAAATAGGCTTAGTAGTTTTTTGGGAGTAAATGTGTAGTGGAATATTTTATTTATATCTGAGATAATGTCTCCCAAAAGTACATCTCCATTTAAAAAAAAAAAATGTGTAATTAGGATCCTGATTAGAAATTGGTTGAGTCAGTCCCAGAAAATTATGGACACAGACTTTAAACCCTGCTCAGAAGAGTAAGTTTGTGTGTTTGTGCATGCTTGCACAATGTATGTATTTCTTGGAACGTACTAAGTTATTTAAAATAAGCATTTATAGAGCTGCCTGGGTGGCTCAGTAGGTTCAGCAACTGCCTTCAGCTCAGGCCATGATCTCAGGGCCCTGAGATCGAGTCCCATATCTGACTGGCTCCTTGCTCAATGAGGAGTCTGCTTCTCTCTCTGCCTGCCACTCCCTTGCCTGTGCTCTCTCTCTTCCCCTCTCTGACAAATAAATAAATCGGGGGTGGGGGTGGGGAAGCATTTATACTGAATGCTAAATCTAGGAGAAACAAGCCCTCATGATTTCCAGACAACTCGGGAGATCTTTTAAAGTAGTCATATCCAACTGTCACTGGGAAGAGTTGACTCTTGGCAAATCCATTCATGAAAGAAATGAAGTTTGACCAGCACATATTGAAATACTATTATGGAAGCACTCAGACCCCAAACTCCATGAGAGCCAGAGGAAAAGTGATGGTTATAATAAATCTATTTGGTTTAATGTTTGGTGGAATTTATCATTAGGTATCTCTATGTGAATTAAGGACAATCATGTAAGTGATCCACAAGTCCCTGAGGATTTGATGAAGTAAAGTTTAAAAGTAGCATAAAATGGTATAAAATGTTTCGTGACTTTTGTGACCAAATTATTTAAACTGGTGATCAAACCAAATGAGTTGGCAGAAGGATTTTTACTCAGGAAGCCTTCAATCATCCCCTAGTTGTTTCCGACACTGCTAGGTACAGGGGACACAACCAACTAGAACAAGAAGGCTTATCCCCGTGAGGACAGTACTTCAGTGGCACTAAACCGGTAAATAAGCCAGACTTTCTCTAAATGAGAACTCAGGAGCAGCAAGATCCTTGGCAAGCAAGCAAGGTGTTTTTCACCTGAGAAACAATGTATTTATTTAATTTCTATGTTTACTTGGAGCGGGAGAAGCTTTAGTTTTGTGATGTGAAAATGGAGAGGAGATGCAGAAGGTTGATTCCATATTGCCTTTTTGGCCCTGCTGTGCAATAAACAAACACTTAAAAAATAATTACAGATGGTGATAAACACTGTAAAGTAAAGGAAGGGTGGGCAGTGAGAGAGAATAACAGAGAATCAAAGTTGCCAGCAGGTATTTTTTGAAAAGCAAAGAGAAGGCTGCTCTCTGTGGTCCCACTAGGAAGAGGATTCAAAGAACTCTCCACGCCTCCTTGGCTCACCTAGGAGAGGAGTGCCTTGCAAATTGTGGAGGCATTCAGCAGTGCTAAGTAACTCTCCATTATGAAGTGATACTGCTGTGCCCATTCAGGGGAGATGGAGGGGATTTGAAGCAAAGAGAACAAAGTTATATGAGAGGCAGAGTACACCAGGTTAGAAAGCGGCCCTTTAATCAACTCTCGAAACTCCATGGCTTGTCCATGACTATCTCTGTTTTGTCAAAAAAATGTTGCCAAGCCCTTCCATAGCACAATCTTTAGACCTCTATCGTAATTCTTGAATCAATAAAACTCACCAGTTGTGAACTGATGTATTACTTTATGTTAATCCATTCACTTGTCAAATACTCATTGTGTAGTCCACAGTGCTGGGTTTCAGGGAAACAAAGAAGTTCAAGGAACACATATTCTCCCATGTAAAACACACAAGTCAACAGGTAAGGTGGCAAATACAAGGACAAATGTGTGCTACAGAGCACTGAGGTCTGGCCTCTTGAGGGAGGGGAGGTCAGGGAAAGCTTCCAGGGAGAACTGGCTCCTGCAACCACTTCCATGGAAAGGGCATTTTGGGAAAGGGGAGCCAGAGTAGAAGGGGACAAGGCAGGATGACCCGGAAAAATCACATGTGCTTTTTGGCACAACCCTAAGGAAAGGTTTATATCATATATGTCCCTATCTGTGAAAATATATGTACTTATTAATTCTGCTCTTTTACTGAGCTAAACAGGGATTTGTTTGTCACTGCTCATTGAGATGACAAGCTCATTTCAATGCAGTTAGAGTTTACTCTCCTCGCATTTATGGCATTATTTGCTTTCTTACACTGATGCTGACAGATGCTTGGTTTATATTTAACCTAAAGGTGGCATTTACAACTGCAAAGACTCTTAATTATGATAGAATTGAAAACACACAGGATTCCCATTACAGGGGAGACTTTCTTACCAGCACACATTTCCATTTAAAACACCCACTGCAAGGTAAACTAAAAAAAGAAAAGAATCGGGAACTATTTTCTTAAGTAAGAGAAATAAGCATACAGTGTGTATAGATTTTCAGGAACCAGAATAGTGTAATGGTCTCAGAATGTTTGTCAAAGGATAAGATGGGTATTTTATTTTTACCCTGGTCCCAGATATTAACTGCAGGCGACATCAGAAACCTGCAATGCTCTTTGTACACAAATATAGCACTGAGGTAGAAATGATGGGCTCGGCACCCCCCATGAAGGCATGACCAGCAGGGGAGCCACATTCTTCACAACACAGCCATGAGCAGCTTGTCCCCTTGCAATGCTCTTTCTCCTTTGGCTTGAAGTAAACAGTGGGGTCCCTGAGGACCAGATACTTCTCTGAAGGAGAATAGTTACTCTGGATGGAAATTTTAAAATGGGATGGCCTAAGAACAAAGATCTTTATTTCTGATTTTCTGCTGTTAATGTTGTTATACAAATTGCAGGGTTTTTTTTTTTTTTTTTTTAAGATTTTATTTATTTATTCGCTACAGAGAGAGAGATCACAAGCAGGCAGAGAGGCAGGAGGAGAGAGAGGAGGAAGCAGGCTCCCTGCCGAGCAGAGAGCACAATGCGGGGCTCGATCCCAGAACGCTGAGATCATGACCCGAGCCGAAGGCAGAGGCTCAACCAACTGAGCCACCCAGGCGCCCCAAATTGCAGGTTTTAAAATCAGAAAAAGTTGCCTAAATAAAAAATATTTCTTTCAGAGATAGATTTTTAAGGATTAGTTTGCTGTATGATTGCTCCCTGTGCTTGGAGTATCTATTAGAAAAATAAAATCAGTCAATATCAAAATAATTTAAATTTAATCCTGAGGGGCGCTTGGGTGGCTCAGTCAGTTAAGTGTCTGCCTTCGGCTCAGGTAGTGATCTCGGGGTCCTGGGATCGAGCCTTACTGTGGGCTCTCTGCTCTGTGAGGAGTCTGCTTCTCCCTCTCCCTCTGCCCCACTCCCCACTTATACTTTCTCTCTCTAATAAATAAAGAAATAAAATCTTTAAAAAATTAAATTCTGAAAAAAATTATACAACCCCGTGGTAATTAATTTTATGTGTCAACTTGGTTGGGTCACGGTACCCAGATATTTGTACAAACACCAGTCTAGATGTCACTGTGAAGGTATTTTTAAGATGACATTAACACTTAAATCAGTAAACTCAGAATAAAGCTGATTATCTCTGTAATGTGTGTGGGCCTTGTTCAATCAGCTGTGTTAAAAGAAAAAAGACAGGCTTCCCCCAAGAAGAAGGAATTCTGCCTCCAGACTGAAACATCTGGATCTCTAGTTTGTCATCCTGTCCTAAAGATTTCAGACATACCAGCCTCCACAATCATGTGAGCCAATACCTTGAAATAAGCCTCTCTGTGTCTCTTCTGTCTCTCTCTCTGTGTCTTTTGTCTTTCTCCCTGTCAGTCTGTCTCTCTCTCTTTAACACACACACACACACACACACTATTCTATTTCTCTGGAAAACTCTGGCAAATACAAACCCTCATAGCAAGTAACTCTTCTCTATTAAAAAAAAGTTTCCTTGCCTAATTATACCCCTCATTTTTCCTTATGATTTGCTTTCGATGTTCACTTAATGAAATGATGCTGATAGGGGTACAAACTCCTTACAACAAAAATGTCTCTGTTGATTCATACTTTGTAAACATAGTGGCATGGCCCTTCGTACTTGAATCTGTAAATATATACTCCAAGGATGTCCCTGTAATCCTAGCAACTCCCCCAAATAACTGTTTAATTTTTATAGCACATGTATACTTATTGATTTCATAATATTGAGTTTCTCTGCCTCTCTCCCTCTTCCTCTCTCTCACACACACACCCTAAACATGTGTATTTTTTTACATTTATCTAATAAATGAATATGAGGATTAATGAGGATGAGTCTTGCCCAAACCTTCACCAGTGAAGAAAGAAACGGGGAAGACATTTTCTTAGTACAAGTCCTGTACCAGACCCAAGAATTGGAGACAAGAGTCATACTCAGGCAGCATATCCAGCCATCCTCAACTCATCTCAAGACTAAAATAATGTGTGACAGAGTTAGAACTGTCAAAGGAAAACATTTGTTTTCCAACACATCACAATCGCCCAAGTAAAAAACAGGCACTATGGCTATCCTAACCATCCACTTCACACTGCTTTTATGTTAGTCCAGAAGGAACGTATAGAAGAAAGCGTGAGGTAGACACCTCACTTCTGTTTACTTCAAGGCATTAAATTTCTTGATCTCGATTGCTTCCTCCTCATTTGATATTTGAGAATTTTTGCATCTCTTACTTATCTCTTTTTAACACAGAGCCTGCTCTGACCTTTTTGTATGTGCTTGATCCACTTAATATTTATGTATTTCCTAGCTTGTTAGCTTGTTAGATAATAACATTAACAACAATAATAACCAACACCAACACAAGCCAAATTAAGTAAAGGAAAAAAAGTTGACATTTTTGTGTACTTACGTACACAAGTAGGCCAAGTATCTCATATGCATTATTTTGTAAAATTCTTAATAACCTTGTGAGGCGGGGCTTTTTCTTTTTATGTTGTCATAGAAGAAACACAAAGTCAGAGACATTAACTTGCACAAAATAGTTGAGCTCAAAAGTGGCCAAACCAGGATTTAAACCCAGGGCTGTCTGACTACAAAACGTACTTTTGGCCACAGTGGTAAATAGGATGAAATGTTCTCTTATTGTGAAATGTGGTTTAACCCTGCAACCTCTCTTCTTGACAGTTTTTAATGATTTTTAACAATAAACAAGAAAAAAATGACTCCTGTCTTTGTAAGCCAGGAAAACATTAGTAAGAAGTACAACGGGCTTCTACTGACTTTGAAAGCACATCTTCTTGATGCCTATTTTACCACTTTCAGGCAAGGTTTGCTGCATGAGATCCATGCAGCAATGACCGGCCTTTGGCAGAGCACACACTGGAAAACCCTATGAGAATAATTGTCCAGCTATATCCCCCAATGTTCTCTGCACTGCAGCCCCTTCCAAAGGTAAGCATCATGTATGGTAATGGGCATGAACGTAAGCAGAATACACCACCACAGAATTTGCCTCTTTGGCATGTGTGAATTAAGATAATCAGGGCTCTGCAGACTTGGGAAGAACTTACCTCCCCATGAACTGCCTAAAAGAATTTAGATGGGGGCCTGTACCAGGAAGAAAGCTATTCCCAGAAACAACTTTTTTATCTCAGAAAGACTTATCTGCACATTTTGTGTACTAACATTTGTTCTTATCTTCCTGTGAATTGTCTTCTTCCCCTGTGCAGCCCCATACCCCTTCTCCTTAGCTCAGGATAGTACATAAGCTTCAATTACCTGACACCCAGGGAGTCTCCTATTTTTATGAAGCTCCACACATATGAAATGTGTTTTTCTCCTGTGAATCTGTTGTATGCCAATTTAATGAATAGACCAGTCAAAGAACCTAGAAGGGAAGAAGGGAAAAGTTGTCCACCCCTACAGGCACATGAGAGAAAGAGAACTCTCCCAAACACAAGCAAAAATGAAAGGGCCTAGTGAAAGGATTCCTATAGGACTCCACTCCCTACTCACAGGAGTAAGAGCACCACTTGACATCCTGTTAGCATCATCAATTTAAAGTGTCATTTAAGGGCACCTGTGTGGTTCAGTTGGTTAAGCATCTGTCTTCGGCTCGGGTCATGATCTCAGTGCAGAGATTGAGCCCTGCTTTGGGCTCCCTACTCCGTGGAGCGTCAGTGTCTCCCTCCCCCTCCGCTTGTCCTCTCTCTTTCTCACTCTCAAATAAAATTTTTTAAAAAATTTAAAAAAATAAAGTGTCATTTAAAAGTATATATACAGGAAACAAGTAATTGATCCTATATTCTAGTACCCCACTCAAAGGCCTCAGGCTGCAGGGTGTTTGTTTGATTACAAAGTCCATAGCACTGTACGAACTGGGAACACATGTTTGGACTGTCAGCAGTGGGGTAAGATTTGGTGTGCAAGTGCAAAATCACAGTCTAGACCTGATATGGCTTATGTTACTCACTTCAGACCCAGTCAGGTAAGTTAGAGGGATGATGTAGTACTCTGGAAAATGCAAAGCTATCTTGATTATTTTAATAATAGACATCACTGAATAAAAATAGTTTAATATAAATTAATAAAATCAGAAACATGTTAACATAAAATAGCCGGTAGATGCTTTTAAGAATATGCTGAATAACCTTTGATGGGAACTGAATGGAGAAAAATAGTTTAATGTTCTTGTAGTCTTATATAAAAGGTAAATAAATGAGCTTTGTTATTTGCACACAAGTTGGTTGAAGTTAAATTTTAAAATGTATATATTTCCTAAGTTGCAAATGATAAAGCACATGCTGGTAATCTGTGGCACTTAAACATCATTTTTTTTTTATCTTGATGGAGCAAGAAAAAATTCTATTTTTAAAAATTGTTTGTCAACCTCAGCCCAGGGTAACATTGCTTGTGTCTCATAAGAATCAATTTCTTCCTAATTCCAAAAGCTCTAAGTCTCTTAGCAACTAAATATAGGCAGTTTTGATTAAATAAATTATATTATATGCAAACTATCTAAAATTAAAAATTAAAAAATAAAATTAAATTAAGAGAAATTATATGTAATAAAATTCTCCTCTGCAACTATAGAACATATTGTGCAATAATTCAACAATTTTCTTCTTATAAGATTTATTTCTTAGTCAATAAGAAAAAATTAAGCTTGAAGACCATTTGAACATAAATAACACCAAATACTAAACAGGGGGGTTAATGAATACATATACAAAATCATAGAATGTAATAACGATAAAGTAACATTTGATGTCTTTCAATATCCAATGTAAAAGCACTTTATTAAAAATGCTAAAAAGATACAAAGTAAAAATTGGGCTCAGGAATTATACTTTTCTGTAAACTTGCATAGATTTTGAAACCTCAGATTGTTCTGAAAATTTATTTCCTGATATTTGATTTGGTCTCTGGAGAGAAATGTAATACAAAAAAGATGACCTAATCCTGGAAAAACAAGGAGATTTCATTAAAGGGACCAGTATTGATTTGCCTAAAGTTAGGAATTTTCCATCCCAGAAGGCCTTTGGTGACTGAGTATCTGGCTTCAGCATGGCTGCACCTCCTCTTAAAATCTGCTGTATTTTAAGACTAAGATTGAGGTTCAGTATTTCCAACTGACCCCACTGGATGTAAACTCCCCTGGGGGGTACTTGTGAAAAAACAAAAACAAAAATACAGACTAATGGTACTAGAATGTCTGTAAACGACTTGAGTTTCTGAATCTGAGCCAAGGATTGCTCAAGTCCCTTAGGGACATTTTAAATTTTGAGGTCACCAGCCTCAAAAGCTTTCTTAACCTTGCATAAGGTTAAAAAAAACTCTTAAATATAAGCCAACATGTTAAAACCATATTACATAATGTAACATATAATAGCAGGCATTACATTACATATAATCATACAAAGTAAATAAAAGGGTACTGGATCTCTATTTGAGGAACATTTATTTAAAATGAAAAGTAATTTAATTAGATAAATCTATAAAATAACCTTGGGAGCATAATCTATGCTCCTGATTTTAGAAAATCAACATGCCATTACAAATATGGCAGAAGAATTACGCATGTAGTGGCGCCTGGGTGGCTCAGTCAGTTAAGTGTCTGACTTTTGATTTCAGCTCAGGGCATGATCTCAGCATTGTGAGATGGAGTCCCTCCCTCAGGGCTCTGGGCTGGGATTGGGCCTGGAGACTCCCTGTCCCCCACCCTGGCTCATAGGCATGTGCTCTCTATCTCTCTCAAAAAAAAGACTTACACATGTTTATATATATGTCATATACATCTATCTATACATATATATCATATATCATGTATTTATATATTTAAATACATCTATCTATATATCATATATCATGTATTTATATATTTAAATACATCTATCTATATATCATATATCATGTATTATATATTTATATTGTACATTTATATATAATACATATTTATATATGTACTTCATAATATACATTTATAAAATTATATTAAATATATTTTATATATTTATATATTTTATAATATACATTTTATAATTTTATATATTTATGATATATTTTATATATTTATATATCTATAGATCTATAGAATATATAGAGAGAGAATATATGATGAAGGTGGATAGAGGGAATTCCCACGATTGGGGAACAATTTTTCTTCTCTACATTGGATTCAGATGGACTTGTCTCCAGACAAACTACATAGTCTGAGCATCGTGACTTTGGGTAAAACTAATTTTACCCAAACTTTAGTTAGCCAGAACTTTAGTTTTCAACTTTGTAAAGTCTGGGATGGTAATGGTTACCTCTCAAAATCGTTGTGAAGTTTGTTAAAAGACATAAATAAAATCATGTGGTATAACACACAGAACACAGTAGGTACCCAATCAACATGCATTCACTCTTTCTCCTTCTTTTCTGCCTCCATGACATTTATTTTTGTGCGTCACTCAATTGAAGGACAAAATTGTAACGGTCCTACCTGAATCATAAAAGTATGAATATACACCTGACATATTAAAAATGTTATTTAGCATAAATATTATCTAACATCACTAGTGAATGTTAACTTAATAATTTTAAAAGACTAATATTCAGAATAAGGGGTTTTACTAACTTGAACATGATAGAAAATGGTCACCTAGGCATCAACGTTGTATTCTGGGCAGGACGGTTAGTAAATCTATCTGGAATCTCTTTCTAATACTTGGTTTCATCCTATACTTATTTAGAATATTTCAGAATATTTTATATTTATATTTTATATTTGTATTTTATATTTATATTTTCAGAATATTTATTTAGAATATTTTGTAAACTTAATTTGCAGTTGTTCTGAAATTGGAGAATGCCTTTTTTAAGACACTATACACACTGGTAGGTGAGTGCACTCTCTTCTCAGCATAATTTGCTGTGAAAGATGTGGGGGGGGGTTTTCTCTGTATAGAAATTCTATCTGCCCTCTAGCTAAGTTTGCTTCAGTGGAAATGAGATCCTGACCACTGGGCTGATGGATGTACACATAACTGACTTGTTCAATTCTAATTTAATTCTGGAAATCTATCTCCTTTATGACTTTAATTTTTCTGACGTGAAAACATTCTGTCTTTTTAGGCTTCCATTGTTTCTGCAGAACACAAGTATTCTCTTGGTGGAAGGAGAAAAAAAAAAGTAGTAAAGCAGCAGCAATAAACAATCCCACAAAACCAATTTTCACATTGGCAGAAAAACACAAGAACTCCAAATAGCCATAACTTGAAACAGTGGCAGATCCTTGGCAGCGTATGATTTGAAATTATTAATGAAAACTTTCACCACAAACATGCACATCTCTTAGTTTCGGGGGACTTGAGCTTTTCACATAAGCAAGAGTCCAAAAATGAATTAGACCAGAAGAGAGAAAACACAACTTCAACTCAGCACAGCTGCAGTTGTAGCCTTTATGACCACAGCTAAAGCAGACCCAGGAAGGTGCTGATTTCAATTTTCTATACTATACAGTAATGAGAACAGCAACAAAAAGCACAAGGGTGATTCTAAGAGAACTCACCGCTACATTTCTTTGCTTATTCTAAGTCTCTGAGATGACCTCAGGCTCCGGCTTTCCAACTGCATTAGCAATTAGGTTTTTCTGAGGAAATATTTTTACTTGCCTCTTACATCATCACAGGTATTTTATTAAAAAGTATTGAGATACTATACCTAAGGTTCAAGGAGACATTCAGAATAAGGATGCTAAGTAAATGCACTGTATCATGATTGTATTTTTTGCTGTTAAGTGTATGCATTGCTTTATTTTCAAACATTAGTGAGTAAACAAAACACATGCATTAATTTTCCTCTATTTTTCATTTTTTTGAACATGTAGTTGTGGCTGACTTAAATAGCAGAGTGAGGAAAGAGAGTTCTAGCCACACCCTGGAGGTACTTTTTAAAAAGGGGACTATCATGGCAACCTGTAGCTTCTTCTGGTTCACTTCTCTGCTTTTCTTCAACCCTTCCATCATATCAAAAATGCTCTTTATTCAATTTTTTGTTTCTCTCGGCACATAATTTTCATTCTCTTTTGAGCAGACTCTCTCACTACCTCTTAAAAATCTAGTGTTCCTTAGGCTCAGTAACCTATTGACATAAGCTTCCTCCTTCACAGTCCCTGTGCAACTCTCCTTGAGGGAAAAGATGAAGAGAGAGAAACTTATTTAGACCAAAGCTTACTCAACGTGATTTCCTCAATTAAAAACTCCAGAATATCCAGTCACTGAGTCAATGAATAATGTGATAATGTCATGTTATTTTCAAGTATTTCAAATTAAACTCCTTACACATGAAACCAAAATTCATTTGGTAAGAATCAGCCAATGGTTTCAAAGTCCCGGGGATCTTTTCTATTTAGTCCCTAATAAGTTTGATCCTAGCACATTTGCTCAGCTAGGAGAAATTCAGAATTGGGAGATGTGAAAGATTCTGTATTTTTCTTGAGGGAATAGTTTCATGGTGATACTTTTCTACTCTGTGGCATGTTTTTTTTTGTTTGTTTGTTTTTCTGTTTGTTTTGTTTTTTGCCTCAAGCCAATGGGCTTAGATTAAATGTAAATGATATGGAACACTGGCAAGGCTAGATCTAAAGTTTTAATGACAAAACAAATAGCCCCTCGCACATTTTAGTGACGCCCATAGAATGGTAATTCCATAGTGAGAGCCAAACTTTCTCTTATGGATGGATCGTCCTCGGTAAGGATCTGCATATATGCACCTTTTCATATCTGCTGAATATCTTGGGAAGAGTTTATTCCTCCAATCTGGGCATTTTCCCTAAGTTATTGACATAGTTCATTTAATTATCGCCTAAAAACTCTAGCCACAGGTCCAACTATATCCCCCATTACACAAAGAGGTTGGCTGACCTGCTCAAGACCACTTGCTGCAAACAGCTCATAGGTAAGTTGACATTTATTCTTTTCCAAACTGTGAATTACTAGAGATTGTTTATGCTCGGTTTTCTGCACGTATTAATGCTGAAGTCCAAATACCAAATCTCCGTGGGGTTTATACTTTTACTTCAAGGGAAATTATTTCAGCTTAACACAAGGGAAACTATGGGAGCCTTTCTCGTGATTACAGTTGTCCTTACATAAAAGCAGATAACAAATCCATATCCTCATAGCAAAATGAGGATTTTTGCAACGATTAAGAATTCGAGCGCCTATTCAAACATATCGGCACTTACTCAGAAGGTGACAGTGATCTGCTTCAAAAGAACATAATTGCTAAGTTTTCGCGGTGCTCGAATTTCTCGCTCGGTGAAGTGAGCTACCGGGAGCAAGCACAGGGCATCCCCTGGAGGCTGTGAGGAAGGTAGACTGGGCCCCACCGCAGATCACCTGAAGCAGCATCTGCATTCCACCAAATCCACTGGGGATTCCGAGGCACTCTAGAGCTTGAGATACACTGGTCTAATTAATGACTCTGTTGATTTTGGGTTGTACAAGTGACCCAAAGAGAAAACAAACATCTTCTATCTACGCGTGTCCCGGGGTACAAGGTGGACGCTCGTACTGAGCTGGTTTGCTAGATAGAATGACTCCTGCACTAACAGGCACAGGACTTTTGTGTAGTGATGCTCGTAAATCTCCAGAATGAGGGCACGGTCAGGGCAGAACGGAGGCAGAATGGAAAGAGCTTGTGGCCCCACTGCACTCAAGGGAGACATAAATCTGCACACTGGAAGTGTGTGTTTACATACGCTTTGCTAGCAGCTGCGCAGGCTGCAAGCGCCTACCTCGGGGAGATCGGGGGCTCAGTAAAACTGAAAAAATAAAAAAGAGGACTCTTGCTGCTTCTGGGTTGAGCTGAGTGCAGCAGGCCCCTTCCTACTGTCTTCATAAGTTCAGAGGAAGAGACTTGACATCATTACTTCTGCCATGAAAGAACTCTGATTAAAATTGTTAACCCATTAACAGTTGGGTTTAATGGGATTAATATGGGATTAATTTACTGGGATTAATATGACTCTGAACATACAGATTTTTAAAAATTTTTAAAAATTTTATGGAGTAAGTCTCGCATCAAGGTTGACTCAATACCATTTAAGAACACGTTTCTATTTCAAAAGAAATACCAATTCTGTTTCAAAATGTTACGCTCAAGGACTGCTACTACTATATTTGAAACATGCTAAAAAATTAATAAAATAATTCCTATTTTAAATAAAGAGTTCCTATTGAAATAGCTAAGTGCACTTTTTACAACTATAAAGATGGACAATTGTAATAATCATCAAATCATCTCTGCATAACAGGATTGGTGTTATTATTATTCTCTTCTATAAATTAAAAAAAAAAAACCTGAGGCACAGAGAGGTTAATTAACTTGCTTGAGGTCACATAGCCAACAAGTGATTGAGTCAAGATTCAAACCCTTTCGGCCCATCTCCAGAGTTCATGTATCCAAGTATTACTCTCTCCTACCTTCTGACTCATGGTTTTGGTGATCAGAAGGCTCTTCATTCTCCCCAAAGAAGCAAGAAAGCAAGCAATAAACAAACAAACAACTCATAACAATGTCAGTAGCATCTGTAATTGGTACAGCTGGTAACTAGTACTTAGATTCACAAGGAAAAATAATGGTTAAGCTGAATATATTCCTGGGAAGAGTAAACTTCTGAAAGAATACCAGCCACCCACCTATGTGGCTGCATCATTTAAGCGCCTGCCTTCAGCTCAGGTCCCGATTTCAGGGTTCTAGGATGGAGCCCCACATCAGGCTCCCTGCTCAACAGGGGGCCTGCTTCTCCCTCTCCCCTGCCCTTCTTCCCCCTCACGTGCTCTCTCTCTAACAAATAAATAATCTTAAAAAAACAAACACCAGGGATGCCTGGGTGGTTCACTGGGTTAAAGCTTCTGCCTTCGGCTCAGGTCATGATCCCAGGGTCCTGGGATCTAGCCCCGCATCGGG
Source organism: Nasua narica (assembly GCA_028533885.1). Classification (NCBI taxonomy): domain Eukaryota; kingdom Metazoa; phylum Chordata; class Mammalia; order Carnivora; family Procyonidae; genus Nasua; species Nasua narica. The sequence continues at coordinate 35,387,562 of CM052810.1, read as the reverse complement.
CTCTCTGCTTGGCGGGGAGCCTGCTTCCCCCTCTCTCTCTCTGCCTGCCTATCTGCCTGCCTGTGATCTCTCTCTCTCTCTCTCTCTCTGTCAAATAAATAAATAAAACCTTTAAAAAAATTTAAAAAAAAAAACAAAAAAACAAACACCAGAGGGCAGGTGTATTAATTTTATATTGCTCATGTAACAAACTACCCCAAATTAACGGCTTAACAAAATCCATTTATCATCCCGCAGTTCTACAGGTCAGAAGTCTGGGTACAGACTCTGCAACATAGAGGTACAAGCAGCACCGCGGTCCCCTCTGGAGGTTCTGGGGGTGAATTATCAGCTTCCCAGCTCCTTCAGTTTGCTGGCCAGCTTCAGTTTCCTGTGGTTGTTGGGTAAAGGACAGGGTTTCCTTGATAGCTGCCAGCTGGGAGCCATCTTAAGGTCTCCTGCATCCCTTACCCCATTACCCCCGCCCATCTTTAAATCAGCAACAGCATTTGAGTCCTTCTTTGACTTCAAATCCCTCCATGTTCTCCTTTGACCCTATGCATTTGGGCTCTTGCCAGAGAAAGTCACGTGCTTTTAAGGCTTTATGTGATTAGATTGGGTCCACCTAGGTAACCGAGGAAAATCTCCATATATTAAGCTCCATAGTTGAAGTTACAATGCACAAAATCCCTTTTGCCGCGTAAAGTGCCATATTCACAGCTCCCAGGGGTTAGGGCAGGGGCATTTTGGGGAAGGAGGCATTCTGCCTATGACAGAGGTCTGGAAAAAGTGAAGGATGGTAAGGGAGCCCAGAGAGCCCAACTGGGGGACCAAAACTAAACTTAGCAACCACCTACTTTTGCCTAACATAATGTCCACTTCTCACACATAATCTTTCATTATTTGCTTTATGCAAGACAATGTCTTCATACCAAATATTCATCAAAGAGGGAATTGTAAAAACTTAATTTGCCCATGTAATTTAAATAAAAAATATGATAAGAAGTGTCAGTTTCCTCATAAACTTTTGGGCAAAAAATTGTAAACTAGATGAGAAAGTAAAATCGAGTTTTAACCTCATGGCGGTTCAAGAGTATATCTACATATTATTAACGCAACCAAGTGGATGCAAATATATGTATTACTAGTAAAGTATGGTGAAGAAATGAGACTCTTCTCACATCAAAATAAAGCATGAGTGCTTCTCAGAAGTCTCAAGCTAACTAGTGTGATAGGTTTCACATCTGCAAAATGTAAAATCCATAACAGGGGGCAAAATGAATTCTGGAGTCCTGCCCTTAAGCTCCATGATAGCTTTATTTTTATGATGTCTTTATTCTTCGAGATACTAAATATTGTCATTCCTAATTCTCTAAATACGGCAGGCTTGCTACCATGGTTATTAATGTTTCTGACAGTCCCATCTGTAAATAGCGTGCAGCCTAAACCAAAACACACATGCACGTCTCCACAGCAGAAGACTGATACAGGACTGCTGACACATGAATGGGATGCTTTGTCTCACCAACACAAAAATGCAAATGAACTGCAGAGAAAGAAAACTAAGGAATTCAAAGGCTTTCTTGATTGCCTTCTTTAAAATGCCAAGAACTTAAGCTGGCCTTTCTTATCTTCCACTACACGCATGTGACACTTTAGGAGGTCTTTCTTATTGTACTATAATTCAGGGATTGTTCCAGCTCCGTGCTCCATGCCTTTTTCCAAAGGGCAGCCTGAGATGTATAATTCGGGTAATGAACAGCTGCATAATTTAAGGGTCGAGCTAGTAGGGCACTGTTCCTTATTTGTGTTGCTTTAGCAGTTGCCAAGATGTTCCAGGCCTATTTAGGAATACAATTTTTTGACTGCTTTATTTCTCTCCGATGATATATGCTGGGATTTGGTTGTGTTCCAGAAAGTGAATTTTATCAGCAGAAGTACCAGAGCAAGCTTTTCTCTCATTTTACTCCAAAGGGCAACAGCACTGAGCTATAATGAGGTAATTTTTTTTCCAGCCATGCACACTCTGTGTTCTATCAGGCAGGGTTGTTTAAACCTAGTCCTGTCCCTTTCCAAGGCATGATGGACTCAATCACCGAGCTATCAAAGGCATTTCCACACTACATCCCTCTCACACAGGGACAATCTCCTGAACGTTGAAAAGGGCCTGGCAGCGAGGCCCTTCAAGATGAAGGCTGCATGCTGATTAATCAGTGCCTTTTTTATTCCAGCTTGGCAAGGAGTCCCTGTTTGTAAATAAAAGGTTTACCCCGAATTTCCTGTAAACTCAGAAACATAAGGCTGACTTGGACCTCAGTCACAGAGCAAGAACGGTGCCTGCTGTCCAATCCACAGAGACCTGCCATGTCCACCGTCATAAATTCTCCTTAAGGTCTTGAAGCATATCCCACGTATGAGCCACTCTAAAAACAATTGTCAGCTCAGATGATCAAGCAGAGCAGGCAGACAGAAATTTTTTTTTGCCATCTTTTTTTTAACTTTAACACCCCCCATTTTGGGGAGAGATCCCAGTGAGCATTTGCAAAGGTATCGGCGTTTACACCATACAATAAGCTTGTAGGGGTGAAAAAAAAATCAATAAAACAGGATATCTCTTTTTCAAGAAATAAATTAGTGTACTCTTTCACTCGTCAGATGGTAAATAGCTAATGGAAAAGGAATGTGATAGACCACAAGGACTAGGAATTGTCTGCAAACTGGCAGGCACAGCGATTTGCAGATGACCCAAATTATTTTCAGGCAGTTTGGCACATCTCTATTTGTCACACTTACGCTACCGAGCCAATTGCAGTCAACTAATATGGAATATTTTCCTGTTCTTGAAGCAGGAACAAAGCGGCGGGCCTTTCTTGACTGCTCTCAAACACCCCCCACCCCCTCACCCCCCCGAACAGCAAGAATTAGAAGCCTCTTGTCCTCCTCGTTCACCTTAGCTTGTCTTCCAGGATGAGAGCACGACCACTGAAAGGTTGATTCTGGAGTAGGGATTTTTGTGCATATAGACACACGTCTACTATACGCCCCGAGAGTGGGAGCTCCAAGAGCTTAGAATATGTGGTTCTTGAAAGACCCTTTTGGATAAAAATTTGCCATTTCCCTCCTTAGTTTTGAAGGCAAGGTGAAGAAGTTTATTTTGTGAGGTGAAACCTTCTGCATCAATGCCGGGGGTTGACGCTACTACATAAACCTATCCATCACGAGGAGGCATTTATAGCAGTGCCTCCCAGTGTGGTCCGTGCTGTCACTGGGGGCAGCTTGGCTACTTAAGGAAATGCAGAAATGAGTGTTTTACTTCAAAACTCCCTTCCTCGATGACACAGAATGCATGATCTGTAGAGTTCAGAAAATACTGACCAGGCGCCCTCACTTCTAGCGCCAGCTCTTTTCCCACCGGGCTAAATGGCCATAACCCAGTTGTCTGCATTGGGATGGCTTACCGCACCCTTAAAATGAGGAATTAACACAGACAAATGCACAGGGCACCTCCCAGCTCTAGGAATCTCTGAATCACAAACACCCGGAAGAAGTGTTTCTATTAATTCTAAATGAATGCATAGAAGTCAGAAAGGCTCATAACAAAAGCAAGCAACAATAGGCAAAAGAAAAATGCTGATTTCCCCAAAACTGAATCATTTCATTATATTAAATTTAGGATTATGGGGGCACATTAACTCTTTCAGGCCTTGAGGGGGTTTGTGTCAAAACAACGCATCTTTAAAACTAAAAATGCACTATGTATTATAATTATAAGTTATAGCTAGCTATATAAATTTTATACACTGATATAAAATGTACCTGGCACAGGAAATTTAAGAACGTCTCTAAAGAAAAATATATTAAAGCTCCTGTTCGATTGCATACCAAGTATATTTTAATGTATTCATGTCTCTGAACATATGTAATACACAAATAGAATGCAATAGTATTTTGCATTTACGTCTTGAATTTTAATAGTTTCAGTGAGTCGCTCTGTTTAGATGGAAAAAAAGATCTTTACCAGTGGCAATTCCCTTATCATTCAGTGTACTTAAAACATATAAGTGTGTCGGGCCTTAGGCTACGGTTGAGATGGCAAATTAGAAACCAAAACGAATGTCAAAAGAGGCAAAAGTGATTCCGCCGCTCAGTAGTGTACCACATTCCCAAAAAACTTGACTTCTGAAATGATCCGCACACAAAATCCATCTCATCTTCTTTTCTTGTGCCTACTGAATGCATTCTTCATCCTAACGGAGACCTAAGATACTCTGCGCACTTTCTGCTCCCACGTTTATTAACTCCTTCCCGGCCTCACCTGCCCTCCGCCCAGCCTTGCCCCTGCCAAGGGCAGCCATTTTAGACGCTTCCGCAAGGGCCTTAGAAAGCCTCGCTCTGTTGACCTGCAGTTCTGCCCTCCTTGCTAATTCTTTACCCTGCCAGAGCCTCCCCTGTCTGCTTTCTTTGCTTCTCTCCTGAGCTGCCAGCTATTGCTGGAGCCACTCCAAAACTGGTGTTGACAGGCTCTTCTACAAATCTGTGCTGTTCAACCTCAACTCGACCCTCCCTGGTGTTCAACAGTTCCTGTAATGATCGCTTATTGACTCGCGGGAGAATTCGACATGGTACCTTTTCCTCAGGCCTCGGCTCAGGCCTAAACACTTCATTCTTGGCAAATGACCCCATCTGTCATTTAGCTGAGACTACTGAAGCCCTAATTTTCTTTATCTCTCTGCCTTTACATTCATTCCTTTTCTTCACTAGTGTCTCAGAGAAAGAACCTCTCCCCTGCTTCGCCCCTAATCTTTCACCTCTTTTCTTTTATCCCTTTCACTGTCACATTCCGGGGGGCTTGCTGGTTGACCAGCACACCACTGGGTCTTGCTCTGTAAATCTTCACCACCCCCTCCATCCCCCCACCCCTCCACCCCCTCTCCCTGACCGCACAAGACACAGTTCTGTTCAGTTTCCCCCATCTGTAGACTCCTTCCATTGTGGAAATAACTGCTGCGTCTGCCCCACCACCAAACAACAAGAAACAAAATGCGACATAAAAAACCACTTTCCCCTAACCTTGCTTCTCTATTTCAAGTGCTTACGGGGTTGTAATTTACCATTCTTTTTTGCTACCAAGTTTTTCTAATGATTAACAGCCTAAGGCCTCATCGATTCCACTTCCACATCACTTTTCAAGTCCTTGCAAACAGCACCCTCCCCCTGACTAAAATTATTTTCCCAAGGTCACCTTTGACTTCCACGTCAGCCAATTACATTTTATTTCCCGACAGCCATGTTCTTTTCCCTGTCTCCGGCACCCACACAGCTCTTCACACCTGTAAGGCTCCTCCTTCCTTGGGCATTAGGAGCTTCAGCCTAGGATTGAAAGCTTGTGCACATGCATGATTCAGATATAAATGAGATGCCGAGACACGTGTACGCATCAGACCGAGGTGGAAAACGGACCCCCGGGCTCACAACAGACCTCGTGAATCAGAAGCTGCAGTGGTGCGACTGTGATGAGTTTGTCGACATGGATCCAGAGATCTCCTGGGATGAGGAAAACACCTCCTCATACGATAACCAGCATGCGGTGTTTGCTGGAGGAAGGGTGCCGATGCATACTGGGCTCTCAGTAAAGGTTTGCTGAAGAAGGGAATTTATGAATGACTGCCTTGGCTGTTACAGAGAAGCGATGATTTAAAGTATAATCCTGAGGGCGCCTGGGTGGCTCAGTGGGTTAAAGCCTCTGCCTCTGCTCAGGTCATGATCTCAAGATCCTGGGATCAAGCCTGGACCATCAGGCTCTCTGCTCAGCAGGGAGCCTGCTTCCCCCTCTCTTTCCACCTGCCTCTCTGCCTACTTGTGGTCTCTCTCCTGTCAAATAAATAAATAAAATATTAAAAAAAAAAAAAAGTACATGCGTGCCTGGGTGGCTCAGTGGGTTAAGCCTCTGCCTTTGTCTCAGGTAATGATCTCAGGGTCCTGGGATCCAGTCCCGCATCCGGGCTCTCTGCTCAGCAGGGAGCCTGCTTCCCCTTCTCCCTCTGCCTGCCTCTCTGCCTACTTGTGATCTCTTTCTCTCTGTCAAATAAATAAATAAAATATTAAAAAAAAAATAAAGTACAATCCTGCGCTTTCACTCTTTTTCTTTTCTACTCAGTTCCCACTGTCTCATGGATGGCAAGTTTTTGCTATTTGATACTTAGGGCCCAAAGAAGAAATTATTATGATCAACACAGAGAACATGAGAAAGGGTTTCCTCCTTCTTTGCATCAGACTGTGGCACTGTGCTTTGGAGGAGACAGAAAATGCATCGTCGCTTTGGCACATCCAGAACTCTTTGCACAGCAGCAGTGCCCGCAGCCCTGGCAGGTCTCCTAGCATCCAACGTGCCAGGGGCACCAAGTGCCAGCATCTTCAGCAGCAGCTGATGAGGGTATCAGGGGCTTTGGAGCAACAGGAGATAGCATTACCAGTAGTCAGCCCGACAGCAGTGGTGCTACCTTTACCTGACCTAGTGGGGGCTGCAAGCTCTGCCAACTGGATCAACAGGAGAGGGCTGAAGACGGAAAATGCTGAACGCCAGTGCCAAGCTGAGGGAATGGAGCCCGTGGAAGTTGCGTTTCTTACAAGGTTGGAAGGATTAATGCTACGGAAGCACTGGTTTTTACTCCCAACCCAATTATTTTTTTTTAGCTATAGATGTGTGTAGTCGAAAGAAATCCTTGACTTTAAAAATATTACAGGGGCGCCTGGGTGGCTCAGTGGATTAAGCCTCTGCCTTTCGCCCAGGTCATCGTCTTGGGGTCCTGGGATCGAGCCCTGCATGGGGCTCTCTGCTCAGCGGGGAGCCTGCTTCCCCCCTCCCTCTGTCTGTCTCTCTGCGTACTTGTGATCTCTTTCTGTCAAATAAATAAATAAATAAATGAAATCTTTAAAAAAATAAAAAATAAATAAAAATATTACAGTCCTAGTCCTGTGGATTTTGCTCTCACTGACTCTCTTCTCTTTTAAATCTTTTTTTTTTTTTATTAGACACTTAAATGTTAGGCATTCCCAAAATACTTCCTTGGGTCACTTCACAGTCTCCATGCTCACCAGTATCAAATCCCACAGCTTCAATAGAGTCTCTACTCATATGATACCTGACATGTAACTTCCAGACCTGACCCAACTCTCACCTGACCTCCCGATTCTTATTTTAGTCAAATACATCTGACTTGATGTCTCACCCGTACTATGAATCAACTCATCCTAAAGTAAATTCATTGGTTTTTACCCCAAATTTCTTCTAACCCCCAAGGCATATTAAAAGCAACATAATATTCCCAAACAGAGAGGCATAAAATCTTCAAGTAATTCCATCCCTCTTCACCATGGCATTGCACACAGTTAATCCCTTCTTCTTTCTCAAAATGTTGTATTTGCTTCATTTGTCTTCCAGCAAACACTCTCTTGGGAGTTCTTCCCTGATATCATTGCCCATTCCTCCTCCAGGGCTGTGTGGGGACTTCTAAGTGCTGGAGTATTTCACAGGGCGCAGTGTGAGTTCTAAGACTGCTTCACTTCTCTGTCAGTATTCATGGCAGATGGAATCACATCTAGTCTGAGTTTTCTCTTGTCTCTCAGGCAATGAAAACTCAATTCTCCTGGTGTCTCAAGATGAAAATCTTATAGTTATTTCATATGACTATCTTCTACTTCACCCTGTGTTCAATGCACAGTCATATTCTGTGGATCTTCCTAAGTAATCCAGAATCTGTCACTTCTCACCATGCCTCGCACCTTTGTCCAAATCACCAGCATCTCCTGCCTTGATATTACAGTAACTTCCTAACTAGTCTTCCTGCTTCTTATTTCTACATGTATTTTTCAAACAGAATTAGCACAGATCTCTTGATGTTGATGTCAGAGTGTGTCATTTTTCTCTTCACAACTCTCCTGTAGCTTCCATCTCACTTTAATCACTGGATCATTGGCCAATGTGTTTGCTACTAATAGCTTCTGAAATAATACTATAGACCAAAATGCTACTTGGTTTCTTACCAAATTTCATGGCTAATCTTTTCTCATTTACATTGTTCCAGGAAATACATGACCAACTGTACATAACCAAGAAGGCGGCCTGCCTAACTCAAAGGAAAACTTTGTAGTATTAATAATCATAGAAATTAAAAGGAAGTGGGTGCCTGAGTGGCTCAGTAAGTCAAGCCTCTGATCCTTGATTTTCGCTCAGGTCATGATCACACAGTCCTGGGATTGAACACTGCACTGGGCTCCCCACTGAGTGGGGAATCTTCTTGAGGATTCTCTTTTCTCCCTCTGCCCCTCCCCCACTTGGGTGTGCATCCACACATGTGCTCTCTCTCCCTGTTCCTCTAAAATAAGTAAATAAGTCTTATTAAAAAAAAAAGATTTATACCAGCAATAAGCATTTATGAAGAACTTACTCCAGGCTAGACACACTACTAAACACTTCACATGTATTCTCTCATTTAATCCTCTCTATAATTCCATAACTTAGTTATTAAAATTACCCTTCTTTGGCAGCGTAGCCAGGTTTTGACAGATGAGCCCAGTTTGGCCAGCCAAATCTTGGGCAAGTTCATTTAAAGAGTACTAGAAGTAAATGGGATTGTGCTAGTAACTAATAGTAAAAGAGTAATTTGAACCACTTTGTATCTGCAGGCCAGGAGTCTCCTACTGCTAACAATACCAAAAGCTACCAGTGATGATGCTACTTCTGTTCTAAGAAACAGACTATATAGTGTATATTTAAAGTAGGGAGGTGGTGGGGCACCTGGGTGGCTCAGTCATTTGAGCGGCCTACTCTTGATTTTTGCTCAGGTCATAATCTCAGGGTCCTGTGATCAAGCCAAGTGTCAGGCTCCACACTCAGCAGGGAATCTGCTTCAAGATTCTTTCTCTTCCTCTGTCCCTCCCCCACTCACTCACTTGCTCTCTCCCTCTCTCTAAAACAAATAAATGTTAAAAAAAGAAAAGTAGGTAGGTGGTAAGAGAAAAAAGATGTATGTTTGATTTATAGTTATCTTTTTTTTTTAAGATTTTATTTCTTTATTTGACAGAGAGAGATCACAAGTAGGCAGAGAGGCAGGCAGAGAGAGAGGGGGAAGCAGGCTCCCCAACCAGCAGAGAGCCCAATGCGGGGCTCGATCCCAGGACCCCGAGATCATGACCCGAGTTGAAGGCAGAGGCTTTAACCCACTGAGCCACCCAGGCGCCCCTGATTTATAGTTATCTTAAAGGAAAAACATAATCGCAGTTGATCCCTGAGCAATGCTAGGGTTGGCGAACTGACTCCTGTGCAGTTGAAACGCTGTATATAACTTCTGCTTCCCTAAAACTCAACTGCTACGAGCCTACTGTTGACCAGGAAGCCTTACGGATAACACAAACAGTTGATTAACACATATTCTGTATGTTATATGTATTAGATACTGTATTCTGTTTTAAAAGATTTTATTTTTATTTATTTAACAGAGAGAGAGAGAGAGAGATCACAAGTAGGCAGAGAGGCAGGCAGAGAGAGAGGGGGAAGCAGGCTCCCTGCCGAGCAGACAGCCCGATGTGGGGCTCGATCCCAGGACCCTGAGATCATGACCTGAGCTGAAGGCAGAGGCTTTAACCCACTGAGCCACCCAGGCGCCCCTAGATACTGTATTCTTACAATAAAATAAGTGAGAGAAAAGAAAATGTTAAGAAAATCATAAGAAAGAGAAAATACATTTATAGTCCTGTACTGTATCCACTGGGGAAAAAAAATCCACGTGTAAGTATAACTGCCCAAGTAGTTCAAACCCATGTAGTTCAACGTCAACTGTATTTTCTTTACTCAAGGTCAATGTTAATGAAATAATGGAAAATGGGAACAGCATTCCAAATCCTCGAATGTATTTGAGTGCTATTAGATATCCCATACTGAGCTAAGTTATTTCCTATTACCTCATTTAATCTTCACATTAACCACACAGGGCATTATCTAGATTTTACACATGAAGAAACTGCATTTGAAAGAGATTAGTTGACATGCTCAGGATCATAAAGCACAAGGTTGACTGAATCAATATATTCCAAGCTCTATCTTCTTAATTTTGGCCCGTTTAATTCTTCACTGAAACGAAATAAAAAATAAACTGGCTTCACCCTATACATTCCTTGCTTATGCTGCATCCTTTCCCTCAAAGTTTTAGTTGATGCTCTACATGGAAACATTCTCAAGAGAGCTTCTTAACTTTAATCACAAATAAATAGGCAGCAATCAAAGATAACTTACTTTGTGCCTTTATTTGTAAGTCATCTAATTCAGGGGTTTCTTTGAAATTATCCATGCTCGTACATGTTCTTATTATTTTCTATACCCTATATAACAGTATTAGTCTGCTTGGGCTGCCATAACAAAATGCCACAGGCTGGGGTGCTGAAACAACAGAAATTTATTTCTCAGTTATGGAGATGGGAAGGTCCAAAGTTAGGGCACCAATAAGGTAGGTTTCATTCTGAGGACTCTTCTCATGGTGAATGGATGCCAACCATCTCTCTGTGCACTCAGAATACCTCTTCTCTGTGCTCTCACGGAAAATGAGCAAAAGCATGAGCTCTCTGGTGTCTCATCATCTAAGGACACCAACCCTATCAATTAGTGCCTCCTGATTATGTCCTCAGTTAACCTGAATTACTTCTTTAGAGACCCCATTTCCAAGTACAGCTACACAGCAGCCAGGGCTTTGCATATGAATTTTGGAGGGACACAAATATTCAGTGTATAACAGTAATCCATCTTGTCGCTGGTCCTGTACACGTGTTTTATAAACAAGAGCTGAAAGTGTTTCCAGAAGGTCACGATTCCAAAATAAAACTGCTCGTTGACACCGAGTGTCACAAACATCTGGCCACTCGCAGATGGCTCGCGGTGCTGTGGAACACTTAAGTGGATTCCTCCATTCTGATCTATCCATTAAATGATAACCATGACCTAATGCACAGGCATGATCAATACATATATACACCATGGCCGTAAAACAGCCTCTTTAACCAGGGAGGGTAATCCTCCATTTTACAGATTTGAAGAGCCAATCAATTAAACACTGGATAAGGTCAAATACTATTGATTCAAGATTCAATGAAATCCCTTCCTTTACCTTCCCCTCTTTTGATTTTTCTTATGATCCTTATAAGGATGGTTTCTTAAAAATACATTTTTACAGCAGCTGCACTTCCATACTGGTAGAAAGTGAGTGGTCCTCAAAAAACATAATGATTCACTGGCACTGAAATCAATAGTGTTATAAAACCTTAAGGCATGAAAAGGTTGAAAAATAAAAATATTAATGCCTAAACTTCAAGAGCATACTTAAGAAGTGGAATTTAAGAGATGCCCATTGCTAGCGGGAGGTAGGTAGTTCATAAATCAATTTAGAGGAACAACTCCCTCCGGTGTTATCAGTGGGTGTTGAAAACAAAACAACATAAGGATATTGTTAATAATGTGTTTAAGCATCACTCTTCATTCAACTCTGATTTTTGACACAATTTCAGATTATTTCTTGAAAGTGCTCTTGGTACTTACCCAGCAAATTCAGTATACATTTTACTCTTTATTTTGTACCACTTTGGGTTTTTACTGACACCCCTTTACACTCCTGATAACTTTTTTAGAGTCATATAATCTACAGTCACGTCTTCTATGCTTACTTAATACAATGATGTTTTCATCTTCATAAAAATGTAATAAAATGGTGTTTTGGAAGTGGAACACGTGCATTTCAGAGCTGTCTGCATTAGAGTCTCAGGTACTTAAGTACATTCCTCTATCAGGAGATAGAACTCTTTGCTGCTGCATTTTTATCTGTCTCCAGAACTAGTAAACAGAGAATTGTAAATACTACAGGCTTGGAAAAATTCCACCTGGCACAAATCAGTCACTAGGTGGCTGAATATTGTGAATGGAAACAACTGGCAAGAAGGAAAATCCCCTTGTTAGAAGACAGCAGTGCACAGTGTTTCACGTGTTGGAAACAAAAATTTACTCTGAGGAGCTTTCATGATGTTTTAATGGAAACAACACTTCTTTTTGTGTTTACTCCTCTCTTTTGCTTTCTTCGTAACCACATGAATTTTGAACTTGGTTTGAGTGGGTTTTCTTTTCCTTCCTGTTTCTTCTTTTTTAAACATTACCCAAAGAGAAGCTGGAAGATATATAATTAAACATCAGGTTCCCTCTGATATTCCAGATTTATTCTGTAGTTGGAAGTCTCTTTGACACATTATTTTTAAAAGAAAGACATTCTCTTAATCATTAAATCAAAGAAGCAGAAATAAAGTATGACAGTATTTAGCAGTACAGAAATCTATTAAACTCTCATGTGGCTACCTCTCGCTTTTAAGATGAAGGTGAGTTGTTTTTGTTTGTTTTCATTTGTTTTTAATGAGAAAAATTATATAGGCAAAGATCTTAAGAATGGCATTTTAAAAGTCTAATTTCTTGCCTGTTGCAAAGCTTCTACTTAGAAAAAATTGACACATCATTTTTTCTTTAATGCAATTGAAGAGTAGAAAATGACAAACACTTTAGAACAGAAATAAAAGTAAGAAGAAAATGGAAAGAGCGGTAGCTGTTAAAAAAATGTGGAGTTTAAGAACATCATACTTATAAAATGAGATCAAAAGTGGAAAGGCTTTCATTTTGACCAAGGTGGTTTAGCCATGTTAAAAAAAAAAAAAATGCCCCTCCCTCTTTCTACCACCATTAAGGCCCACTGCTCCCACTTCTAATTTCTTTTTTTTTTTTAAGATTTTATTTATTATTTGACAGAGAGATCACAAGTAGGCAGAGAGGCAGGCAGAGAGAGAGGGGGAACAGTCCCTGCTGAACAGAGAGCCTGATGAGGGGCTCGATTCCAGGACCCTGAGATCATAACCTGAGCTGAAGGTAGAGGCTTTAACCCACTGAGCCACCAGGCACCCCATCCCACTTCTAATTTCTATAGCATGTAAGAGTTACCTAGAATTTTCATATAAACTGGCCCCATTCCATCATATGACTCATACTGTTCCCACTTTACTATCCATAGATACTCCTCTCGATGCATGTGCTTATTCAGTAAGTCTGGGGTGGGGCCTGAAAGTCTGCATATTCAACAAGTTCTCAGGTGATGCCTCTGCTGCGAGGTCATGGCCACCCTGGAGTAACATGGCCAGAGTACAAGCTGAAGATGGGTTTCCTAACACAGTTTAATGGCACATCTACAGAGGAGTCATTGCTTGATTGTTCATAGTGGTTTCTCACCTTTCTCAACAACTTAAACGGAGTAAAGATTATTTTTTTTCCCTCCAGCTTGATTAAGAGACAAGAACAGTCAATTTTCCTTATTGACACATTCCATATTTACAAATTTGCCTACTTGCTAAAAGTTATTTGTAATCACAGAAATCAATGACCATGATTCTGCCATCACAGAGCTGTGGAAAATTTGAGTTGTCTGATGTCCACGTTCATGGTTGAAGTTCAGCAAGATGACTTTCTGCCTTCTTGGTTCAATTCTTGCATTGTAATCAAATGTCCTTTTTGAGGTCTATTTACTGCCACATTTTGTTGCATTTTTGTGCTTTTTTTTTTTTTGGTGATTTCACTGTCTACAATGACCCCAAGCATGAGGCAGACATGCTGTCTAGAGTTCTTAAACTCAAGAAAGCTGTGATGTACCTTTCGGAAAAAAAAAAGTGTATGTGTTAGATAAGCTTTGTTCAGGCATGAGTTATGGTGCTGTTGGCCTTGAGTTCAATGTTAATGAAGCAATGATATATATTAAATAAAGTGTCTTTAAATAGCAACACGCATAAAACAAGTTTATATATTGATTGCTTGATGAAAATATTGTGACCAGATGCTCATAGGAACCTAACCCTGTACTTCCCCAAAGAGCAATGATTCAGTGTTGGCTAATTTAGTGTTCATGGTGACTTTATAGAACAAAATTACTGCAAATAACAAGAATTGACTATGCCTTCTGTACTATTCTCAGGAGAAAACTTCAATGGGAACAAAGACTCCAAATTGATGTCCCATTTGACTGTAATATTCCTTTTTGGGTGTCCACTCCAACTCTCAAGCCAGATATTTCTAAACTATTTTAAGCACCAAAAAATAGTGTATTAAGTGAAAGATTAAGCTTTTACAGAATTGCTGAAGCTTTACAGAAGCTTTGCATTTTAAAGGTTAGCCAAAAACCATTCTTTTGAAAGAATCTTCCGGTTTAGGCATTCGACAAAGTCATCAAGTTTTACAATATACTTCCTTTTCCAACTTCTCTGTTTGATAGACCAAAATCTGGTTTCTTCAAATACCCTCTACAATTCCCTTAACAGGTTCATAGCTCTTGTTCTTCAATTATAATACTCAATATTTATCTTTCTCACCAATAGTTTCTTTTTTGGTGAGTCCATTTTGCTAAAAAAAAAAAAAAAGGTTTAAAATTCATCACTGTATGAAAGACAGTGCCTTCTTTACAAAAGGCAATTGAGACAAAGTACAAAAATGAAGATGATTCATTAGAACCGTAACAGTGAATGTATCAGGTCTAGATAGAGTAAACTAAGGACTATTTCTTAAGAGCAAAAGGAAATCTTAGAATGAGAGCCAAATCAGTTAACCACTGAACAAATACATGTTCAGCACCTACTAAGTAAGATAAAGCTTCATGCCTGAATTAAATATCTTATTTAATTCTTACAACACTCCTTTGTTGATAGGTCTATCATATGAGATGATACATAGTGCTTAAGTAATTTGCTCAAGGTCAGAATTAGTACATGGCAGAAGCAGAAAGCAAGCCTGCCAAGGAGCTCCAAGTTCCCACCTTTCCACTTTGCCCTCATAAACAGGAAAAAAAAAAAATAAAGAGAGGTATATCTCCTCACTATGGAACTTGCAGCTTCTCAGAAGAGGGAAAAGGGAGTACAGAGTGTCACATGTCAAAATATGATCAAGATTTGAGATCAATTAAGTCAGACAAATAAATTCAGAGAACCCACCCAGACTGTCATAAAGAAGGTTGCAGCAAGATGAGCTTTGGTGAGTAGGCAAGATTTGGATGGGTAAAGAGAAATGTGGACAATAAAGTATTTCTATCAAGAGGAGTGGAGAGAATTACGATATACAGACAGAGAAGTACAAGGTTTGAATGAGGACATTGGTGAAATCAGTTTTTCTGAATCAGAGGATTTCTTTAGGGCAATGTTAGGGAAATAAACCTTGAAGGGCAAGTTATTAGGAAAACTGAATGTTTTCCAGGTGAAGGTAGGGGGTATGTTGTTTACTCTAACAAAGATTAGCCACAGATGCCAAAATGAATGAACCCATTTATCAATTAATTCTTTGAGTAATTTAAAGCAGCAGGCTCTTGAATCCTTTACAGCCAACTTCAGACTCTTCAGGGAATACGACAGATCATCAACATAGGTGTATGTCTGATAACAGGTGTTAAAACTCGCAGTTGCTAAATTGCATGCAAAGATTCAACTTCACATGATTACTTCCTCTCAAATGTCTATTCCTTACACTGTAAGACCACACAGGATAAGAATTATCTCATGATCAATGTTTATTAGATTACTGAGGTATACTTTGATTAAAACTCATTTGTGTGTTCTCACAACAATTTCCTTACAGGAAAAAAAAAACTTAGTTTAGACACACACCTTTGGCTATTAGCATAAATGCCCTTCAAACATACTCTAAATCAGACACTTGAAGATTATTTCCTGATATTATTCAGTAAGTTTATCAATGTAGAAAGCTCACAAGATTTTTTATTTTATTGTCATAGTAACTGGATTAATGTATTGCTTCTATAACGAGCATAGAAATACTCATCAGTGATATACTCTGAGCAATGCAATATGACTTGTCATTCTAATTAAAATTAAATTTGATATAATGTAAGCGGCATAATTAGTTGCTCATGAAAATTAAGTTTAAGTTGATGATTATGTAATGATAATACTTTGATAGAATTTTAAAATCTCCCTAATATAACAAACAGTAAATTATTAATGATTTTAACTTAAGCAAAACTACTAATTAAAGGAAAATACCGATTTTATCAAATGTTAATTACATGGTCATTTCTACATCAGTAGGGCACCTTTGGCAGGAGTTTAATTATTTTCAGCATTTTTATTAGTCTTTGTCTAGAAATAAAGTATTTAAAATGTTAGAATGAATTTACCAGATTTCATATAGCTATTGTTACATAAAAATAAGATAAAAATTCTTGCTATATTAATATATATTGCTTATAAAGTTCCTTCATAAATTCAAAAATTATTTTCAAAGTAGCTAAGTTCACTTTTCTAGACTGAACAGTTACAAACTCACATTTTAATAAAGTAACCAATACATACGGAAAACTTTTTTTTTTTTAGGATGCCCATTTTTTTTTTTAACGTTGACTTGGATTGAATTTATTTTTTTATAAACGATAACAAAACAGTTAGTTGGCAATTGGATTTCACCGTTAGTATGAAACTTGATTGTGCAAGAGCATAGGAGAACAAATCTATCTCTTCAATGACAAAATAAGTATAAGGTACACTATGGCCTACCTCTATCTTTTTAGTTTCAGCATGTTTCTTTGTTTGCCTATATTGTTTATCATGGGGACAACTGACCTCTTGCAAAGTGACTTATAAATAAGGGTCTGCAAAATGTTACCATACAAATGCCACATTTATTTTTAGTTTTATTTTATATGTTACGAACTTTGTTTTTGTTTTTGTCTTCACAAAGCTTCTCTCCCCACTACTGTTTGACAAATAATTTTTTCTCTGAATTCATGTAAATTAGTTTTAATTTCAGGCAAAAGACAAAAGACAACCACTAATGGTGATTTCATACTACATTGGTTTCTTGGGCCTCTTTTTGGCTACTCTCAAGCATAATCAAACCTGATGGGTATCACAGAAATAAAGAAAAACATTTAAAGTAACACAGTTGACACTGAATGATATCATTTCACAGTTTCATCATGAAATTGACTACATTTCAGATGCCTAAAGTTCTAATTCAGTACCTAAAAGCACAAGAAAAGCATTACATCCCTTATTGTATCATTTTTTGTCTGAAAGACATTTGAGCCATCTTAAAGGTTTTTTAGATCGAAGGAATGTCAGCATTCCACAAAAGCTGTTGATATTCTTCATTAGCTATAACATAGTTAAAATCTAGCACCTGCAATAAATCAAAGTATTGGAAGATTGCATTAAAACTTATGACAGTTACAGAGTTTGGTGGGTGTTGGTTGCTTTTTCCTCCCCAGTATTCCAGGGTCATCACTCATAATAGTGAAAAGTGCAGCATAAAGGGGAAAAAAAATTCAGAATGTTCCTAAAAATAAAATAGAAAGCCCTCAGGAGTCCTTTCAGAACAACAATAAAAAGTATTGCTAGCTGTAAAATTTGTAAGCAGGTTCCATCCTGTCGGCACAGAAACAATGAAGATGAATTACATTCTAGGAGAAACATTGTGACTGTCTGGTAACATAGTGGCAAATCTACAGTGAGGACAAAGCACAACTATTTCTTCTGTGTCTTAAGTTGAAGGTTGTTGGAACAAGGTGGTATGAATTAAATGGTGACAAGGGACCACCTTTAGAAATTATCTCTTTAACCATTCAATTCGTTCATCTGGCCATTATTTGGGCTATTCGGTTTTCAGAATCTCCGTGTTAGCTCTGAGCTCATGAACACCAGGGTATAATTACATGTGTTAAGTGGCATAAGTACATGTACTTTTAAAATATAAGAGCTGAATATGTGTTGGGGTGATGAGAGTTATTTATATCTCTTTCAACTATCTTTAGGTGTGATGAGAAAACAAGTTTGAGGTTTGTTTGGCTAGCTATAAAAAAAAAGGTGCTTTTGTCTCGGGTAAAAGGACATTTAGGCTATGTGGGAGATGTTGGCAGCTGGTAGGAAATGTTGGGGAGGATCCCACAGAGCTCTGCAGAGCAAACCTGCTGCACAGAGACTCATCTGCACTGGAACTAAGAATCTTGTTTTGCATATGTCCTTGTTTGATGCCCTGGATATTTGTGTGGTAGCTGAAAAGACATGCTGTTAAAAAGGGAAATATATGGATAGGGGCTGTTTTGCAAAAGCTCATGCCCACCTCCATGGCAGCTTGTAAGTTTAATAACAAACTTCCCCCTATCCTGAGTCAAGGTCAGCATATGCAAAATGAAACTAACACCACAGCAGAAATGGGGAGAGTGTTTATTAAACCTTAACTGTGATTCTCAAAGGATGTTTTGGTGTGCAATATGCCTACCCTCTCCTAAAACAGCTTGACTTTTAATTTAAATTTAAAATTCAGAGGTTTGCTTTCTTATGTGTTTATGAATGTTAATTAAAAAAGACATTGGCTAGTTTGAGCAACAATTTAAAGTCTTTATTTGACAACAGTTGAAAGTTGCTTTCCTTTTATGCTGTTATTCAAATTTTCTACCTGTAAGTAATGAATGTGGCTTGAGTCAATTGTACATTAAAAAATTGAAAGTAATATTAGGTTCTTTGAAAATCACTGAAAATTGCCATAATTCATGTTCCAGAGACTTGATGATTGATTGCATTAAAGCAGTAGTGGAATTCAAGGTGAACTGAAATAAATGTTAAATGAAGGTTCTTTTTAACCTCATCAATATCCTTCTTATACATCGAGATTTCAGAGTTTGAGGTATAACTAACAGTAACCAAATCTCAAGCAATTACCTAGCATTAGATATGATATTTGTGAGTACCTAAGAGTCTCCTAAACCTATCCTTTTCTCAGCTGAGCTAATTTTTGATGGAACATCATTGAGAACAATAGGTCACTCAGAGCAAAAGAAGTGGGGCTGCCACTGCATGTCCTCAAGAGCTCTTATATAGCCCCAGGTTGGATGGCTGATGAGGTAATCTGCATAATAACATGGCCCTAGTGTGCTTCCATTAAGTCAGTGAAGCATTGACTATATACCAGAGTGCCACTGGTATCTATTAAGTGGACTGGATCTATAGACCCACAATATCTTTACTCATCTAACAGGAAGAACTGTGTGCTAAGCTCATAATTACACCTCTTTACTCAGTTCACATTTTGTCTGTTGGCAGTAAAGTAAGTATCATTCCAAGTATAATTCTAATTAAATGAGTTAAAATGCATAGCTCTAATTGTGTGTATGCTCTGTGGACTAAATGTGTGTAAAAAATTACTAATTCAAATTGATAAATTTTAATGCAAATATATATAAATAATACACAGTAGTATTTATATGGAGTGAGAAATAGGTGAAAATATGATTTATTTAGAAAGCAATAAATACATTAGTCTTTCATGTCATTAGTTTTTCCTGTCAAAATAACATTTTCCTTTTTAAGATTCATTCATCTGGTATCTCCAGTGTCAGCAAAAATCATAGTAAAAATGATATTTCAAAATTGAGTTCGGCGACTAGTTTTAAGGCATATGTTTAAAGCACATATAAAGATGTTTGCTGTGCACAAAAAAGGAGTAAAAACAAATACCTACCACATAAATTCAATTTGTTTTACCTACTGATGTCCAGAATATGCATTTTAAGGTAAAATAAAGTTTGATCTTAAAATGACTGCAAGTACTGGATTCTTTTTTTTTTTTTCTTTTAATTTGAGAGAGAGACAGAGCACTAGCAGGGGTGGGAGGGAAGGGGCAGAGTGAGAGAGAAAAGCAGGCTCCCTTCTGAGCTGGGAGCATGATGATGTGGGCTCAAATCCAGAACCCTAAGATCATGACCTGAACCGATGTCAGATGCTTGACTGAGCCACTCAGGTGCCCCAAAGTCCTGGAATTTTTTTTTTTAAGGCATATGCCATAGGACAAGCGTATTAAGAAATATGTACGCTTATGTGCAGTGTTAACCACTGGCTCCATTAGTGTTTTGAGCAGCTATTCAAGATCCCCTCTTTAGTTGTGTAATGTGATACCACTTATTGGCTTATGTTAAAGTTAACGCTTTTAAATTTATAAGAAAAAATTCTCTTAATTTTGTAATGTCAGACTTTTGAATTGAAAATATTTTGATTAAATTAAGCAGAGTTCTATTTTAAGTCCCTGGTCAAGATACTGGATTTACTTTCTTTGTCTGACATCATTTTGGAAATTTGAACCAATCTCCATTAGACTTGCTATGGAGTACTGTCGTTAGAATGCACTTTAAATGTGATCTGCATTTCCTCTGTTATTTTTCAATAAAATCCATCGATAACATTTTAAAATGGATAGAGTACCTACTTGTTTAAACAGTAATTTAAAATCTTTCATGAGAAGTTAAAACTTGGTCTATCAACTTAAAGAAAGTAATTTCCCGATGATATGTAAACATAATGGAAATCTATCTTTTAGTCAAAATTGTTGTTTCATACAGTACTCCTGCATGAGAGCTACATTTCAGGAATATCAAAGTTAGGCATTGGCAAAATTTTGGTCCCTCCCATCAGGGAGCTATTCTCAAAGTCATTATCACAGGATGATCCCAGCGTTGTATGGATCCAACTGAGATTCTGGGGGTGAAACCCTCTATCCCTTATGAGAAGACTATCCACGAACATGTCCTTCCTACATTTTCTTTGTCTGAAATAAAATGACTACAATCCTACAAGTTCCTAGATATGACCTATATATGTATGCATGTTTCTCTGCCTCTCTCTCTTCTCTCTCTGTGTGTGGATTTGGTCACGAATGTGGCTGAGGGGTCTGTTTACGTATGTGTGTACGTGTGTAATCTTGTAACATATCAAGACCGACCAACTGAGCCACAGAGTGTAAGAAAAGGACAACCGTATCACATTCTAATTGTAACTCTTGTGCTCAGTGTAGTTCTAATTGCTAACTATGAGCAATATCGTAACAATTTACATGTTTGATCTAGCCTCTCTCTCCCTTCACCCATAAAAAGAGATGATTATATAAAGATCCTTATTTTTTGCAATTCTTAGTATGAACAAACAATCCAAATGCCCTTTAGATTTATTTTATTTATCACTATCCTACCATATCTTTTGATTTTTCTCCATTGGTAAAATAAAAAATACAGTATATTTAAAAAAAAAGAAAAAGAAATGGGTCAAGATTAAGATTGTCTACTAGAATATCCAGCTGAAACATTAGCCAGAAATCAGTTGAGAAGTATACATATCAGGTTCGATGGAAATAAAAAGATAAATCATGAAATTAGAATAAAGAAAATCATAAAATAGAAGTCTGATACTGAGATAATACCTTTGGGAATCCACTCCAAAAGACACACCCTCAAACTGTGAGAGAAAACTATGAAATTCATTCCAAGTCCTCCTTCCTTATTTTATAGATTCAAGACATACTCCATAGTAAATTCTATAACCGAAATATGTAAAAGCCAGATGGCAGAGTTCAATTTTTACTGACTTTCGTGAGAAAATGTACTTAAATATGAGCAACTATATTGGTACATGTGAGCATATTCTCTTCATGCATTATGCATTCTTTTCCACATGTCAGTGTGTACATATTTCCATGAACACACATTAAGGCTTGGAATAATGATGTTGGGCCTACTACTTTTGCAGTTTCTAACGAAACAAAGTTTATTTTCTCATTTCTTTTTTACTTTATGTTTATTTTCTTTAAACACATATTCACCCACTGGAGCAGGTCTGACTTGACTTGACACAGATTCCTTTAGCCATGGAACCAGAGGCCTTAAATCCTTCATCATGGGTGATGATTTGATCAGTCTACATCTTCAGCACGTCCTCTATGACTGGGAGTGTAATATTGATTTTAATTGGTAAACATTTAAGATGTTTACACGGAAAAGAAGATGATTTCATGCCAACAGCTGTCTGAAGCATGATCTTACACAGCAGTGGGTTTATTTTTTTAAAGTCTTCTTTGCAGAACTAATATACTTAGGATATATGGGGAAATGATTAGGAATATCTTCTTTCTACCCACTGCATTAAATTGCCTAATTTTCTGACAGCTAGAAATACATTACGGGAGTGTACAGAAAATGGAATGAAATAGAGAGTGAAACCCCATGCAGATTAAGGAGAGAAAAAATGATCCTTATACGAGAAAGAAAACCTTGGAGAGAGGAAATAGCTAGATACTGCTACATCCCTCAAATATGTGAGTCAGAGATGGATTTTCTTGCATTCTGCAAAGTAGATGCAAAGATTATGCTGAAAACAGGAGAGAACATAATTGTACAACTGCCAATGTGAATTGAGGACTCAAGTCGAATAGAGGCTCTGATGCTGACAAATTCAAAACCGGAAAAGGCTCAGGAGGTATTTCTCATGAACTCTTCCAACCCTTTGGCTCCCTAGCTCTGCATTTCAGAAAGGACGGATGCATCTTCAGACATGATTTTTTATCATGACTGCCCTTTTTAAAGAATCAGTCCTTCACTTGTCCTAAAAGGGAGTAACACAGATGAACTTGCTTTCTTTCATTTGATGGCACAGAGTTGGAGTGAAAGTACACCTCCCTCCCACAGTTGCCCCATATCTTCCTTTAATCGATTTTTCTGGCTCATCACATTGCAAGAGTGAAGCCCCAACAGCAGGCAGGGAGCAGAACGACAAGGTTCTCTCTTGGAGAAATGTCATCTAATGGCTCTTGTAGTCCAAGTGATGTGCCACCTCTGGAGAACACGGTTGTCTGACAGTTATTTCTGAGTCATCCTGGTGTATTTGAAACACTTGATTCTCTTCCTTAGACACGTGTCAACATGTGCAGATGATGTTTTAACTGGCACATTGTCACCGGCTACATGAAATCAGGAAAAATCTGAGTAGCTGTGAAAACTGTGACTTCCAACTCAAGGAAGAATTAGAGTGCTGGAAACAGAAACAGACTTCTTTGGGGGAGGCATTGTTTTTATTCCTTTGAAGGTGTGACTATTGTGTTAACTGAAAATTGGTTAGGTTTATGCTTTTATATTCTTTGTCTTTCTTGCACCCTGGCAGAGATAAAGGAGAAAATGGGGCTTATTAAATTACAAAATAGAGAAAAATGATGAAGTGGTACTTTTTGGTGGTTCTTTGGTATGTGGACGACATGTGCAAATCACTTAGATTCCATCTCAACCGGCCTGTGATTTTTCTCTTTGCACTAACAAATTGTGTTGATCTTTGAATAGCCAGTACTTAGGACAACTCTTAATATATGACAAGGCCCAATAAATGTTTATTGAATAATGAGGGATAGAACTAATTACTGTAAAACAAATTATAGAATTCATAGATGGAGTTCATATAGGTGTAATCAGAGGTTAGTATAAAACTATTTTTGCAAATTTTAAAAGTATCACTTTGTAATTAATTACGAAACTTTCAAAATAATTCAACATGTAAATGGAGTAAAATTTTCAGTCAAGGTAGATTCATATTGGGACGCACCAAATCAAAATGAGGAGGTAAAACAAAAGCAAAGAAAACCTATCATTTCTTCCTTGGACTTTAGATTCAAAGTGGGTGATTTACAAGGTTCTTTCAAATTCCGCAAGTTCACATTAAAAATAATCTTTTCTCAACAACTATTGGTATTTTCTCTGAGAAAAGATTATTTTAGTCAATAATTTTAGATAACATGCTTATTTCATACTCTATTGGTATTAGGTTATAAACAAATAGAATTGAAGAATTATTATAATCAGGAAACAAACTTCCTCAATCTGTAGAGGTCCATTTTGTGATAACAAAAATAGCAACTTGTGTAGTTCTTAAAACTCAAATGTCACTTTTCAAGGAAGCCATTTTATTTATGTATTTATTTATTTATTTATTTATTTATTTATAAGATTTATTTATTTATTTGAGAGAGAGAGATAGAGAGTTGGGAGGAGGGGGAAGGGAGAGAAACAATCCTGGAGCACACTTCCTGCTGAACAGGGAGCCCAAATGGCTCCATACAGGGCTTGATCCCAGGACTGGGATCATGATCTGAGCAGAAATCAAGTTTGTGGCTTAACCAACAGAGCCACCCAGGTGCCCCTCAAGGAAGCCCTTTTATAAAGTATTCTTAATAGGCTAATAGCAATTGAACATCAAGATTAGAAGATGATGGGTTCAAATGTGACACGTGAACAGACGAAGCTTCATGCACCCCTGTGGAAAGAAAATGGTGAGCCTGGGGTACAGCGCAGCAGAGTCCCAAAGTTGGAGGGTGGAGGAGAGGGTATAGAGAACTGAGGAAGTGAAACAAAGGGCCACCCATAAAGGGCTTTTACACCTTGCTCAGGAGTTTGAACTTTATTATGATGCTGAGGAGAAACTATTAAAATATTTTTGAAGGGGGCACTGGGTGGCTCAGTGGGTTAAAGCCTCTGCCTTTGGCTCAGGTCATGATCTCAGGGTCCTGGGATCGAGCCGCGCATCAGACTCTCTGCTCAGCAAGGAGCCTGCTTCCCCTTCTCTCTCTGCCTACTTAGGATCTCTCTCTCTCTGTCAAATAAATAATATCTTTTTAAAAAAATATTTTTGAAGAAGTGTAATAAAATTTGTTTTAGAAATATAAGTCCAGGAACTCTGTAATGCCTAGAAAAGATGGAAAAAATGACTCCAGGATATAACCCAAGAAATGAAATCTATTTTTGTACAACTTCAATGCAATCCTTACAAGTTATATAAAATCTCTACATCTCTTAAAGTGTAATCAAGATGTCAAGATGTAAATATATTTTTGAAACACAGAGTATTTAAATTAAGAAATTTAAGTGACAAATAATTGAAGTAAAAATGGATTAAGTATACAAAATTTAGTTTTAAGAAAGGCAAGAAAAAACAATGGATTCCATCGTAGGGAGAACAATTAAATTTGACATTACTAGAACAGATAGTGAACTCTTTTCTGATGCCTTTGTTAACACTTTAACAGAGTTAAAATGTTACCGCAAAAATTAATTTGAAAGCATGCATTTTGTTCTCCCTTCACTGAGGGATGAATGTATCCAGTGTTATTTTCTAGTATTTTCAAGAGTAAATAAAATATGTGCCCAAAATATTGAATATATTATCAAAACAAAATTTTAAGATAATCTCTTTTCTTCAATAGGCATTTGTTTGTTCCTTATAGTGTTCAAATACTGATTTATATTGGGTTTACTAAAATCAGCGATACTTCTAATTTTATATTATCCATAACATATGACATAAATCTTCTTGGTAAGTTTCAGAAACAGTGTCTGGGATAAAAACATTAAATATTATGAATTTAAGTTCAACACATCCTGTAAAATATATATGGCTAGAGAGCAAATGTTACATTAATTATGCTGCCACATTTGTATGAATAGGATTCTTGTTTTGACTTTCTTGTTAAAATAAAACTAAGAAAGTTCAAAAAGATTTTTCTTTGGTTTGGGTGTGTTTACAAGAGTACTTGGTAGTCTTTAGAAATGGCTGCATCTGCAGAGCATAAATGTGTCTTAATTACAGGTTTTTTTAGGGTGAACATCTGTGCCCTTTTCTGCAACTATGTAGATACTTTGATGGTTATCCGAGAAGAATATGTAGTTAAATTTGTACACTGTACTTACTTGCTAATTCATTTTATTTAGTATAAATCGGGAATATTTAAAGGTTTATGTGTACAATTTTGACATACCACTTTACACTTAACACTCTTCTGTTTTCTGTAATTAGTTTAGAAGATAAAATTAAAATCAGATAATTCTTTTAATTGGGATTTTGAGTTGGTGAGAAGAAAACTTAAGATCTCCATTTCCCTTTTCTTTACTAAAATGCTAGTTTCTTGAGGTATAGAACAGAGCTCCCTTTTTTCTCCCACTCTTTGATAATCACTTCGGCTTTAAAATAACATGCTATGAAGGAAAGTACAATGCCATTTATTTTTGAAAAAGAAAGTTATTTTAGTTCACTTTTTAAAATTATGTAAATAATTCTTACATGGATGAACATATATAGAGAAAGTCTTTAGTCACAGAATATGAACTTAGGCACTTAGAAATAACAGTAGTTCATCAGTTCATCTTGAGTTAGCAAGTAAGGAAGCAAAGTATATGGTGGGGGTGGATTGAGGATGATCCAGCAGGAAATAATTTTGAGAGAAAGACTGGCATTTGGATATTGTTGACAGAAAAGCCTAAAAATTGTCTATTTCTACTCCTCTGGGTATGACACTTTATTTGTCAAAAATACTGAAAATTAACTTCCCCCAGAGAGCAGTGAAATACCTCGTGTGGGAAGAATTCCTGTCATATACTGGGTCAGAGCAACTCTAGTGAAAAGTGTAACAAAGAACAAATTCAAAAATTTTGCTAAGTACCTAACACTCCTATAAAGCAAATACCTGCTGTGACCAAGAAGGCCAGAACATTTCCTCAGTTTGATTCAACTTTAGAAAGGTTTCTTCCTGACTCCAGTTCCCTGATTTCTTTTTCTTAAAGCACGGACTCTAGATTTTGTGATGATAAATTCTTTCTCTACCCCTTTGAGATAGAGATCTTCTATCATCCAGGGATGTCTTTCTCCAAGACCTGGAAGCCATCCCTTTGAAATGTAATCATCAAGAAAAAATCAGACCCTTACTTCCCAGTCCCTGTGGGAGGGTAGGAGATGGATAAGGGGATAATTAAGAAACAGAAATAACTTAATCATTTAGACCAAGCTCTTCCTTAAAGTACTTTACCATTAGCTTACTTCTCTTTTGTTTCAGCAAAGTGAGTTCAATTTTCTTCCCCATTGCAATAGTCTTGAATAAAATCTCCCTTGCTATTTTTAACAAGCTTTGGGTACAATTTTTCTTTAACCGTTGTCACTATTTCTTTGGATTTGTGAATTAGAACCATATTGCCCAGTTATATCTTTGAAACTTCTGGGCATGGGTAAATTGATAAAATAATATTTTGCTGAATTTATAAGAAATATATAGAAGTGATAATGACATAGACTTAGTTGATTTAGCTTAATGAGGTTTGGAGAAAATTATAAATGTTCTCTTTTAATTATAAGACCATCATTCCTGATGATACAAGATAATTTTTAAAGTAATATTATGAATTCAAAAATGTTACAAAGGTGGTACAATTGTTCTCTACATTTGATAAAGTCTTTCATGAGTCATACTTTTCCAATTTTTCCCAATTATTAATTATAAACAAGCAAGTCAAACGAAGTCAATCGACAGTAGGAACATGAGGAAATTAGTTCAGTAACTTTTCTGTTAACTTGTCATAATGACATGATATGAGATTTTATTGAATACTTGGGATCACACATTCTTACTTGTTTTTTAAAGATTTTATTTATTTATTTAACAGAGAGATAGAGAGCACAAGTAGGCAGAGCAGCAGGGAGAGGGAGAAGGAGAAGCAGGCTTCCTGCTGAGCGGGGAGCCTGATGGGGGACTGGATCCCAGGACCCTGGGATCATGACCTGAGCTGAAGGCAGCCGCTTAGCTGACTGAGCCACCCAGGTGCCGGGATCACACATTCTTATTGCTCAAACATCCATAAAATTTACCAGAATAGTACTTGACTTTCTATGTATTCTGCCCATATGGAAAAAATTTTGTTTGTATTTCAAAATATATATTTTTGTTTCTTACTTAAAGTGTTGCCCTTTATAGAAGGGATGAGTACTAAGATGTAACAACGTTCCAAGGCAAAATTTAAGTGTTTTCAAAATGATGTATCCTTTTGTACCTATTTAGCTACCATAAAACTCCTTAAAATATTTTTCCCTCAATGTTTTAATACACTTGAAATAAAATGGAGATAGAACTCAACGTACCTAACACATTAAAGTGACTCTTAAATTAATTTTAAATTGAGCTAGTTTTTAGCTTTCAGGCTGATATATGGAAAAAAAATAAATAATTTTTTAAAAAACAGGATGTTAACTACCAAATAAAATATTCTTTCTCATTGACTAGCAAAATCCTACTTCCATTACTTACAATTTTTCCTCAAACATATTTTAGAAGCCAAACTTTTTGGTTTATTGTTTCCTCAAATACCTCTGATAAGGAAAATCTGTGTTCTACGGGGGCTGACCAATCCAACAGGGGAATCCCAGTCCTGGCCCCAGTACTATTCCGGGTCCCCCCACCCCTGCTCTGCCAGCCACAGCCTCAAGAGTGGCATAGATACAGAAGTAAAAGTGTATAAACTACCCCCTTTGTGCTTAGGGCTCAGACCTTGGGAGATTACTCTCTGAGCCTGCCGGCGTTACATAAACTGTCAGATCCTCCAAGGTCTCGGACTGCCACTTGGTTCCAGTCCAAGTTCTGTAATACCTCTTCAATGCTCAGAAAAGTTATAACTGGTTTGCTTTAAAAGATCTCTGGTTGTGGGTTCACATGCTAGTCCCATTTGAATACATTTCCCTTGCTCCATCTCAGCAAATATAAAGTTTTCTCCAACTTTAAGAATCTGAAGAAATTGTGTTTGTCCCATTTCACAATACTTAATTTATGCATTGCTTCCTTCCCTCAAAACATACTTCCTGATTGTTAATTATATGGAAACACACCCCTCCCCCCACACACATCTGCCCTCAATATGCAGTTTGGAAACTAAATCTTGTATGAAATTTAAGGTACATAAATAACTACTGTACAAGAGAGAAAGTGATAAATGCCACAGAATAACAATCAATAAAGTGTTATCGGGGCCTGGGTTTGGAGAGGTTATATAAAACTGAAATCTGGGCTGGTTTCAGAATTTAACTGGTTTTAAAGGACATGAAGGATTTTGGATGAGAAGCAGGGTGAGTGTGTTTAAAACATTCCAGATGGCGAACAGCATAGAAACAGGCAAGATCAAAAAATAAAACGTATAGAAAACATACGTATGTCTGTACATAATTCAACCTGGCTAGAACCCAGGCTTGGGAAAGGGAAATAGTGGAAGCTAGACTGGAAAGGAGGTTGAAACTATAACAAACCTTGATCACCAGAGTAAGCAGTTTTGATTTTATATAGTAGCCAATGAACGGGGATGCATTTAAGTGTCAGACAAACAAAGGACAGTATCAGAGCTCTAATACAAAAAGCATATTTGGCACGACGCCTGGTGGCTCAGTCGGTTAAGCGTCTGCTTCTGCTCAGGACATGATCCCAGGGTCCTGGGCTTGAGCCCCTGCTCAGAGGGGAACTTCTCCCTCTCCCTCTGCCTGCTGCTCTGCCCACCTGCACGTGCTCTCTCTCTCTCTCTCTCTCTCTCTCTCTCTCTCTCTCTGTGTCAAATAAATTAATTTAAAAAATCTTTTAGAAAAAGCGTATTTGGCAGGAGTTTAAAAACATACTGGAGGGAGAAAATGACCATTGGCAAGAGAAGTCCCTAAAGAAATAATTATAATTATCTGGGTATGAGGTAATTTGGTCTGAAAACATGGAAGCATCAGGATATGCTGAAGAAGTAGAATCTGTAAAACGTGACCAGTGATTGGATATGAAGAAAAGGCACAGAGCAGACAGAAAGTCCCAGATAATTCTAACTTATCCTGGTTCCTAGGAGGTCTTGTACTATCAATGCTTGGCACAAATGCTATGGAAAACAGTATGGTGGCTCTTCAAAAATTAAAAATTAGAACTGTCATATAATCTAGCAATATTATTTCCAAGTGTGCATCCCAAAGAAGTGAAAGAATGGGTTCACAGATAGTTGTGCACTCATATTCATAGCAATATTAGTTCAATAGCCAAAAAGTGAAAATGACCCAAATATCCATTGACAGATGAATGAAAACAAAATGTGGCATATATGTACAGTAGACAGTTATCCAGTTACAAAAAAGAAGGAAATTCTGACATATAATAGAATATGGATAAATCTTAAGGCTACTATGCTAAGTGAAATAAACTAGTTACAAAAAGACACATACTATATGATTTCACTTATATGAGTTATTGAGAGTGGTCAAACATGATAAGTTTGAAAGTTGAATGGTAGTTGCCACATGCTTGGGGGCAAGAGAGATGAGGAGTTGTTGTTAATGGCTATAGAATTTCAGTTTTGCAAGATGAGAACATTCTGAAGATGGGTTGTACAACAGTATGATTATACTTTACTGAACTATAGAAGTAAAAATCTTTATTATGATGGTAAATTTTGTGTCCTATGCATTTTATCTTAATCAAAACTAAATTTTTTAAATTTTACTATAGAAAGAAAAAGAAGAAAAAAGAAAAAAAGAGGAAAGGGACCAAAAAGGGAAAAGAAGCACAGAGATCACAAAATAATCAAAATTATTTCTATGTATACAATGCATAGTGAAAAAAATATATATATAATAAGAAATAATTTTGGTTTTATATATATATATAATATATAAATTTGGTTTTATATATAACCAAAATTATTTCTTCAATATAGTACATAGTGAAAAGAGAATATCAGAGATGGCCTTTAAAATTTACCAGTTGTCTATTTAAGAGTAATGTGAACAAGGCAGATGTACTTGGCTTATGTAAGGGTAGGTGGTGCTATTGTAACAGATGGATAAAATTAATTATTGGAACCTGTCAAAGAAGGGTTTTCAGAGAGTCCCCACTGTGAAAGTATGAGGATAATATAACAGGAGGCCTAACTTTCAGTTCTGGCTTCTGACACTTTCTATTTATAATACCTTGGAAAAGTTACTTAATGACTCAATTAAAATAAACAATTCATAAATAATAATACCTGCTTATCTCATGGGATTATTATGAGTTCAAATAATGCATTTATTACTGCTCGGTATACAAGAAAGGCAAATGTTATTATTATCTGCCGACCTCCTTGATGGGTTTTGTATAAACAATGATAGCAATTTCTAGGTTAATTGCTGCAGAGAGTATTGCCAGACTGTCAAGGGCGGCCTGAGACCATTATTAGCTATGAACATCACACGGGGCACTGAGTTCAGCACTGAGAACAAACTAGATCATTTAGACTCAAAAGTTTGGACTCATTTACCAGGTCTTTATATTTACACTAATATAATTTACTTAAACACCCAGCACTCCTTTCCTCTTTGCTATATTTTGTTAATTGCTATATTTTGTTAATAAGTGTAGATCTTTCAGGTAAATTCTCTACTTTGCAGTAAGAGAGGAAAGGATGGGAAGGGAACAGGCAGCCTCTGTGAATTTGACAGAATATGAAAAGGCAAGAGGAAAAATGAGTATCAAGGAGGAACTAAAAGTGATGGGATAATTCTACTTTTAGAAATTTGATTAGGGAATTCTCATTCATTTAGATTGCAACAGACAGGAAGCTGGGGAAAGAGGGAACAGCAGTTCCTACCACTGAGCTCAGCACTTTACACATTTTATTATATTCAATTTTCACAACAATTCTAGCAGATAGACTTTTATCCTCATTTTTTAGATGGGGACACTGTAAGTACTTTGCCCCAAAGCACGCAAGTAGTAAACGGCGGGTGAGTTTCTAGTCAATTCTCTCCAGCACCTGTGCACAGGCGTTTTCTCTACTACCATTTGACCAAACTTCCACTTCTCAAAATGCACTCGGGTGGTTTGCCAGAAAGATCACAGCCTCCATGGCATTTCATCTTCTAAAGCTGAACCTTCTCTAACTGGAGGGCATCTATAAAACAGAGTATATTCCTTTGGTGAACAACAAAATATATTTCTTCCGTGAGAACAGACAGGTCAGAGTAGTTTAGAGCTGAAAGAATGCTCAGAGATCACCCCAGCTAATGATCTCATCGAGGACAATTAGACCCAGAGAGAGAAAAGCCTTTGTTCAGGGCACTTGACCAGTTGATGACACTCTCCCCATATATTATGCTGCTGTTTCACAAGACACTGCCAATTTCAGGTGCAGATTTAAGTTGCTAAGTATTACTTATCAATATTCTAAAGCCATTCAGGGATTAATAGAGTACTGTCTGATATGTGATTAACTCCATTAAAAACACTGAACTGGTTACTAAAAGATAACAGAAATTTCTTTGCCGATGGCAAGGTTACTTTATCCAAAGTTGTCAGTATTTGCCAGATGGAGGTAGGCTACTTTTTTTGTAATTGCATATTATGACTTGAGTGCCTACTAATAAGTGATATTCTTTCTTAACTCAATCACCAAAAGTCTTGGAAGTAACTCCATACTATTACCTGTAATCAGTAAAAAAAAATCAGTAAAAATCAGTAGTTCCACTGTTAGAGTGAAATAGGTGTTTTCTTGTTATCTTTGCTCCCTATTAATTTCATCCTTTTTCTTAGTCCTTAACACTAGGGTGTGGCTTTGTTTTGATCTACAGGACAGGGAAAAAAATAGGCAGTATATTTGCCCTTTCATTCTCTTTTATTACAGGTAATAACCTGTATATTTTAATATGATTTTAATAAGAAACATCAGGACAAGTAACAGAGCTATGCTGCTTCAATACTTAGGGTGACTTACAGGACTTTAAAGTTCATCTTACTTTATTTCTTACAGACTTGTAAGTGAATGTAGCCAAGCTAAAAAACACTCATGAAGCTGCAATGTAATATTAAGAAAATGCAGGTAGCAAAAATTAAGAATAGTTGATAACAGTGGCGCTATTACTTAAGATGAAATAAGATTTGAATAAATGTTGTATGTTAGCTTTTAAAATCATTATTTCCAGACCCAGGAATACACCCCACCAGCACTACCACTAACTACTACTGGTATAGCCCATAAAATAAATTGAGCCTCCTTTAGGGTCAAAGTACTGCATGAGATACTTAACAAAACAAAACAACACAAAACTGTACTTCAGTTCTCCTTTGTGAGTGCTGTGCATCTATTAAGAAACAGATGTTCAATTTACACACTACCAAAAAACAAAGTCAGAACATCCTCATAACTGACTTCCCATGGAGTCAGACCACTCCAAATTTCCTTAAAGATTAGAATCATACATGCACAAAAGCAGGAAAAAAAAAAAAAAAGAAAGAAAGTCAATGCCTTAAATTTACCATTACCTAAAATAGAAAAAAGCAAGGTTGAGTCAAGAGAACCTAGCACATTATCCCTTATTCTAATACAGAGAGGATCACTTACCATCAGGCCTTTAGCCAACTCACCTGTTAAAAGGAACTCTGTTGTCTAAAACCTAAATATGGGAGCTCCCTAGTGCAGTGAATACCCAGGGGGCTTCTCTGGTCCACTGGCCCTTGTATTTCACCTCTTACCCACTAGGCTGCTTGCTTTCCAAAAGTTACTGTGGATCATTCTCAAATTTGATGTTAATATTTTCACTGTCTTTTAATTAAATGATCTTTTTATTGCACTTGTTCTTATAAATATGTAGCTTAGTTAAATATTTTATGTATCATAATTTAAGTGCCAAATTGTATTTTTGTCTTTAAATCTACGGTGATCTCTCTTGAAAGGCAAAATGAAAAGAGTTATCCGAGAAAAAAAAATTAAAAAAAAAAATTCCGAATTATATGTGGGTAAAATGTGTGGAAGTTGGGAGGGAAATATAAAAATCTGGGGGCGCCTGGGTGGCTCAGTTGGTTAAGCAACTGCCTTTGGCTCAGGTCATGATCCCGGAGTCCTGGGATCGAGTCCCACATCGGGCTCCCGGCTCCATGGGGAGTCTGCTTCTCCCTCTGACCTTATCCCCTCTCATGTTCTCTCTCACTGTCTCTATCTCAAATAAATAAATAAAATTTTAAAAAAATCTGGAAAAGTTCTGTATCAAAAAGTCTTTCTTATATTTTATTTTATTTCTTTAAAGATTGATTTATTTATTTCAGGAGAGGGAGCATGTGCAAGTGGAGGGAAAGGAAGAGTAGAGGGAGAGGGAGAGAATCTCCAACAGACTCCATGCCAAATGCTGATCCCAACTCAGGGCTCTATCTCACGACCCTGAGATCATGACCTGAGCTGAGACCAGGAGTTGGTCGCTTAACCAACTGGGCCACCCAAGTGCCCCTCTTTACTTGTATTTAAATTCCAGAGAATTTTGTACTTAAATATCACGAAAATGGATGAATTGCAGTATGGGTTAATCAAAAGAAAATTACAAGTTCCTTAAGGAGACTAACCAAAAAATAGCCCTGGCATTATGTAAAAGTAATTGGCAAATGGTTATACATTATAGATTTTATTTTATTTTATTTAATGATTTTATTTATTTATTTGACAGAGAGAGAAAGAGATCACAAGTAGGCAGAGAGGCAGGCAGAGAGAGAGAGGGAAGCAGGCTCCCCGCTGAGCAGAGAGCCTGATGTGGGGCTCGAACCCAGGAGCCCGAGATCGTGACCTGAGCCAAAGGCAGAGTTTTTAACCCACTGAGCCACCCAGGCGTCCCCATTTATAGGTTTTAAATGAAAATGTTTTTGTTATCGCTACTATCATCAACTCATTTAAATAATCAATAATCTATCTAGGCCAACAGCATCAGTATACTTATATGTACTTACTAACAGTAGAAAATAATTTAAAAAAATAGTTCTGCTGAAAAAACACTAGCAGCCAGTTTAATCAAGGTTCCTTCCCAGAATGTAATAGGTTTAAAGGATGTTGTGCTTTGCTATGGTTATTTTGTCATCCGTAAGCAATCATGTCTGCCTATGAACAAAATATAACTGAGCCTGAATTGTTAGTCTTCTATGCACATGGACTAACGTGGGACCAACAGTGATGTTATTTTTAGCAGACACTCGGTCTGTTCAGCTCACTGTGTGACGCATGCTTTAGGGCATGGGTTCTCTAATTAGAAGGACTAATCACCTGGAAGGCCTGTTCCAGTCTCGCCTCACCACCACCTCCCCCCACCATAATCCCTCCGCCAGCCCTTCATCAATAGACTGCGGAGCTCCGCCCCCTGAGTTTCTGGTTTAAGAGGTCTGGGATGGGGCTTCGGGATTACGTTTCAAGTGAGCTCCCCAGTGATACCGCTCCCATTGGTCCAGAGACCACATTTTAGGAACCAAAAGAGGAGCTATTTTAGGAACTATCCAGGATGTTAAAAAAACAAACAAAATACTTTTACCCTAAGAAATGTTGTAACACTTGTCCTGAGAGCACAGAGTGATGTATTGTACACCTGAAACCAGTGTAACACTATGTTAATGAACTGGAATTAAAAACTTAAAAAAAAATTTCGCAATCTAAAAAAACCTGCAAAAAGCAAGGCATATACACAGTTTAACATATCTTAACCGATTGATTGTCCACTGAAGCATCCCAGAGTTGGCTAGAGCTCATGATATAAAGGATTTTAAAGGAATTAGCGAGAAAATCTATTTCCCACGAAAGGGTAATTGAATACTTGTAGGAACAAACACATGTGCCTTAGCATGTGCTAAGAAATATTTCAAAAGCAGGCTGATAAAATTATATGTCACTCTTCTTAAAATTTGACTATGCAATTTAGAGAGAACTGAGAAGATGCTTCTATCTCTCTTCTCATATCTACCCCTATCTTTCCTTCATCTAACCTTTTCTGTCCGATATTCTTGTTTCTCTTCCTAATGTTTCTTTGTTACTAGGTGTGCACTTAGGTGTACTCACTATCACAAACGAGGTTTTTAAAGTCAATATTTCAGCAATAGCTCAGACTGTTTCACAAACTGATCCTAAAGATACAAGTCTGGTCATCAGTATAATAGATTAAAATCCACTTGGTAAATGTTTTTCAAAGAAATTCAAATTGTGGAGAGAAAGGAAAATCCACTCAAAGACAGACTCTAGGTTACATTTTATTTTCCCCTTTAAA
This sequence comes from Nasua narica, assembly GCA_028533885.1. NCBI lineage: Eukaryota > Metazoa > Chordata > Mammalia > Carnivora > Procyonidae > Nasua > Nasua narica. The sequence continues at coordinate 35,351,841 of CM052810.1, read as the reverse complement.
GGATTGATTATACAAATAACATTGCTAAAAGCCCTGAGGATGAAGAGAAGTGCAAACTGTGTTGTTAAATGAAAATAGATTTAATCACATGGACTGTGCTGGAATTATTTTCGTTCAACGTTTCAAATATATAATAATTTTTTTACACCAGCTTGCCTGAGCCCTGGTTTTTGTGAGAAGTAATCCATCCTAAGTTCATTTTACAGTTGTTAGCTCTTTAACTGTGGATGGGTAAGTGCTTGCCTTGTATTTGAAGTTATGCTCTCTGTAAAATAGCACTTTGAGATTGGGACAATAAGTAACCATTGTGTGTGTATGTGTGTGTGCAGGCGGTGGGTTTAAAACTATCCATTTTCACATTGACTCCATCAGAAAGTGTCATTAATTCATGATGTTGAGGTGCATATTTTTTCAAAGGTAAAGGAGAAACCCGAAAGTACTATGAGGCTCTGTTTTTAGGGGCTACACCGAAGAACTAGAATGTAACTATATTTTGCTATAATAAGGGATGTGCACTTTTTTACAGAACTGTTTTTATATGCTCCAGGAACAAAGTGGGCATATGAGCATTACTTCTATCTATATACAGAAAGGAGATGAGAATGAGCACAGCTTTAGGCTTCTAAACAGACAGAAAAAAACTAAATTTTGATATTACCTTTTACTAAATAAAATATAGTACAAATTAAAACCGAGTTTTCAATAGAATATAAGTAAATGCCGTGTATTTCTAATGTCAGCACTGAATGCAACTACAGTATGACATTAAAACCTAATTCATTTTGAATGCCATACTATCCAAAAGACAAAAATATCAAAATGCACAGAATTACCCTCAAGCCCCATATTTGACAAGTGCAATATCACAATTCTGTCTCAACAGATAAGTCAAAACATAGCCACTCCCACCTATCCAACCCCAAACACAGCACTTTGAAGAAGCTTTGAGTTTTCATGTCTTCAACTAGACTTGAGACCCTTTAAGGTTAAGAGATGTATTTTATATCATCTTTTATTCATTGTTCCAAATGATGTATTTATTAACTATTAAAGTGGAAAAATCTAAGAAGACTACTATTTTGGTGGCTTTTAGAACTTGCTACAACTTCCTGCTCATTAATCAGTTGAACATTTCCACGTAAGAGGACTAGTCTTAGGTCTTATGCTCTTATATATAGTCAAGACTAGTAAGTAAGCTTAGGCATTTTAGAGGTCTTAAGATAAAGAAAAGATCTTGAGGTCATCCCGTTGTGTGAACGTGCAGTTTGCTGCTGAATTAGGAAGATGACAAAAGTTCACCAGGCAAGTCACCTTCAAGCTGTCACTAGATGGCCTTTGCCTCTCAAGGGAAACGAAGCAGAAACAGACACTTAGAATTTTCCACCGTATAGGCAATCCCTACCTAATTGTTTCGCAGCAAGGATTCCAACAATCTGTACAGCAGATGTGACTACCTCACTTAACACTATCACATGAAGAAAATAAGGGCAGAAGAATCAGATGCTAATGGTAAAGACGCGCAGAGAAACTGCTGCATGGGCACAGACGACATACCTCTCTCTGGCCATCTGTCCCACCATGTGGGCTGCACATCACAAGAGGATGTGAGGAGAGTGGACAGCTGAGCGCAACTTACAGAGGACTTTTCTGGAATGGCAAATGATGGCTTCCACCAGCAGTATGACGCTGGAGCATAAGAGATTTTAGTAACACGGCAAGGGATGTGTTGCTAATGTTACTTCAAGGACCCAAGGCTTTAAGTATTATATATTTTTAAAAAATAAATGTGTCAGAGTATCCTTTCCTTTCCTTCACTGCATTCTGATGTTCATTTGTGAGCGCCAGGAAAGATGCATGGCTAGAGCTGCCATGCAGGAATGGCACGTGGCACTTTCTCGGGTATGACACCGACACGAATGAAACATAGGTTGAGAGGGGCTGTTGCAGGCTATCACGGATCACGTTAATGCTGACAAAGTCCTGAACCAAATACTGCTGGATTACCCTGATATTAGTGTTGACAGCGGATCGGAACTCAGTGTAATATTTTTTTAAAGATTTTATTTATTTACTTGAGATAGAGCGAGAGAAGGAGAGAGAGCACAGAGGGAGAGGGAGAGGGAGAGACAGACTCCCTGCTGAGTGGAGAGCCCCATGTGGGGCTCAATCCCAGGACCCCGAGATCATGACCTAAGCAGAAGGCAGACGCTTAACCCACTGAGCCACCCAAGGCGCCCCTCAGTGTAATATTTTAACACAGTTCAGGTGTAATATTAACTAATCTTTACTTTCAAAACCTAAATGTAAGGTAAGGGCAATTCTGCTCCTGGCACACAGAACTGGATGAGTAACTCTCTGTTGAATGAATACAAGGACAGAATCATTTCACTGAGGTGCAGGAGGTGGCATGCAGAGGCAGGCTGAGGGTGACAGATGTGACTGGGGTGTGCTGCCACAGGTCTTGGTGCAACTGAGATTCATGCCTGGGGATGAAGGGGCTGTATATGATTGCAGGGCACAACTTGACCTTGCTGTGAGTAACCTTGTGCAGAAAGAGGAGGAAGCAGAGGAGGATGTGGAGGAGGAAGAGGGGCAGGGAGAGGGGGAGGAGGAGGGGAAAAGGAAGAGAAGAAAAAAAGGGGGAAGAAAAGGAAAAGGAGGAGAGGAAAACATATTTGGAGAAATAGAACACAAAAAGTTTAAAATCATCTCTGTGCATTATATTTGTGCAAGCATATATAAAGTTGATGAAGGCAATTAGCTATCCAGTTTTTTCTTAAAAAGGAAAAACTGGATGACTGGGTGGCTCAGTCGGCTCAGGTTGTGATCCTGAAGTCCTGGGATTGAGCCCAGCATCTGGATCCTTGCTCAGCAGGGAGCCTGCTTCTTGCTCTGCCTGCTGTTCCCCCTGCTCTTGCACTCTCTCTCAAATAAATAAATAAAACCTTAACAAACTAAAAAGGAAAAACTACTCTTGGCTGTTTGATAAGAGTTCAGAATAGCTGGGGAAATGGCCTGTGTCTTAAAAACAAACAACGAACAAAACACAAAGATTAAATTATTGTTTCCCAGGTAGAGAAAAAAAAAAAAGATCAGTCAAGAAGGATTATACTTAGAATACATATGGGTCTAGCGAAGTTCAAAGTCATCCAAATACACAGTTGAGATCAGGGATTTATTTATATGTAGTGTATAGCAAAAAGCACTACCTTCTTTCTAAATTGGCTCTTTAGTCATAAACAATTTAGAAGAAGCCATAGTTTAATCCGGAGGAATATATTGGGTTTCATGAATTAATGGACCTATATGAAGTAGCTTTCTAATACTGAGATAATAAGAGTCACACTAGAAAAAATGATAGTTCTATCTTTGGAAGTTCAAGACAAAAACTTCAAAACTCTTATCCATTCCAATATCCTCTGAAGATATTTCATATTACTTTCCTATTTCAGGGATTTCATTAAACCATACACTGAAACAACTGCAAGCAAGCTGAGAAGCTTGAGAAGTGATAAAACATAAGCAATACAAACCTCCATAGCAAACTGGCATTGTAGTAAGGATGGAGCATGCCACATACTGCTGGGGAAAAAAGATGGTGAAGGGATTGTGGTCATTTTAAGGGAGAAAATCACATTTTCTTCCATGGTCTATAAAATATGATACTATCTGTTTTCCTTTTTTGGGACCCAGACGTGTAACCCTGATTCAAGTAGAAAAAAAAAACATTCATGTCAACCATGACTTGACAACATGCTGTTTCTATCAGTGTACATAGTACTTGTGACATTGTATACATGTAAAAAGAAATCTTGTTTCTTTAAAGAATGGAATTTGAAACTGTATTTTTAAAATAGCAGTTAAAATATTTCTCCTTCTGAAGACCATTGCCTTGGCAACAGCCTCTCTGGATAGTGTTTTCATTCCTTAAGTCCTTTCACTTTCTAATCTTTAGGAGACAAACTTACATCTCATAATTTATAAAGGATTAGAATCCATTATAGGAATTTATAAAGGATTAGAATTCATTTGGGAAATTCATTATGGCAAGAGCTTTAGCATTCAACAGTAAAGAAAACATACAGGATAAGTATTTGGAGCACATATTTCTTTGTTTTATGGTGACATAAAATATTTGATTAAAGTATGATAATAGAAATAATAAGAGAAAACTTGGGCATATAAAATTATCACATATATCTGAAGTAACTTCTATGTGAGTTAAAAATAACTCAAGGTGGGACGCCTCGGTGGCTCAGTGGTTAGGCATCTGCCTTTGGCTCAGGTCATGATTCCAGGCTCCTGGGATCGAGTCCCACATTGGGCTCCTTGCTCAGCAGGGAGCCTGCTTCTCCCTCTGCCTCTGCCTGCTGCTCCCCTGCTTGTACACATTCTCTCTCTCTCTCTCTCTGACAAATAAATAAAATCTTTAAAAAAAAAAAACTCAAGGTGATTTTCCTCTTGTCATACCTTGTGAGTCTTAGCACCAAATTAAACAATACCAAATTTTTATGATTTAAAGCAGTTTTCTTGGAAAAAACAAAACACATCAAAGAAGTCCTAAAATCAGAAGTACAGCAAAAGGTTCTTAGAAGGTCATCTTAGAGAAGATAACACAAAGCTAGTCATTGAAGCCATTACATTCTAAGGCACAAGTAAAGGAGTTAAAATTTTAAGCTAGCTCTGGTCACGTTGACTATATTATGAAAAAGTCTCTCGATTCTTTCATTTCTCCTTGAAAAAATTTTAAACTGTACAAACCACCCTGTAAGCATGTTATCTATTAGTAGTTTTAAAACTTTCATACTCTTATCCAGAGTCTACTTTAGAACTGCAGTAAATTAGACAGGAGGAGTTTTTAAGTTGTCTCTAAATGGCTATAATTAAACCCTCACTTAGAGCTTTGCCATCCATACCAAGGGCAAATTCAATGTGATAAGGGGTGCATAAGAGCTGAATTATTAAAAGAAAAAGAAAGAAAACCTGTGACTTGGCATCGATGCCTGTGTAAAGAGTGCAGGTTAGGCGCTCCAATAATTTCTTCTAAAAAGAAGTTATTATATGAGGATCAGAAAGGGTAGGTGAATAGAGGAAAAATATTACAACCTTTCCTTTAAAGCTATGCTTAAAAATGAACTTTCACCCAGGAAATCTATTAGTTGTTAAACTTTTCATCTTATAAATACACTGTGAAAACAAATGTACTTCTTGAAAATGACCCTAATTCAAATCCAAAGGATACTGATAGGTCAAATTCTTTGAAATGAATCTAATTAGCAAGAATAGGCCACCTAGCCTATGGGCAAGGAAAGCTATCTGATGGGACCCAGAAAAGGGGTTGATATTAGTTAGTGTCAACACTGACGAGCAGGCAGCTACAGACGCAATACAGTTGCTAAGTTGAGTGAAAGAAAGAAAAAGAAAAAAAAACGAAAAACAAAAAACAGAGAACTCTACGCTTTGCTCTTTCCCTAGCTCCTAAAACATTTAAAACACAAGGAAATACTTATGCCATTTCTGCTGTTTCAATTATAACAGTGTTATAATAATTTTTTGTGAATTTACTCACTTGGTCATTTAATCAAGTGCTTTCTGTTTGTTTGTTTTAGGAACAAAACTGTCAGGAGAAGAATTGAACACTTATGGGAAGCTGCTGTCCAAGGATGGAATTTCTGATTTTTGTATCACTAAGAGACAGTCTTCAACTACAATATAAGGATAATAAAATATCTTTAATTATTTCCTATATGAAGGAAAATGTACCTTATCTTTATAAAGCAATATAGCTCACATTAAATGTTATTAGGCGTTAGTTTCTGCTGATTGACGGGACTGTCACAAAAGGAGGAAGGTTACAGTATGAGCCTCTCTCTGATAAGGCAAACCAGACACGAAGAACACAAAAAAGGGGCCTGCTTCTGCATCAGTACTTCTTCGCAATATAAAAAGGAGAATCTTTTGGCTCTTAGTTCATTGCATTTCATACACCCATAAGGTTGGTTTAAAAGCACTGCATCCCACTGCCTTTCTTCTAAAGAAATGTGAGTTCTTGGTGTTCACGTTTCATCTGCAATGCTCAGAAATACTGTACCTCCTCGGGGGAAATGCAATGCATTTTCAAGGATGGTACACATCAAAGTCAATTTGCTAATTGGTTTTTGTTGTTCTCCAAGAACTAAGAATGCTACCTAGTTAGTCCAGCAGCAATTCTAAGGGAAGCGAGACTGGTCATTTGATATCCAGATTTCAGCAAAAATAGCAAAAATACTGTGTCATCACGATTTTCAATATAAAGAGGCTAATATATACCTCTTGCTTGTGCCAATGCTCCATTTATGACCTAATATCAGTCTTTTCTCTTTCTGGGAATTTTTAACAACTACTCTAATTTTCCAAATTCTCCTTTTCCCCATATGCAACACTATATGAAGATCAATACAAACACTGTTAAAGGTTTCTAACTAAAAATAATTGAAACAAAATTTCCTTAGCAAGATGATCTTCTAACAAAGGAGCAATAACAGTTCAAAAGTATAATATTTCTACTGAAATGCGTTGTTTACTTATATTAATTATTTACAGGTGATTAGTGACCATTACTAAATAGAGCTGCTTTTTTTTTTTTTTCTTTAACTATCCTTATGTTTCTCAGGACTTAGCTTTCAAACAGGGAATCTAAACTAAATCACTATTTTCCAGGGAAAAAACCTCTGATCAGAGCATACATGGTAATTTTGACAACATGAAACTTATAGGAACAATTAACATATAAATGAACACTTTTCTATGTGTGCATTCCAGCTATAGGTATTATGAATAGTCAATATTTGGTTTTAACGTATTTATATCCTTACTTTGATTACTAGTTAAGCATCCTGTCTTAAAGTTTGTGAGATCTAATGTTATCTGCGTATATCCGTTGATAGTGCAAAGAAAGACAGTTGAGTCATTTTTAGGTAAGGAAACATAAAGAATATTTACATCAGTTTTCAGGAAAGGTAAAAGCAAATAAAATAGGGGCCCCTGGGTGGCTCAGTGGGTTAAGTGTCTACCTTTGGCTCAGGTCATGATCCCAGAGTCTTGGGATAGAGCCCCGCATCTGGATCCCTACTTAGCGGGAAGTCTGCTTCTCCCTCTGCCCCTCCCTCCGCTCATGCTCTCTCTCCCACTCTCTCTCTCTCTCAAATAAATAAAATCTTTTTTTAAAAAAAAGTAAATAAAATATAAATGGAATCCGGTGTGTAATTTTTTTCATGCCTATCTCCACCCTGACCCATCACCTCCCCGCCCCTCCGCCATAACAGTGCTTGAAAACCACTAATCCAAGTATTGACTTGGCATAGGAATGCTCCTTTTTTCCCATTCCAGTCCCACAAAGTAACCAGAAGGGTCTCAAGGCCTTTTTTTTTTTTTTTTTAAGATTTTATTTGACAGAGAGAAGAGAGATCACAAGTAGGCAGAGAGAGAGAGGAGGAAGCAGGCTCCCTGTTGAGCAGAGCGCCCGATGCGGGGCTGGATCCCAGGAGCATGAGATCATGACCTGAGCCGAAGACAGAGGCTTTAACCCACTGGGCCACCCAGGCGCCCCGGATCTCAAGATATCTAAACGAGGTGTTGATGAAGTCATGAAAGTGATTAATCAGACTTAACATGATATGATCAACAGCTTCTCAGAGCTTTTGTCTTCTTCATTATCTTTACTTATAATTTAAATGTAAAGCTTATAGTAAAATTGTTATGGATTTTGGAGGATTCTAAGAGTAAGATGATAAGAGGGCAGTCAGATATCATTGTAATAAGAGTTAAGTGGGTTCAATTACATTTTAATTCCAATAATGGTTTCAGATATTACCTGATAGGGTTTAATAGAAAAAAAAATCCAGTTCAGAACTTTGGGGAATAATATGTCAATCTTGCAAGAAAGTATAAGATGTGATCTTTGGTGGACAGGCACTTAAACATGTTTAATGTAGCAAATGAAAGACTGTTACAACTGTACTTTCTATTTTGTTGTAAGAAACATGTCTGACAAAGAAAGGGAAGAAAAGGTATCTAACTAGAGTCAAAAATGTTGGTAATAAATCAGTTTAATGGCCCATAAGATTTTTCTCTTAAACATATACAAATTATATATATTTTGTAAGAATGTTGTACCTTACCCATTACTCCAAAACAGCACTGTGTCTGTACTGTTCAAGGAATAATACTATGCCATTAGACATTTTTCTCTTAACATTATAACTTACTGCAGTTTTATGAAACTGACATTAAATCTTCCTTCTGAATAGAAAAGCTTGTGAAATGCATTCCCCTCTCCATTATGAAAGGCTGGTTTTTTTGTCTTATTTTTTTGGAAGTCAAATATCGTATCTTTAACTTCTTTGTATTCCTACTCCACTCCACCCCACGAAGTCCCTGACAAACATATAATGAATGTGCCTTCGTGTTTTGGGGTGAAGTGATGTAATTTTAGTTGGATAAATGTTTTATACCATCAAAGAATAAAGGAAGGGCATATCAAATGTAACTTGAAAACATGATGATTTATTTCATTGTGCTTACCCAGCAAGCCCTACTAATGGTAGTAAAATTATGTGTGATTATTTATCAGTCAGATTAGTCTGTTACAAATTAATTAGACTATCGCCTCTACTTTGCAAATGGGTTCCAGAAATTATGGTATCATAGAAATATGCTAGTGGTGATTGGCAGAAGTGGAGAGCTACTTAATTTTGAATTAATGACAAAATTGAGTAGTCTCTAACACTAGCATGCACATCTTATATGGCAACATTATCTGTTCATATTAACATTAATTTATTGGGAACAATACACCAGACAGAGATATGTCAAGTAGGCCAAGTCATTAAGCTCTATCACTGAACATCAGCTTTGCTACATGATATCACAGTTTCTCTGTTCTTTAACTCACATAGTAATGGCAAGATAGTTGTATTTACAGTTTTAATAATTTTTGAATGCTTTACATTCTCCAAGAAAATCATAATTTGTCAATTTAATAGTCCCCTGAGACATAAAAATCAACTCTGTAATTAATACTCAGTATTGAAATTACCATTTATCATTCTGCACTTTGAAGTGGAGAAATGGTCCTCATGGACATATACTTTAAAAAAAAAAAACCAAACAGACAAATAAACAAGCAAAAACTCCTCAGATACAAAGCATTATTTTACCTTTTTTTTTCCTTCTGGCTGTACACTGTTACCAATTACAAGACTTTCTTCTCCAGCCAACCAATTAAGCAATGAAAGTCCCCACCTTTCGATTGATTTCTACTCATCCTTCAAATGTATCCCAAAAGTTATTTCTAGTGTGAAATTTCCCATAACATTATAAAGAGCTCGCTCCTTCCTCCCCTGAGCTCTCTGGGTAGGTTTATCGACAAAACCTTCTTTTCTGCAATTATTACTCTGTGATTTTCACTAGAAGTTTCTCAAATGCAGCCTTCTGCTTCATTTATGTCCGACTTCAGAGCCTACTATGTGCATGGTGCATGGTTGTACCAATTATTTGACAAATAATAAATAACTTAATGAATTAATAGATATAAATAGGGCTCTTTCCCTCAAGCTGATACTGGGCAGTTTTTAAAAGTCAGTCTGCTATTATCTGGATACTAATCAAATTCCATGGAATACATGTCTAAGGAGAGGGTGGTGATTGTAAACATATTTTCAAAGAGACTTTTATCAGAGAATATCATTTTTTTCAGAGAATATCATTAATTTATAGTTGTCTCAATTTTTATCCATGACCACTCAAAGTAAAGATATAGTTCCTTTAAATAATTGTGCTTGCCAACAGAATGAACTCTTCTAGACTAAAAGGAATGGTAGATATATCATTTTTATTTATGAAACTATGAGATATATGACTATATTTACACTCATAAGAATTATACTCCCTACTCACTGGAAATGGAATTAGTCTATACTGGATAATGATTTCACCTTCAGTGAACTGATTTTAGCTTTTTCATTAATGGATTAAAATAGATTTCACAGTGACTGTTACCAAGGTCAAAACAGTCAATATAGTATATATGATTTTATCAAGTTTTTTTTTTCCTTCTACTCCCCACTATAACCACTGTATAGGATTTTCCAGTAACGTTTAATTGGTTATATGTGGTAGTTTTGAAGATTTGAAGGTTTTTATTTTTGACAGTGAGAAATTTACATCGTTTACTATTGGGAAATTTTTTTAAGAATTAAAAGAAAAATGTTCATGCCTTTTATCCAAGAGTTGTGATTGAATATTTACAAAAATAAATTAAAAGTAATTTTAAATGTTCATTGTAAACTGTGAGCAGACAATTCCATTTTATATGAAACTGTTATTTATACTGGTGAATATCATGAATGTTTGTTTCAAAATATTTTCACAAACATGTGACCAAGCAAGTATCTTGGAAAAATGGTCAATCTTCATAAATATGTAGGTATGCATCTTCTCAGAGAATAAAGTCTACATGTATATTCAGATCACATTTCTAAGAAACAAAATTAGTAATAACTGATATAATTATTCTGAATTAGACTTGTTTTATTATGTTTTATATTTTTCTACAATAGATTACAATGCTCCATTTTCCTTTAAATTACATGTGCAATCTCATTTTGTCTGTCCATGTGTTCTCATCCTATTTCTTCACACTGTTACAAAATGTGTTTATAAAATCTATATTATAGTAACAGAAAATCATGCAAGAAGAAAACTCTCCTCATTTTATAAATCAAATCATTTGATTAAGAAGTCAGCCACTTCATGGGGCTCCTGGGTGGCTCAGTGGGTTAAAGCCTCTGCCTTCAGCTCAAGTCATGATCTTAGGGTCCTGGGATCGAGCCCCACATCAGACTCTCTGCTCAGCAGGGAGACTGTTTCCCCCTCTCTCTCTGCCTGCCTCTCTGCCTACTTGTGGGCTCTCTCTCTCTCTATCAAATAAATAAATAAAATCTTAAAAAAAAAAGAAATTGGCCACTTCAAATTTCATCACCTAATTTTTACCTATGTACTGTATTTTAAAGTACCATCCCAGGGCCCATTTACCATCTAGTATCCCCCAACATTCAGCTTTCTCCCAGTTCTCAAACTCTGCTTCAAAAATGGTTGAATCCAATGTGAAAGATCATTAAAGAAATGTGACCTTTTTCTCTATATTGCATGCACACAGGAATTGGTTCATGACAAGTGATTTCTAAAAACACACGAACCAATATGTTCTGCCGTTACCCATAAATCAAGTTCTGAGTAAAAGATTAAGGATGACCATTTGAAATTATAACAGTTCTCAAAAAAGTTGTTTAATTTTCTCGGGCCTTCAAAGACAGAATTTGTACCAAATGGCTTTGAGATTTAAACATAAATTCTAATGGTACATAAATTCATTTCAACAGCTTCTCCTCTGTCAGTGAAAACAGGTGCCAAAGAGGCTTAAAAGCTTGATGTTTGTATGGGCTCTCAGGTGGCTCAAAGTTAGCTGGTGAAGAGATTTCAATTCCCTTGACTAGTTAGAGGGGACTAAATGTAATATCAGATAAGCAGAGCCATATTGATTTGTTTTTGCCTGTTAGAAGCTAATCTTTCAGTTTCATGCAGACTCGAAAATGTAGTCAATGACTTTAGTCCTGAAAGTTCTTTCCAGATACTGATCTTTACTTCAACTAAAAAAGGTTTTTTTAATAAGGTTCGCATAGCATTTTATACAGACATACATGTGTATTTTAATGAAAATGCTATCACCTTAATGTTGTTATTGCTGGAAGAAAATGCTGCCACACACACACACACACACACACACACACACACACATGCTGCCACACACACACACACACGCTGCCACACATACACATACACACATTTTTTTTCATAGTCACATATTTTTCATAATCTCTTTTCATAAAAGAGAGAGAGAGAGATAAACAGGGACAAAGAGATAGAAATATAACATCCAGGCTCTGAACCACATCTAAATAAGAGTGTTTAGATAATTTTCCATTGGAAAAAAAAAAAAAACTTGGTTAATAAACAATCTCTAAAATGTACTTATCTGTGTTTCAAAATGCTGATTCAAAAGAGAATATATTTACCCAAATGATATGAGTTAATCCCCTCTGCTCTTAAACTGTGGATAAGTGCAAACATGATAAACTACATCTGTGTTATCTCTGATATAAGAAATCAATTGGGGCCATTGATTTATCCTTTGACCTTGTATCTTTTTTTTCACTCTGACCCAAAAATAGAAGTCACCCTGTGACCTTATGATTTGATTACATCCTCAGGCAGATCTCCTGAGTGAATAATAATTCCTGGGGAAGAACAGCTAGAAATAAAATGGGAGATCCGGTTGTTGCCTAAAAATCTGGGCAAGACCAACCCACGCACAACATTGCTTTCTATACTTTGATTTTTATCTTCTAGCATCCCACTGTCACATGCTAGGAAATGGAATCTATACCATGAGCACAGAAACTGTTATCATGGAGATGTGGGACTATCTTCCAAGGTCATCAACCTTTCACACCTCCCTTTATCTTACACCTGGAGCTGCTTTTCTTTGCTTTTTCCTTTCAAAGCTGCTCATACTGTTACTTAATGTAGTATTCATCTCAACTAAATGGAGAGTAAAGAACACCAGGGTATTTTTCCTATCTCTATGCCCTCTATCCCAATCCAGCATGCTATTATGAGGAAAAGATCAAGTGAGAAAACAACTACAGTTTTTGGTTTACAGTTCTTTGAGAAAATAATTCAAATGACATCTTTACGTTTTACTAACACAGTCATTGGAAAGCAGTGTACAATATGTAAAATTACCATCATTACCAATCATCCCTTATTTAAACCCATAATTTATTAATTATTTTTTATCTTATATGAGTAGAATGTTGTAATATAAAATAAACCGTCATCAGTAAAATGTCAGAAAACCACATCCAAAACAATCAGCAATTTTATGAGCGAGAATTGTTCTACAGTCAGTGATCAGAACTACTTAAGATTTTAGGTCCTGCATATGTACTGTCTGCTGACAAGCTATGCAATTATAAAGATATTCTTCATGTCAATGTCTTGAAAGTTCCTAATGAAAGTTGTACAATGTAACTAGGAGGCTCCAAATACTGTTAAACTCTACAAACGCTCTGTCTGTTTTATCATTTTCTTCAGTGAACAGGTACATTTTTAAGGCACCGAAGTGTCAACAAGTGTATCTAATAGAGCCTTGAGCTTCAGTGATTTCATAAAAGAGGAACTTGCCAACGAATTTAGGAAACTCACATTATATATTCAGGTTAGATTCACAAATTCAATGTTGCATGGCAAGAAGTCTATGCTCATTTCTTGGTATCATGAATTGCAATTTTTCCCCCAATTCAGAGAACCAAACCTAAACCTTCATAAATGAATGAACAACTCAAAGGTAGCTCATATTGTAGGAGTCTTAGAGAAGGAATTTATCATGTACTCAGTTTAAAGCGTTCAGTTATGACAGCCATGAAAACGATCTACGTCCAATCTATCCTGATATAGAATCAAGTTGCTCAAAATAAATTTGATGTACAATTTATAGTAAAAATATATCTCAAACTCTTTATATATACATACATACACACACACGCACACATACACTCACACATATATACACGTATGTAAGATTTTTTTTTCCTTTTTAATTTACATGGTAATTTCTGTTAGGGGAAAAATATATTAAGTGACATACTTGCAACCTTTCAAAGCCTACTGCTCTATAAAGCTAAGAATTAGAGTCAAATTTTGAATCATTGAGAACAGGGAATTTTGCCTTGCCAGTTTGCATAATCTCAGTACTACATGACATATGGTAGGTAGCAAACATAAATTTGTCAAGTAAAAAAACAAATCTGTCACATGGAAACATAAATAGATAAATAAATAAATAAATAATTTTGTCAAATGAGACTGAATTGGAAATATTAAGATTTGGAAGTCATTGGAGAAAACATATGTTTTTCCAAGGTTAACAAAATTATTTCAGTTAATAATTTGAGGAAATAATTTACTAAGCCAATTAAGACATATATCTAAGATAAGAGTATTAAAATATATATACCTATATATTTTGATGATGAATGAAAAAATTACAACACAAAAGGATTACAATTCATGGTATTTTCAAAAATTACTCAGGTATCTCATCATTTTAAAAATATTTATTAAATTAATTTCAGAAATTTTTATATGATCGGATATGTAATTCAGGTCAGATATTTTATAATAAATCCCAAACGCATTTTAGCACTCGCTAAATTAAAAGTAATGATAATATCATGTATTGTTTTCTCTCACAACAAATTCTTTATTCCTTAAGCTGTTCCTCTTAGTCTGTTTGCAGGGCAATTTTCTGTTATTCTTTACATTTGAAACAGAGCTGTTTGTCTTTGGAATTGAAAACTTTAAAGTCTGCAGCGCACAAAGTGAAGCGGAGATGGGTCAGTGGGTTAAACATATTTTCCTTTACAGTCTACACTTCTGGGTTTGAACTGCATACTTTCATATCTTATGTAGATAAAATGAGCCAACACCTACTTCAGGTTAAGCTGTGTAAAAAGTGCTCTGAAGGTCGCATCTCTGCTTCTGAACTGCCCCTCCAGGTGGGAGCTAAGAGAAGCCTTCCTATCTCCTCAGACAATGTACTGTTCTTCTTTTCAAAGGAAGAGTAGGGGGAAAATCTGGGCATTGCTTCTTTCCTAAAGTTGGACTTTAAAAACCCACGGGATGAGGAGTAATTGATTCATTTCTTGTGGAAGCAACATTTATAACATTGACAAGTTACTTAAATTTTGGATGTTCTTTCCATGCAAATTGAAACACTGCTCTATACTGTCCCTCTTACTGTTTCTGTATACCTCATCTGACTAGTTGCAGGTCCTTGAGCTGAGCTGTTGGACAATTTGGGCTTGAATGCTCCAAGTGTAAATTTCCTTCTAGTCTTAAAATGATATAATTCTTATTTTTTGATGTTTAAAATCCTAAATCTAAAATTTTAGCCTTCTAAAAAATATCTGCACACTGACAGTAGAAAAATTAAAATGTAGATGGCACTTCATGTTTGCAAATAGTCACAAGTCCACTCAGACAAGTAATGATTTATGTTTTAAGAATAGGGAGGAAAAGACGCCTTGAGAATACAACCATGGACACAGCACCATCGCTAACTCCATGCAAAGAGCTGAGTTGGCACAGCATCTTCAAAACTCTGCAGGGAGGGGAGCTGTCACAGCGGAAGACGAAGCTGGTGTCTGGCTGGGGAACAGAAACTCAGCAACATTGAAAATAGTGTAAAGTATGGATACATTGACAGGCATGAGAGATTCATGCCAGTCGAGAAGGACTGCAGGAATCCAAAGTGGCTTTTGGCAATGACCAGTCATTTATGCATAATTAATGCTGAATAAATATTTATTAAATGAGTGAATAGCTTTAAAGGTGTATCATGCATAAGTCACGTGAATGAATACTTAAAACAAGTATGCATAAATTATTCTAGAACTATGGGTAGGTATTGTGGAGAAAGATCCAGGTTAACTGAAGATAAGATGTATTTCCAGAGGTGACTCTTGAGTTAACTTTTAAATGATGAGTGCACTGTAAGTTACTGAAGGCAGGACTGAGGTTCATTTATCCCTGTGTCTACTGGGTAGTTCGGAAGTACTAGCTGAATAAGAGAAAAGGAAGAGAGTGAGGCAAAAGCCAAGTCTAGAGTTTGTTATGGAATAACCGGTTCAATGCTAAGACATTTGATATTATACTGTGGCTGATAGGAGAAATACAAGGGCATGAAGCTGAGCAATAAAACACTTTCACTTTTCACCCGGTAGAAAGGTAGAAGGTGACTCAGTGGGCTGGGACTCAGCGGAAGGGAGTCTAGTAAGGAAACTCTTGTGCTAATCCAGATAGGAGGATGAAGATCTGATAACCAACAGCAAACTCTCCTAGGTTTTCATGGGTCATTACCCTAAGTGATAAACTGTGAAGTTTACCTGCGTAACATTGCAGTGAAACAAATCTTTTTTGGCGATGTATATAGGAGTTATTTTACTTTAAGAAACATCAGCCCCCAGATTTCCTTCCATTAGAATGTACACCTCCTATTACTTTCAGAAAGCAGTTAGTGTTTATTTGTATGGTGCTTATTTATAGGTCTGCCTATTTGCTTGAGATGGGGAGGAGAAGAAAGCTTCACTTAACTTAAAGATTGGGACTAACAAATATTCCGATGTTTTGTGGTCTTTTCTTAATGGTCTGCCATAATCAATTACATAAAAAACTACGACGACATAACCATTTGCCCATAACAGAATTAAGTATGCTTATTTATTGGTGGCTTGGGCGTATTTGCATTCACATCTTCTTTGCAAACTATGGAAAAAGGACTGAGAATTTTTTAAATTTCTATCTCATTTAAAATACATTAAAGGGCCATCATCTTTACGATGTCAACTGCCCTCTTTCTAACTTGATGTTTGATCTAAATATAAAATGTTCTAATTAATATACAAGTTTGAGAAATGGAGCAGAAAAAGGAATGGAACAGATGATGATGTTTCCTTAATGAATACATACTACTTTTTAAATGAATAAAAAGGACAATTATATATGGCAGAGGTCATAGAAGAGTTACTTTTAAATAAATGTAGCTGTCTGACAGCAAGAAGATAAAAGGAAACTATTCTATACTGAATAAAGTTGAATTATTGTAATATATGTCAATTATCAGAGCGTGGGCATATATATTTAAGTAACTCTACCAGTCTACTGATAAGAAAGGAATTCCAAAAGTGGCAGGGTTCAGGGGAATATCCTTGCAAAACAATATTTGTCATATACAATGTTCTTTCTGTGCATTTGTTTGTTTGTACAGTTTTGCATCTTAAAAGAGAAAAACATGATATTAGTTATCATATATGAGAAAAACTTCAAATCTAATGAAGCATTCAATAAAACTCTAAATTTAACTGTTAGGGCTTAAAGGATGGGCAAAGGTAAAGGATACTTTATTAGTCTTTCCATTCAGTACACAATTAATGGATATTCTTGTGTGTTGCTTGTGGGCATTTTCAAGAATCTGATGTTCCCTTATAGAGTGACTCTACAAAAAATAAATCTATAGAAAGTTTGAAATAAATAGGACTGAACTTATATAGTACCCAGAGAACATATTCACATAATGAGAAAACTATTCTATATTAGCAAAATACTGTCCTCCTTAAACCAAAAAGTCATTAGGCACTTGATAATTATGGAGGAAAATATGAGGTAAAAGTTTGTGCACTAAAAGAAATACTCTTATGTTATCTTTTCCATGGTGTATTTATGTTAGCTCTAGACTCTCATTCACACTATCAGCTATTTATCTATCAAACATTTAAAAAATTTTCTACCAAGTGAAAAGAATTCTTCTAGTATAGTCTGACTCAAGTACACATTGTGAAATGAGGACAAAAATAAATATAATTTATTTTCTCAAAGAAGATTTAAATCTATTGAGGAAGCCATAAATAAACAAAAGTATTTGAAGAAAGTATGGATAGAGGATTGAATTTTTGTTTTTTATGCACCTAACATGTTTAAGGGTGTAAAGCTCATATAATGGAGAGGAGGGGTTAAGGAAAGGAATACTAAGAATCAGAAGCACCCTGAGAACTTGAGCAAAGACACATACCAAGAACTTCCTGTCTCTCACGGGCTATCACAAGATTAGAGGAGCCATCCAGGGAGATGGGTGATAATTCTGATTGTCATAGAGTTCCTCTCAACTCCCTCTTCACAGATAACCATGTTACTACAATGTAAGTTCTTCAAAGACAAGACCTTTGTCTTAGTCACATATTTATTCCCAAGAGCCTAACGCTTCCTTAGGATAGGTGATGAACTGGCTCGACAGAATATGTGACGAACCCATGCCGAAGATCTGAGTTAAGGCTCACTTTACGCAAAATTTAATTACCATTCGCTGTGACTCTCACAATGATCCCAAATGTCACAAATACTCATCAGCACCAGTCATTACAATCTGTAATAGTGTCTGCTTCCTATCCATGATCCTAAATGAATGAATGAACAGATGAACAAAGAAACAAATAAAATAAAAAGTTACTGATGTGAAATAAATGCTACAGCATACAGCAGGCTTTGTATAGTTAAATAATGAATTTATGAAATAATCAATTTTTTAGAAAAGAAAAATGAGATAAAATCAAGGTATAGAATTATACTAAAATAATAGTAATGTATATTTAATATCATACAATCCTAGTTATTCAAAACTGCAAAATACTCTGAGCTTCATTTTATAAAATAGTACACTGAGATTCCAAAAAGTTATATGATTTTCCTGACATTATAAAATACATGATAGGCAAAATTAGGATTGGAAGAAATGAGGCTACCACCCACCATATCCCATGCTTTAAATAAAAATCTGGAGTGAGGAGTATAGCAGTAAGAAAGTAACTCTGTAAGATTAGATGAAATGTATAAATTAAGGATAAATTCTCCGTAGAAAGTACAGAATGTTTTTGGTCGATATTTCTTGAATTATTTTAAGAAGACTCAATAAATGCACTTGCAAATTCTACTGTGGAATGATTACAACTTCGTTTTATAAGTAAAAGATCCTTGGGTTTAGGTTTATACAGGTGAAGAGCACAAAAGACCTTGGAGACTTAAAAGTATTCTGATTTACTTAGGACTTGGTTTTTCTATTTAAAACATCTATATCTGCATTAGATTTTCCTTTCTCTTTTGTTGATTTTCACAAATATGTAAATTGAGCTATCCTCATTGAATGTAAAAGAAGAAAACAGGAAAGTTTACAGGTCACATTTAAGTGAATTTTAAATTGAATTTTGGTTACATAAAATTTTAAATATATAAGAAAATAAAATTTTAGAACCTACTAAAAAAGTTTAAAAACTAAGACCAATGCATTACCTATGTCAATCACCAAACCATAGCTAATATTTATTGAAATCTTTGAGATTAATTTTATAGCAAATGAGAGTGCAATTTTCAATCCACTAAACACAACAAACTTACAAAAAAAGAAAAGAAAAGAAAAGAAATAATGAAAGTGGCATGTAGTTTGCTGATACCATCCACCCAGACAAAATAATTTTTAATTGCATGCTGTGAGATTTGTTGATTATGCTGCCAAGGGATAAGGCAGTACTCATCTCACCACTCATTAAGACAGTAGCTTTTTACTGAGCTATGCAGTGGGAAAAACTTGGAATTAGGCACACCTGTAATTGAATCCTGGTACTACTACATGCAAATAAGGGACCCTGGACAAGGGTCTATCACTGGAAGAAGTACACAATGTCATAGGTCATCTAAACAAAAATTGGATTTAGAAAACGTATTATCCTATCTTCATGTTTATCCTTCTTATCCTTCTTATTATCCTTCTTCATGAAGTCTATCCATTTTATTTCTAATAATCAGCTAAAAATACATGTCTCTCAAGATACAGCTTTGCTTACCAATGCCAGGATGAAACCTCTTGATATATACAATGAGCATCAGTCCTAGGCAAGGAGGCATTATTTATTAGTCAAACAGTATTAAAAGATATTCTTAAAATCTTTTCAAGTAAATTGGGATGTCTGAGTGGCTCAGTTGATTGTCTCCCTCTGGCTTAGGTCATGATTCCAGAGTTTGCTCAGTGGGGAGCCTGCTTCTCTCTCTTCCTGCCACTCCCCCTGCTGGTGCTCTCTCTTTCTCTCTGACAAATAAATAAATGAAATTAAAAAAAATATTTACAAATAAATCTTAATCCAAGGCAATGTGTAAATAACAGATCACTTCTATACAATAAATTCCTAAGGGCAAAAACATATGACCATCACTTATTCATAGTAGTTGCTCTCTAGTTATGGCTGTCCTTATTGAAAAGAGTCATACTATATCCAGACAAGTTATAAATTTATATTTGCAGTAATGACCAGCAAGATTGACAGAAACAGCCCAGTCATAATTATTGGGTTTCCACCTGCCCTGGAAACAAACTCATGGAATATCTATTCTCCAGGCAAACCCATAATCAAATGGGACTATAAGGTTGCTGAAGGACTTGGCAAATAATTGACTGAATCTCAAGTAAATTTGTGTGGAAAAAGCACAGTCTTAACAATCATTATAAAGCAAATACCATAAAAGTAAGTGTCTGATTTCAGCTGCTCAACTTGAGAGGATAGTATTAGAGAAAAAGCAAAAAAAGCCAAGCCAATGGGTCCCAAGCCTCTTTGCTCAGTGATTTCAATTCTTTTGTGTTTTAGCAGTTAAGAAGACCTCACAAGGGACGGACTGTTTTAGTGTAATCTAACAGACTGTAATAAGGAATTTCAGTGGAGGACTGAATGCAATAGGGAATTCTTTGAAGGACTAACAGAAAAAGAAAAAAAAAAAAGACATGGCTTCCTCACATCACTTCAAATATGTAGGGAAATCATGGGTGTGTGAAAGTACTTCAGTGATCTAGTGCAATGCTATGACTACGTGGACACACATCCTACTGGCTTAACCCTAGCACTGCTTGTGTCTTGAAACATAACCATGGAAGGGTGAGGAGACATGTACACTAGTGCCTTCTAACAAATATAATTTGTAGTATGATAAACCCCTCTTCCTTATCGAGATCACTTCAGATTTTTCATACCACTTAAAGTCTTGGATAAGATCATTCCATTTGCATTTCCACATGACTTTATCTGGCTAACTCTTACTGTGCCTTCTAGATTTGGATCACTTAATCCACACTTCCAGTGTGCCTCCCCCCAGCTACTGACACAGGACTTCCTGACCCTCTGGGTTTCTGAGCATCCTGTGCATATCCTGGTTTTTATCACTTATCAGTTGTGGCAAAAGCTGTTAGTTTCCTATTAGAAGGGACTGACCCCCTCCTTTCCTAAGAGAACTAGCATATTTCTCAGAATGTCAAAATGCCCAGCCTAGAAAGTGACTGAGAGGCATAAACCAATTATTCAAATATTAGTTTCCACTTGATACTCAACTTTCCAACCTTAACTTGCCAAAGGGGATGGCCACATGACACTATCCTGGGCAGGAACACATTAAGAGAAGTCTCTTGGAAGGTTGCTAAGAAAACTTATCCTTCTTGTTTTAAAAATTAATTAATAAATAAGTCAAATCTTTAGTGCAGACTGATTTCTGCCTTAGAAGACAGAGTTAATATGTGAAATTTGGATCTAGTACAACCATACAGAAGCAAACAAAAGGAAACAAAAGGTGACATAGTAGAAAAATAGGAAACACTCAGCCCTTGATGACATCATTAAACTGCCATTAAGCCAACTCAGAAACAGTATAATCAGAGGTCTTATTAAGTAAACAAGAAATGTCTTTATGGTTCAGAGAAATCTGATTTAATTTATTTGCATATATTTCATGAATAAGAGAAACATTGAATTTAAAACTTACATAAAAACTTGTTCATTAACATATCCAATATCTATGTTATTATTATTATTATACTATTACTGGTTACATAAAGTAAATGCCAATATGGCTTGGACTAAAGATTTATATCCATCCTCCTAATTTAAGACTTTGAAGCCATAATGATCACAATCTGATTGTTGATTGACCTGGATATTTGATTTATTAAATCATCTTAATGGATGCAGCAGAGATGCCACTATTAATTTTGTTATAAATTCAAATTCTTATTAGTGCTGACGTGCCACTTAAATGTGTAATACGTTAAATTTACCTCTGCTGAAAACTTCTGTTTCTCAGCATTTTAAACTGAAATAATGCCGACTCTTAACTTAGTCATGCAAAATGTACTCAACATAATGGTAAACAATGAAAAATAATAGTTATTAGTCACATGGATATGATAAGGTCAGAGATAATAAGGAAAAGTTAATCTACATTATGCCCTTATGTGTCTTAAATCATCTTTCCAAATGCCAGGTATTTATTTTTATCAAAAGGTGATGACAGCTGACTAAAATCATACTACTGCTAATACCACTTCATGAAATAAATATGAATGTCTCTTTCTCTAAATATCATTTAACAAATAAAGCACACTGTCCTCAGGCTAAAAGACTTTTAGAGATATGGCAAGTGTATTAAAGAACAAGGAAAAATGCTGGAGAAAAACTGGTAACTCTTAAGAGAAACTAGGACAGAAAAGGCTGGTAAAACCACTTCGACTTAAGGTGTACAATCACAATTTCACCAATAATGACAAGTAATCAAAACATACCTGCAGCTTTACACAAATTATGTATATCTTTACAGTTACATTGTGGCTTGGTAAATCACTACCCCTGACTAGACTGACTGATTCTCAAATTACTTGGTCTCAGGAGCTCCGTATACTCTTAA
Source organism: Nasua narica (assembly GCA_028533885.1). Classification (NCBI taxonomy): domain Eukaryota; kingdom Metazoa; phylum Chordata; class Mammalia; order Carnivora; family Procyonidae; genus Nasua; species Nasua narica. The sequence goes on along the minus strand of CM052810.1, from coordinate 35,329,416 downwards.
ATGGTACTGAGGACCCTAATGAGCTTCTGTTTACATGAGGTATAATTATCGATATTTACCATATTAGAAATCAGAAACATTCAAAACAGGAATCCCAAGCATGTACCCCATTAGTGATCAGGGCAATACAGCCATCAGACACGATATACCGTCTTTGGCGACCTCCTCTCCATGTGAGAAAACGATGGTGGAAAAGGCAGACTGTCTAAGTATTACTGACAAAACAGTCCTTATCCTTCAGAAACCCTGGAGTCCCCAGCCTTTACTCTGATAACCGCTGGCCTATGGTAACCGAGGAAAAGTTGGAGCAAAATGAATAGACCAAAGTTGCTGGGGGGTACACTGTTCTTCAGGCAAGTATTCAAAAAGAACAATTGATTGAAGGAAGACAAATAAAGGCAGGTAGTTTACTGAAAAGCCTGCAACATGGAAAATGCTTTTTCTAACTCAGTTTGTAGCTGGCAGTGTTTATGGGTACATTAACTATCATGAAAACTGCTAGACGGCTCCACTATCTAAAAGTAGAATATCTGATAAAATTTAAGACTTGCCTTGAAGTCAATTTTATCTCACAGAAAGTAGAAATAAATAGAGGCACCACTTCCTCCTGGCTTAATTCGGATAAATAAGGAAAAACTGGTGCTTGTTTATGTGTAAGTGGTAGAAATCCTCAGAAGACATGAACTGCTCATATTTTAAATAATAAAGAAAAGAAACTATAGTCAGGCAGGAATTTTAGATGAGCAGAGTCCAATACTTCTACAAAAAGACACTTAGGATTTTATTGCTAGAACTTCTGAAAAGTAGGACTAATAAGAAGGTGGGGGGGGGGGAGCCTAAAAATGGAAATGCAGTAATATAACTACATAGAAAGCTAATAAGAAGTGGGAGTAAAATTCTTCTAAGGAAACCAGGTTGAGAAAGAAATTATCTCAGAACTGTGAATAAATAAAATGAAATAATGAATGAAACAAGCCAAAAAAAAAAAGTAATAGAGGGAAGGAAAAGAGAATAAATGGAATTATGGGTCAGGGCAAGAATCATTCAACTTAAATACATCATTGAAATTTACAACGTAATTGTAAGCTTCATAATTGGCCTATGCTGTTTTAATAAAGAATTTTTTTGTGTGGGAGGATTTAAAGAATTTTTAAATATTTTTACTTGCATGTAAATGACCTTCCCCTGCCTTTCTACTTTGAGTTAAGTTACTGTCAGGTTAAGATATATTTTCTATCAATTATGACTTTTATGTGAATTTTAAGGTAAATTATTGAAATATTCCTGCTTATAACTATAATACTATAAAACCGGATTTATAGTCCACTCTTTCCTTTTGTTTATAGCTTGCCTGTTATTTAAATGCTGTATCTGTAACAAAAATATTATTTTAAAAGACATCACCTATCACCAGTATCACAGATACCTCGTAAAGATGGACAACCAATTTCAGCAAATTCACTGATTCCAAAAAGATCTTAAAACTCAGTAAAATCTGAGGGAAATCATAATAACTATATTATGTTTTCTTTCTATTTGCTCTATTTTCTTTCCTTTCTTTCTCCCCCACCCCTGAGTTCAGTCACCTACTGAACACTCCGTTTATCTCTTCACTTCTCTTCATTATTCTTTTATAAAAGATTTAACCTAGCAATCAATTTCTAAGATGTCAGAAGCAATAAGAAACTGCCTCAAATAACTAGTGGTTGCTGTGATAGCCAAATTTGCATTACAGTTTACAAATACCTCTTCCTTTGCAGGGATACTTAGCTATGATTCAACAAACCATTTACAGAGCACATTTCCTCCCAAATACATGGGGTATATAGAGTTGGGCACCAACCAAAGGACTTGCGGGGGGGAAAAAAGGGGGGGGGGATTAAGTGTTTTTGCACTTAACAGAACAGAAAATAGATAATTTAAATGTGATAAGAAGGTGCCATTTACTCCTCTCCTTCTGGTCTGAAGCAGGAAAGGTGGAAATCGCTATCACACAGTATAGCAGGGGACTGAGTACCAGCTGAGCTGCGGTCATAGTGGAGGGATGTTACTCTGGCCTTGAGGGGGAAATGTTTATGTGTCCACTTATTGGGGCAAAGAATATTTCTCCCTTTTATGCTTAGCATTTTCCTAATCTAACAGAAAATCTAAACCTTGGACTCTTGTGAACAGAAGGACCATACATCTTAGTGTCTCCAGGATGGGGCTGGTGCACAACTGTTAGCCCAGAATAATTACCACTAGTGCGCCTGTGTAGTCTCCACAATGTCCTAGGTGGGGAGATAAACTACGTGGAGACCTTACGTATTAGGGCACAGATCTGGAATGGAATCAATCAGGAAAGAGGTGATTCTAGAAAGAGATTATCTTAATGGTGGATGGCCAAAATCTGCTCCAAGGTTCTATATAGCCAGAGTGCTGTTTTTATAAGGAGGTTTGCTGACAGCTTTGCTGCTTTCAGAATACAGGCTTGGGGACAGCGAAAGGTAAAATTCATTTCTCTCCCAAACAGGAAAAAAAGGGAAGGATGGCTGCTTCAACCAGTGCAAACCTCGGATTAAGGATCAGATGAACACGGTAGAAAACATGTGGGCTTTGGCATCAGATGAACATGGTTCATGTCTTTGTTCAAGGCGGCGACTTTTCCTCAGACTCTTGCCTTACAACCCAGATTCTTCAGCTATAAAACAGAATAACTGTATACCCCTCGAGGGTTGGCTGCAAAGTTTGTCAACAATATTTGTGACCGATGCAGTTAATGTACAAATGCTATTATTATTAGAATCTTAGCACACATCAAACACTACTGGTACTAATATTTATTATACACTTCCGAAAGCTAAGTCGTGTCTTAGGCTCTTCGCTTTTATTATGTAACATAAACCCTGAAAAAGTAATTATTATTTACCCATGAGCACACTGAGACAAAGACAATTTCCAACACATTTCCATCTTCACAGGACTAATAATTGGCAAAGTTATGATCACAGTTTAAGTCGATTAAAAGCCAAAGTTATATCCTTAATCTTTGAATTACTTAGAATTTACATCCTTTCAGGAGGACTATATGGTTTTATTCACCACTGTGTATCATCGGTGTCTGGCATAGTGCAAAAACAAAGCCGAAACAGAACCAACAAATAAAAACCAACCACATCAGCATTAACGACAGCCAAATACACGGATATAATATCTACAAATGCCACAGAGTTGTAGATTCTTACATTTTTCATCTAATATTACCAATTTTTAGTTTAAAATATATACGAGATTTTTAACTACCGAGAAATGTCTATTTTCCATGATTCAGCAAAACCACAGACAGTGGTTTAGAAAGAAGCACCCAAGAGGCGACTAAAGAAAAAGCCATGCCTTACCCAAGCAGAGTTTATATGATCCTCTCAGAAACAAGGCACAGATCTCACTTAGAGCCCAAAAGACCCACTTGAAAAGCATTAGAAGGTAAACCTTTCCACTGGAGCAATGTCCTCCTATTAAACGACTTCCATCATTTCTCCTCAGAGATGGGGAACTTTTCAAAGTTTAAAGTGCTAGTAATACTAACAAAGCGAGGAAAAAAGCAGCAACAAATATGCTTGGGCGTAAATATATCTGAGAGAGGAAAACAGCACAAGAAACAGCTTAGGAATTCTGCCCGACAAAATCTCTTTCTTCTAATCTATGTTCTCTCTCGCATGCTAAACACTGTGTTCAATAAGGGACATGGGTTTGGACTCACTAATAGAGAGACGGGCTTTATCACTTCAAATGTATTTATTCCAGGACACTGTACAGAGAGGGGAGCTTGATCGTGTGGCCTGTCCTTGGGTAGCATTTATCTAACTCGGAACCATGGAGGGATTTTTTTTTTTTTTTTAATGCTGCTGCTTTAAGTGGGCTTTCTGTGTAGTAAAACATAATTTAGAACATTTCAACAAATCACATCTTAAATATTTCACTGTAGCACCTACAACATTCATGGGAAAACTGTTTTCATTTGATCTCACTCCAAAGTATTAGAAATACAACCTATGGTCAACACCAAGTTTTAACATGAAAGCTTACTATGTTGAAAGCATTTAACATAAAAAGCTGCAATCCGTCAGTTTTGGTATTCTGGAGATTCTTGACAGTTTAAAATAAAACACCATTCATTTGTAGCCACTGAAACAAAAGTCCCTTAGATGGCCCCTTTTATGTTAAGTGCGATATACCTATTTAGTGAAATTTTATCTGTCATCTATTGTATTTCAGTATTTAAAATATTGTTAAATAAAATAAAGTCAGGTTCACTATACCACAATCGATTATATAATGGAGAAAGACAATTCATACTTTAGGCAAAGTTCAAGTGAAAATATCCAGAACTGAAATGAATCCTTTATTGGCAAGGGTCACTTTTGAAGGTCAGAGAATCAGCAAGAAACAGGGTATGGCTAATTATGAATTGTCTGCATTTGCCATTTTCTTGACAGGGACTACAGAATTTAAAATGTTGGTAAATATTACAAAAAGAATTATTTTCTTCTGGATATATATTAGCATACATGGGAGAAGTAAGAAAATAATAGGAAAACACATGGATACAGTTTTGGCTTATGTTCTCTAAAACTCTGGAAAGGGAAAAGCATAATTGTGACTGCTGGTTTTAATTTCTTTTACTTTAGGTAAATAGTAGAACCTACTTGAAACATTTGGATATGTCCTTGTGAATGTCTACTTGCTCTGAGTCTTGAATAACCACATACAAATGCATACATTGTTCTTCTTTCCCTCCTCCCTCCCAACCCCAATCTTTTTTCCTCTTCCTTTTCTTCTTCCTTTTCTCTGTTTTTCAAATAGCAATTATGGAGGTCATGCACACTAAATCATTGAATAGGTTCAGGTTAAATGGCATTAAGTAGCAAACTTTTTCCTGCTTCAACATGACTATTTCTGTTTCAGTTGATAAATTTTAGCCTCGGAGGTTTTCTGCGGGAAAAAAGTATGAACTGACATGTAAGGAAGAAAATCTTCCTACTCCAAAATTTATAGAAACATATTTAAGAGATTCTGTGAAGTAAAGCAGACAGTACAGAAATTCTTTATATGTAAGGATTAGGTAATATAATGGAAGAAAGACAGGCAGGAATAGGATGGGAGGCGAGGGAGAGAGGGGAAGAGATTAAAATGAGGATGAGCACATGTGGGACCAGAGAGATTTAATGCTTGAATACCACACAGACTTTGATAAATGAAGAAAAGAAGCCAGGAAGCCAAGAAAATACCATAAATATGAGAAAATATATACAGGGTTTATAATAATTTTTTATGTATTTCAACAGAAAACATCTCTAACATTATGTTGCCTTCCTATGAATTCCATGGTCTTTAAAAATATGATTCAGTATTTGCTGCATTTCAAAATCTAGCTTCATATATCAGATTTAAGTACTTACGTATTGCATTAATTATTTTCACCATTTTTTTTCCTATTAAGGCATATTCTGCAATGGCAAACTCTACAATACCAGGAATTCTATTCCACAGTTGGGCATACCCCGAACAGTAGAGTTTCCAGCATGTTCTACATTTGAACATCACGACAAATTCTTTGGCTCCAGAATTTCTGTTTTTTTTTTTTTTTCATAGATGTTCCTTTAATTTGTAGCCAGCACCAAAGCTAGTTTTCTTTAATATATCCATCCTGAAAATTGCCATCCACTAGATTAAGCAATCCAGGTATTGTAATAACATTGAAGTCTAGACCTAGGTTCCCAAATGATCCATATATTCAAGATCATTCCATTTTTACTGCTGAATCATGAATGTGAGATGGGAAGCAGGACATGGTTGGGCCATCTGTGCTTCCATCTATGGCATTCAGCAACGTCAGTATCTAGTAAGTGAGTTAGTCCCACTGGTCTAAGTACAACCTACCCTGCCCCAAATCCCTGGTAGACACATATGCCTACTCCATATTCTGAAAAGTTAAACCTGGCAATCCTATTTTAAGGTTCCCAGTAGTCATCTAACAGCAGTGAGAAGCAGCAGCAGGAAAGAATGAGCTTTGTCTGCCTTTCCCCTCTCCTAAGCAGATGGTTGGCTAAAACTCACTTCACATGGGAAATCAATTTTAGATTTTTTAACTTGTATATCAAGTAATAAACTACAACTGCCAAATATGAGAAAAGTAGCCTCTGCATTTATTTTTATCTCTAATGATAATAATGAAAATATGAAAAATAAAATTATATTTCTGAAATCATTAATTCTTTTTAAAAAAAGGAAAAAAGATCAATGGCATTAAAAGAATGACATTTTTAGGAAAGCTACAATGTCGAAATGTGTTCTCCACAGGAGATTTAACATAGTTTTACAATGCTCAAACCATAGCGTGTTCATACCTTTGGGAACAGTGTAGAATAGGAAATTAGATATAATCCCATAAGTAATGCTAAATATTCCTTAGTGGTCACTGGAAACTGTAATTTGTGCCAATGTCACTTTCTAATTATTCTGCTTAGTTATTATGGCCACTTTCAAGGCCAGATGTTCCTGTTCACAATGAATGACTTCTGGTGTTCCAGAAAAGTGGACAAACCAGAAATTTGGAAACTTGCCAGCCACTGTAGTCATACCTACACCTCTTGGTAAGAAGTGTAGTTCCTTAGGACAGAAATGTTGCTGAGCGTGGGGAGGTAAGGAGGGAAGGGAGAAGCTGAGTATCACTCCTTGCATGGTGCCTTCTGAATAAATTATGACATACAATTCTTTGTGGCCCACAGGCTTAGTATCAATGGCTTTAATGGAAGACAAAATACTATATTTTTTTTATTTTTCCTAAACAAGACAAAAGATTTTAGTAATTTAATTTTTTTTCCTGCTTCTGTTGCCAAACATCTGTAAAAACTTTGACCAAGTAATGGGCTATATGAACACTAAGATGGTCTAAAACTCACAAGTTTGCCCCCAAGACAATGGAATACCTAACTTGTACCAGAGTTCTTCAAGCAAATTTAATACTTGCTCTGTTAGTCCTTTAAGTGAAATTTAAAAGAAATACTTCATCAGTCATTCATTTTCCCTTTTGATTTTGCTTCTTAAATGTCCCAAACCTGTATTATTACTTATATGATTGGTATATGTATATATATAATATATACATATTATATATATATATATATATTTTTTTTTTGGTTGGTATTCTTTGGTCATGTCACTGGGAAGAAATATTTTGACCTTCTTAATGACAAGAAAATTCTTCTACACAAAGGCTGACATTCAATCTTTCCTGGAAGAAACTGGAAGAATTGGATAATCACTTCTTGGTGCAGTGATTTAAAGAAATATCATTTATCTTTGCCTAAAATGTTACAGAAAAATTCCTGAAATGTTATTATAATTTTGAAAATCTGGCTTGCTACATGCTTGATTCTGATTGGTGAAGATGGACAGATAAGTAGATAGGTAGGTAGATACATAGAAGATAGATAGATACACAGATAGATAGATATCCTAAAATAAATACCTTGGAAGCAGGAAGGAAGAGAAATTTACACTGTGCACATACAGGAAATGGTTTCTCTTCTGAAATGTGTACAATTTTTACTCATATAAGGTCAATCTTTTCCAAATGGTTTTATTTCACTATCGATCTAGACACATACTTATACAATGTGGCAATGTACACCAAAATCCAGTATCATTCCCTAGAATGGGGGGCTTCTCCCAGAGAAATAGAAGTATCGTCCTGCAGATATTTTCAAATAGTACTCCTCATTTAAAAACAATAAACAAATTCCATAATCTACATAGGGACCACAAGAACATATATCAAATAATTCTCTGCTGTTGAACTTTTCCTGGGGGAACTTACAATACTTGAGAACTCTCAAGACCATTTTGATAGCAGATATGAATGGTTGGGACCCTGTTCAAGTTACATCCAAAACTCAGAGTTACAGTCTAATCAGAAGGGTACCACTAACAGGCCCTTTGCTTATTAGCATCAGTGTAGCCCAGGCAAAAAGGCAGAAGGATTTTTCTTTAATGCACCATTCTTTGGAAAGAAGATTTCATTTATTTTGTTACAACATTCATTATACAACTACTATAGCTATTGTTTATTTATATATAAATTAAATCTTCTCTTCTGCAATTTTAAGCGTTACTTTTTCCCTTCAGATATATAATTTGGAGTCCTCAACTTAAGATACAGTCAGATAACTGAACAATGCTATTAAGTTACCTTTTCCCTCCTCAGGCTAAATACCTTTCCATACCAGTCCTGGTGTCCAAACTTGAACTTGCTTTTTGTATTTTAGTTGCTTCCCTTTGGTCCCTGCCCAATTTTTGTCCTTCTGTTAACTGAGTAAAAATAATCTGGCAAGGTGTTGAGTGAACTGGAGGCCGGACGTGGTAAACTGCCCTAGGTGTCTGTTTTACAGGGAGAGCTGAAGGCACTGGTTGAGCTAAACAAACACACACGGGGAATATGTTCATTATTCGTTACACCTATGCATGAAAGGATATTTTCAGTGGAGTCTGCAGAGATTTAGATTAACAAGCTTGTTACTGTTAACAAGCATCATGTGCCTAATTCCAAGTACATTGTTCTGCAAGCTGACACCTACAGGTTTGAGTAGAACTATCACAAGACAAGACATCTTACAAGGAAAAAAATACTAGTGCTTATAATTCATTCCCCATCTCTTCATATCTCACCATCTTTCTGCGTTCCCATTTACTTATGGGCTCAAGGATATAGCTCTTGGCTTTTAAATATTTAAATTGTACTTAACACTCTGAAATCATTGCAACTTAATAGGCTCATGTCATCTAGTGATATGTCCTAGGAACACCCATGTACCTATATGCCACAAATTTAATATAGAAGAAACTGAAAGGATATAGACATTCCTTTGAAATTAAATTATCTTTTCCAAGAATTCTTAGACTGTTCACTATTTTTTTAATTTAAAAGAATCTTTGTTCAGATTGAGCTGTAATAAGTAGAGGAAGAAAGAGCCCTGCAATTTGTATATGCAAACTCTGTACTGACTTGAGATATGGGGCAAACTAGCAAAAGACAAATGTCCCTCGAGACATCAACAAAATATCTCCTCATGTAGCTTCACGTACTGAAGTTCAGGTTTTGAACTTGCCCCATGGGTATCTAATGACAAAATGTGTTTTTTTTTCTTTTGTATATAAAATTCTCATTTAGATTAATAGAGAAGGGTCCTTTCTTCAAGCACTTAAAAGTTGAAAGAAAAAAATTACATTTTCTATCTTAAAAGATTAAAAAGAAGACTACATTAAAAAAATCAAAGACTAAACATGTATTTTATGCAGTTCATTTATTTTCATCTCTTTCCTAACACTTTAAATTTCACTCGGCAATTTGGAACAGATTTGATCAACTTGCTTTCATGTGTCAGTGTTTTTCAACTGCAATGAAAATAAACAAATGGGCTTGGTTTGCTACAAACTTGTGGAGATGCTGACTTAGCGACAACAGTTATGACTTTGGCATATGTTACATTGTATGACTCTTACAAAATAAAGGAGGGCCATGGTTATGCAAAGTTTACATGAAACTCTGAGGCTGGCCTCAGGTTCCTGACATTAATAAAAGCCCCTTCTGGGTAGAAGGAGAGTAGTTCTCTACAACTATTCCCTTCCTGGATAGAGAACATCTGGCGTGATCAAAATTTGCAGGGGACATGGATTCTATCATGATCCTGAGGAAGATCTTTTTGTTTTAACTTTATGGAAGCATAAATACATTTGCTTGGTGTACTTGAGCTCTCAAGTGGTCCATGACAGGGGTTAATAAAGGCCAGGAGTTAAAGAAGTTTTGAAGCTTGGAGTTTTTGCAGGATGCCACTAAATACTGCTAAAAATGTGGAACATATGTTATTTCTGAGAGATCAGACTTGTCCATGTGATCAAATTACTAGTACAATTCCTCTCACTATAATTTGTTGTCAGCTTTGTAAGTGTACGATTTCAACATGAAAACCATTATGCCATATTTTTTTAGTTTGCCCCTAGAGAATAAATGGATTTGAATTTCAAAATGGTAAAAATGTTATGGATGCACAAACAAAACCCAATGCATATCATATCTGCCTTCCTTTGTGAAAAGATAGATTTGTGAAAATGGGCCAAATATGACTTCTAAAGGCATAAAAATACTACACTGCTAAAAGAACTAGCGTTGCTCAGAGGAAGATGCTCAGAACTTCTCAGCCATCCCTATGGTATTAATAGATGAAAATTTGGATGCTAAAAATGTGAATGAGAGAAATTGATGAGATTGGGTAGAGCCAAATGTAGTATCTGGGATTAAGTTTCTAAAATAAATAGGCTGAATAAATTCCGTAGGTTACTTTTTAAAAAAGATTTGATTAAAGACATCCTTAATAGGGGTGCCTGGGTGGCTCAGTGAGTTAAAGCCTCTGCCTTGGGCTCAGGTACGATCTCAGGGTCCTGCTATTGAGCCCTGCTTGGAAGGGGGGGCGTCTCTGCTCAGCAGGGAGCCTGCTTCCCCTCTCTGCCTGCCTCTCTGCCTACTTGTGATCTCTCTCTCTCTGTCAAATAAATAAATAAAATCTTAAAAAAAAATAAAGACATCCTTAATATTAAGCAAAGCTTAGCTCCCCCTTCAACATTATTTTTTACCTTCCACCTCTCACCTCTTATCCCATTATTATGCCTTTCTTATTTAAATGAAAATAGCTGTGCTACAAAGTAAAAGTTCAGAAGAGGTTTATAATGGAAACAGTATCTGCCGCAATGCCTCCCCCAAATCCATCAGCCACAGAAAACAGTTCAGATTCATTGACCACCTACTCTACATTGCCACACTTCCAATTCTGTCCACATTATGATAAATGTCATGTCTTCAGGGATAGAATCCACTGCATATCATCTTCCACCACCCACAAATAAGTTCTACTATAACTGGCTACATAGTAGCCAATGTGTAACAACTGTCAGATTGTTTTGCTACGGAATGCTCTACCATTTGCTGAACGCTGCTATCTTGCATTCCCTTATCCTGCTCTGTCTCCAGAAGGCACTTCCCAGTTCCCTTCTACCCTCCTTTAATGTCAAAGAATGAAAGACATTATCATCTCAAAAAGAGATAGATAAGAATGCTAAGAAAAAAAACCAGACACATGAAAAATTAAACAGATACAAGATAATAGGAAAAACTAAAAGAAATGACAGAAGCATCAGTCTTATACCTTACCTTTTGATACCAAAAAACAAAAAATGTAAAAGTAGTATAAATACGACTGTTGTCTGGATATACAAGGAGGCGGTAAGTTAATTCATATGAGATCGCATAGTACTTCACTTTAAAAAAAATAAATATTACGAGAATGGACTTCTAATGTGTAATTGTTTCAGAATATTTCCTGATTACTGTCAGGAATTTTTATTAGTTTCCCTTTGAAATTTAGTCTACAGCAAAAATGTTAACAGATGTGAAGCCAGAAGAATGCCTCATTACTAAATTCTAAGTGATGTTGCTTCAGTGAATTCCAAGCTGTTTTAATAGATATTGCTATTTTGTTGGGGTGGAGGAAAGGAAAATTTTTTTTTTCATGAATGACAATGGCATATGGAATACAACCTTTTGTATATTTTTGTTTATCTGTTTTTCTGGGCACTCTGAAAGCAGTAGAACCTGAGAATTCTTTTTTTTTTTTTTTTTTTTTTTTGAACCTGAGAATTCTGAAACCATCTTCTTTTTCAACGGTGTGAATCAAAGTTGAAAGGAGATAACATGTTGGTACTATTGGCAGTTTATGTGCTCCTGGCCGACAGTGCATAATATTACCAGCCCAAAAAGATTTAAAAAAAGGGAGGGGGAACAACAACTAAAGAAAGAAATCAAAAGAGTTTCTAAAAACTCTCTTTCAGATCGTATCTAAGACTCCAACAGTCTACCAATTGGGCAATCGATTCTCAAGCTGTGATTTTATCCCTACCTTCTTCCAAATGTCTAATTTAATATTTTCCTGAAATTAGAGTAACCAAAACCCTTACATAGGATGCCATATTCAGAAATTAGAGTTACAATGCCCACTGCCCTCCATCTGTATTAATTCACCAAATTTGGCAAGCAGAACTTTGCAGCAGAGAGTTATCATGAGTGTGTACTTAGTAATGGCCCAGGCACACAGGAAGGCCAAAGGGACTGTGGCCTGGATGGCAGACGTAACGTGCCTTAACAAAGCTCTAAGGCTTCACCCTTATAATTTTATCTATAGTAATGAAGCTGATAGTCTGGCTTCTTCTCTGTGTTGGTCAGGGACATTAGGATTACTGTGTTCTACTGAAGGAGAAGGGAAAGAGAAGGTGTCAGGATATATATTCTGGGAAAACAATCTGAATGGTGTAGGAACTGAGACCAACATCAAAGATGTGCATCATAAGAAAGGAAATGTCATCAAATAATTCAAGTATTATAATGTGGATGAAATATTAGCCTCTTTATTTATGATCATGGCAGGAGTTAATAAAGGCCAGGAGGACGAGTCTGATCTCTCAGGATAAATATGTGATGATGATAAGATGAATTTTCCATTTTTGGAAAAAACAAAACTTTTAATCTAAATAAGCCTAAGAAAATTGAATTGTTTCAGAGGGAAGATGAGTTCCTTCCCCTGGTGATAGACAAACATTGTGTGGAAGACCATTTGCAAGTAGTACAGAAAGAATCTAAGTTTCAGGCAACCTGTGCAGATGGTTTCTTCCAATCCTGAGATTGTCATTTATAAAGGCCAGAGACCGGAAAATGCAAACCTGACATGAATTAAGTACCACTGGATGGCAATGCTGTTTATTCACCAATTTGCATACGAGTGTTCACAATCATTCTGAAGGAGTCCTATTACACACACTTTATATACTGCCCATAAGTTTATACTAGCAAAACAAATACATATCTATATTTTAAAAAGTAAGAAGAAAAAAAAGAGAAGGAAAAAGGTTATCAGATAATTAGATTCATCAATTTATTTAATTCTTCTTTGAGTAAAGTTGTCTGGAGTTTGAAGGTTAAGAGGCACTAGGCTAAATCTATATGTAATCTTCCCCAAGATTTTAGCAATACCTGGAATTATACTACTTACTCTTTAATTACTCTTAATTACTATATTGAAACTTAAAGAAATAGCTACCTGGAAACTTCATCAATGATACCTGCAATTATACCTCAAAGCAATACATATAGTCACAGTCCATTTGCTAAAGAAATAATGTTTTCACACCAGCATGGTCAAACTCTAACAAACGGAATGCTAATATTTTAGTGCACAACAACTGTTTTTGCATAATGCAAATGAAAAATGCAAAATCTAAATTTCTATGACAGTCATCACTTTATGGTATTTGCTGTTAGACACAAAAGAATAATGACTATTGTTGGGGGTGCCTGGGTGGCTCAGTGGGTTAAAGAATAATGACTATTGCACTATGTATAATGTTTGAATATATTCTACCATCAAACCACTAACACTTTAGCTCTCTTCCTGCCTAAAGAGCTTTGTGAAAGACAAACAGATAAAGACCATTAAAGTTTGACAATTTTGGTCACAGTGAACTTTTTATTTCCAATGCTTTCCAAAGTTATAAAATTTAATGGTGCGGTAGACATACAATTTAGACAATCTCAGTGACTTCCTATCACACTAGGTGTATAATTCAGTTTCCCATGGTTTATCAATAATAAAAGTAAGAATCCAAGGAAAACACAGCTAATAAATTACAGGTTTACTTTTTAATTTTCCTGTCTCATTAAAGACTTTTTGGTCCATTTATTTGGGAAGAGAATCTATCACAATGGCTACAGAGTTCATCCTGTTTTCAGAAAACAGGAGAAAAGAAAAAAAAAAGATTTGTCTGTGAATATGCCTTTGTTTTATAAGAGTGCTCTTAAAAAATGCCTCAAAAGCATAAGCTATGTCTTAGGAATGGAGGAAGGAACTTGCTATGCATGTTCAGATCACCAGGATTATCTAGCAGAGTATCTCACTCGTGTATGAACAGGCCAAACTTGTGGGGAAATAGTTTTATACAAAATCCTTCTGGTCAGAATAACTAGTGTTTATCATAAATTAGATGAATTTGGGCATCCATGGATGGTATACCAAAGGAAAAAAGTATCCTAATAAAAGTTTAGTAAACATGCTCTTGGCTGAGCAGACAAGGGTGACTTCTGAAGTTCATTAAGAATTCTAATCCCCATTAAATCTCATCAGCAGCAAGAAATGAAGACATCCATCCAAAATATAATTAACGAAAGCTAAGTTATAGTCTAATTAATTATAAACATGTCCATCATAATGTAATGTTGCAATGACAGAAGCTGATCAGGACTGATAGCCATGACAGAAAAGAGAGAGGTAGGAATAAAACAGTTTTCTGATTTGTACTAAATACTGATTATAGAAGAAAGTGATCAAATTAGCCACATGGACACTTGAGTCTATCTGGGAAGTAGTAGGTGAGTATTCAACTCATCGTACTAATGAAAGCCAAAAAATATGCCCTGCCAGAACCAAAAATTGGGATTCTGCATGTTAATGAAGTCTAATGAGAGCAGTAGACACCATAGTTCTATTTATCTTTTCTCAACCAAAGAATATTCAGTAGAATATATGAACCATTAGTATATTCTCTGAATTTAAAGCACATCTAGAGGGAAAACCTCCATTGAATTGGTTAATATTTTAAATAGCCCTTCAGTTTACTGGAGCATCTATTTTATTACCTTATATTTTCCAGACTACTGCCTGATCTTTGAATACACATTTAGGTTTCCTCTGATACTACTTGTAAACATGGGGACAAGTTTACCACATAATGTTAAAAGCTCATTCACAGAAATCACTGTTTATTAGTATTATTATTAAGAATAAATATGTGGAAACTAAACATAACTGAGTTTCTAGTTCTCTGGAAATTCATGATACAGACTGGAAAAAAAAAAAGACCTTTAATTTGTTGAACTGAAATATCTGGTAGTTATTAAAGGCCAGCGTCTTACTGAGTAACTTTCTACCTTTTTTTTTTTTTTCCTACCACCATCTTAATAAAAGTTTACCACATTTAGGGTGCCTGGGTGGTTCAAGTCAGTTAAACATCTGCCTTCAGTTCAGGTCATAATCCTGGGTCCTGGGATAGAGACCTGCATCATCAGGCTCCTTGCTCGGCAGGGAGCCTGCTTCTCCCTCTCTTCCTTGTTCCGCCCTCCTGCTAATGCTCTCTCTGTCAAATAACTAAATAAAATCGCAAAAAAAAAAAAAAAGTTTACCACATTTAAAGAAACCATGTGTATTTTACTGTTAATCACCCCTTTAAAAAATATTAGAATGAATGTCCTTCTTTTGCGTAATAAACATGCTAGTGGAATTCCACATTAAAAACGATTCTGAACATGACTTATAATTAGAACATTTTGTCATAGAATCTTATACAGAATAATTACTGTCTAATTTATCTATTTTATAAATTCTGATTTTATATATTGAATTTTAAATCAGTGAGCTATGTGCTATCATTTTTATGGCATACAAACATAGGGAAAAAACGAAAAAGGAAATCGGCTTTAGTGACAGTGCCACCAGGAAATTTGACATTGCTGCTTTGAAAAGATTAACAAAATGCTTTTTACGTGAATAAAATAAAACTGAAATCTCTAAAGGTACCAATTTTCTAAATTACTAATGTATGTCCTGAACCTGTGAAAAACAATTGTTTAATATATATGGTAAATACTTCCGATTACAAAGCTATATTACTACCATAACAGTTAAGTCCTAATTATATGAGCCTTGATGAGCCATAGTACAACTTGTCTGCACATTCATTGGCAATATGAAGCCTGTTTAGTTACTTGACTTATTTGATATGCTAGCTCTCCATTTTTTCCCCACTGTTTGCATTTATTCTTCTATGAATGAATGTCTTTTCAAATCCATTTAATCTCATGTGTGGGAAACAAGCAACTCACTGGTTTACTTAGATTCATGTTTTGCATTAATTCCAGATATGAAAGTTTGCTCTTGTCATAGTTGCAAACTGGCAGGCAGGAGCCCAGGAATAAGATCTGGGCAATTGCCCCATTTCCATTGGAATTGCAACATCACAGAATGACTTCCTTTATCTACTAAAAATTTTCAGGACATAGAATATAACTTTTCTAGCCACTAGTCTTATGAAGAAGCCCATCAACCAAGTTTGGAAGTCTTTAGTATTAAGTATTCTACCTCACATATGTTTATCATAGTAAGGTCAGTCATTACCAAGGGTGATCACTTTCAGTAAATGTTTCATGTTGATAATGATGAAAGAAAAGTAACCAAGCTCAATAAAAATGTCAATAGATATAAAAAATACAACTGGAGAACTAATATTATATATTTTGAGGTAATTAAATATTATTAAGTAAGCCTGAAAGCTAAAGCTTTGACATTTTTCTCTCTTCCTTATTATAAAAATATTTTATTAAAAAAATATTTGGCTAGAAGTAGTAGCATTTTGCCGATCCTGTTTTTGCTGATATTTTGAAATGTCTCTACAATCTTTTTTAAATATCTGATTTCATTGGGTATAACCCAATGCATAAAGGATAGGGGGAAAAATCACAGTTCACGAATCCATAAATGTCAGAAAAATTTATCTTTGATTAATAAAGACTATATTGGCTATATTAACAAAGGCCTAAAGAAACAATATGTCTTCTTACACAACCTTTATGCAAAGGATGCTAAATTTTTTTGCTGTAAGCCTGACTGACATATAGCCCCATGAAACTAGAGTAAGGTCCTGGCAAGGGATAGTACAGAATGCATGTAAGACTGTAGTACTCTGAACTCCCTCAGGACAGTCTTTGGAACTGTGTCATCTTTTTATTGAGAAACATTAGTCTACAAATAGTGAAATGTAAAAGACAGTAGAGTGCTAATACACACTTCAGGCAAGTTAATCTTTTCATCCACAGCTGCCTTATCAGCAAAGCAGAGAAAAACATATCTATTATTATAGAGTTATTATAAAGGTTGAATTTTATATTTATATAGCTCAACTGGATAGATGCTGAGTGACTGAATTAATGTATGAGATATCTAGGGTTAATGGGCTTGTATCTTTCCCAGATACCCATCCTTCCTTTTCAAAAATTGGGTGATTAAATTCAGATCTTGGTTTGCCAATCATTTCCATCAATAAAAATGGAGTATTAGCTCAGACCTTACAGTGATTAACACACCAGTCTTTTTAACATATGCCTCAACATTTAAAAAAGATAAATTTGCTAAAAACAATATAGATCTATACATAATCAAATAACTAAACATTTGGTGGACTAACAGTCATATTTTCATGGTGTACAATAGGATCTTTGTCTAAAATAAAGACTTGAAGAGAGGGGAAAGAACTTTATTTTTATTGTAGCATGCATATGATTAAATTAGTTCTACCACATGCAGTTTTACAATAGTGACCTGAAATAAGAAAGAATGCACACTGTGTCCTATTTGCTTTGTGGCAAAATATGTTTATACGGTAAAATTTACTCTGATATGACTGCAATTTAGCAAAATATAAGATTACTCTCAGACTACAGATAAATAAAGCATTTAAAGGATGACATGTCTGAGAAAGCAAAAAGGATTAATAAGAATGTACATAGAAGAATTCAGTGCATAGGAGGAACAAGCCAATGTCATTTCCTGAAGAAGCAGCAACATAAATAGGAGTGGGGATGGGAGAAATTATGTAATATGCATTGATGACTATGTGAACCACACAAATCTCCTGGTGTGACTTGATTTTTTTTTTTCATTTCTTTTTTACATGTTTTTTGTTTTGCATCCACAGCAGGTAAGAAAAATACATATAAAAAAAAGTTTCTTAATACAGAACATTTTTGCCAGAATAAATATGTTACAAAGGAGGTTTGGAGGATACAAAACACTGGGCCTGAAGAGTGCAAACTGAAGAGCTCCCTCAGAGGGATCTGAGCTTGGTTTATAAATATCTTCAAGGTAACCGTGTGACTAAGGGAAGGACATCATTCATATATCGAAAGATAGAAGGACACAGAACAATGGTCTATAGCTAAAGAGAAGGAAAAAAAAACTTTTGTTGGTTATTTTAAAAGTTCTTAAGGTTTAGGTCAACTGGTTTGAATCACTAGCATACAAGCGCACAGCAATGACTGCTGTTGAGAGTCAAGGACATTTTGTCAAAGGTATTAGCACCAATGGTGAAGTTAGCATGTTAGAATCCATATCATCCTTAGCATTACAGGGCTTATTAAAGGGAATGCAAATGCTAGAGAGACAAAGTAAATATACCTTCATCCACTCATCCCCTTCTCCCTGAGGTAAATGTCTAAGGGGGTAGATAAAGTTCCTAGAAACTATGCTTTAAGTAGCCAAAGGGCCCTCTTGTAGATGGGCACAAATCCAGACCCTTTGGCCATTTCACATTCTTTTTCTAGTCCAAGTTACTCCTCCATTTTTAAAATAGCTTATTTTTTTCCTATTTATAAAAGTAATACATGCTTATTTACAAACATTTAGAGAACTAAAGATTACTCTTAATTCAAACCACACAATGACAGCCACTATAAATATTCACTCATACTAACGAGAGACAGACTCATATGTTTTTTAAAAATGAGATCATGCTACACATCTCATTTTAACCTAATCTTTTACTTAATATATCAAGGACATATTTATATATCAATAAATAAGATAAATGTGGGTCAGAATAAGAATAGGTTAAGCTGAAAGTAGAGGAAGAATGAGAAACTAGTCCTCTATTTTCCTCACAGCTGCAAATCTTGGCTCCACACAGTCTTCTCTTCAAGGGAGAGTGGAGGATGCATTTTTAAAGATGTTGTTGAATCCTTTCAGTGAGGGAATAACATAGTATATTTATTTATTCACTCAGCAAACATGAACTGAGTCGCAACCAAACAATGGCCATGTGTTAGTAGCTAGGCAACACCAACATGGTGCCCTCAAGGGTTTCTTCCTGATTCTTCACCCTGCTATTGCCTCTGGGAGAGCAGTAAAACATCTTTGATTCATTTTATCATTAACATACAGCAGAGTGTTGGAATGTTGCTAAATGAACTGAAGGGAGCTATACATGTAAAGAGTCATTTATTTACTTTTTAAAAGATTTTATTTATTTATTTGAGAGAGAGACAGAACCCAGAGGGAGAATGAGAGGGAAAAGCAGACTCCTCGCTGAGCAGAGAGCCCAATGTGGGACTTGATCCCAGGACCCCACAACCATGACCTGAGCTGTAGGCAGAAGCCAAACCAAGTGAGCCACCCAGGCACCCCGCAAACAGTCATTTAAAATGTGATGTGGTAAGTACTGCAATGGAGGCCAACTCAAAGTACAGCATAGACACAAAATTTCTGGCAGTGGGGGTAGGCATAAAAGAATCTTCTCTCAAAGTTGGAGAGACATTTGAACTGTTAATTCCCAAATCACAAGATGACTGGATGCAGCAATTCATAAATTCGTAAAAAAGTTTGCAAATCTATAGTTTAGCTATAAGGTGTACCTTGGATAACAGCTTGAACCCCACGTTTAAATAAAACTGCAATATCTGTGCATCTTACCAATGACTCTTCCTCAAGAAATTTGGCAATAGTGTGTGTGTATTTGCATGTAGGTCTGAGGAAATGGAAAGAATAATTTTCCCTTTAGCTCAAGTCTGTGTCTATAATAGTTTAAGTCCTACTACTACACATTCTTATTCAAAGGAGCAAAATTTGAGTTTATTTTTGATTCAAATTAACAAGGAAAGTTGAAATGTATTTAGTGCTTTCTATGTGTAAGGAACAATATAAAATACTCTCTCTGCATTAACTTAATTAGTACATGAATGCTATGAGGTAAGTATTAACACCTAAATTTTATATAATAGGAAACTAATACACAAACAGGCTAAGCAGATTGATCAAGTCACGAAGCTAGCAAATGGTAGAGGTGAGACCTAAACCCAAAGCATCTGTTTTTATTTCACTATGCTGCACGGTCCTATTCAAACTGTCCAGTATATATGTTGATTTATCGACAATATAGTTTTTTAGAACTGTTAAGTCCATAAAGGATGTGCACCATATTGAATATTAACAGATCTTCTTAAGAATCTTACTATATTGCTAATCACAGATTAGTTTTTTCCTGTATAACATGGACACACAAGGGTTTAACAATACATGCTGGCTCAATCTTTATCAAAATCAAATTAGAACTAAAAGTATTTCATTTCAATGTCTTAGATTTTGAAACCAAGATGCCCAAAAACACATTGATAATTTAAAAAGCACTGGTGATATGGACAGAGGTATTAAAAAGAAAAACCTTGCAAAAACATGGGCAATTGCATTTTAATGACTTCTGAGATTTATTAGAATTTGTGTCTCATCATTCTCTCCGGTATCGTTTCATAGACTATGGAAACAAGACAAGTGAATAATAAGCCAATTCAGTCAATGGGCAGATTTCTAACATTGTCGGTTTCGATTATTAATAATACTACTTGTTTTATGCAGTTAGTATTTCCAAATAGTTTCCAGGAATATGCTTCAAATGGCAAGACTTTTTTTTTCTGTTGGTTGTGTTTTTAATGATATTGATGGTATAAATTTTTCTTCTGCGTAAAATTTCTCTTATATATAAGTAAAAATGATTTATTTAAGCAAGTTCTTTTTACTTGCTTGTTATAGTATAAGAAAAAATTAGGAAATAAAGTAGATAATATTTATTATCCAAATGTTTATATTTAGGTAAGCCTTAGCTACAGAGTCGTCTTGAATCAAATGGAATATTACGGCTTTGCCAGGTCTAAAATGCCCAATGTGTATAACAAGGTAATGGGCCCAATAGAATATGGGACAAGAAGGCTGCTTCAAGCTGCCTCTGGGAATTTATGACAACATCGTACCTGAGGCTGGAGATAACTGACCTGAGGCAGGTAGAGCATGGGAACTTTCAAAGCAAGAGTCATCAATTCTCCACAATTTTTTACTATAATAACCCTCTTGATACCCTTAAATAATATTCCCTTCTCATGGAAGCTATTATTTAGAGATTTTTAAAATATTTTTAAAAATTTATTTGTCAGAGAGAGAGAGAGGAGCAGCAGGCAGAGCACGAGGGAGAAGCAGGCTCTCTGCTGAGCAGGGAGCTTGATGTGGGGCTCGATCCCAGGACCCTGGGATCACAACCTAAGCTGAAGGCAGACATTTAACTGACTGAGCCAGATGTCCCTGATGTCCCTATTGTTTAGGATTTCAAAATATGTAATATTTAGTGAAACTAGAAGACTTGAGGTCTTGTCATGGAAAGTAAGTTGGACAGAGACCTCTTTAAGCACCAGGGTGCAGCAGGAAGAAAAATGCAGACCACAGAGGGGGGAAAAAAACACTAAAGAATTGGTAGGAAAATTAATTTTTCATCAGCCCTCACAGAAAACCAGAGAAGAGGGAAAGATGCCAGACAGAGGAAGGTCAAGTTGGAGGAGATGAAAAGACAGAGTAGAAATTCCTAGATTGGATCCTGCCCGGCTCAGTCAGCAGGACCTACCCTCACAATTAGCACTTCCTGGCCCACTGGGCGTTCCCGCCACAGGTGACCTGGAGACTGAAGACCTGAAAGAAACAAAGGAGGCAGAATGGCAGACAGCAATTAGAAAATAAAATGATTGGTTTAGAATGAGGACGAAATGGTGAGTACCATCTAGTCTAGGTAGTTATTTACTAAATAGCACCCCACTGGCCTGCACGAGTTCACACAGCTCCCAATGTGCTTCAATTATTCCCAGGGCATAGATTGTGCACATCAGGAAAATATGGCTCGATGCCCTTAGGAAGATGCCTAATTTACTACAAGGTAGTAAATTCTGTCCTGGGAAAATCCTATGTAGTATAAATCTTATAAATAACAGTCTTGGGGCCAGAGGAATATTAAAATTCTATTGTTCTTATTAATCTGTGAAATGAAAGGGATACTGAAGCAGGTAATTGTCATTTGGAATGGAAGACAAAACAACATATATTTTAATCAACACACTTATTAAATGTCAATTATAATTTTCATCAACTAAATTATATCACACTAACTTGCAATAGCAAGTTTCCCAAATGTTAATTAAAAGAATAAACATTAACTATTAGTTTAATTTTAGTGCCTTTGGAGTTTTCACATTTTTATATTTATGATTACTAAGCAATTAATCTTCTCTCACTTTTGTCAGCTTTTTAAACCCAACTTAACATAAAAAAATGCTCTCATAAAAATAATCTTAATTAACATGTAATAGAAAATTAATGAAAATCTTATTTTTCAAACTATTTATGTATTTCATAAACAAATCTAGATATTGGAGAATAATGCATGCATGCTAATATGAACAATTCATATGCTACATAACCGACTTCTTTTCTTGACATCCATTTAAACACATGTATGTATTTATATTAAAGTGTCTCTCTTAACAGATTTATAAGTGTTGAGAACCTGAGCTACAACAGATGTAATGTTTTATCGTAATACTTATTACCTCACACAAAGTATCATACTTTATGTATTAATAGGCCAGGTATTAAAATACCATATAAACATTGGTTCCATTCAAGTTTGTGTATATTTAAGTAAGGTAAAATGTTATTTTGTTTTCATATACTCTGAAATTAGAAGTCTGGTCTTTTTATAAATGTAATATTAAATTACAGAGCTAATCAAATAAGCATAATAAGCATTTTTTCCAGGTAAAAATTGAAGAAAGTGTTAATTAGATTTGCACAACTGGATATTTATTTTGATGATATTAACTGACTTTTTGTTTGGATAATCTTGCTTGAAACCAGCATCATGATCATATAGATATTGTCCATGGTCAAGGGGCAAAAATTAATTTTTTAGACCTAAGATCCTAAGTTGGATCCAGTATCACTTTAAAGGATATATGAAAAATAGAAATATATAAAATGAAAAATTATCAAGATAGTCTGTGAAAATGGTTGGAAATTTCAAGAATTGTATCAAAATCTGTAATGAAGTAATTTTGATCCTACATGATACCAATTAATTTTTATGACATGGTCTTTACGTGAATCCCTCCAATTCTCTTTAAACTGACAAACAAGTACCTGAGGCATTTTAACATCTATAAGCATTCCTGATTTTACATAGAAAACACAACGTATCAGATCATTCTTGTTCTTATTCTCAGTTGAATTTCAGTATTTAGAAGGTAAGTTCAAATGAATTGTCTTTTAAACTTAATCAAAGGAGCTATGCATTTCTTGGGTTGATAGTACATGTCACATATTCATTTGTTTGTGTTCTGCTTTCCCTGACTCTAAAGTAAGGTACATTAAAGTGGAAAATTTCTCTGTTTTGTTCACTGTTATATCATTAGTAGAATTCAGTCTGTAGAACATAATGGGTGATCAATGCTTGTCAACTAGATAGAAGGATAAATAAGGCCAAGAAAATTGAAATACAGTAGTAAAAATTGTCATCTTTTTTTAAAAAGTCCCATGAATTTAGAATATATGTAGGTTTTAAAATAGCAGGGATATAAACTGAAAATAATATTCAAACATTTTAACTTCATTTGTAAGCTATCTTCTAAAGCTAACCTATAGTTCATTCATTCATTCATCCATTCATCCATCCATTCATAAAAACATTTGTGAATGCGTCTATTATATGCTAGCTGTAATACTAGTAGTCTATGAATCATATTCTGAATCTATTAAAAGGAGAACGATGTCTAAAAATAATTCAATAATAATGTAAAACATGCTATAACAGAGTATGGATAAAAAAAACAAACTGTGTTAGGAGAGCCCAGAAAAGGAAATGTCTGACTGCCTAGAAATCAGTATAGGCTGTACTGAAAGTGAGGATTGACTTAAGACTGAAAAGAGAAATTGGAGTGTGGACAAGTCAAGAAGGTCATTCTGGGAATATGACAAATATGCAAAGGAATTCATTTTATGGGCTGGGAAAACTGCTCTTTTTTTTTTCAGCAAGTTGTATTGCAGGATATGTTGGAAGAAGAATGACAGCAAATACGTCTAGAAACATAGATGGCAAAATTAATCATTATTCGTGACTGAAGAATTAAGTAAAATGGTAAATTACTGTGCCTTTGACAAGTAACTGTCTATAGCCAATTCCTTTTAAGTGGAAATACATTTGGAAAAAGAAAAACAGGATATATGATTCCCTAAATTTCATGTCCATAGTGGGTATTAGTACATTATCTAGAGCATATAAATCAATTATTAAATGGAAGCTACCAGGGTTTTTATCAAAGCTGGTAATTCAATATAAAACTCTTATCATAATATTTGTATTGGTAGAACGCTAATTGCTTTCTTATCACATGAGCCAATTTGGGGTATGGAAATCACTAATACGTTAAAGTAGTGATAATACTTTAAGATGTGTTATAACTTTACTAAGATTAACCCATTTCATGTTCACTCACACGCTAAGGCTTTAATATTATATATAGCAAAGTACTTTCACATAATGTTCATTAAAACTGAATTCATTAAGACGAAGAAGAGACTAGAGATGTTATATATTGCCTGAGAATAATGGATGAACTACAAGATGTTTCTGTTTTAATCATCCACAGATACAAAAAGCTGAAGGGCTAAGAAAAGAAATCCTGTATTAAGAGTCCATGGTTGAAGACACAGGCAGGCTCGAAGATTCTAATGGAACTCAGGTCCCAGGAGAGGAAATGGTTTTCTCTAGTGCTCCAATGTTTTAGTATTTTATTGTAGGACCCTAAGTATCATTGAGTCACTCCTCATTCTAATGGTTCATGTACCTGGCAATATTAGGATTGTCAGAAAACCAAGGGCATTATTTTTCAAAATCATTTGATACACAAAAAAATCACTGTCTATTAACCACAACGATAAGCCCCTTTTTGCTAAATTTTCTTATATTTGTTCTATGGCTTAGTATTATTTTAATTAAAATTAAATATGGGCGGGGGTGCCTGGGTGGCTCAGTGGGTTAAAACCTCTGCCTTCGGCTCAGGTCATGATCTCAGGGTCCTGGGATCAAGCCCCACATCGGGCTCTCTGCTCAGCGGGGAGCCTACTTCCCTCTCTCTCTCTCTGCCTGCCTCTCTGCCTAGTTGTGATCTCTCTCTCTGTTAAATAAATAAAATCTTTAAAAAAATAAAAATAAATAAAAAAATTTAAATTAAATATGGGGAGAGTCACCACAATCTCTGTAGTGTTGGAAACTGCATGTTCCAAAAATAATTTTAGATGTCCAAACATTGTTTCTGGATTGTTCAATTCTATGTCTACATCCCAAACTCTTTTTTTAAACACACCATGATATACTAACTTTACCTCTGAGGTCATTCCTTCAATATTGAATTGAATATGGAAATCTAAACTGTGTCTTAATTTCAATTAAATTGTCATAATTCTTTTTTAAAAAGATTATTTATATATTTATTTATATGAGTGCGTGAGCAGGTTGGGGGGACAGAGAGAGAGGAAGAGGGGAAGCAGACTCCCGCTGAGCGCAGAGCCCAGTGCAGGGCACTCTCTCAGGACCCTGACATCATGACCTGAGGTGAAACTAAGACTCTGGCACTCAACTGATTGAGTCACCCAGGCATCCCTAAATTGTTAAAATTCTTGACATAAAGACAATATAGGCCCAAGCTCCATACCTTTAAATTGCTTAAATTCATAGATAGCATATGATTATAATATTTTTTAAAGTCAAAGAAAAATTATAAGAGAGAAAACTTATGAGCAATTTCCATTTAAGAGTGTGCTAGATTTTTCTTACTGATTTATTCAAAATGAACCATTGTTTTCAGAAACTAAAATTTTATGAATGGCAAAACAGTCATAATAAGGCATTTTCCTGCCAAGTTCAGGTAAGAATAGACAATAGGTGACTCTCTTTGGTGTACAGTAAGGAATTATGCTCAAATGTACCACGTCCCTGTTCTCACTTTACTCCATGATGAGAAAACTACAATCTAAGATGCACATCCCACCCTAAGGATAATTCTGCATGCTTATCTTGTTGAAAACAAGGGGGAAAAAACAAAGGCAATTTCTAATTTTTCAAGTCATAATTTGAAATGAAACAGAAAAAAATAACATAAAAGAGTGAGATTCTCATCACATAAATCAGAAAATCTGAGACTGAAAAGATGCTTAATAACATTAGCCATCTAGGACATAAGAATAAAATGGCAATAAAATAGTCTATATGCCAACAGAATGGCTAAAATGAAAGAGACATAAAATACCAACTAGGAGAGAATGCAGTACACCCAGAAGTCTCATGCACTGTGGGTGGGAATGTAAATTGGCATAACAACTTTGGAATACTGCTTGGCTTGGCAGTATGTGCTAACACTGAAAAAAAATACATGTCTTATGCCCCATAATTCCATTCCTATGTCTATACCTAAAATAATTCCTCACATATGTTCTCCATGACATGTACTAAAAGGAATTGGAAGGGACTCCTAAAAGGAATTCTGGATTGAGGTTATCTTTTCTTGATTGGGGCATTACTTACATGGTTGTTTTCAGCTTGTGCAAATACACTTATTATATATATATATATATACACACATATATATACATATATATGTGTGTATATATATATATATACTTTTACTTAACTATATTATACTTTAACAAAAAAGTTTATTAAAAAAAAAAGCATCTTGGCCACTTTTTGACGTCAGAAGCAAATTATTTTATTTGAACAAATAGGGCATTCCCACCATGCATCCTATACATTTAGGCACTACTAACAGGAGGCATGCTAAATAATTGCTGATAGCTTATTTCAATCAGTAACTAGTTCTAAGGCAAAATGGCAGCCTGGTTAATTATTTACAAAACTATTCGTCTTTTTCTCCTGGGCATTCATCAAGGAAATATCTCCCATTCTTTCCTGTTCGTGGTAACTGATATGTGACTGATATGACCAACACAATGTGTGCCTGAGTGTTATTCATCACCTGCAGGCCAAACCTATAAAACTCCACACAATCCTCCTCCATATCGCTCTACTTGTCTAAAAGAGTCAAAGAATTGAGAGAGGAGTCTAAGACCTAGCCAATCATGTAACAACAAAAATCTCATATCAGACCTAGTCTGGAAAGTGATATAAGAATAAACAAATGGTATTGCATTTAGTTATTAAAATTTGGGGTTATTAAAACAGCAAGCATACCCTATTACTAGCACTGAAACCAACTCAGTAAGCAGAGGTAGCTAGGAATAGTCAAGGAGGCTGAGAAAGGATAGGATACTGAAACATTTGGTCCAAAATACCCCATCATGCTTGTAATCTGGACGGTCTGATCCTAGACAAAAGTAAGTGGGTCTGGATGAAGTGCAAGATCAAGGAGAACATACAGAAAATTCTGAACAAACACTGTGACTCAGCATAGGCTGAAATACCCATTTCTTTTTAGATTTTGAGTATGTAGTTGCCATTTTCCTTAGGAATATCCCTATTGTTCACTTCTGGCCTAATCTTGTACCTTCAAAACAGGACTTGTTTTAAATCATTTCCTAAAGTTCACCTGAGTTTTATATAAAATAATCGCTTCTTATCTGCAAAGACTTGGATGAAATTGAATTGAATCTGATTTGAAATTGAAATTGAATTGACTAATACAGATATCACTTATCTCATCTTGAAATGTGATTAATAAGATAATAGCCTTCGTTTAGTTCATTAGATAATACATGCAATATATGCCACTTCTCATGAAGGGGTCAGTCAATAAATGGTGGCTGCCACAGTCATTACCATTACTTGTTTGTTTTTAACTGAGAAATCCTAGTTAGAGTTTATTCTTCAAAATAGAGCTTGCTGGAGTGCCTGAGTGGATCAGCTAGTTAAGCGTCCAACTCTTGGTTTTGGCACAGGTCATGATCTCATGGATTATGAGATCAGGCCTGGCGCTGAGCCCTGCATCTGGCTCTGTGCTCCTCGGGGAGTCTACTTGAAGATTCTCTCTCTCTGCCCCTCCTCCCACTCATATGCTCTCTTTCTCACTCTCTCTAAAATAAATAAATCTTTAAAAAAAAATAGAGCTTATTTCTCATGCTATTGATTCACACAATTTATTCATAGAGGTAGGCCTCAGGGCATTTTATAATTTACACAAAATTTTGTATATACATCCCTTTTTAGTTTCTCACTATATTCTCTGAAGTTGTTCATGGTTTTTAGGAGGTTTAAGTGCGTTTTGTGCCCCAAAATAGATGCCACAACCAACTAATAAAGGGTTAGAAGAATTTATTTTTGAATTCAACACTACAACCCATTTTAGTCTATAAGTTTATACTTTATCCTTCTTTAATTTTTAAAAATTTTTTTAGACACTTTATCCTTAAATTCTCAAGTATACATTTGTTGATAAATTAAAGTTTACCTTGAGCTAAACAAGCATCACACAAGGTAATATACCTCATCATATTGAGAAGAAAAACCCAAACACCAGTAAGATTCTTATGCACATGGCATAACTGATGAGTAGTTCTTTATATTGAAGTAATTCCTCTCCTCATAATGTGAATTATTCCATCAAACAGTTGGTATATGGGTATATACTTCCATGTGCTGTAAGCAGGCCAACCTAAGCCAACGCAGTGACGACTGTATTGGCAAATTTTGTAGTTTGATCATAAAAAAAGTCTCAGAATTTTCCTCATGTGTTTATTTATTTTTTGATCCAGGAGGCATGTATGCCAATGTTGATGTCACTTGCCACTTTGATTTACAGGAGAAACCACCTAAACCATTGCTGAAAGAAATTAGGCCATTGCTTAATTTATTATCAACTTGTATTTGATGTCTAGAAACAACTGTTAGATTTTGGCAGAGATTCAAGAGTTAAATCAGTTTCTATAATGAATATTACATTTATAAATACTATAGTAATAAGGATATCTTAAATATGTTAATTTTATAATGTATGTAATGCTTTTGTATTCTTTGAAATATGTAATTTAGAACTAATAGCATTAGCTACAATTTATTTATTTATTTGTTGGTTTATTTAAAGATTTTATTTATTTATTTGACAGAGAGATAGAGAGAGAGCACAAGTAAGCAGAGCAGCAGGCAGAGGGAGAGAGAGAAGCAGGCTCTCTGCTGAGTAGGGAGCCTGTGTGGGGCTTGATCTCAACACCCTGGGATCATGACTGGAGCCGAAGGCAGACGCTTAACCAACTGAGCCACCCAGGCACCCCTAGCTCCAATTTATTGATGAAAAAAAATAGATTTAGAAAGGTTGAAGTCAAGTCTAAAGTCACATAGGTAACAAATGGAAGGCACAGGGAGGGGCTCAGACAAGTCTTCTACATCCTAGGTAATAAGTTCTGCTGTACTTCTTCTCTCATTAATGCAAATGTGTGACAAATGTATCTAACAGAACATTACTTTCAAACCTTGTTTTTATAAAGAAACTCTCATATTCTTTTTCTTCTTTTCTGTGCCACTTTTTATTTTCCTCCTTGCCAGCATGTTCCTCCATGCGTCCAACATGGAGATACGATATGATTTCATGGAAACACACAGATTTTACATCATATATATATCAGCTACACAACCACAAGATCAACTGCAAGCATAATTAACTTTAAAATGACTCAACTTTCTTCAGCCATGATCTTTCTGTCTTTATTGAATTTTAATGTCTTTTATTTTAATCAAACAATATCCCTTCACAGGATATACACGAAGAAATGAGTTTTCCTAAATGAAATTGCTTTTTTATTGTCATTCTACCATACACTCCATTTACATCTCTAGAACATTAAAACCACTCTTTGGATGTGACTTCACCAGCAAGTGAAGTGTGTTATTTGTAAGAGCTCTGACGGATGGGGAGTGCTTCCTGAACTGGTGTGGGCAGACAAGCGACATTAACAAGTCTGAATACCGCCAGTGTCTTCACAAGTATCCACCAAAGCTAAAGATAAATTTTGTATTCTCAAAGCAATGAAAATGTAAGAGATTGGGGTGGGTATTTTGTTTTAAATTTTTTTGTGTCGTGAAGAAGGGGAGGTAAATTATTAGGACAACCACCTAAGAATACATTGAAGCAAAAATTGTTTTTAATTTTAGGATGTAAGGGTACCTGGGTGACTCAGTGGGTTAAAGCCTCTGCCTTCAGCTCAGGTCATGATCTCAGGGTCCTGGGATCGAGCCCCACATCGGGCTCTCTGCTCAGAGGGGAGCCCGCTTCCCCCCCTCTCTCTGACTGCCTCTCTGCCTACTTGTGATCTCTCTCTCTGTCAAATAAATAAAAATAAAATCTTTAAAAAATAAATAAAAAATAATTTTAGGTTGTACTTTGCAAACCAAGATAAGTATTAAATAAATTCTTCCACTCTAACAGAATTGGTTTCTCTTAAATAATTGTTAAAAGATAATCAAAAAAATATAAACATAGAGTGTTTTAACCTCAGGGGTTTGCTTTGAAATTACTAAATGCAAGGACAGACTTTTCAAAGCTAATAAACTAGCTTTACAATAATGATCTTCAGAACAAAAACCACCATTAGGCTAGTCCTTTTCTATTTTATTACTTTATGTTTTTATTAAATTCATTAGGTCTTTTTTTAAAGATTTTATTTATTTATTTGACATTGAGAGATAGATCACAAATAGGCAGAGAGGCAAGTAGAGGAGGGGGAAGCAGGCTCCCTGCCAAGCAGAAAGCCTGATGCAGGGCTCCATCCCAGGACCCTGAGATCATGACCTGAGCCGAAGGCAGAGGCTTTAATCCACTGAGGCTCCCAGGTGCCTCAAATCATTAGGTCTTTTATTTTAATTAATTAAAAAAAGAAAAGAGCATTCATTAGTAAATAACGAAAAACACTAAAAGTATCTAAAAAAACAGGATAGAAGCAGTGTATGTTTTATGACTTCTCAGTACTACATTTCTTTTATACTGTAGAGAGTTTCTAGGTTGCTACATTATAAATCTTAAAACCATGGCTTTATATAACCTTAGATTATACAGCTGCTAGGTTATGTACGCAAATAGCAAATTTGAAAATGTTACTCCAAAAGTATAATCTAGTTAGGTTCTTAATCCAAACTGAAAGTTAGACAAATGTATCGATTGTATCTACAGTATAAATTTACTGTTATGTTTTCCAACCACACAAAGTTATGGAGAAGGATTCTACCCTCTACTTCTACAAGCTTTCTTGTCTGGTGACAAAGCATGACTGTATCAGAACTATTACATACAGCAATTGACGTTGATTCTTCTGTAAGTACCTTGCAATGGCTGCCTAAAAAGGTATGTACATAAAAGGTGAGAGATCACCACAAAGGTCCCTGGAGAACATCGAGAGTATTTAAATGTACACTTAAGAAAATGAGAGAAAAGTAGGGATAAAAGAGCATACTCTAGTCTTTCAAAGAGGGTACAAATTCTTCCTCACATAAAACCACAGAGATTTTGAGACAAAGATTACTGTTAAGTCAGGTCTTTAATTAGTTGGAGAAAAGTCTGAAAAGATGTTTCCTCCTTGTTCATTAGGGCATGGACCAGCATTCTTTTCATTGAAAAAGCATATAAGGAAATAAATCTGTGGTGACAAACCAAGGGATGAGCTCCTCTGAAGGATGAGATAAATTATTGAATATATAAAATACTTAAATTATTCAAATAAGTAAATTCTAGATTTCAGACTAATTGCCTAAAAGAATAAATTCACCTTTAGTTTGTTGTTTATTAGTCTTATCTGATCTAACTCGTTTTTCATGAACATTAGAGGTATTATTAGTATAAAATATTAGTTTAGTAATAAATGATTAACTCAGTTTTGAAATCGTTTGGACTCTCATATCATACAGTGGCATCTTTGCTCTACCATAATATCATTTCCTTTCAGGTTTTTGAGATTTAACCACTAAAAAAAATACATATTAAATATACATAATTTACCTTCATGATTAACTTTATTAAGTCAGCAAAATGTGTAAATGGTAGCTCCTAATTCCAGGCACATCTACATGGTATTTCCTTTTTCAGTTTACACAGCTGCAGAAATTAACACATTTCATCAGGGCACGCCAAAAATACATGGCACAAGTGCCAATTCAACCCTCTGACTCCTTCTGAATGCCAAAACAAGAGCAAAGCAAGGCCCTAACTATACACACCAGAAAACTAAATCAGACATGAAATATATAAAGTAGCATACAAGGTCAGAGTAGCCAAGAGATAATTCAGAAAATACTGGCTTGCTTTTATCTTTCCTTACACAAAACAAATGATTTAAGACAAAGCCACATATTTAATGAGCACTTCAAAACAAACTCATTCATCCCTTGGCCAACAGGCTGAAACATTTTTTTAGTTGGCATTGATAATGGACTTTAATTGGTTGAAGAATGTATAGCTTCCTAATTCTGCCATAATCTTGAAAACTGTGAGCTTTTTCAAGGCTATACATTTCCATTGGTCTGAATGAATTAGTTTCCATGTTGCTATCAATCTCGAGCTTTTATACACTCATTAGAATAGCAACAAACCAGCAAGACAAAAGAGTTCTTAAATGTTCATGATTAATAGTGACAAAATACTAACATAACTAATAGTAGTGATTTTCATGTATTTTCTTCTTTTAATCTTGGAATATAAACTGAAAGTTTGGGAACACTTATGGTTTTGTCACAACTTTACATAACATGAGTTTGCATGATGATTCTTTTAATTAAGGGCTTGTTTTCAGTTCTTGGCAGTATTTATTATGTCAAGTTTGATTTCACAATTTTCAAATTTTATTTCATTTTGGGTTTGCATTTTTAATGAGTTGAGTATTTCCTTAACATGAGATCTACTCTTTTATCCATTTTTTATGTGCACAATATAGTATGATAAATATCTAGATAAAGATATGTAAAAAAGGTCCCTAAGCAACACTGTGTCTCTCATCACAGACATTTAGTCATCATCCTCCACATCATCTCATACCTATACTTATACAAAGAAGGAGAACAATTGTCCAGTGTTATCCAATTTCTTGGAAATTACCATAAATATTATTTAACAAATTTCTGATTTCTTGCTCATTCTGTTTTTCTTGTTTAAATTCTAATTTGACAAGGCAATGACTTGGTTAAGTCAGCTTTAGAAATTATTTTCCTCTACAAATTCACCTGTTTATCTCTAATCCCTGGGTAGTGCAAGGCTGATCCTATAATCTGTTAATATCTGATTTACCAAGAGCCAGTTGTGCCCCATAGAGACTAAGCCATTCTTGCTCTCCAGCACATTAAGAATTAATATTTACCCTTACTGGACCTTTCAGCCTCCACAAGAAACTTTAACAAAAGCTGTGCAAATCCCTATCCAACATATACTGGGAGGATTAATAATAATTCCTTTTGATCAGAATTACTTGGTTGGCCAGCAATGGTTTCCATGGTAATCAGGTGGTAGACAGGGCTGAAAGTGATTTCATCAGTTGTAAGACATCATTAGAATTATCCTACATGTCTAATTATAACTTACCAGGAGTGACTTCTACATAGTGTAGCTTAAAGGCAGAGGAAATGAAGTTATGAGTTTTAACTATTAGAAAACTTCCACAAGGAAAGATATTATTTTACTTTCTCCTAATAAGGCTTTTTTTCTCCAGCCAGGAATATTATGCATTAGAAAGAAGATATTTGGAAAAGAATTTTTATAAGAAATGGAGCCAAGAGTGGAATACCTATAATGACAATTTCACTGAAAGTTTGTTGTGCTAATAGAAAAATAATTTTTAATCTTAGACAGCTTATATTTTAGAAGATGTTAGCACATTAGAAATAATTATGATGCCCCAACTAATAGATATTTTAAAAGCTCAGAGTTTGTGTGTGTGTGTGTGTGTGTGTATTAAGTATGTTTTTCTGTGTTTCTTGCAGGTTCAAAGTTTGAAATGGGAAGTCTAATAGCAAGGTTTTATTCCAATGTCCAGCTGGTAACCCTAGGGAAAGAGTAGCAAACATTTGATAAGCTTGCTAGCTCAGCACTTAATTCTTATATCTAAGGCAAAATCAAGAGGATAGTTTAAAATGGCAATATAGGAAGATCCTGAACTCACCTCTTCTATAGATACACCAAATCTAAAACTACATATAAAACAATTCTTTCTGAAAAAGACCTGAAAACTAGTAGAACAGCTCCTCCAAAACAAAGTATAAAAAGGTCATATAAAGATGTTCAGGAGAGGCAAAGATGAAGTCTAGTCAAACTTACTTCCCCCATGCAATGACCATCAAGCAGGAAGGATTTCACAATGAAGGAGCATATACTTGTGGAGCAAGGGGTTTGAACCCATACCAGGCAACTGAGCCCTTGGGATCTGCACTGGAGAGATTAGCACCCAAACCATCTGGTTTTGAAAATCAAAGGGGCTTGTGTCCAGAAGAACAAAAGAGCAGTAGGAAACTGAGACTCTGTTCTTAAAGGGCTTACACAGTGACTCACTCTCTTAGGGATGTAGCACAAAAGAAGCAGGTTGAAGAGTGCCTAGACTTTATGTGAAGGAGATTCACTGGGTAACCTTAGAGCCTCTGCTTGCGGGGCAAGGATCTGTTGGAATTCTCTCTGGTGACAGAGGTGCTGATAGATACCATTTTTGCATTCTCATTCTACCTTAAGAACACTGCTTGCCCTGCCTCTGTGTTCTCTTGCAGCCTTGCCCCACTAATCTGGCAGGTGGACTTGCCTGGACTGGCACTCCCCCTCAGTCTCATTATGCTAAAAGCAGCACTCCCCTGTGGCCCTGCCCCACTAAACCTGGCAGGTAGACTTAGCCCAGCATGTTCCTTCCCTATAGTCCCACCAAAGAAAGTGAGTGCACACACTCCTCACAGGAGACACTCCTTGAATCCCTGGCTCTAGTGGCCAGAGGGCCTTATGTTTCTGGGTCCTAGAAAATTGAAAAAAATCAAAGAGACAATTTTTGGCAAGCTACTACCTCCAGGGCACTTCACAGACAGCAGACTAAAACACACCCCCAGTCTTCCTGTGAAGACTGAGAGAGATAGTCTTGCCACCTAATTCAGAGAAAATAACACAGAGAGTAGGCAAAGTAAAGCAAAATGAGGAAACAGAGGAATACATACCAAATAAAATAATAACATAAAACACCAGAAAAAAAGTGGTAATGAAACAGAGATAAATAATTTAACTGAGAAAGAGTTCAAAGTAATGGTCATAAAGATATTCACCAATCTCAGGAAAAGAATGGATAAACACAGAAAGAACTTCAATAGAGAGACAGAAAATACAAACAAGTACAAACAGAAGTCACAGAGCTGAAGAATGTAATAAATGAACTGAAAAATACACTAGAGGTGTTCAACAGCAAACTAGAGGAAGCAGAAGAAAGGATCAATGACCTGGAAGACAGGGCAGTGGAACACACCAAACAGAGCATCAAGACGAAAAAAATAATAATAATTTAAAAAATTGTTTTAAAAATGAAGACAACTTAAGGGACTTATGAGAAAATATCAAGCAGAACAATGTTCACCTAATAGGAGTCCCAGAGGGAGAAGAAAGAGAGAGAAAGGAAAAGAAAGCTTATTTGAAGAAGCAATGGCTGCAAATTTCCCTAACCTAGAAAAGGAAACAGACATCCAGATCCAGGAAGCTCAAAAAATTCCAAAAAAGAGAAACCCAATGAAATCCACACCAAGATACATTATAATTAAATGTCAAAATTTAAAGACAGATTCTTAAAAGCAGCAAGAGAAAAACAAGTTGTTACATACAAGGGAATTCACATAAGATTATGAGCAGATTTTTCATCAGAAACTTTGGAGGCCAGAAAAAGGTGGCATGACATACTCAAAGTGCTGACAGCAAAAAACTTCCAACTAAGAATGCTCTATCTACCAAAGTTATCATTCAGAATTGAAGGAGAGATAGAATTTTCCAAATAAGCAAAGGTCAAAAAAGTTCACCACTATTAAACTGGCATTATAGAAAATGCTAAAGGAACTTCTTAAAGTTCTTTAAGAGCTGAATTTAATAATCTAACTTTTGAAAAGGAAGAAAGGATATCTAGGGAAGATACAAGCCCATTAACCCTAGATATCTTATACATTCATTAAATCACTCAACATCTACCCAGTTGATATTTATAAATATAAATTCAAGCTTTATAATAACTCTATAATAATAGATATGTTTTTCTTTACTTTGCTGATAAGGCAGCTGTGGATGAAAAAATTAACTTGCCTGAAGTGTGTATTAGTACTCTATTATCTTTTACATTTCACTATTTTAAGGCCACTATTAAACTGGCCTTATAGAAAATGCTAAAGGGACTTCTTTTTTTTATTCCTCAACATAATAAAGGCCATATGTGACAAGCCTACAGCTAATATCACACTGAATGGTGAAAAACTGAAAGTTTTTCCTCTAGGATCAGGTATAAGACAAGGGTGCCCACTGTTACCACTTTTATTCAACATAGTATTGGAAATCCTCACTAAAACAACTAGGCAAGAAAAAGAAATACATTCATCTTTAATTCATATGTTATAGGATAATATTCATATATATATATATATATATATATATATATACATATATATATATCCATCCCACATTTTCTTTATCTATTCACTTTTTTTTTCATAAGCACTTTAGTTGTTTCCATACCTTGGCTAAGTGAATAATGCTGCAGTGAATATAGGGGTGTATATATCTTTTTAAATTAGTGTTATTTTCTTCATACACTACTTAGAAATGGAATTGCTCAATCATATAGTATGCCTATTTTTAGTTTTTTGAGGAATATCCACACTGTTTTCCATAATGGCTGCACCCATTTACATTCCCACCAACATTGCAGGAGGTTTCCTTTTCCTCCACATCACTGTAGAAACTTACTTATTTTTCTTTATAATAACCATTCTGATAAGTGTGAGATGATATCTCCTTGTGGTTTTGATTTGCATTTCCTTGATGATTAGTGATGTTGAGCACCTTTTCACACACTTATTGACCATCTGTATGTCTTTGGAAAAATGTCTATTCAAGTCCTCTGCTCATTTTAAAATGGATTTTTGTTGTATTGAGTTGTCAGTGTTCTTTATGTATTTTGTGTATTACTCTCTTGTTAGATATGTGATTTGCTGGGCATAGAGTATTGTGCTAGGTGAGGTAATTCAGACAAAGAAAGAATCACATGATTTCACTTATATGTGCAATCTAAAATACAGAACAAAACAAAATTCATAGATGGAGAGAACAAATTGGTGGTTGTCAGAGGTAGTGGGGGGGTTGGGGATAATGTGAGAAGGGTGTTAAGAGGCACAAACTTCTAGTCATAAAATAGTCAATGGGATTTAATGTACAGCATGGTGACTCTAGTCAATAATATTATATTGCATATTATATAAGTTTATATGGCTATGATAGAAACCAAACTTCTTGTAATGAATGATCAATTCATAGTGTATACATATATCAAATCACTATGTTGTACACCTGAAACAGACATAAGGTTATATATCAGTTATATCTCAATTGAAAGATGCTAAAGATATACCAATGACAATTTATGCTGTTACAGGAAATGTTTCAAACATTCCATATTGTTAACCCATATTGTTCTAAGAATTAATCTTATGAACACAGACTTATAGATAAGAGACATTTATAAATGCCAAGAAAAAGCAAAATCAACACTTGGAGGTAAAAAAAAAGTAAAAGAAGACAACTGAAGATTACTGTAACAAATAAACACTATTGATTTATAAGTTTATTCCAATGTATAGCGACTTAGTTAAAATAAGGTTATTGGAATTTCTGAAGGTTGGGTAGGAAAAAGAGGACCCAAAAGGAGGTTTACCTGGAAGAAACAAGAATTGTCAAAAGTTCTTATAAAGACTTATATCCATGCTACATATGAAAACAATGTTGCTAGTTTTCTGTTCTGTAGGATAAAGCACATTTTATATTTAAAATGAAGCAGGTGAATGCAAATTTCATTTTGATTCCCTTGGACAATGACTAAAGATCAAGAAATAATATGTTCATAGTAAATGAATAGGTGTTTATGTTGTCCACTATATTCAGATATCTTAAAATTGCAGAATCTGTTAAATATAGGACCCATTTATACAGTGAAAAGTGAAATTGTGGACTCTGAAAAATGGAAATCCTTAACTTTTACTCTGTATTTCTGACATGTAATTATTTTTTAAATAAATAAACACAAAACTGCATTTATAAACAAATAACATATTCTATAAATAAATAGGTAGGGATAAATAAACCAAAAGATTCCCTAAAATGTAACTAGGAATTTGGGCTGTAAAATTAAAAAGTTAACATTTTCCTTCTAAATATTTAGTTTGTTTATAAGTTTACAGGAATAAAAATGATCATGCAATTTTTAAAGCAGTTTTTCTTCACCCTGATAGCAAAATTTTTCAACAAATATAGGAATACAAACACTATATTCACCATCTATTTATATTCATAAATATTTAATGACATCTATGAGGTGTTACTTTTCTGGGCTCTACAAAAATTGTTGAAAAGTCTAAAATACAGTTTTTTGGCTGCAAAATAGATTTCTTTTATCAATTAAGCCTTCATTTTGTGATATTTGCAACACATTTCTGCTTGAACATGTGTATTCAGAGTTAACATAACTAATAGCCTGGGAGATTTGAGTCTAATATTAGGCTTATAAATTGCACTGTGTTCATAATAAACTGCTAATGCTTAAGAATATAACTGGGAATAATTACCACATATTATGAGTCTATGTCAGAAGAATCTGCCCATACTAATGCAGCTTTTCCCAGGAAATTTACTTGTGACTTTTTTCTTTCTGCAAAAAGAATCATTTCACATTCCTTTCTACTTAATGTTTTAATATTCTGTCCCCAATTAAATCTCTATGAGGTAATCAGAACTCAGTTCCTTTTTATCAGTTTGGCATTTATTGTTCTTAAAAAATGCCAGGTACATAAAGGTTACAAAACTTAATAAAATAAAAACAGAAAGTATGGTTACCTGGAGTAAAGCTTATCTGTTATTAGCATTACTTGAAAAAAATAATAATTGAAATAAAGTGAGTAAAGGTTGTCTTATAATTTTTAAAAGCTGAGTATTTAACACATTCCGTTTGATGTTGCAAGGACAATGTAAAACATGGTTAGATTCTGATCTTGCATCTTTACCAAATCATTAATACAGCTCAACATTCAAATACGGAAAAAATACCATGTAGTGACATTGTATCTGAGTATTTTCCATCAGGTTAGGGAACTACAAAAATTCTACCTCTTCTTTATTATATGAACTTCACCCTAGTCATTAATGCCTTAATCATTTCGTTATCACACTGTAATTAGGTCTTACTATTTGGCTGAATTAGTCCCTTTCTTTTCTCTCGTAAGGCAGTAAAAAAGATCAAAAGCTAGTGGGAAATTTAGCTATTGGCTCTTTAGAAAGGAATTTCTCAGACCAAAATAGACACAAATTCAAGTCCAAGAAAATGGTGGCTTTGAGATGGGAAAAATCTATGTCGCTTAGTATTTATGGATGACCTAACGCCAGAAATCCACATAAGTTTTGTGAGAAGCGGCTATAGAAGTATATTTTTGATGGCTCAGGCCCACAGAACTCCAATTACATCTCCAGAGACACAGGCATACATTGTGAGCAGTGAATGTGTATGCACAGTCCACATGTAGGTGTGAGATAAACTGAGCGAAAGCTGTATTTCACATTGTAAGGGTCAGGCCCTAATTGGAGTCCTGCATTGGTTCTTTTCACTATACAGCAAAAAGACATTGCAACACTTTAAAGAAAAGATTCCTAGAATTGTAGCTAGGTTAATCCTAGGATTAAAGAGACTGAGTTATGAGGACAGGTTAAAAATCTTAGTGTGAAAAGAAAATCTTTGAAATTCCATGTACTGACCTATCTTGGTGGTGCATATAAGAGCACATGCAGTTTTGATAATACCACATCAAAGAAACTGGGACAGAGATTTAATTGTGGGCTAACAAAGGTAAATTAGACCATATGTTAAAAGTACTATATCAATGAAAGGAAAATACTTGGAAATACAGCTGAGAGGACCATCTATTGGTTCATAATGGAAAGAATAAAGACATTTGCTGCCCACTACTGTTGACTTTCAAATAATTTTTTCAACCATATAATCAAGTGAATAGATTTGTTTTAAGGAAATTAAGTTATGCTGCAAGATCTTCTTTGAAACATGAAATAATTCTAGCTGAAAATATATCTGTCATGGAAGTTTATCAGCCACATTTTGGTGCTTTTGGTCCTTTTAGCTGTCCAATTCTTTCTTAGTTTCAATCAACCTTTCAGTCCCCAGCAGAGGTGAGAAGCCTTTGATATAAAGAAATTTAATAGTGCAGACAGTCCTCTTAATGCAGCTCAGCAAGAGACAAAGGGATAAAATCATCTGCTCCTCCTTGTGAGCTTATACAATCTTCTATGAAACACTAAGTGGAGCGAAAAAAGAAAAAAAAAAGCTTATATCTTAAGGTACTTTAACATTAAATACCCAATTAGCCACTAGTATTTAAACATATATCCAGGAAAAGTCATTAAGAATGTTTCACAGAAACAGGAACATTAACAAGAGCAAAATTTAATATCATTTCATGCTTAAATATGCCATGCAATGACAAGATATAACTTCAAAGTGATTATTCCATCTTTTTATTTCTCATTATTATGTCTTCCTGTCTGCCTTCTTCCATCCTGTTTCTTCTGTATTTGGTTTAGAATGCAGTTTTGTTGTTGTTGTTGTGTTGTGTTATGTTGTGTTGTGTTATTTTTTTAGAGAAGGCAATGATCTGGACTTGATATTTTGTTCTTAGCTCTGGGACTACAGGCATGTCACCTGATCTTCATCATCTTCTACTATAATGGAGACATGAATACTGTCATGAACACCTCACATGAGTGTGAAGAAAGGCATATTTTACAATTAAAGTGTAAAGTTAAATAGAACTTTTATTAATAAATAAATACCAAGACCTGTTTGGCAGGGTTTTCAAAATGAAAAATCAAAACATATATTTAAATTTATGCATAATGCCTTTCTAGAATTTTATCAAACTTCTATACCCCAATTTTACTTTAGTGTAGGCATATTACTTACAATATTGTTTTAACAAAATGATTACCAGGCATCTATACATGATTCTAAGGGTTAGAAAAAGTTTTCCTACATGTACTAATTATATTCATTGTACATGAGCAATATTTGCAACTTCTAAAACATGAAACAGTTGAATATTCTATCATCTTTATAAGACTTACCTTCTCTACACAATAGGCAGGAATATTGCTTTGAAGATTGCAAACATAAAATATAAAGAAGGCAGTAGAAGGTTAGACTTCAATACTTCCTCCAATCATTCATTTTGAAGGAAATTGTTTTTGTCAAAGAATGAAAATTTGATCCAAGAAAATTTCAGTAGCCAGCAGTTGACTTTATTCATACTATTTCAAAATTATACAAAATCTAGATTTTGTGAAACTAATAGCACCATAAACAAATTGTCATTTTGTGACAATTTAACAAAACATAACCAATGAAACCCTATTATACATATGCTATTATGCAATATGCTATAAGATTCAGAGACCATTAACAAAGAGTCTCTGCCTCCAAGAAGCTTTAATTCCTATAAATGAGAAAACAAGAGATTTAATAATGATAATGAATGATAGGATAAGATATTTTCCAGAGACTTCTGACTAAAGGACAATGATATGTCAGAGGAGGGAAAGTGTTTTCCTGTTGGCTGGAAGATGCAGAGGCTTTGAAAGAAGATAAACATTTAGAAGGATGTAGAAAGATCTATCATATTTCAATTAGAAGATATTGGGAAGCAGCAGAGAGGAAGAATAAGCAAGCTTTTGGACATAAAAGAGCATGTTTGAATAATACTAGTGACTGATAGCATTTTCAAGCAGAAATGCAGCATTGCTAATGTTATCAAATTGTAATCTATATTTTATGTAATTTTTATGCCAAAAATTTTGATAGCTTAGCAAAGTAATGGGCATTAAAATTCACTCAAAAACCTATATTTCTAAAGCCGGGTCTATTCTGCCCAAAATGAGTGAAGGAAAATACTTTTATAGAATAAAATTTGAAAAATGTATAAATCTAATTCATTACAACTGTCTATTCTTTATATTTCAGAGTTCCCTCTATTTTGCAGAATGTGTTTTGATATAATTTACTTAACCTGGCTTTGCAAAATAGTAAGTAGGTGCCATTCTTTCAAATTATAATGTCCTAAGCATGTACTATGGTGACATTTTAATATAAATCTGAGCATTAGAACAACTTTGAAGAATTTCAACATATCTTTATCTACTAAACTATTATTTTGTAAATATT
Organism: Nasua narica; assembly: GCA_028533885.1. Lineage (NCBI taxonomy): Eukaryota > Metazoa > Chordata > Mammalia > Carnivora > Procyonidae > Nasua > Nasua narica. The sequence goes on along the minus strand of CM052810.1, from coordinate 35,286,898 downwards.
TGAAAAGCTATTATTAATTAGTTTAACAAAATAAACATGTAAGTAATATTTATAGAAAATAATGATAGCAATTATTTGCACTCTGTGTATTTTACATTCAATATTTCTGCACATTCACAAAACTGTTTACAAATGAAGAATGTAAGATTTAGAAAGACCATATTAATTCTCAGAAGTCACAAAGCTAGCAAGTGAGACATGAATGACTAAAAATCAAGCATCTTGAGGATCTAGCTATCAGTAATTGCCCTATTAAAAATAAATACATAAAAGTCCAAAGTATACTATTAATATGTGGAAAATTCATCTAGAGCTATAAATTGGAGATCCTGTGATATTCTCTTTTCATTAGACTATTTAGGAACTTAGAATAAATTTACATACTATTATAGTTCAAAGATAATAATGACAATTACTATCTTTTGCAATAATTTTGATAACGTTGACAAGATTTTCTTCAGTATTTTTGTTTGGTTGTTTGTTTTTAAGCTTGAGCAAAGATCTTGCCTGCCATGGGCCCACTAAATTCTCAAATATTCTTTTGAGGCTTGATGACTCTTACGTCTTCGATAATCCTCTGAAGGATGTGAACATATCACTATAATGGATGACAATTCTATCAGCTAATATCCAAGAGAAAAATATCTTGATATTGTAGCTGACAGGAAGAGTGCAAAAAATTGCTACATATAGGTTGCACTGGGAGAAAATGATGCTTTCTGGGGAGGGAAAAATGGCATCTTAATTATTCTACTAATGTAGCTATAAATGGCTTTTGTAATTGCTATTAAATTATATTATTTAAAATCAATTGTATATTATGTTTGATAGATCCAAAGCATAGCTTATTAGCCACCTACCTCAAGCAAACTATCCTTTGCCAAGTTTTCAATTCTGTCAATGTTTTACCATTTTCCTAATAGCCAAACTCAAAATTTTGGATGGATTTCTTACTGTTCCCTCTTCATCACCCTCACTTGTAATATATACACATTTCTTGGAAATCCAATTTTTGGAGTGTTCTAGGACTTGCCTGAACTGCTATTTTCTCAGTGCTACTCTTCTGGTCCATGACCCCATTTCTCTATGCTTAGATTACTGCAATAGGCTCCTGGTCTCTAGTCTTTCGGTCTCCTCAAATTGCTACTTTTATGATGCTACTCTTGTAAGAGTTCTTAATGACCTTCTCAAAGTTTGGTCAGGTGCAGACTCATATTGATGGCCTTTGAGAAGCACCATACATAGGCTTCACCTTGTCAATACAACCAAATATATTACTTTACCTAAACATACACTGTTTCAGACAGGATATTTCCCTCACTATCATCATCACTCCCTCCCTTCTTTCATGACTTTGACCAAGCCAATCTTTTCAGTTAAAATATAACCATCCATCCATCTATCCATCCCCTCCAATCCCATCCCATCTCATCCTATCTCTCTGTCTGCCCATCTAGCCAGCTAGGCAATCAAAAAGCACACCTTTTGAGAAGAGGTCCCCACACTGCATTAGATGTTAGAAATACAGCCTAAAACACTGGTCTGTCTTCAGGATTTTCCCAGTCAATTTGGGAGATCAAAATTACCTAATTACATGGCAGTGTATACTACAAATAAGACATGTATTATGGGAGAATTTGAAAAGGCTTTTAATTCAGCTTGCAAGAATCAGGAACAGAAAGTGAAACCTAAACTAAATCTTAGAATTTTCTTTCTTATTTCTATCCGTATAAAATCCATCTTAAAAAAAAAAATTGAGTCCATTTCTTTCAATGAAAATCTCAAGTCTAACTTCGTATGTAAAGTTGTCCTCAACAAAGTGAGCTGACCTAGAAAGCTACTCCACTAGCTGTCAAAAGCAAACTTCAAACATAGTAAAATTCTATGTCATACTGTTCCCTAATATTTCCTTTTTGCAAGTCCCAGAACTATAATCTATCACCAGGAAATCACTAGCTTCGTCAAAGGCAGACTGGTTCTCCTTCTTTGTTGCTCCAGTGCCTATTATAATGATGAATTACTTTTAACTGTGCTAACATAAACACTCTTGAAGTTAATTAAATCAGCTCTTCTTCCCAGTAATCCTCCAGCCACTGTGGACACCCATGGGGCCATCTGTGGAAATGTCATTTTGGAGGCAACCAGTAGCCATGTTTTCACTGTGGTACAGGGCCCAAGCTGGGTTAAATCAGATTTCTTTTGAGAATCTGAAATTAGGACATCAGTGGATTCTACATTGGTCAAAGATGTTTTGTTTTTTAATTCCTGAATTATTAAGAATATTCCTGAATTATTTATTTTTGAATTATTCCTAATATGTTCCCATACCATATTAGGAATAATTCAGGAATAAAAATAAATAAAATCAATCTTTCCATCCCACTCACTTTACTGTCAAAGATCAATCCAAAAAGTATTCATAACATTTTTTAATTAGAGGAAAATATGATATTTGTCTTTGGAATAATAACTATGATTTTTTATAGCACAATCACTTTTTTACATATAAATGTATAGTCCTGAAACTAAAAACTTTACAAGATCCTCTTTTTTTGTCTTTTCTAATAAGCATATATCATAATTTCAGTCCAAACTAAAATATATCCACAAGTCTGGGGAAGAGTCTCCAAAGACTTGTTTCTCCAAAGGAATAAATTTTCTTTGTAAAAATAATATGCAGTTTATGGGGTACTTTAAAAAAATTCTTATGGCCACATAAAAGTTTATATCTGAGCAAATAAAATATAATGAGCTACAATATAGGAGAAAAATAGCAAACTTGAATTTCCTATCACATTTTTAATTAGCACCTATAATATTTAAGAGCATTCATAGATGTACTAAATATATGAATCAGAACAGTAGTGAAAAGTCATGGGGCTCTCTCTCATCTTTTTCTATCCTAAACATAAATAAAATTTGACCTCCCCAATGATGTATGATGAGCAAAAGGAAGCAGTGCTGAGGTAGGAACCATTCCCTTTTCCCCCACTAAGTGGGAATGTGTATTAAAGACATATGGGAGGCTGGGCTTTAATCCCTTAATGGTGCATTATCTAAAGTCACAGAGGACTTGAAGAAAAGAGACCCAGACTATCTCTTCTATTATGGAAGTAGGGAAAAAAAATGTCAGAGGATTACTGGTAAAGTTTTCTTTCTTCCTGGAAAACATGATCTTTGCATATCATTTTTTGGCAAAACATAGGGAAAGTGAATTCTGAGATACAAATCTGTCCTAAAAACTTATTAGTTGATCCTCTTGAATACATGAGTGCAGAAATTACCAAGTTTGTAGCTTAATATGAGGAAACTCATTTGAGGAACAATGAGAAATTTTTTTCTAATTAGATAAGTACTTTAGTATAGCAATTATTTGTGTTAATTTTCTCTGATATGTTCATGTCTTTTAAAAATGTTTGCCAATTTTCTTTTCACATATTTCTGCAGTTATACAAAAAGAATGAGGTAAGATCATCACCTACCTAATTCAATTTTTGGTTTAATGATTTAATTGTAAAATATTAATAATTTTTTCTATTTATTCATTTCAATTCTGTTAATAACCCCAGTCTAAGATATTATTCTTGTGTTGACACTGATCAACATTGATCATACCCCTTGCCTTCTCATTCATATATTCCATACTTTAAAAACTAAAATGTTACACAACATAGAATTGTTTCTTTGCACAAATTATTCTCCCTGCACATAAAAGTGGTCATTTTTTTCCATTCATAACAACATTTTCACAATAGTTTTTAATATTTTTGAAATAAAAGCATAAAATTCTATTAAAAATATTCTTTGTTGTTCCCATAATATGCCAGAATCCAAGCACAAACTATTATGCTTTTATCTTGGCTGAAGATGAGGCACTTATTAGATTCCCAATAAATGTTTTAAGAATGAAAGTACTAAAAAAATAAATGAATAAATTCTGGTTAATTTCAATTGGACAATTCTTCCAATTTGGACTTCTCCTTTAAATTGCTCAGTGTGGCCATTTATATTTACCACATTTGCATTTTTTTTAAGATTTTATTTATTCATTTGAGAGAGAGAGAGACAGAAAGTGCACAAGTGGGGGGAGAGTCAGAGGGGAAGAGGGGCGCAGGCTCTCTGCTCAGCAGGGAGCCAGATACAGGGCTCCATCCCAGGGACTGGAGATCATGAGTTGAGCTGCAGGCAGAGCTGCAGGCTGCTAATCACTCAGGTACCCCTCCGCATTTGTATTTTTAGACCAAAAGAGAATGCCTGGGATATTGAAAGTTTCTTTTCACTTATAATATCTAATTTCTTATATTGTTTCACTATAAAAATAGAATACTACAAACTTGGAAAGTAATATTTTACCTTTTTACTCGTTATTGTTCATCTTAAGTGAAAATATCCAGTCAGTATGATGACCTATGTTAAATGTTCATAAGCTAAAAAAAAAAACAAAAAACAAAACAAAAACTATTTTCACTGTTATTTTAGTCTTAAGATAAAATATTCAGCTGGGAGTCCATGTAGAAACTGCAGAGGAGTCTACAGAGGCTATAAAATTGTATGAAGGATGTTGATACATATATCCATATTCATTTTTCTGTATTGAGGGTCTACTGATCTTCAATATCTCATAGAAATCTCGTTAACAAAAAGTTTAGAACTCTTCTAGAAAATATCATGGAATGTTTTTAAAGAACACATTCTAATATATTTGAATAATCTGAAAAAAATAAAATGCTTTCTATCTGACAATTAAATATTTTTAAAAAGAAAAATGTAATAAAATTATCCAGAAATATCAAGCCAAAAATTTAAAAACCCGCATCTTGGTAATAAAGAACTAGATAAATCTAGAGCTCAATGACCTTTATTGCGTTTCTCCTTGGTTTAGTTTCATGTTACTAAAATGCAACTCTGAGTCTCAGATCCCCTATAATAATATTGCAGCATCCCAATTCTTGCATTTTCTCAGCTTGCTAAATTGTTAAAAATATAACCTATTCAGTCTGGAATTTTTTTTCCTTTTTTCCTTCCAACTATCACAACCTAATTCCTTCTTATATAGTTTGAATAATAGTAAAATGGGAAGGAATCTTTCATTTTTGCTATGGAGTATGTTCTTTTAAATTTACTTATGTTAGACCAAAAAAAAGTACATATATTTAGGGTACACACTGTGATATTTTGATTTATGTATACATTGTGAAATAATTACACAAACTAATTAATTAACAGTGATCCTTTGTGTATATGTGGTGAGAACAGTTTAGATCTTACCAAATTTCAACTATACATCTTATTAATTAAGTCTCCATGCTTTACATTAGATGTCTATAACTTGTTTTAAAACTGAAGGTCTATAGCCTTTGATCATATCTTCGCCTTTCCTCCTTCCCCAAACTCTGCTAACCATCATTTTGCTCTCTGTTACTAGGAATTTGAGCTATCTCTGTTTATTTACACATGTAAGTGAAACCGTGTGATACTTTCCTTTGTGTACCTAACTTGTTTCACTTAGCATACTATACTCCAAGTTCATCCATGTTGTCATTAATGGCAGCATTTCCCTCTTTTTTAAGGCTCAATAATATTCTATTATGTGTGTATGAATGGATAAGGAAAATGTGATCTGTATCATTCATCTGTAGATAGATACTTGGGCTATTTCCATTTCTTGGTCATTGTGAAAAATGCTGCAAATGAACATGGGGGTTCAGGCATCTTTTTGAGATAGTGTGTATATACCCAGAAATGGGATTACAGGATAGTATGGTAGTTCCATTTTTAGATATGAACCCTTTATCAGATAGATGGTTTATAAGTACTATCTAACATTCCGTGGATTGCCTCTTCCTTTTGTCAATTGTTTCCGGTTTTTTTTGCAATTGCTGTGCAGAAGCTTTTTAGGTTGATGGAGCCCTGCTTATTTACCTTTGCTTTGTAGCCTATACTTTCGGTGTCATTCCAAAAATTCCTTGCCAAAGCCAATGTTGAGGTGATTTTTCCCTTATGTTTTTTCTAGAAGTTTCATTGGTTTCAGGTCTAATGTTTAAGTCTTTGATCCTTTAAAAAAAAAGATTTTAGGGGTGCCTGGGTGACTCAGTGGGTTAAAGCCTCTGCCTTTGGATCAGGTCACGATCTCAGGGTCCTGGGATCGAGCCCCACATCGGGCTCTCTGCTCAGCAGGGAGCCTGCTTCCCTCTCTCTCTCTGCCTGCCTCTCTGCCTACTTGTGATCTCTCTCTCTCTCTCTCTCTCTCTGTCAAATAAATAAATAAAATCTTTTTTTAAAGATAATCTTTAAATCTATCTTTTTTTAAGATAAAAAAAGATTTTATTTATTAGAGAGAGAGCACAAGTAAGGGGAGCAGCAGGCTGAGGGAGAGGGAGAAGCAGGCTCCCCACTGAGTAGGGAGCCTGATGTGGGGCTTGATCCCAGGACCCCGGAATCATGACGTGAGCTGAAAGCAGATGCTTATAACCAGACTGAGCCACACAGGTGCCTTCTTTAATCCTTTTTGGGTTGATTTTTGTATATACAATGCAAGATAAGATTCAATTTCATTCTTTTGCATGTGTCTGGCCAGTTTTCCCAACTTCATTTGTTAAACTTATGGAATATGTTAAGTACAGAGAAAACTATAAAAAATATTTTAACAAATATGTGTATTACCATCAACTTTGCCAAATCTTATCATTTTGTTGTATTTGATTGGAATATTACTTAGAGAAATTAAAGACAATAACTGTGTACCCCTTCATCATTCTAATTCTTCCCACATTTCCGAGAACCAATCACTATCCTAAATTTAGTGAATGTTAGTCTATTCATGTTTTGTGTTTATTACATACTCATAAACAAAAGCAATTATTTTACATCTTTTTATACTTTATATGAATGTTATCATACTGTGTGAATGCTTCTTGAGTTTCCCCTCTCCAAAAAAGTTTATTACCTTGATATTTATCCTCATTAATATGTAAGACTTCAAAACGTTCATTTTTAATGCTATATGGAGTTTCATTAAATGCATCTGCCTTCTGTTGACAACCCAAATAACCAGCATTGCTTTTTTGAATCCAAGTAGTTAGACAGCCAATCTAATTTTAAAATAAAAGGTATATTCACATTTAAATACAGTTAAGGAAAAGCTACAAATACAAAAAGTTATTGTTTATTAGAGAAAGAAAAAAAGATTTCCTGTTATATTGTATTTTATAAAGGGTATCACATCCATGCCAGTGATCTCCAAACTTTGCTGTACATTAAAATAAGCTAGGGGCGAGCCTGGTGGTGGGTATTGAGAAGGGCACGTATTGCATGGATCACTGGGTGTGGTGCATGAACAATCAATCTTGTAACACTGAAAAATTAAAATAAACATATTTGGGGAGAAAAAAAAACAAAAACAAAAAAAATAAGCTAAGGAAGCTTTTGAAAATCCCAGTGCCTAGCTCACACCCATAATAATCAAATCGGAATGTCTGGAAGTGAAAGCCAAGCAGTAGTATTTTTAAAAGATCCCCAGGTAATTATAAAATATGGCAAAGCTGGTAACCACTGAGTTACGCTGAGCTATTTTTTATTTAAAGTATCGAGATTTCAATACTTCCCTTATAGCTGCAAGCACACTGACTAACTTCCATCACCCTCCTCTCCTCCAGGAAGTTTTCCCTGAGAAAGTGTAGATTTTTTTTGCAGGGGGGGGGGGCTCAATTTCTTTGCACGTTACCCCTAAAACCACCTGTAGTCTCTGAATGAAATACCTTAAATTGACTTAGCTCCTCCTGCTCTCAGTTTTGCTCTCTGTTGTTTTTATGTCCTTTACATATATTTATGTTGTTATCAATTGTACATCTTAAGGTCCTAAAGATTTGGAAATAAGTTAGTGAATCAGCTCTATACAGCACCTAACAAACTGGTACATGCAGAAAAACAAACTGCGTTTTTTTCTGATAATGATTATCTTGCACAGAATAAAAATTATAACTCTAAAATCTTGTATGGAGTCTCTTAAATCATACATACTACCTGAGCTCTTTTTATTGTAGACTTTGTTTTTATTCAACTTTACCCATTAAAATGCAGCCATAAATAGCTTAAATAATTTCAATAGTTTTTTACTTAGCTTCTTTCAGATCATAATTTTATTCATATTTATTTAAATATATTCACATCTGAATTAAACAGAAACTATATAGTATTAGCATTTAGAACCAACAATGTATGCCCCCCAAAATATTCTATTTTTTTAACAGAGAATTATCTTCAGTACAAAGAAATTTATGTATTGAATTCAACCTAAATGTAGGAAGCCACACACCCTGCTGAAGCTAAGGGACAAATGGAACACATGTATTTCTGTTGTCCTACAGTTTGCTGATTTCTCTTGCTCTCCTCACTTTCTCAATTTCTCTCTGGCTTTCTCCATCACTTCCAAAGGTAATACAAACTTGTTAACTTATCTACACTCAGCGTAATTGAAGAGTGGTGGAAAGTAATCAGGTTCTGTGCGTCACCAGTAAAATCGGAAAAGTGCCTTGATCCTATACAAAATCCTATTCAAGACGGATAGGATTATCTACCGGGAGGACACAAAGTCACATTCAAACACTACTAACTTACTGTGCATTACAATCACTACATACCCAAATCTTCCCATGAGAAAAGATTATTATAATACATCAGGCCTAGCCATTTAAATAGTAACTAAATTGTGTCAGTTGCATGATGCTCTCCACTAAGATGACATTCTGCGGGAGCCAGTAATGTTTATGTGGTAGGAAAACCCAAAGCTAGTGACAAATATACTATGGCCATTAAATGAAATTAAAGCAACATGTTTTTTGGAGGGTAGGGATAAGGGGACTTTAACTCCAAGAGGACCCAAATACGCTGCTTCTGGCTTTTGAAAATAATAACATGTGATTCAGTGTTGTCTGATTTCACTTGAAACTGTAGGAAATACTACTTTCAGGGGCGTGATGTTCCAGGTGGAAGACACTAAGCCTGTGGTAAGTCGTGACCTGCGGGGAGGCTGACCCAGAGGACAAGAATCCAAGCAGCTGGGTCCCAGGAGCATGTGTCTTTACAGGGCTCTGCTGTAGGATTGTTTACAGCGTTAGAGGGTCCAGTTCCTAACCTCAACTGTCACCCAGGGCCACAGTGCAGAGGAACAGAGAATTGATAGCATCTATGACACTGGTATCATGTCCGAATGAAAATCAGGGAGATGTTTATTTCTGCCTTCCATGTGGATGCTATTGATTAAAATGACATGAGGTTTTACTTCTGAATTAAAAAAAAAAAACTCATTTGGACTTTAATAGCTTTTGAGTTTGAGTTACTATATTGAAGGTGTAGTCATTGATGTAAATTTCTGGAGGGCTTAAATATATAAAACCATAAAATAGATGACAACTATCAAAAAATAATAATAGAAAAAGATAGTGTGTTCTCACAGGAGTAGAAGAAAGGTGGTTAGAAGACTGCCACTCAGCACCCAATCACTTTGGTGTCAGTTTACCCCATATTCCTAACGAACTTGAAGACAAAATTGTTATCGCACTTAAAGCTATGCATTAATGTTTAATGCCATAGTATCTAATAAATATCTGCATATAAAATTGGCTTTTAGATTCAAAGTTAGCTCTGGGCTTGCTTTTGAATCCTTTAACATTTACACAAATTACGTAAATCATACATAGCACTGGAAAATATGGTGAGGGGGTGTGCAACTGTTTTGCTCATGCAGAATAACATTATCTAAACCTCACCTCCAGTGTATAGCTACAGTTTGTTTAGTTAAAGAGTATCTGTATTCTAGATAAAAGAAATGAGGAACAACACCAACAAAAGGACTCACATAACATTTGTACTGGTTCATTTGTCAAATCAATCGTGCTATTTTAGTATTTTTACTGTATACTATTTAATTTTTTTCAGATTTTGTGACAGGCAATGACTTACATCTAGAGTTATAAAATATAAATATTGTTTATATTGTTTAAAATATACAATTCAAATGAGCATGACAGAAAATCAATGACACCATCAAGTAAAATATACTGAATTATAGACTCAGATAATAAGAGAGATAAGAGAAACAGGAAAGCAGTTTATAATTTAGAAATGTGATATAAACATTTAAATGTAGGACTGTTACCTCTCCTAATTTGAAGAGCTTTATCAGCCTGAAGCTACTTTAATAAGAAATGGGAAACCATGGGGGACTGCACTCTATGCCGGCCCTATACGGCTTACTTAACAGGAATGTTCTGTATCTAAGGTGACAGTAGAATGTCAATAATTGTGGAGAGAAATGGTGGATATTCAGAAACTCTGCCAAGTGAGGGGAAATTCAAATTTCAAAAGCAAGGACATAAATAACAGATAACAAAAAAAAATTATAAAAAGCCTTGACCTTTTCTCACGGGGACCGCAAAGCACTGAATGGATGTTGTACCAATGCTACTATGAGATGGTTAAATTTAAACCAACTTCCTGTTTTAAAGATATAGGAAGAAAGATACCTGGGGTTTTAAGTGACTCTTTCCAAGGTCCCATAGATGAGTCAGTGGGAGAGACAGGTACAGCTGCTGAGTGACAGAGACAGCAGGCGCTGTAGACTTTTCTCACATTCAACACCTGCAAAATTGCCTCAACTACTCCAGCATGTAAGCTTTTCACTGGTGACACCATCCTAATCATTACAGAATTTCAGCAGATATGATAATATTGGAAGCTTCTACCTACACTCTGGTTGTTTCCTCATTTTTTAAAATAATACTATTTAGATGACTAACACTTATGGGGTGAATACCACAAGAGAAATTGCCCAAAAGTTCTTCATATCTGCTCAGACAAAGTATTAGATGCTAAAACAAGGAAGGCTAATGCTGGTCAACAATTTAGACTGCATATCTGCTGCCTGCCTACCACTGAGGAACGCCTCAATAGACTGTCTCCAAAATGCTAAAATACATTAATTGGGAGTCAGTTCCTAAGATATCACTACCATATTAAGCCTTCTTAAAAGATTATGCCTGACTCACAACCTTCTTTGATTATTCACTCATGTGGAATTTAAGACGACAAATCACATTCATTACATTTTAGAAAATTCCTGTTGCGTAGTTCCAGTTGTATCAAAACTAAATAAATCATCTTTAGCCAAAAATACCTTTTAATCTTCAAGTTCCTCTGGGATACTGTACATTTCTATTCTCAGACTTCACTGAATTAAAATTAGTGTTTTGTGTTGGATGGAAAAGAAAATGTTTAGAAGTGATACTGATTTTGAAAAAAAAAATGGGTCAGCAAAACAAAGGTTTTAGTTTAAATGACTTACATTTCAATGCACACACCTTCTAATTCATTAAAAAACCTGAATGTCCATAAAATCAGCTATGCAAAAAAAAAAATAATATTAGGCTTAACATGGATTCTGATTTTGTCTTCCTTGCAGGAGATATCATGACATTGAAGCAATATGCACAAAATGTGAGGCCTACAATTTTAGTTTACTGTTTTATGTACATGTATAGTTCTTTTTGTTTCAAAGAAATGTCATACAGTGCCTTGAGAATTAATAAATACTTTAGGTACATCAATTGCATTAAACAATGTGCAATTTTGAGGTAAGTTGTGAAGAAAAGTATGAGAGTACCAAATGCCAATTTTTCTTTAATTATTAAATACACTAGTATATGAGAACATAAACAACTTAACATACAAGAGAACAGATGTTAATGTCAAAACTCACGTGTGATCAGAGCCCTTGCCCTAGTACTCCTATTCCTTACTCAGTGATCCTGTTCAACATCTGTGTTGTTTTAAGTACCTGATGCAGTGGTATTTTGGAGTCAGCTCACGCCAGCTTACAAGAGCTGATTGTTAAATATCATGACTCTTGAAAGCCATCACTGCCAGAAAGTGAGAATTTACACTACAGAAAGTGGCAAAGAGTATAAATTATGCCTCTCACTAGCCTCTTTAATTTTGTACCACTAACTATTTAGAAAAAAAAAAAATCTATGCAAGAGTACTCCAGGGGCAAAAAAATAATCCCTAAACCCCAACTCCAGTTCTTAATGTACTTCTTTGAAGAGATCAAATTGGAGAGATGAAGCTTAAAACTGAAAAGAGGAAAAAGCGAATTATGACAGCTTAAACTTTAATGGGTTGGAGAATGAAAGTGCCATTACCAGAAATACAGAGTTCGGGAAGGACATCTATTTGGGAAGTTTGCTTGGGACTTGAGTTGTCTGCCTAAGGAGGAAATTCAGCAGAAGCATGAGGGGCGCTAAATATGAGAGTTCAAATCATTCATGATCACATTTTTGGGTATGCCAATAGTTCCCCAAATTGTCTGAACATTAAAATCAGCTGAGAATCTCAAAAATACTGATGTTTGTATGTATATACCAATCCCAGAGACTGTGGCTTAACTGGTCTTGAATATGGTCTCAGTTTTGGAAGGCTTTAAAGATGCCAAGTGATTTTAATGTGCAGACATGTTTGGGACACACTCATCTACGATTCCAACATGTAAAAGTCTTTTAATGCCTTCAGTTCCTCAAACAGAGAGAAATGGACACATCACAAGCTTTAGGGCCTTTCAGGTCCATCCCTCAAAGCATGCTATTTACTGCCATTACTCAGAGCTAAGGTAAAAGCACTCCTATTTTCAACCACACAAGAGGAGTTCAGTTAAGTGAATTCAGTGGCTTTCCACTACCCCCACACTTTAACAGTTGGTAGTCAGGGAATCGTGAGAAAAAAGTTAGTTGTTCTTGGTATAAACTGAAATGTGATGTCACCGCTTGCACAAGCTATCCAAAATAAAATATCTTATACCTTGCATAACACGCGTCTAACCCACCAAATATAATATCTTAAATATTTTTTTGTAATTGTGGTGGATGAAGTAGCTCAGCCACCTCCTAAAGGACACTTCGCAAGGGAGAGAACAGCCTCCTTAGGCATATGCTCTCCTGACAGAGAGACTTTGTTAAGATCATAAACAATCAGCTTGATTCTACTCTGAATTCAAGGAGTGCGACAAACAACCAGGGAGAGGGCAGAGACAGGTCTGCAAAGCAAGGATTTCTGGAACTCAGCATGCATGAAACAAATTCTAACTCAGAATTCAGGTTTTGGACCCAAGAGTCTCCATTTTCATCAAGTTCCCAGGGAAAGCACAGCAAGATAGTAGATGCCCAGAATGAAAAGTTTGTTGAATCCATTAGATTCATTCCCTTTACACCCTCCAGGGTTCATGGAAATACTGCGCTCAGATGTAGAATATCACAATACACAGGAGGACAGACTATCTTCCCCCAGCCCCCTGCCCAAATCACCATGCTTTCCTCAAAGGTACAATTAGTCATTGTTAGCAAAGAATGTCTTATCGAGTATTGGCTTAAGCTAGCAACTAGCCATGAATCTACATATGATTCTATATTATTTATTCATATATAAGTAGATGTCTGGGGGGGAGGCAAAACAATTTATCAGCATTGAGAATTTAAATTTAACGCATGCCAGAATTACAGAGCATGTCTGTTTTACACCATATGCACCAAAGTGATCGATGGCATCCTTTCTGTTCAAACATTTATTTTGAAAATATGAAACCAAAATATTTGAGGTCTCCTCTCCTTATAAGTATTTGCACAGATCAGTAAGCAGATTCAAATGTTTAAGCCAGGGAGGACCCCCAGTATACAATGCAAATCAGCCCATTAAGACAAGTGCAGTCACTGACTTATGAAGCAAAGCGAATGATTAAAAAAAAAAAAAAAAAGTGCTCCTGTGGTAGCTTCATAGTGTGATCAATGGCATTCACTTTCCTCTCTCAGTGTAACCGGAATGTCTATCAAAACCAGAAAACGGAAGACTTCAGAAGCATTATGTAGCTAAAAAGGGAGACTATTTTACCCATTAGTAATAAATGTACCCGCTGAGCAGAACACGGTTACACCTGAAAAGGTTCCACAATTCTCTTTTGCTTGGCTCTGCCTGCTATGAGCGAGCCAGTGTGCTAAAGAGCATTTTGTAAAAGCAAAAGATTTTATATAATTGACTTTACTGGAATTAGAAGACAGAGTACAGTATGCTCAGACTGAAGCAGCCCGACTCTATGATGATGGAAAATTGCACAATTTAATAGCCAGATATAGGGACTGTGCAGTAATAGAAGTAATCAAAGGTTGGGCATGCTTGACGGAACAAATCTGTTACTCTTCCATTTAGTCCAGCGAGGGGACCCATAGTGGTCGATTGGAAGGAAAGTGCTAGGGCACAGCTTCCTAGATTTGGGTGGCACTCTTAGGAAAAAGAGGATCTGGAGAGGGACAAGTGTAAGTATCTTCACCTTGGTGTGTCTCCTGAAAATGTGATTCTTACGTTCAAAGGTTCCAATTTCTATATCATACAAAACAGCTACAAAGGCTCCATTTAATTTACTGCCGCTACTTTCCCATCCTCTCTACTTGGCCACACCAAATTTCACCTTCATTAAGGATCCCATCTTACTCTTTCTAACACATACTTTTCTATAGAAAGGCAACAACCGAGCCATATTTAGGGTGAAAGCATTTTAGCCTTTCTTGAACATCTGGTGGAAAGTGAAGTTTCAGCAGTAGCAATTTATACGTCTGTACCATCTTGGGGGAAATGTGACTGGAGTGATTTAATAGCAAGAAGGAGCCCTCATCTACACCGCAGCACCAACACAACAACAGCTTGTGGAAATCGACAGTATCAAGATTGTAACCTTGCATGATCTTAACACCATCTTGACGTTACCAGAATTCAAATGATAAAAGACATTTTATAGGGGACCAAAGTATGTCTGAACAAGTACTGAAATATAAATACAGAAATTCTGATGACCCCCCAAAGGCATTCAAAATCACTTAAATCTTCTCAGAATCCGAATCTGACAGTATTTATGACTCAGACTAAGTAGTTAGGTTTGGATTGTAACTAAATTGTCAGTTAAACACATATAAAATTAATTTTAGTAAAATGTAAGTATATGTGACAGCTCAATTAGAATGATTTATGTACTTCAAAATAATTATACTATTAAGGTAGGCAGTACACCGTCTAGTTTTGTTCACATCAAAAATCTTTCTCACACTTTGGTGAGCTTAAACCAACCAAGCATTATAGAAGAATGAGCACTGAAGGGGCTCTTCCACCTGCGCTAATCCTCAACATGCTGTTTCGTATCATTGTGCCTCAGTCGGCTCATTTGTTAAATCATTATAAGGATAGCACTTGCTTTTATTGTCTAAATAATCCCACAGAAATTAAATCTATTTTAATAAATTAAGTGTATACTTTTTTAAGGGAAAACTCCTCTGTGTTAGCCAATACAATGTTTTATTAAAATGTATTCATATGGTAAATTCAACCTAAGCTATAGAAAAAAAGAAATAGTACTAGCCTCTTATGCAAAATCCTTATAATTTGGTAAGTAAAGAAAGGGTGCCTTAATCAAATGTTAATGCCCTAAATATGTTCTCTTGAAAGCGCCAAGGACACAAAGAGAAATAAAGAACTCTCACAAAGATACAAAACCTGGATTCTGGAATTACTGTTTTTTGAATATTGGTGAACTGTTTTACTCACAGAAAGGAAACTAAATCTCTTCACAGAATTTTTAATTCAGCACAAACTTACACAATTCGCTTTTCTCCCTCCTTTCCTCCCACTCTGCTTCCTCCTCTTTACCCCCTCCCCAACCATGGACAAGAGAGGAAGAAGAAATCTTCATATTAGAAATATTTATCTTGTTCTATCCACTGATGTACTACTTCTAGTGTAACAAAGCCATTCCTGAGAATTAATGCCCTCCGCACTTCTCACTTCTACCATTTCACCAATAACTCTGCTTTTTATCATGAACCCTCATCTTCATTTATGGATCAGCATTCCTTCAAAGGTAGTAATTGAAATTCTTCCAAGCCTTCCAGTCCATCACCCACTAAACATCTGTTGATCCCCATCTTCTACAGAGTCTAGGACCTCTTAACTATGTCTCAGATCTTATTTGTGCTTTCTATTCCCATTGCCTTG
>CM052810.1:35214109-35270318 GCA_028533885.1 Nasua narica | reverse complement strand
CTCTAAGTGATCAGGCAAGTCCTGATTAATGCCACTTCTATATTAGTATAATTGCTTTCATAATTAAAAGAATATGACAGGCCCTTCCTTGCTAGTTTGAGTTGTGACATCTGTAGGTATGTATATATACATATAGATGAGAATTGAGGAGATAACAAGAAAATAAAATCCAAAAAGAAACAGTATGACTTAAGGCACTTTTATACTTAGAATTATATATATATATATATCCTTCTGTTGAATTTTAGTACATGTGCACGCCCAACACATGGCTTGCCATATTTATCCAGTGCCTACTCCCTAAATTTCACTTATATAAGATGCATTAACTCAATTCCCTGAGTACATTACGGCTAGTCACTAAAATATCTGCCAATCTGAAAGTGTTAATGCATCTTTGAAAAGTACAATATTCCTGAAGAGTATTTGGTGACTTACTGGAATCTGGGTCAGTTTAACTGTGAAGAAAAGCTCACCTCAGCAGGGCCACACTCAATAACATATACAAACACATCTCTAGCTTCTATTATGAGGTACAAAATACTAAAAATGTGAAATCTTATAAATACCTAGAGGAAAAAACCAAGGGGGGGTGGATCACGTGGCTTTGTACAGACACGAGCCTTGAAATCCAAAAATTCTTTTGGAAGCTTATGTAGAAATTAACATTAAGGACTAGGTAGACACACGACTGCGTTCGAGGTCTACCAGTTCTACTTCTCTCTGTACAAACTTGGACAAGGGTTTTATCTCTCCAAATCTAAACTTTCACAGCTATAACATGGAGACATAATATTTGATTCTTAGGTGATTTAGAAAGATTAATTTTTTAAAATAAATACAGAGGAAGTACGCAAAGCACACTGGATGGTAAATAGTTTAAGTACTGAATAAAAGGCAGCCTTTATTAATGCTTTTCAACTATTAACATCTGGTATGAAGAAACTACTTCACACTAAAAATATGAAGAACTTAGGAGAAATGATTCCTTATTCAGTCAACCAGACCACCATAGAACCCTTGCCTTGCCTTAAAAGAAATTGCTACTTGCTCATAAAATCTCTGTGTTTTCTACTTCATATTTTTAGCTACAGTTTCAAAAGGACTGATCAGTTAGTACATTCCTTTTTTTCAGGAAGGAGGGAGATAGTGAGAAAAGGTGATTTTTAAATTGTTACCTTAACAAAAAGAACCAATTGTGAAATAAGCAAAAAGACATTCTTGGCAGTTACTCAGCTCATGTAAGTTTAGCTAAAAACAATTAAATCCATTTAATTGATCTTATGGAGATACTTAACAAAAAGATAATTGCTATAGATTTACTAAAGGTATCTGCAGAAATAAAAGTTGGCAATAATTTTAATTACATCAAAATGGATCTCAACTTGATCCCCTTGTGGATGTGCAATTATTTGATATGACTGAAACACAGACACATTTTTAGTTGAACACTGTAATAGCTCACACATATGCCATATTCTATTCATAGACACAACGTAAAACAATTTACTTATGATGAACACATTTAATCTTTATAAAAACCCTATGAAGAAAACCCTATTATTGGCCTATTTTACAGGTAAGAAAACTGAGGCAACAGAGTTTAAGCAGCTTGCCCAAATTTACATAGCAACTAAAGGAGAGTTGGAATTTGAACCCTAGTATCTAGCTCCATTGCGTATCTGCATAACCATGCTGCTATTATCAGGAGACTATGTAAAACAATAAAAAGACAATGTGTGTTGGGGCAAGATCTGGGTTATTTCGTGGTTTCCCAAAATTATATTTCTTAATATAACATTTTTACTGATTTAAAATAGAAATATAGCAATATAGTTTTTTGTCAGAAAGAAAAATGAGTCTATACTACAATTTGACTTTGTTGATTTTCCTACTTGAAGTTACTGACTTTGGACATCTGTGGCCATGTCTCAATATTGAAAATGATTCCAGAACCCTCATCTTTAAAAATCTTTTTTTTTCTATTTAAGAACCTTCTGAGTTTTTGAGTTTAAGCATCCAAGCCTGTCTTATTATTAGAATCATCTCAAACTCAGAAAGCACTAGATGGGAGGAAAGAATTTGAGAGCCAAGTATTTATGCACTCTATATTTAAAAAAAAATTATCAGTGATGATTGGTAACACTGAATAGTTTCTGAAAGGACAAGAGAATGGGGCCAGGGAACCTTCCTTTCCATGGTGCTGTTTACCACTTCCCTCATAACTTTCTCTTGTGCCTCTAAGGCTGAGCCTTTCTGAGCCCATGAGGAAGTTTTGATTGCACCTCTCCATTGATTTTAAAACACTGTGTGAGTGTAACTACTCATTCTCAGAGCATCAGCACATTATTGTTAATTATTATACTTGAAACTTAATGATTTCTAGCTATATTTATTCCATGTAAATACTAATATGTGATCATGAATTTACAACATTTTCTTAATATATTTTATACAGTTGAGGAACTTCCAATGGACAACTGTAGTTTTATATACGGTGTAAGATCTCAAACCACAGCAGCTTAGTTAAGTTTCCTCTGGATTTTACAGAGATGTTAAGTCTTACAGATGAAATTATATATTTTATGATTATTAGCCATATGAAGAGATTTTAACAAAAATATAATAAAGGAGATGCATAGCATAAATTGAAAAAATTAAAAGGCAAAAGAACTAAAGTATTAATATTTGCCAGTCTTACTTTTAATAAACTAATATAAATATGAATGATAAATTAATAATAACAAAGGTATTACATGTTCCTTTACAACTTCTTTTTTTTTAATGATTTTATTTATTTATTTGACAGAGAGAAAGAGATCACAAGTAGGCAAAAAGGCAGAGAGAGAGGGAAGCAGGCTCACCGCTGAGCAGAGAGCTCGACGTGGGGCTTGATCCCAGGACACTGAGATCGACCTGAGCTGAAGTCAGAGGCTTTAACCCACTGAGCCACCCAGGCACCCCTCTTTTAAAATTTCTATTGGCATATATAGGGAGATAGAAGCCAATTAGAAACCTGTTAGAATTATTATAATGCATACTACTAATAAATGCAGACTGAAACTAAACTTGTATATCTCTATTAAAATTCTATCAATAAGTCCTGAATAATACATTTATTAGAATTCATGTTATAATGTAACTAGTAATTTACTGCATACAATGTGATAAATGACAAAAGATGAGCCCTTCAAAATCATTCTGTATATGTCATTAGCAATTCACTTCACATTCTTACCTATACAAAATATCTCAAACCACTTAGCTTTCTAAAGAGAACCCAGTTCAAGTTATTAATATCTTTATTTAAATGCAGATTTTGACTTTTCCCTGGGGACCAGTAAAGCTTCTTCTATAATGCTGCAAAGAGAAAGGCAAATTCTCATTCGTATAGTATCTATAAAAGAAACAGATCTGGCTCTTTATCTCCTATGGATACACAGACTCTCTATGTTGCATAAGTTTTCCATTAACAAGCATTGTCATACATAACTGTCTTAATAAAAGACGTAAAAATACTTAACTCTTTAACCTCGATGCGCATATACCAATCACAACTTTTAATGTCCATCAAATCTTAAAAGAGCAAAATAAAATTACCATGTATTTAGCTTTATTTAACACCAACATTTAAGGAAACTGAATATGGCAATCAATGTATTCAATATATTAACATAAACCTAGGCATAGATAATCTATGGATATTTTTATGATCATGACCAAATTCAATAAAACCACAAGTTTGCATCCAATTCTCTTTTTGGCTTATCCACCTGCGTGGGCAAACCATAGTATGACACAGGACACACAGAAGATAAAGACAGTCCCCAGTGAAAAACATGGCTCTTATTTCTCTGAGTTCATACAGATGTCAGCTGTTTTGAAGACATGATTTCAACAGATAAAATGAGAAAACCACAGAAAAACTGAGAGATTCATTTCTACCATCTGATGTACTAATGAAACTATATACAATAGACTGAACCACAACTAAGAGTACCATTTATATTAAGCACCCAATAAATATTGGCTGAATTGAAATTTTGAAAGGTATATGTAGTCAATATTTGGTTGTAAGGGCCTTTACTAGTCATAGAAGAAATATTAAGTAAATCAAAAATCATAAAAATTATGGTGTAAAATACACCAACACAAACATATCAATAATAGTTACTGAGTAGGATTAAAATGTAACATAAAGTTAGGCTTAATATGGAGAAATTTTACTTTATTTATTTTTCTTAAGATTTTATTTATTTATTTGACAGAGAGAGAGAGAGATCACAAGTAGGCAGAGAGGCAGGCAGAGAGAGAGAGGGAAGCAGGCTCCCTGCCGCGCAGAGGATGGGGGGCTGGATCCCAGGACCCTGAGATCATGATCTGAGCTGAAGGCAGAGGCTTTAACCCACTGAGTCACCCAGGTGCCCCGAGAAATTTTACTTTAATAAAATTATTTAGATGACTGGAGTTGAAACAGAAATGGGATTGAAATTTCTTGGCTCCTCTCTGTGCATCACTGAATCAACATGTGATTCTTAGACTAGTAGTCACCAGACTGAACGAATCCTCTGTCTTTTTCATCCAGAGTTGAAATTCTAGAGTTCTTAATATTTTGTCCTTATGGTTCCTATTCTTAGTAATAATGAATTCTTTTTTTTAAAGATTTTATTTATTTATTTGACAGAGAGAGATCAGAAGTAGGCAGAGAGACGGACAGAGAGACGGAAAAGCAGGCTCCCACAGAGAGAGGGGAAAGCAGGCTCCCTGCTGAGCAGAGAGCCTGATGTGAGGCTCTATCCCAGGACCCTGAGATCATGACCCAAGCCGAAGGCAGAGGCTTAACGCACTGAGCCACCCAGGCGCCCCAGTAATAATGAATTCTGAGGCAGAACAAAGGAAGTTTACTTAGAGTCTGCTGGAATGAGTTTCATTGCCATCCCAAAGAATTACTGAAAAACTGTGTCTACAATTACAATTTTTTCCTATGGATAAATATCCTGAAACAGTACTATGTCACAACAGATAGGTGGAAAATATAGCCTAACAAGTTAGGTGATGTGTGAAGACTCCAAGACTGGTAGAAAAGATGAATTCTATAAAATTTCAAAGGAAAAGAGACTGCTGAGTATAACAAGACGCTTTTTTCATTATTCTAGTTTTATATGCTTATAGCATTAAAAAAACTGCATTTGTTGTTGGTTGTGGAGACTATCTAGATACAAGATTAGCAAATATCTGCCAGTTTTGCTAAAAGAGACCATATGTATAAAGCACACTTGTTGGCACATAGTAGATGCGCAGAATATGTTAATCACCTTCTTACACCCCTGCTGTCACTGTGACTTGAAAATAGGTTTGCAGAAAATAAGTTTTCTTATAAGGGCTTTTTATCATGATATTTTACTACATTCTATTCAATTCCTAAACAATAAGTTTTAAAACTTCTATATTCTTATAGATGCCTAAATTCATCCATCCTGAGATGAACCATTTGGAGCCAGCAGACTATTTTTTGCAGCTTTCCAATTTTTCCTGCATGAATATATTCCTTTTCTCCCCTTGTCTTCTCCCCTCCTCCCTTTCACTCGTATGTTCTTACCTTTTTCTTCCTACATCCACACAAGGCAGATGAAAGAGAATGCAATAAATGCATATTTGGTATGAGCTCTACTTAGTGATGTGCCCTCAAACGTGTCTCCTGTCTCAGGAAGAGAAAAATCCTCAGGTCACCACTGAAGTCCTAACAGCCCATGCCCAGAAAGGGAGCTTTAAGGCTCACTTAGTTACAATAAACTGTAAACATTTGTTCAACATGAATATTACGACAAAGCATTAGCACCAGATGGTCTTCCTCTATGTCTTTTCTCTCTCTAAATTCAAGTGCCTCGGTTCCCCTCCAATTCTCTTCCCTATCTGAGCGCTGTTTCCTGTCTCTTCCCTTGTCCTTTACCTTTTACTCTCTTTGAGTTAACTCTTCAAGTATTCTGCCCTTTTAGGTTTAATGTCGGTTTTTTTGTTGTAGTTGGTTTTTTTTTTTTTTTCCATCTCAGTCTACAGCCTTCTTCACTGAGCCTCTCACTTGCTGAGAACTGGGTTGTCTCTCTTTCTTTAGAAATATTCTCAAATATTTGTCCTAAGACGAATTCCCTAGCGTTTTACTGTGGCCTCGCTTAAAACACACACATATCTTCAAGAAGCCAGTAAACTGATTCATTGCTCAAGTATTCTTGATGCACCCTGGGAATCTGTGTCTGTCCACTATCAGGTATACATTCAAAATATTATCATTATATACCTGAAGTCTCCTTCCCCAACAGGAGAGCTGCCTTTTTTTAAATCAATAAAATATTACATAACATTAATATTACACAAATTATTAGGCTTTGTTACATAAAGATAGATAAAACACTATTTTGTTATAAAGATAATTGTCAATAGAATTACTGTTACATGCATTCAATGTTATTGTATTTGATGATCTGCAATCCCAATTAGTTATAACTATATTAAACTATTTTCAGATCAAGTAAAAACATTATCATAAATGTTTTTAAAATGAAATAAGTGTACCTTTTTAATAGAGGAGATGGGTCACATTTCCAATATTTTTAAAAGACAGCAACAACATCTCTGTTGCATTCAACATATTGGATTAGATTCAATCCAATCCAATCCAATGGAATACGGACTCAATGTATAGTATTTCTGATATATCAATACTATTGAAGCCCATAAATAGGCTGGGTGACATTCAATATGTCTACTTATAAGCTATATGGCTTGGACAACTTACTCTCTGAACCTGTTTTTTCAACTATAAAACCAAATAATAACAATATCTAATTAAGAGGATTAGTGTGAGAAGTAAATGAGATCATAACACTCAGGCACTTCACAGTGTATATTTCATAATTGTCAATGACATGACTAGTATTGATTATGATCTGATTTATGGGAATTTATGCTCATCTAAATTAAATGTGGTTTGATGCTTACCTAAATTATCTGAGATTTCAGATGGATTGTGGGCAAGTTATAGACATCAAAAAAGAGCTATCCAGCAGACATCCTGAGTTTGCATTATCTCTACTGGTACTGGCTGTAAGGTGTTTGCAAACTGTTTTATCTCTCTGTGCCTTGGTTCCCTAATTTGAAAAGCAGGGAAAATAATAGTACCTATCTGAGGCTATTTGTGAAAATTAAAAAATTACCAAGTAAAACATTTATTATAGCACCCTGCATATGTTTCCTATAGAAGTTGATTATTAATACAAATCTAATGCAAACCACATATGAATCACTTTCCTCCAGACAAATTTATGTAAATATGTGTATGTCTGTGTGTATATATTTACATATACATAAATATTTATATAATTAGCATAAAAAATAAAATGACAAAAAAATCACAAGCTATTCATCTTCTTAGGTTATAAAAATGTGGCTTATTTTACATAAACTCATAATTCTTTTTAGCATGATCTAACATGACCATGAAACTATAAAGGGGTTATTATGAGAAACTATTTATGGCCAGTTAAAACATCTGTTTTGTGAAATCAATTAAAAGAGCACAACAAACAGGGCACCTGGGTGGCTCAGTGGGTTAAAGCCTCTGCCTTTGACCCAGGTCATGATCTCAGGGTCCTGGGATCAAACCCCGCATTGGGCTCTCTGCTCAGTGGGGAGCCTGCTTCCCCCTCTCCCTCTGCCTGCCTTTCTGCCTACTTGTGATCTCTATGTCAAATAAATGAATAAAATATTTAAAAAAAAATAAAGAGCACAACACAAAGTTGAATTATTCAAAGTTAAATATAGATCCAATTACAAATGTTGTCTTTGAAAAAGTAATCAATAGTTGTTATAATCTATCTCCTCCTACCCTCTGCCTTACATTAAGCAAAATCCAAAATCTCCACTCCTTTCGAGACTTGAAAGATACCCAGAGCAAAAGACATTAACAAAGACACTTCAGGAAATATTGAAAAATTCAGAGAAGCATAAACACATACACACACACACACACACACACACACACACACACACACACATGCAAAATGAAACACAAATACAAAGTTCATAAATGAATCAACTCAGTGCATAAACCAAAATCTATAAACTCTATTGGTGTAAACTTTTCATCTACTTGCAGACAGTAGGAGGAGATTATTAGATTGGAATGCTCTCAGCTTCGAGCAATAGTAACAAAGCTTCAAACTGTGGCCTGAGCAAAAAAGGCATCAATATCCCACAAAACAAGATGACTGGTGGTAAGAAGACAAATGATGGAGCAGCAGCTCAACAATGTCTGTGAGGGCCAGTCCCTTTCTACTTTTCTCTCTGTCATTTTTGTCAGTTGGTCATTTGACCCAATGTTTGTCATTTCAGTCTCCCAATATAGCTACTTCAGCTCCAGGAATAACATCTGAAAGCAGCCTCAGCCACTGCTGCCCATTCCCACTAGTCTTCTCCTCTTTCCTTACTGATCAGAAGTGGGTCACCCTACCATGCCTAAATACAACAAGACTGAGAAATTAAGTGCTTCACAAAATGAAATCAAATTTTCATGATAGTCTTATACGAATCATGATTTAGGACATAATTCTGGGTATGTTGCTACCCCAAATACAGTCGAGCTCTGAAAGCAAGAAAAAAAGATACCCAGTGAGATGGATATTGGTTGGCAACTCCAAGCATCTACAATAAGTAGCTATTTCAACAACAGCAGCAGTAGTATTTGCATTACTGTGACATGATTTATTTTCCTCTTATTTTTCTTCCACTTTGATCTCTTCAAATACTTGGTTAATTCTGAGAATTTTCCAACACTCATGGGCAAAAAATTAATCTTATGACAAAGTCAATCTCAATATCCAACCTGCATTGCTGAGGTGAACAATATGAAATAATCTTGAAGTATAATTTTATGATGTCAACAGAATAAATGGTTTGGGGACAATATTGTGAAGACCTTCTGACTCCCTTACTTCTCCTGGGTATTTGTACCCTCCCAAAGCTCCGCTGTGTTTCACTCTGAAACACATGGACACTGCAGAGAGTTTCTGCTATGAAGAAGAATGTCAACTAGATGATTGAGGATAGAAAAACTGTTCTTTGTGACTCATGTTCTAAAGAGTCTACAATCTATTTGAAAATTATTAATTCATCTGACATTTGCAAAAGAGAGATGTGTAGTTACATCTGAATGCTTGCCCTCAAATATTTTTAATGTCTGCTTGAAGGTAATTATGTGCCTCTGATTAGAGAACACACTCAAAACTATGCCATACTGTCAGTTTCTGACTTATTTATACCTTTGTCTTTCAAAGGTATAATACCTTGTCAAGAAAACAAGTATATACCTCCACAGGAATTATAGATTTTCCATATTACAGCCAGAGAAGGAGATAGTTGTATCAGTATCTTTATTTAAAGGGACGACTAAGGTAGGTAGGCCAAAAGTCAAATTTATCATTTCCATAACTTTGTCATTATAACAATCTCGTGAAAAGTGAAGAAAGTGAAGAGAGCTCCTGTTCTGCCACCTCCAACATAAGAAAATTATCATCACCAGCACATATGTAATGTTCATGCATACATACCAAAGCAAGGAAAAACTCATTTTATTAAAAAAAAATCCATTCAAAAATCGAACAAGCATATGATCCAGCAATTTCACTTCTGGGTATAAATCTGAAGGAAATGACATCACTACCTGGAAGAGAGATCTGTACTCTCAGGTTCATTCCAGCATTATTCACAATAGCCAAGACATGGAGACAACTTAAGTGTCTACTGACAGATGAACGGATAAGGAAAATGTGATAAATATTCACCTGTCAATAGGTTGTTTTCATGCCTTGAAAAAAAATAGAATGGAATATTATTCAGCCATATAAAGTAAGGAAATCCTGCTATTTGTGACAATATATATGAATGTTGAGGGCATTGTATGCTAAGTAAAAACTGTCAGAAAAAGACAACTAATGTACGGTCTCACTCATATGTGGAACCTAAAAAAGTCAAACTCAAGAAACAGAATGTAGATTGGAGGTTGTTAGGGGCTGGGGGTAGAGGAAACAAGCAGATGTTGAGCAAAGTGTACAAACTTCCAGTTGTAAGATGAATGAGTTCTGAGGATCTGATGTATAGTATGGTAATTACAATGAACAACACTATATGGTAAGCTTGAATGTAGCTGAGAGGGTGGATCTTAAATGTTCTCAACACACACACACACATACACACACACACAAAATGGGAAGCTTATTGTGGTAATCATTTTATATATATATATATATATATATATATATATATATATATATCTTTGGATATTTATATATATCTTTGGATATTTATATGTAAAATCACCAGATTATACACCTTAAACTTACACAAGGTAATTTGTCAATTATATCTCAATAAAGATAGAAAAATTACTTTTCTAAAAGTACTTTGGTATCTACATTTCTAACAGGAAAGGGCATTACAGTATGTTATTCTTAACCAGTATTCTCCTTATAAAGTACCCTAAATTAAAATGAAAGAGAAAATTCTAGAAGAGTCTATTTCTGGGCAGTCTTTGGTGACATATGTGTAATTTAAATAGGTTTGTGATTAAATTACTATTATTTCCCAACTTTCTTGCCAATGATATTGAGAAACTCTCAAGTAGACACCTCTATAGGATAGTTACTCATTGCCAGGAAACTTTATAGGACACTAATATGCACATACGGTGATAGAGCATTAGCAGCACATTACAGGAAAAGTGTGATCTGAATTCAGACATGGATTTGGATTAATGGGAATATCACTTAACTCCTCTGAGACTTTTTTCCCTTAACTGTAAAACCACAATAATTATGTGAATATTTCATTCACTTGTAAAAATCAAGTAGAATAAAACATGTACTAGGGCTTTGTAAGATAAGAGGAGCTCTAAAAATATTTGTTATGTATTGAATAAAGGATGTATAGACATACACATGTACCCTTTAAAGTTCTGCTCTAGTATTAAAAAATAAAATGTACCTGCAATTTGGATTATTTATGTGTTCACAAAATCAATTTTAAAACACTGATATCTGTCACTTTTTTTATCCCATTCTGCAAGAAAGTGAAGTATAAGGTGGATGATAAATTCTAAGGTGTTCAGCTCTGACAGTTAAATAGTATTCTTGAAAACTTGAAGTATAGCTTGGGGAAAATTTGAAACTACTTTTGTTTTGTTTCTTTAAAAAAGTAAAACGTTATGCCATGGAAACATGTCTAACATTTATGGAATAACCTTGTCAAGGCTAATTCTCCGCATAATTTCTTTATGTACTAGTCACTCTAAAATTCACTTGTAAAGGCTTATTCTTGATGTTTATAATTATTTTTATGCAATAATGACTTATTTTGAGAGTATGAACAATTAGATTTACAAAATAATATGCCAGATGATTTAAAGTAAATTTCTTTATTTGGGAAACATTTCCTGTGTATCTACCATGTGCATATATTATCCAATGAGTTCTGAATTCATATTTAGTAAATATGAATAGTAAATAAGACATGGTCTTTGCACTCAAAAGTTCCTATATTCAAGGGACAAATGGGGAAGGGAGCAGTGTGTGAATGAATATATGTGTATATATTATATATATGCATATGAATATAAGTATATATTGGTTATATGTGTGTGCAGATAGATAGATAGATATCAACCTAACAACCTTGCTTGCTAGAGGTTTACTTCAATCAAATAAGGTTGGCACTGGCGTCATGTGTGTGTGGTTCATAATAAACCACTGGATTATTAGCTAGTAGTGAAGTTTCAGAAGTGGTCTAGAAAGTACATACATGCCATTAACTGCACATTATTAAAAAAATTCTGTGAAAGCATTAATGGTACACATATACATAAAAATTTTTCACAAGACTTATGTATTTAAAATTTGATTAAACTTAATTTGTCTGATATATGTATTTTTTAAAAGATTTTATTTTTTTAAATAATCTCTATACTCAGCATGGGGCTTGAACTTACAACACCAAGATCAAAGGTCTCATGCTCTATTGACTGAGCCAGCCAGGTCCCTGTGATATACGTATTTTTAAAAGGAATACTGAACATATTATCATATTTTTAATTGTACTACATCATGTTAACACTAAATATACACATTTGCAAAGCTTTTGACAATTTTTCCTTTGTCTTGCCAGGATGCAGTGCCGGAGATTTCGTTGTGAATCAAATTGGACTGTGAATGCTCAGAAAATAATTTTAGGCTTTCAGTATATGAGCTAAGTATATGATCAACATAACTGTATAAACTACAGTTTACAAAGATATATTTGTGACATGCAATAATTCCTCAAAGCATTGTCTAATTCTGCACACTTTTGGTTTTATATTATCCAGGAAAAAAGAATAATTTCCACTCACGTAAAAAGCTTAGTTTATAGTTACGGAGTTACTAAAAATACATATGTGTTTCTCTCTAAATTTCCTTCTTATGGATGTTTTTATTTTTAAAGAAATTGTATCTGTAAAATCAATACAGCCTGCATATTTATAGTATTGAGAGGGTAACATGTTTTTCCATTCTTTGCCAAACTTATTTGGTCAGTACTCATGACATAAACTGTTTAGGAATGTATACAAAGAGTGAAATGGCTTGTTGTGTGAATAATCAAAAATATTCTATCTCTATGAGCTATTTCAAATGTATAATGAGCTATTTCAAATGTATATTAAGGACAGTTTTATTGGGTGAATTCTAAGAACATACCAAAAAAGTCTCATTTCCTCTCTACTACCAACTCCAATTTTGCCTCTCCCAAGTCAAACTGATAGATAGACCAGCCAGATGCAATGAGGACTGAGGCTCTATGGAGGGAAGTCGACCAGACAAGCTTCCAGGCTGGGATCAGGCGAACCACTGGTGATTACCCGAAAGTGTCGCTTCTTGAGAAGATCATGGCGGGCAGAAGCCTGTGTGGCAGGAAGTTCAGTGTCAGCAGTGTGCTCAAATGGAGGAGGCATGAGAAGGAGAGCCACAGCTGCCGGGTAGCAAGACCACAGGGTCCAACAGGATTCACAACTGAGAGCTGACATTTGTTTTAAAACCACTGAGGATGCTTTATACTGCAACCAGACTGTCGACACTAGGGGACTCCAGCCACCACTTCTGAACTAGAAGAAGCCAACAGTGAGCAGTCAAAATCAGGCTGACCTCGTAATGTAGTTATCAGGAGGGAGATCGGCCCAGAGAAACATCAGCAGACCCAGTGGAACGGAACTGCACAGAGAGGGGAGGGGGTCTATAGAGATTCAAATACAATACCAAGGAGAACTGTGGCACTCACAAACCTGATTTCCCAATTAACAACTGAGTGCATGAACTGATAAAGGGATGGTCACTGGCGAGGACCAAATGAGTGCCTTAGAGAACAAATGCAAGAGATATCATAAAGCAGAGATTAAAAAATTACTTTTAAAAAGTGATAAATCATGATGAAAGGATAAGAGACTTTTAGGAGTAATTGTGTAGCACAAATATAAAAACTCAGCAGTTCACATGGAAAGCTCAACATCCGTAATAGCCAAGAGTAGGAAGAGAAATGAATGGAGTTGCTTTAACAGATACCATAAAATTCTATAGACTCACTGCAATAAAATTAATGTTGTACTGGTTGATGAATAATTTATAGAAATAAACCAGAATATATACATATACATACATTTATACATATGAGAATTCATACATTTGTGAGAGTTTAATGTATGATACTGGTGATAGTTCAATTCTGTGTGAGTAGGATCAATTATTTAATAAAAGTTGCTGAAATAAAAAGTGCTACAATCTATCTTGAGGAAAATAAAATTGTTGCATTACATAAAAATGTATTTCAGAAGAATTAGACCCTTAAATAAAACCAATAAAAACAGTTTATTAATTGGTTTAGTAATTAGTTTCCACAGGTGAGTGTACCAGAGTATACAAAATGTAAAATATATAAAAATAAAGTGTGTGTATGTGTATATATACACAGATACAGTTGCATTTTCATTGCATTGTAAATTCTTTGTTAGCAATTTTATAATCTTAACAACTTGTAAAGTTTTTAATCTATAGAGTCATCATATAGGTACTTTTCGAACTAAATATAAATAGTCTTAATTTTATATATATATTTTTTGAATCAGTCATGATTCTTCTTCCTAAGTGTGCCATGATTGACAGCTGATGCTGTATATTACATATTACTCTGTGATTGCACTGAAAAAACATTTTAATGTCTACTTCCAAAGGAGCCACCCCAGACTGGGGGTTCTGCTCCTTTTTCTTATTCCAAAATCCCCTCAGTATTTTTTAATAATACAAAATTATATATACACTGTGTATACATCCATGTACCACTACAAATCCCTTCAGGAAAATGCCATCTTTGTATGCCCAGTACTTTGTGTAATTTTGTTGATCCCACTGAACACATACATACAGAGAAAATCAGTGAAGGATACTCATCAATTACACACATTATTACTAGCTTAAAGTAAAACTAGTTTTTGTTATGATCAGAACTCTGAAAGAACTATAGTCAAAAAAATTTCAGTTTTTTATTGTCCTCAAACAGGAAAAGCATTTCAATTGTGAACTCTAAGCAACGGAGTAAGCTAGTGATTTCCTGATCCCTGTCTAAACACAAAAACTCAAGCACTGTGCTGAAATACTTCTTAAAGCTTGCATCCGCTTTCCTGACTTCTTAGGGAGACTATGTTGAAAATAATGCTTACCCCGGTGTTATCATTAGCAATAGAAACACCTGTCCTCTGATGAAGGACATCAAGGCCTTCGAGGCCTCATTAGTTTTTCACAGTTTTTGCCTTTTTGCCAAAAGTCCTAAAAGGAATTTATAAGCTTGTGTGCGTGTTTTCTCTGGAGAGGAGCTGGGTCCTGTGTGGGGGGGTGGGGGGCTGGGGAGGTGGGGGGCTGCTTTCTGGTGCTGCTCTCCCTGTTAGCAGCTGTGGCAAACCATTTCTCCCCCTACTCTGCTTCTTCAATCACTGTGCACTTTAAAACCCGGTAACCAAGCTGCTAAGTGTATGGACAGAACTTCTGTGGGTGTCGTTCATGAGCTGTAGTACAGGTTTTAGGTGTATTTGTTTTACAGCTATTACATCTATTTCTGTAGTTTATGTTTTTGTTTTTGTTTGGATGGGGTTAGTCAGCTTGTGATGGTAAACCATTTTAATGGATGAGCTGCTCACCTAAAAGAGTGTTTCAAGCACGGAAATTGTCAACTGCGTAAATCCGTAACTTGCTTAACTATTTTGTAATAGACAAATAAGAGCACATAAAACACAAAACAATTTCCTGACACAACTCTGAGCAAAGCTAGGGCAATTTCTTCCTGGCACCAGATTCAAATAAGCCTTTCTCTTATAGATAAAATTTAAATATGTATAAAATGTATTTCTTTGGTCAGTATTTTCCATGGCTTTTCTCTGCCCAGCATGTCTGTCCCTGCTTCAGGCTACCCTATAGAGAATCACAGCTGGTCTGGAAGTGAGCCCACCTTTTCTTTCAGCTAATTAAGCCTTCAGTTTATGGAAATGAAATATCCTCTCACTTTGGGGTATTAGTTTTACAGCCTTCTTCTCAGCTTCTCCTCAACGTCTATTTTAAACTGAAACTAAACCTCACTAAACACTTCCGCTCCTCCTAGCAAAATGGATCCTTCCTTTGTCTTTTTGTTTCTTTGTTTAATAAAAACACACTTGAATAGGACCCCTCTATCCAGATTGAGTTTAATTAGCCCATAGTTCTTCCTTTTAGATAATGGTTAGGGATCATTTGGCCTAAAAGACAAATAGGGAAATTTAATGAGAAGCTAGCTTTTATTGAAATTTTCAGGTAAATTTTGCTGCCTAGAACTAAACAGATTTTCGACAAAAAAGTGTGTGTGTGTGTGTGTGTGTGTGTTCGGTCAGAAAACATTTAGTGAGGACCTACTATGATCTACTAGAGAATACAAACATTTTTTTATCTAGTAACAACTAAGGGCTCCCAAACGCACACATTAGTGAGTGAAATAGCATGTCGGTTTCCACGTTCGATTCTTGGAAAGTGGTCTGTTTCTTCTTTAGTTGCTACCCTTTCGATAGAGTAAAATACCCAAAAGAATCTCGTTCCTCTTGAGGAACTGGCATTGTTTTTAAATTACTCCATTTACTGTGTAGATACTTGAGGGCTTAACTCATATATCATATAATTACTTTTGTCACAATATCATCTGCTCAGATAATTGTAACATGATGCACATGTTTTTTTTTAATAATGGTATTTTTTCCTTATAAGGCAAGGTAAATTTTTATTACAATAATTTTTTGACAATTGTTAATTAGATTCCCTCTCCCCCTTTTTAAAGACATGTTTATTATCCATGAGTTGGGTTCTCTGCTCAGTGGGGAGCCTGCTTCTCCCCCTCCCTCTGCCTGCCAAGCTCTACCTACTTGTTCTCTCTCTCTGTCAAACAAATAAAATCTTTGGGGGGGGGGGGGGAAGAAGAAGAAGCTCCCTTAAGAGAAATAACTTGGAAAAAGACACAGAAGAGACACGTTCCATCTTCTCTATTGCATTATCACTTTCTCCTGGTTTTTATTCTTAGCTTCCCTGATTTGTAGTTATTCGCTCTCATGGTTGTACTCCCTGATAAGATAGTAAGTTCCCTGAGTCTAGGAGCCTGGTCTTGAATGTGCATATATCTGTATACCACCCAATTTTCTCTAGCCAGTAAAGAGGAAATTAAACCTTCCTGAAGGCAGGGAGGTATCTTGTTGCCTAATCTATCCTTGGCATTAAATCTTCAATATTTATTTCTTTAAAACCAGGTTGAACAAATGAATGATGAATAGATGGGTAGCTGTTTTGCAAGTAGCATTAGAGGAAAACATGATGCTGGGTTAGGAATGCTCCAAGCTGTCAGAAAAGATAGATGGCTCTGCTGGTCATGCTATAAATAACCACCAGGTGCCACTCAGAGCTGATGGAAGCCTCATTCTGCATGACAGTCATTGATCGGCTGCACGACTAAGATGCAACCTTTTGTGACACCACTTGAGGAGAAAAGGTTATGTTTCACATTTAAGCTTTGAATAATAAGGTCATGATCAAATTAAATGAATTTCTCTGGTGAATACATGAAATATATACAAATTAATACAACAAATTAGAGACATTATTGCAAAGAAAAGGTGAACAGGCTGGAGCCAAGAGTGATCCTGGAACTTAGTCCTACTGAATGTTTTATTAATGAAGTGAAAATCCTGCCTCATTAAAAATATCCTAAGAGTGATTTCTCACCACCTATGGGATAACCCTAAACTCCAATCTGGACTAGAATACTACACAATAAATAAATTAAATAACAGGTTTCCTAAGTGATTATAAACTTGTTAGAGCATATTCCACACACAAGCAAAATATTCAAAGGAAAATCACGTATAGAAATTCTTCGTTTTATATCTTTTTGCACATTTTTAGTAAATCTCATATTTGGTATTTAGAGGAAAAGTTCAATTATACTTTCTATCAGTTTGGCAAATATATTCCTGTGAAATTTGAACACTAGCTAGCAAGTCTTCCTTTGTGAGACAAAGCAACAAATTACATCCCTAACTTCAACTTCTAAAGCTACTGCAGATTGTTCTCTTCGTCCCCCTTCTAATAATTAAGCCTTCTGTTACCATAGTTTTATTAGTAAATTTAGCACACATGTATATATTATTTGGCAAACTTGAACAAATAACAATAACCCAAATAGTTTCATTTTTAAACAAGCAACACTGCTCATGTTTCATACAATCTTGGTAATTTAATTGATTAGCATAAAAAGTATTTTAAACCTTTAAGTGTGAAAGGCCAAAAAGAGCAACTTATTTCCAGATTTCTCAAATGCAAATACTTTTAATGCCTAAGGATCCATAGTCACCAAGGAATTGCCACACCAAGGATAATGCTAGAACTTATATTTAAAACACCGTTGTATTATCAAAAAATGCACTCACTCATTCAACAAATATTTGTTAATTTCCTACTCTCCACTAGCCACTGATGAAGGAATCTGACAGATTGGCTGATTTATAAAAACAGCTCATTTTGTCAATACACTTGCCTTTCATAAAAATTCTCATTATGGCATACCGCATGATGAAGCTTATAATTATTAACAATAATTGCAATGATTAAAAAGTTTTAATAACATTTTTCAATATAACAGGAAATATTTATGATGATATAATGTGTCACTAATAAATAATGACAATGATAGCCATGATCACTGAGTAATTGGTTGAATTTCATTTGTAAGACCAGGGAGTTAAAAATAATTTTGTTAATTTATAGATAAGGAAAGAATTGTAACAAGTGAAAGGAAACGGAATGTAAACTTCCTGTTGATAAGAATGCAGAGATGTGAAACATTACTAGAAAACGAATCTGGCTGGCTAAAGAACAAGGTTAACAGAATTACTTATCCAGTGAATTTTCTATTCAGAGACTTACATGCTTTTAGGATGGCAGACATTCAGTAAAGCAAGCTCTCAGCTTTCAAGGCATGAAATTGTACTAACTGATAGTAGTCAAGATACTGAGACATTCCATCATAGCATGAAATATTAGGACTAGATGATGCTGACATGGACAACAATCCACTAAGCCTGACAAACAATGAAATGCAAATCTAGTGGAGGTGGTTTTTGATTTTGTAAATAAACCATTAGATGATTGAAACAGCTGTCTCAAATTTGCCATGAGTTTGAGGAGATATATATATATATATCTCCTGACTCTACATAAGAATTACCTAAGTATATTAAATATGTGTATGTGTGTCTGCCTATTTATCCATCCAACCACCTATCCTCTATCTATAGACCATTCCTCTGCATCGTTCTCTACATCTGCCAATAACTAAACCAGAAAATAAAAACTCTGGGGTTGGCAGGCTTTAAGGGATATCTACATTCAAAATATTTATATAAGTTTTCAGAATTAAGACATGGAACCATATCTAGGTTGTGGGAGATTTCATAGGAGACTTGGCTAGGTTTCTTCAACATACTCATTACATAAAAATATGATTTAAAATGGGTGGGAGGATTGCTTTAAATTTAAAGAGACTTATTATACATTACATTTATCATGCATAACAACCAAAGGCAATGTCTGAATTTGGTTTGGTCCTTGCTTAGAAAAAAAGAGCACACAAATACTCCTCTTCAGACAATTATGAACATTTCAATATGAATGATAGTAAAAAGAGATTGTACATTTCATTAGGTATGATGATGTCATTGGGTTATATGAGAAAACATCTAGGGGCGCCTGGGTGGCTCAGTCAGTGAAGTGGCTGCCTTCGGCTCAGGTCATGATCCCAGAGTCCTGGGATCAAGTCCCGCATTAGGCTCCCTGCTCGGCGGGGAGTCTGCTTCTCCCTCTCCCTCTACCTGCCACTCTGCCTACTTGTGCTCCCTGTCAAACAAATAAATAAAATCTTTTTAAAAAAAAAAGAAAAAAGAAAACGTCTACGTTTTTCACTATGCACATTAGAGTATGTAAGATGAAATTACATGATGTCTAGGATTTGCTTTAAAGTACTTCAGTGAAAGACAACAGAGAAGGAAGAAAGAGAGAAAGGAAGGAGTGGAAAAATGGCAAAAATTCAATTTTTATAATTCTTGAGCTTAGTAGATGGGTAGAGTTTCTTTAAACCTATGGCTAAAATTTTTCATAATTAAAAGAAGCAAAGAAAAAGTTTCTGGCAAACAATTGGAGATTCTTATGTATTCCCTGTCAGGATCTGATTTCTAATGTGTGTTTGGGCCCAGAAACCGGTGTTTTAAAGACACACCAGGTACTTCTAATGCAGGTGGCCAGCAGATGACACTTGGCGAAACACTAAAGAAAATTAGACTGGCTCTCTCTGGAATAAATCCTTTGAAATAAAACATAAAGAACTGCTAAGCACTTTCAGCTGTTACTTTTTTTAAAGACACCCCGTTCCTGGCCAGTGGGGATTGGCAGAAGTTATCCCTGGTCAGTCAAGATCCAGTTCTTCCCTGTTGAGCACTAAGGTGATGTTTCTGATTTAACATCATACTTTGGAAACAGCTGGCATTCAATTAATGATTGCTTGCTGAGAAAAATTCCAGGTCCATAGGTGATCAGCCTAAAACCTTCCTTCTTGAAATGGAACATTATAAAATGACAGTTGTTGAATTTAGCACTAGCTAGCGATCACAATGATGACTCTTTTTCCTCCTCTATTGGCTGTATTTCTATCTCCTAAACCCCAGAATATGTATGCCACTCAAGGTTCAGCCCTTGATCTCTACAGGATCCACCAGGAACTACTCCTTGCTAGTAACTGAGAGCATATGCTCTGCAATCAGACTGCCTGGGTTCAAATCCTGACTATACTTACTTAGTGTTCTTGAACAGATTGCTTGATTCCTCCTCTCTGGGACTCAGTTTCCCCCCTTTAAAATAGATGTACTAGTAATACCCACACACATGGCTTTGCTAAGGGAATTATATGGCTTATATGTTTAAAGTGCTTAAGATTGTGCCCAACCCACAAAAAATGTTTGATATTTACTGTTGTTACTATTCTTCATGGTATTAACATTCAAATATCTATCTTCAATATTGTCTTCATTCATTCTTCCCTGACTAGAAAAACTGTTAACTTGGTTGGTCCCTGTGAGTTGGACCATATTCAAAACAGTACTCTTCTCTGCTACTCAAACTAGATCACATTTTTTGAAAACTCAGTATTTGTCTAGCAAACTAAGTGAATCCATTAACTCTAACCAATTTTAATCCTCGTCTACTATTGCCAAACTATCTTCATGTCTTCTATATGATGTATCCCCGGTCTTTTGTTCCATTTTCTGTTCCCCAAATCCCAAAGTTCATTCTCTTCTAGATAACAATTATCCTACTATTCCATTCTTCCACTCTTCCATCCTTTAAGGATTTCTTGTACTGGTACATTCATTTCCTCCCCTCATTGCTAACATTGAGCCCCCAGTTATTTATATATATATATGTGTGTGTGTGTGTGTGTGTGTGTGTGTAAAATATACTGAATGAATAAATGGTCTCTATGTCAATTAAATATTTTGGATATCTGTCTTAAGATGGCCTATACAGGTTTACACGAGTTGGTAATTTGGAACGGGGAACATAATGTCAATAATACCTCAGTGAGATAAAATCACATACTTATATCAACAATTAACTACTTGTCCCTTTTTTAATAGTGAACATGGCCTCATATCACAAGCAATTAAGTTCTTAATAGTGCAATTAGTGGCAAGGCAAAATGCAACCAAAAAAAATTATTTTTTTCTTATTAAAATCCAAGGCAGTGTGGAATTATTTATCTATACTCTACTAAGGCTCTTATATCCATTGCATTACTGGCTGTGATTAGTTATCTGCTTTCATAAGGACACATAATTCATGTAAAATCTTGATTTACCCTCTCTTGACACCTGGCAACCACAAGCCTTTTTTTTAAGACTGTGACATTCACGAAGTATTTTTTAAAGTTTCTGCTTATTTTCAATAATATTAGAAGCATATCAAGAATAGTACTCATTGGAGGTAGCGCAGTGGGGGAACACATGCTTTGCATTTTTGAGGCCCCGGGTTTGATTCCTGGCATCTCCCCTGGGGCACCTGGGTGACTCAGTTGGTTAAGTGTCAGACTCTTGATTTTGGCTCAGGTCATGATTTCAGGGTCGTGAGATGGAGCCCCACATCAGGCTGCATGTTGGGCATGGAGCACGCTTGAGATTTTCTCTTTCCCTCCCTCTGCCCCTCTCCCCACCACTTACATGTGCACTCTCTCTCACTCTCTCTCTCTAAACAAAAAATAAAATAAAAAAGAAGAATGTTACTCATGAACCATCTATATTTAACAAGCTAGGCTTTGTTTTACTTTCTTACCATGCCTAGTTTGTTACAACTTTAACTGAAATCTTCACTTGTCTAAAAGTCCAACAGTCAATACAAATCTGAGTTTATGCTCAAAAGCCAACCATCTCTCTTCCCTTCTTTCTCAAGCTGTCATGTTTATAACTGAGAGGGGTGTGAGAGATCACATTTCAAATGCCACACATTCATAGGAATTTGGGACCAAAAGAGGTTAGGACACGTTTTTAGCATTGCTAGGTGGTAGTAAGAGCAGTTAACCATCCAGGTTCCCTGACTTGTAAGCAGGTGTTCCTTACACAGCACCAATTCCCTCCCCATGAGGGACCAAAAGCTAAGAAAGTGGGCTAAGAAAAACTGCTTTAGACACTCTCTTTGTTTTTTTGTTTTCTTTTGTTTTTTAAGATTTATTTATTTCAGAGAGAGAGATCCTGTGCGGGCGAGCAGGGGGAAGGGAAGAGGGAGAGAGAATATCCTCACACAGACTACCCGCTGAGCATGGAGCTCACAGGGGGTTTGATCCCAGGACCCTGAGATCGCGATCTGAGTTGAAACCAAGAGTCAGATGCTTAGCCGACTGAGTCACCCAGGCGCCCCTACACTCACTTTGTTTTTGACATCCTCCTCTCCCTAAATTGCAGCCTAGCATTCCTAGTCTAACGTCCCCTCTCTCAAGTTGGAAGAACACAGTCAAGAAGCGTCCTTAGGCAATAGTCTTTGCATTAACTACGAACCTACACATATCCTAAACATTATTATTGTCTGAAAAGAAATATAACTTTTGTTGGAACTTGTTCTCTAGATATAATTATATATTGTCATATCTCATTCCCAACCCTTACAAATTTTCTGATTTTCAAGCAGAACATGTTATGGTTTAAATCAAAGAAATATCACTGCAATATTAAATGGGTATTCTAAAACTAAGATCCTGAATCTTGAAAATACTGAAAAAAAGGATAAAGCAAAATGCTGATATTGTATCCACATGATGTGGGGAAAGAGAAGAGCAAAAAGAACAGAGCAGTTTTCATCTTGCCTTTGGATAAATTCATTCTTACAGCTAAGCCTTGACTTTGGCTCTTAGGTCCACTAGCAGCTATACCAAAAGTTGATTTCCATCAAGAGAATCAAAATACAAGACCAGAGGAATTATTAGATCTAAAATAAAGGATGTCATTCTCAAGTGTCATATGGCTATAGTTCACTTAAAGTACAGCAAATAGAATGAAGTATTAAAGAAATATTTTACTTTGCATCATTGTTTACTTATATTCTGATGGATGTGTTAGAACTAAACACCCAAAGGCAAATGTGGAAGAGAGAGACAAATAAAAGTTTTACAGAGATGAGCTAGAAGAATATTTATACCATATATATTTTATCCTAGTATTATGTTTAAAATATAAAAATTCTACAACTTAAAATGAAAAGAAAAGTAATATTTGAGTGAAAAAGGGAAAGAGTAATGTGCAAGTGATTTATCTTATTTACTCTTTCCTTCACACTAAATCTTTGAAATAGATATTTATTTCAAAACTGCCCATATATGAAAAAATCAATTTCTGTGATGTATATATTTGAATAATGGTAAAAGCATATAATAATACACAGTAATTCGTTTTTTAAAAATGTGTCCAAAATAATATAGCAGGGTGTAAGGAACGCTCTAATTCCAGTTAACTAGCTATATGATCTGAACGTCTCCGTAAGTCAGCTAGAAGTCACAATTCTCAAGTTGGTGCTGATGGAGGCAGTGTTGTTGGTATATATCAAAATCCAGTTCAAACCACATAGCCCATGGGGGTGGGTGGTGAGTCAGAACAGTTATTAATCATTTCCTCTGAGACTCATTGAGTACAATAGCACTGAGAGAAATATGCTAACTATGTGACTACCATCCTGACACATAAACAGTAGGTAACCTACTAACAATCTCTTCTGATTCTGTTGTGTAGAATTAATAAATTATTACGTGTATGACATAAAAGAGAGTAATTACATTGTTACAATAATTGTAATACCAGCTTGTAAGCACAGGGTATGTCTCAGGGTTTCTTTTTCTTTCCTTTTTTTTTTTTTTTTTAACTATTTAAGACAGGAAAAATAAAATTTCCTACCAGGGTAAATTTCTAATAAGAGAGTACATACAAAACATTTATCAGCTCTTAGGAAGAGCTAGTAAGTTTTATTTTTATTAATACTATGCAAAGTCTGAAATGCCAAGATTTTTACATCATGAAAATTACAACCTTAGCATATGTTATTGTTGATAAAACTGGTAAGTTTCCAAAAAACATTAAGCCATTTGAAAGACTACATTACACTCTTGGTGTCCAGGTTTTCCTATATGCTTCCTACTCTTTATTTTCTACTTTTTTTCTGTAGACTACATTTCATTAATTCCTAAACTAATATTCTAATATCACCATTTTCATTATAAATGATATAAAAAATTACAAAAATTACTTGCTCTTTTTTTTCTTCTTTCTACATAGCACTTTTCATTTGGTTGAGATTAACAATAACAAAAAACACTTGAAAAAGCTAATACCTAAAATACAATAATTCACGTTTCCATAACATTGTCAGGTTTAATTATATTTCCAATAGCTGAGTTAACTAATTAGTTGTTATTTCCACAGGATATTTCTATAGGAAAGGAATCATCAGAAACTTTCAAACTTAATGCAAAACATAAGAAATCTTTTGTATATACCTGGTAAGAATTTAAATTGGTATAGCTACTATGGAAAACAGTATGAAAATTTCCTCAAAAAAAAGGATAAACAGAATTACCATATGATCCAGCAATCCTAGTATTGGGTATATATCTGAAGAGAATTTTATACACACACACACACACACCACACTACGAATCTCACGGGAACTCTCACCTATCCATCCCTATGTCACCAGGCAATCTGCTAATGAGAAACACCTGGGAACCTGGCTCACACAGGGGCCCTGTGTTTCTTCCTAGCACATGGCCAGAAGGGACTGGTTCCTGACATTCTGAATCAGGAATGTAGTGCAACAGGCAATGGGATCCCAGGGTTCTCCAGCCTGTGGGAACATACTTATCTAAACTCCCAAGACACTGTCCTGGGTACAGAGGTACCCCCCACAATACAATCTGAAACTAGGGTTGCAGAGGTGGCCACAGTCAGTCTCCATTTAGTACTGCCATTGATAAGAGTCCCCCGACTCTTGGGTGTCTCTCATTCCACATCACCCCAGTCTTTCCAATCAAGGCTACAAGTTCTGACGATATTTGGCTTCTTGGTGAACAGGATCAAATTTAAAGAACTGCTAAAAATAAAATCCCATTTAATTTAAAACATAAAATGCACATTCTTAACAGTATTCCAAGCTAAGAAGTCTGAAATTAATATACGTGTTACTTGTAAGGTTTGTGCCCAGCTTCCCTATGAGAAAGCCATCTCCGTCTGGATGGGAAGACTCAAGAACTTGAGTGTTTTTTATCTTTTTTAAAGCATCTTAGTTATTTATTTGAGAGAGAGAGAAGGGAGGATGGAGGGGGAGGGGGGCAAGAATCTGAAGCAGACTCTGTGCTGAGCGTGGAGTCCTACATGGGCTCGATCCCACCACAGGGAGATCACGACCTGAGCCGAAACCAAGAGTCAGACACTTAACTGACTGCACCACCCTGGTGCTCCAAGAACCTGAGTGTTTTACATACCATTTCTCCATCAGGGATAAAGCAGTCTTAGACTCTACGGTATTTCGATATGTGGTATATCATTATTAAAAATTTTGCTGACATTCAAATGTCAAATATATTTTCTTATGTCATAAAGAATTTCATTAAACAACACAGAAAAAAATGAACAGAGTGATTTTAGGAAATTTTCCTCCCTTGCATTCATTCGTTATGAGGGTTATCGTTTCTCTTCCATCCTATTTTCTCCCACCAACTATAAATCATCTCTTCCTCATCCAAACGCTTCTACTTCAATGCTCCCTCCATTTATATATTTAAGAAAAATGTACCTTGGGGTCCCTGGGTGGTTCAGTGGGTTAAAGCCTCTGCCTTCAGTTCAGGTCATGATCTCAGGGTCCTGGGATCGAGCCCCACATCGGGCTCTCTGCTCAGCAGGGAGCCTGATTTTCCCTCTCTCTCTGCCTGCCTCTCTGCCTACTTGTGATCTCTCTCTGTCAAATAAATAAATAAAATCTTTAAAAAAGAATAAAAAGATGTAGCTAGAATTAAAAAAGTCTCTTTCTCAATAGTAAGCAAAATAATCATACTAGTAAATTCTAATGGGTTCAAATATGTAGGCATATTAAACAATTAAGATAAATGAGAATCCCAAGAAGTAAGAACTGAAAAATCAAACTGACCCAAAAAAATCTCCCCTCCATCAGTCACACTCACTTTCAAGGACCTTTAAGTAGGTAGTGCATTTTACTTAAAGGCATTAAGCTCTCCAGAAAGCACAAAGCAAGTAGAGTCAAAGTAACTTCTGACAAAGCACTGTATCTAACAGAAGGTAGAGTTATTAAACAATTCATAAAGTCTGAGAACTTTCCAGTGCTTTCTGGTCTGAAGTTGTGTGTTAGGCATCTGGAAAGTGATATAAAAGCTT
This sequence comes from Nasua narica, assembly GCA_028533885.1. Taxonomy (NCBI): domain Eukaryota; kingdom Metazoa; phylum Chordata; class Mammalia; order Carnivora; family Procyonidae; genus Nasua; species Nasua narica. Next base: position 35,243,713 of record CM052810.1, on the reverse strand, counting down.
AATTAATATATAGGAGAGAACAGCAGTTTTTTACAGTTCTGCCGATGGCTAGCTTTGATATTCTTCCTGTGCGCCATCCAATAAGGTGGCTACTACTCACATGCAGCTCTTGAGCATTGGAAATGTGCCTAGGGGCTAAATTTAATTAATTAACTTTTAACTCTTCAAACTGAAGTAAAATATTTTTCTGTTAAAGAGACTATTGTTCTAGTAAACTTCATTTCATGTTAGCCATACATACAGCCTTATATATCATATAAGGTATTACTATAGTACACATAGATTTTTTACCTTCATTTTTAACACAGCTACTAGAAAGTTTAGAATTTCATATTTGGCTCACATACTTCTATTCTAACAGGCTGCTCTACAAAAAATTATGGTCTTTTATACAATGGAAATATTTTTTTCTTAGAGTTTATTAGGTTTTTAAATACAAAAGTGATTTATTCTTTTATAAAAATTAAAACTATATAAAAATACATTAAGAAAACTAATGCTCTTCCAAGGTTAGCAACTTTACCCACCAAAACTTTTAAACAATTTTCCCCTTGTACTGCAAAAGGATGAGAATACAAAAGTATGTGCATATGAGGCATGTCTAGATATCGAAATAGAAGTTAACTTAATGAAGAATAAAACTTTTTTTTTAAGATTTTATTTATTTATTTGACATGGAGACCGAGAGAGCACAAGTAGGCAGAGCAGCAGAGGGAGAGGGGGAAGCAGGCTCCCCATCAAGCAGGGAGCCCAATGCAGGGCTTAATCCCAGGATCCTGGGATTATGACTTGAGCCAAAGGCAGTCGCTTAACCAACTGAGCCACCCAGGCGCCCCTGAAGAATAAAATTTTTATAATATGTACATATTATACATATTATGGACCAGTTACATATTATAGACATATATATATATTATATACATATACATATTACATATTATATACATATTATAACTCCCACATAGCGGGAGTTATAATTAAATAAATAAGAAAATGACCAATATCAAGAGAATCAGACTCCTCCTTGAGCAGGGAGCCCAATGTGAGGCTCAATGTGAGGCTTGATGTGGGGCTCAACGTGGGGCCAAGATCTATGGCTGGAATAATGAGTGTTCCATAAATGCCTGTGGAAAGAGGTGGCTGGATAAAAGAGTGGACTGATAAATTTTTGCCTACTAGGAAAGGTATCAGGGACACTCCACACAGGATCTGAGACATGATAAATAATGCTTACGAGGCAAAACACTCTCCAAGTAAACATTTATTCCCTTGGTTATCTTTCTTTAAATAGTCTTAACAAATCACTCCCCTTCAACGGCTGTTAATTTTATCAGGATAAATGCGAATTCCTTAGCCGAGCAAACATGATCCTTCAAAAGCTGGCGCTTGTATTCTCTTCCACACTTCCCTTCAGAAATCCCATCCTCACGCATCCTACACGCTTTCCATATCAGATTGTGTACCATTTCCAGACATGCTTTGGGTTTTGAGGTTGATGAACCTCTCTGAATGCTATTCCATCTCTCTAGAGTGCCCTTTCTACCTCTCTGAGCCTAGACTGCCTCTACTCAGCATTCAAAGCCTATTTCGAGTTTCATGTCTCCTGAGATGCATTAACTAAGGCAGGAGAATAATCTGTAACCCCAGATACTTCTTGGACATATGCAGAGTATATTTTCTTCAGTAAATTTTAAAACCTCCTGACTTTTCTCTCTTTCAAGATTACATGTTCCTTGAGGGTGGACCTCATACCTCACTGTCTTCCCTATCTTGGGCAGTTAGATATTCACTATAAACAGCTGTGAAGCGAACAAATAAGGCCTAGAAGTATTTGATGGGGGAGAGTGATCCAATACCACCTTATCTTTTGTGGGCCTGCAAGCTTACACATATTCTGTTTATGGATAGAGTTGAATAACCCCACAAACAAGGCTGGGAAATTTCTATGATCATGTTTCCCTAACTCAAAACTTAAAAAGCTGTAAACTTTCGGTATGTCTCATTCTTTCCTCCCATCCTGGAAGATGGACATAATAACCGTCTATTTCAAGGTTCCCTGGAAACAGAAAAACATGTTAGAAATGAGAAAATTCTTGTGGATCGTAATAAGAAAGAAGATCAATTTATAAACATCATTACTAGAAAAGACCAGGCTGTTACAGTCATTATTCTCTAACTCAGTAAGTAAAGACAGTGAGTGGGCTGAAGTCCATTCTGTGGTTATAGTAGGTTATAGGCCGCTCTGTTCTAATGGACAGAGACCATGTCTGTTTTAAATCCTGATTATGGCGCCACGCAACAAGGAAGCTTAATAAATGCTTAATGAGGATAAGATACCATCTATTGCATCCAAAGCTATTTGAATTTAAAATAAAAATGCAAATGAGCTTTAGAAGCTAACTTTAAAAAGTGTTCTGCAAAATCACCTATGCTTTAGTAAATAATAGCCAAAAGGAAGAAATACTTTTTCAATATCTTTAAATGTCTATGCCTTGCTTTATAACACCAGATTAAATACAAGGAAAATTCTTTGTTGTGTAGGAAAAGCTGGAAGGCTGTAACAAATGATGGACAAGTTCTCATTCTCAGGCATTGCCCATAGCTAGGGACTTGCATATTTTTATTGTTATGATGGTATTGATTGTTAAGTCAACAGAAAGCTATCACAAGGGATTGCAAATTTCTATACCAATACTCTGTTCTGTAACATTAAAATGTCATTACTGAATCACCAACTTTTTACCCTGCTGTAATATTATTCTCTGTTGATTGCCTGCCTGAGCTGAAATTTGAAACTGTCACCCTCAGACTTGCAAAAGTGATTCAACTTCACTTATAAGGAAAGTGAAATTAAATATTCATTCACAGGCTGCATTTCAAGTTCAAACTGTCTGAAGCTCCTTAAGGCAAAATGTATTTAAGTTGAAACACATTTTTTCTTCATTTTTATGCAGCAAAAATTCAGAATGGGTATCATGGGTGGACAAATTGCAAAATAATAATTTATTTTGAACTTTACATGGAGAGAGGGTTGGGCTTTTCTTCTTCCATATGCAACCTCTTTACTGTTTCTGTCCTAACCCATTTATCTCCTTTGTCAGAAAAACTGCATGTGTGTACTCGTGGGTGTTGTTTATTGTCTGCTTTTTTTTTTTTTTTTGTATGTGTCATGTTCTAGCATTAATCAAGTTGTAAAGCATCCATGGATTCAATGAAAGCAGAGTTGTGTCTATGTCTGCCACAGAAACATAGGCTTGCCTGGTCCTAGGTGTGCAGACTAGATGCGTACAAGCCTGGCTCTATTTCATGGTACCCAGGGTAGTGGTTTAACCACTTCACCTCGATTTGTCTACAAGGTTGCTGACAGATCAAATAAATTACTTGACATAAAGCATTTAAAATAGTGCTTGGGACATGGTACCTTCTAAGTAAATGTTGCTGTAAGGAAGTGTTACCTATTATTTGGACCCTTCATGAAGACAACAATTTGCATTTGAAAAAAGACCTGATATTTTAAGAAGTTCTCACATGTTATCTCATTTCAGGATCAGAATAAGCACATAATAATAGTCAGAAACAGTAAAACATGCATATAAATTTAGGGCAGATGTTGTACGTTAACTGTTCAAGATCACTATACCTCCTCCTTCTGTACGTCCCTGCACAGCGGAAGGTCAAAGGGTAAAACTACATTTCCCAAATGGCTTTGCAACCTGGGCTTGATTAAATTTAGATTTTCACCAATCAGATGAACTTACATTACATTTATATTCAGAACTGAGTTAAGTGAAGGACAGGCAAAGTGCCATGAATCAATTTTGCTGGTGTGGATTCTGACAGTGTCTTTCTTTCTTAACAGCTTCGTAATTCAATGGCTCCTTACAAAGTCAGCAAGAATTTTCCCAATCCAGGACCAGGTAAGTGTCTCTGGGGGCTGGTAATCATTATTGGAGGCTGAGCCTAGAGCCTGCCCCTCCAGTTCATTCACTGAATTTGTAAGCCACCTTTCTATTTAGATAAGCTAAAGGAGTTTTGTTTGCAAATGAACCTTAACCTATTCAACATTAAAGCCAAAGGGCCTTGGATGGAATTCTTATCTCTGATTCTTAAAGATATGAACCAGGGCACATTGTCAAGATGATTTTTTATTGTAATTTAGTCATGTACAAAATATGGTTAATACTACTTAATTTGAAGTGTTGCAAGATAGAGACTAGATGTACAAAACATTAGTAAAAGAGCTAAAAGAGAAGATCATATTTAAGGGGAAAAACTGAGGCTCAGTGTGTTAACTGGCTGACGTCCTCAAGGCCATTTTGTGGAAGATTTGGAATAAGAACACTCCTCTTTAAACACCTAGTCAAATGCTCTTTCCCTTATACCACAAAGCTTTCCAGAAGGAGTAAATTATCGCCCAAACTTTTCTAGGAAGGAAGGTAATATTGAAGAGATGGCTTGCTTTTGACAAAACTTCGACTGTCTAGAAGACTATGAGTTTCACGTAGAAATGACAAATTGTTAGCTACATCTTTACCTCCCTGACCTGAGACAGACAGGTGAATGTGTGGGTATGCTTGTTCGTTTCATCATAAACTATGGAGATACAGAGCAAGGGATCTCAATTCTGCCTACATATTAGAATCACGTGGAAAGATTTCAAGGCTTACTGAAGCCCAAACACCACCTAGCCCAAAGGAATAAGAATTTCTAGAGAGGTAACTACGTAGCTGTATCTTTAAATGTCCTCAGATCATTTTAAAACAGAGTCATGACTCTTTGGTACAGAGTGAGACTCTATTGCAATCTGAGTTAAGGCATATCTGGAAGTAGCTTCTTTACCCTTCTTTCTGAAAACTGAGGCATTGTTCTCAAAAAGAAAGGTTTTAAATCATAAAGCAGTTAAGACCTTTTTAGAAAACCAGATCTCACCTCTTACTCTCAGGGAACCAAATGCGGTACCCCACACCACCCTGGTCTCTCAGCCACTTGCTGAGAGGAGAAATACTTCGATCTGTAAACCACCTGCAGGCTGGGCTGTGGGCCTGAAGGCAACATTTCCAAAGTACCAATCTGCATGCCTCACAAGAGCATATTCCTGTTTCTCTTTTCCATGTGCTTCTTCTCTAACACCACAGTTCACTGAAAAGTGTGCTAATCAGATAACATTGAATTCTTCACTTTGGCGTTACTCACTAGTAATCATAATATGGAAGAATGAACACGTACTTTGAAATACAGATACCAAGTAAGTACAAATAACAGCAAGAACTTTCACTCAATTAATCCATTTTTAACAAGCACTGCCCTTCAAGAGACAGGGACTCTCGGCGCCCCAGAGCTATTCACAAAGAGCCCACCCCCAATACCGTTACTCAGTACCATCTGTCCTATCAGCCATTCATCTTCTTCATTCCCACTATCGCGCCCCGTATGGCAAGAGTAACAGACGTAGTGATGTCCAATCTATTTTACGAAAACATGTTTATGTTTGTAATGACGAAACTGGGAGCTGCTTTCTCTTGAAAAGCTCTTGGGGAGGTATACCGTGCAACAGCTATTGGGAGTCAGACAGGCCTTGATTCAAACCCCAACCCTGTCACTTATTGGCCTTCTAAAGCTTCTCTTCCCTCATAGGTAAATTTTGACAATGAAAAAAAAAAAAAGAAAAAAACTTCTCGGGATGTTATGAGGACTGAAAGAGATCATGAACATAATGGGTTTGAATTTTGCATGGCATATAATAAATATTTATAAATGTGCCTGTTGTAAAAGGGTATTATATAATATTGGGTGTAAAAGAGGGGGAGGCTTGTTGTAGTAGACAAAAAGAAACCAGTAAACTCTCAAATTGGATTATATATATATATATATATGTATTGTATATATTACTATATATATACAATTTATATATATATATATATATATATATATATAAGTATATAGAGAGATTGAGCTCTGATCAAGTTCCCCCTCACTTGATTAAACTTTAGACATATTTCTTCCTGAAGCTGAGCCCCTAAACTCCCCATTCTTAGAGCACTTACTTTTGAAAACTGGAAATTGTGAATTCTTTTTCTGCCTCTATGAATGTTTACAAATCTTCCAGGCTTTTGTCAGTTTTACAACCCAGAAAATGTCTTTCTCAAGGACCTGGGAACCATCTCTTTAAAATGTAACTTTGAAAAAGGAGCAAGCACCCCTATCTCTCAGTCTCTGTGGGAGCTTAGGACCCTAACTTCTTAGATGGGTGGCAGTTAGCAAACAACGATGGCCTAGTCGGAGAAAAAAACATCTATGGGCTCAGGAATAACTAATTTAGCTGGACACAGCCCATCCATCAACCCCTGCCTACAATGTCCTCCAGAACTTTTCCGTGGCTCACCTCAGTGCTTAAAAATCCTCTCACCTTTTGTTTTGGATGTCCAGTCTCTCCCTTCTGTTGCAATAGTCTTGAATAATAAAGTCTTCCTTGCCTGTTTAATCTGAACTAGTGCAGTATTTCCATTGACAGTTCACACAGAGCCCACTGGTCTCTTCCTGGCACTCACATTTTACATGAAGATTTCAAAGAAAAATGTAACTTACCTGGACACTTAAAACATTTTTCTATGAAAACCAACATATGTGTGTTATGGAGAATTCAATATTCATATGTACTTATGAGGTGTATTTCCAAATAAAGACTGATAAATTTGGTCTGAACTTACAGGTTCCCCTTGTTTGGGATGTTCACTCTCCCCCTGAGAAAATTACAGCAGAAAATTGTGAAAAGCTCTCTCTCATCAAGGTATCTCAGGTTTATAAGTGGTAGAGTCAGAACCCAACAGCTATACTGAACTATGAGTTATTAATATACATCATTATTTCTATATCTTCAATAAAAACATTTTTGCTTAATCAAACTATTGAGTGTTTTGCATTTTAATATACCTCATTTAAAAAATATAAACAGCATTGTTATGCTGTTAAACAAAAATATGAACAGCATTGCCTTGCTGTTCAGGGATTTAGTAATTCTTGTTTTGGTTTTCCACTTTTAAAGCAGCCAAGTCTTGAACTTGTATTTTGATTTGAAAAACACATTTTTAACATCTTTACATGAATTCTCTACTTAGAGAGTAGCTGTCTTTGAATTTTTATGAGGATAAAATGTATGTAAAAATAGACCTTTTAGATGACCCCTGAAATTTCTCATCAAAGTGCTGTTAAACTTTTATTAGCTATAAACAACTAGGTGAAATTTGGAAACCAAGAAATTTGTTGTGGAGATGCTTCCTTTGCTTACTAAAAACCACTCTTTCCAATAAATATGCAGGATAAATGGTGTCAATGAGGCCTAAAATTGTGATGAGCTTTGAACGTTCCAGTGCTCCTCCCAGGATTAATAGCCAGAAAGATTCTGATATTAAATCCGTTGCATTAAAATTCCTTAAGTATTGGGGCACCTGGATGGCTCAGTGGGTTAAGGCCTCTGCCTTCAGCTCAGGTCATGATCTCAGGGTCATGGGATCGAGCCCCGCATGGGGCTCTCTGCTCGGCATGGAGCCTGCTTCCCCCTCTCTCTGCCTGCCTCTCTGCCTCCTTGTGATCTCTCTCTCTCTGTCAAAATAAATAAAATCTTAAAAAAAAAAAATTCCTTAAGTATTTATGAAACATACAATCACTATCAATTTGAGTCCTGTTCTGAAGAAAGACAAAAATGTCCACATCGGTTTTTTATTATGGTTGTTGTTTTTCATTGTATATATATGATAGAGTATCCTATTTAATTTCATTGACTTGAAATCCCTATAAACTTGAATTGGAATTTTTATTCCTCATTGGACTAGCCGCATGCCCTGAGGCATATTATTTGACCTCCTTGAGTTGAGGATTAACCACATCATCTCTAAAATACAGAGAAGAAGATCACACATGACTCATAGCCTTCTTATGGGACCTAAATGAGATGATTAATGCAAAGTCCTTGTACAGTGCCCACCATGTTGTAACCGCTCAATTAGCTGTGACAGTGGTGGTGGCAGTAGTGGGTACAGATTGGTTAAGTCATCATAACTGGTGAGTTTTACCTATGTTGGATGACTCTTTAAATCCAATCCATTTGAAAGGAGATGCAGAGACAAGTTTACCATGACGTTAAATGAAGCTTAACTTTTGGGCATTCTCATTTGTACAGATTTCTTCCTATTCATATATTTACTTCCTTATGCAATGTCCACATTTATAATTTTATATTCTTTTCTTAAAGAGTGTCCCAGAAATTTTATAATATTTGGGCCCGGATCCATGCCTGCCTACTTTTTTACTGAACTTTTAGGGAATAGAAAACAATTTCATTTATCCAACAAAAATGTATATATGGATACATTAAGAATTCGATGCATATAATGAGACTGCTTAATAGAAAAGAGGCAGTATTCACTAATAAATGGATTACATCAATCATCTATAAAGACTTGACTTTGATAACATATATGTGGCATTTAAATAACATCCCTTAAAGTTCCTTTGAGAAATCAAAATGCACAAAATATTAAGGGAGAAGAGGCTCTGAGAATAACTAGAAAGTATTTCAAAGGAGGGGAATGAAGCTGTTTCTCACAGTCTGTATTCTTAGCTGGCCCTCCACAATATCCACAGATGGTATGTGCCACGGCTTTGCTGTGAAAGTCTATCCCCATCAATTTATAGGCTTGCCTGTTTTATTTTGAGAATTTGTAAAGAACACACACACATACACAAACAGTCTTTACATTTACAAAAAATAAGAAAAAATATTATTTCATATTGGATATTGCTTATGTGATGAGAAATCCCCTGAAATTTAAGCTGTAGGAATATTAACTCTAGCAAAACAAAAACCAAAACAAAAATCCCCACACGTTCCTATATATACTATAAACACAGACACATCTATTTTTTTTTGTCTATAAAACAGCAGCTGTTCCTCTCTGTCAGAACATTTTATATGCCAGGGTGAGTGAAATGTCCCTTTTCTTGCTTTTTAGTATTATTTTCATCAACAGCGAATGAAAACTTTTACAAATTGCCTGCCATGGTTTATGTATATTCTTTAAAAAACAATAATCTGTTTTAAAATTTAAATAAAGCCTCATGTTTTATTACGTGCCTGAAGTATTAAAATACTTTCCTCTACATTTCCTTAAAATGACCCATCCCTAAATAGTGCTACCTCTTCCATAATTTCATCCGTCCGCCAGCAGTGTTCTTATGCCCTTGTTCTCTACTAAAGACAAAAGAAGACGAAAACTCCAGGCCCATCAATCAAAAACAACACAGTCAGCACCAAGTCCAATAATGAAAACCATGATTTCATAAATCATCTTCCACAGGTTGGGGTCATCTTTAAAGAAAAAAAATCTTATCAGGTACAGCTGAATATTCTCATGGTCTTTCATTCTTCAGTCTTTAATGAAAACAATAGAATGGCTGACAGAATACAAATGTGTAACCTTTCTTAAGAAAAAAAAAGAAAAAGGAAAAAACCTGCCCTGACTATGCCCTTGAAATAAGTTGAAGTCAAGATATTTTTCCCTCAAAAGGTCTAGCCATTCTTTTCTTTAATAGTTTGGCAATGAGATAACTTTTTCTTTTTTCTTTCTTTCTTTTTTTTACTTTCTCTTACTCTTTCCAGATATGTGTGTTTAATTCAATCAGGTGAAGATTAAATTTAAGAACTCCTTTTCAAAAAGCTATTTCCTGGCAGTAACTAGCACTAACTGCAGAAGGAGGTTTGACATGGCATTTTTGTTTTAGCTGAATCAACAACTCTTGGGTAAATTCCGTTCTGTGACCCCAAGCCCACCTCCACATATTAGGAAGTAAAATAAGCAGCTGGTAATCACTACGTGGATTCGGACTGAATGGAGATTTATCTCTTTAAAAATATGGACTCTATATTTGCAAACCTGGTTAAATAGGTCTGAGTAAAATAAAGTTTGATTAGGCATACACAGTACTGTATACTTAATCAAAGTTCTCAAATTGATTTTGCTAAGATATTGCTGCCTGGCATATCCCAAGTCCTTAAATGTGATTCAATAAAATCTATTTTTTGGACTTCAATTAGCCACATTATTGAGACATTCACCTTGTTCCAAGATCGAGACCCAGTTTGTATAATAGAAAATTCATTCAATAGTGGGACAGAGACATGGTGCGGGGGCATTTCTTTATATGTAGACAGAGAATGACAGTGTGCTGAAAAAATTCTTTGAGTGTAAAAATTAACAAATGGGAAAATGAAGTAGAAACAGAAAGAAGAGAGACATGCAAAATGGGTTGCTGAGTGTAGGAAGGAGATGCTTTAGGCAACAGTTTACAATTAAGGTTTTCTTAAGTACATTATATAGAATTCAGAAATTCAGTGTAGAAAATTTATTCTTCAGGTGCGCTTTCGCAGCTGACATAAGAAAACCAGTTGATTTAGCAAGCTTCCATTGTCTTATTTAGTAAGCACTCTGAAAATCTCTATTCAGAAGAGGTTGCTATTTACAGGCATTTTGAATTCTTACCAATTTTCTGCCTGCTACATAATGTAAATGCAATGAATGGCTACACTGCATTGTTCACACTTTCAACTATATGTGATTATCTGGTCCACTGGTCCACTATAGTGTATTTCTGAAGTGAATTGAAGATAAACCTGTAATAGTCCATTTCATACAGAGACATTTGTCTCAGTTTAAATTCAGGGCCCAAATATCTACTTATTTCCATTCTGTTTTATAAGTACAGTGTTTTCATCATCATGAAACTATATCAGCTTCCTTATTATACCTGGAATTCTGCAAGTTCTGCAAGAGAGCTACCAACCTCATTCCTGGTTCTTCAGCATTCCTGCTCTACAATGAATAACACAGTCACTGAAAAAAGGGCAGAAGAGTCAGAAAGAATTTATGGAAAGTTTCCCTCTGGATAATGCATGATGTCCAGTTTTGTATAAATAAACACATTTATTTATATTACCAGGGTACTCATATTAACCTTGCTTTGCTCACAGGAACACAATATATTATATTTGAATAAGAAATGAAAATATGACTGCTGGTTGAACAAATTCAAGTTTATTATTATTCAACCAATTAGAGTTACTAATATGTTTAGTAACTATATTTTATAAACTTCACCTAATCAAATTTCTTGTCATTAAAAGATTCTTAAGATAATCTGATTTTTTTTTTAAGATTTTATTTATTTATTTGACAGACAGAGAGAGAGAGAGAGATCACAAGTAGGCAGAGAGGCAGGCAGAGACAGAGGGGGAAGCAGGCTCCCTGCTGAACAGGAGAGCCCAATATGGGGCTCAATCCCAGAACCCTGAGATCATGACCTGAGTCAAAGGCAGAGTCTTTTACCCACTGAGCCACCCAGGCACCCCAATAATCTGATTTTTAAAATAAAAGCTGTGAAGGGGGGGGCGCCTGGGTGGCTCAGTTGGTTGAGCGACTGCCTTCGGCTCGGGTCATGATCCTTGAGTTTCGGGATCGAGTCCCACATCGGGCTCCCAGCTCCACGGGGAGTCTGCTTCTTCCTCTGGCCTTCTCTCCTCTCATGCTCTCTCACTTTCTCTGTCTCTCAGATAAATGAGTGAAATTAAAAAAAAAAAAAAAAAGCTGTGAAAGGATAAATACATGATATCACCTAGGTAAAATTTAAAATAAGAAAATAATTATCGCATATGGCATGGGGAATACACACCTGTTTAGAAAAAACATAAAACCATATATACATGGAAAGACATGCCTGGGTAGAAAGAGAGAGAATGTTGTTTCTGTAATGTTTTATTTCTTTCATAAAAAATTGAGCAAGCAGGGCGCCTGGGTGGCGCAGTTGGTTAAGCAACTGCCTTCGGCTCAGGTCATGATCCCGGAGTCCCGGGATCGAGTCCCACTTCGGGCTCCCAGCTCCATGGGGAGTCCGCTTCTCACTCTGACCTTCTCCCTTCTCATGCTCTCTCTCAATCTCTCTCTTTCCTAATAAATAAATAAATAAAATCTTTAAAAAAAAATTGAGCAAGCAGAAGCAAAGAAAGTACATAAGCATTTCATCTTTTCTCTATATTGGAGATCTTTCATAATCAAAAAAGGAAAAGTTAAAAATATTATTTAGCAAAACCACTAATAAGTAGTAAAATTGATAGATTATGGATCATGTAGAGGCATTCTATACAAGTTTTGCACAAAAGCAAATTTGTTGCTTGTTATTTTCTCTAATTTTTCATAAAACAAATTTAGAATCCCCCAATAATGAATTTCAGATTTGCAAACAATAAAAGTTTCTTTGAGAATACAAAATTAGGATACAAAGAGATTGCCTTTTTGAGTGCATTGGAATGAGTTCATATAAATTAAACATACAGCGTGTGTCTCACTATTATAGATTTAGCCTTAAAATCAGTTAGTCTTTTGAGGAATCCGCATTGTTTTTTGTGTTTTCACAGAAAGGAAGATGACTATTACAGTTCCAAGTTTACAATGTAACATTTTCCTCTCATAACCACTAGTTTTTGGTTTTGCTCCTTTTGAAAACAAAATATTTTTTTTAAAGATTTTTTTTCATTTATTTATTTGACAGAGAGAGATAGATCACAAGTAGGTAGAGAGGAAGGCAGTGAGAGAGGGAGAAGCAGGCTCTCCACTGGGAAGAGAGCCCAATGTGGGGCTCGATCCCAGGACCCTGAGATCATGACCTGAGCGGAAGGCAGAGGCTTTAACCCACTGAGCCACCCAGGTGCCCCAGAAAACAAAATATTTTTTAAAGAATTTTCTGAATATCATTTGAAATAACTTCAGTTTCAGAAAAAAATATTGTCCCATATGACATTACTTTCTTTTTTTAACTCTCATCAACATGAAAATAGTATAATAGCCCAGTATAATTTAATTTTCCTAAGTACAATTCAGTAGATGAAACATGCATTAATTTTATATAGCAAGAGTCTACAAAATACATACAGTATTCAATAGACACGATTTGCAAAAATATTCAAAGATATGGATACAGTAGTTCAAGATGGTTTCATGGTTTCAAGTGCTTCAAGTCCTTCAAGTAAAAGCAAGAGAACTACTAAATGAATACCTCTAATATCATCAGTTATGATCCTAAAAGGTATGCTTCTCCTCTGTTGTTCTATAATGCTCTGTAAAGGCAAGAAAGCCCACATGATATTCTAAGCCTTTGATATTTGCTAATATTTATTAATTAAAGTTTATACTTTAATATAGTTAATATAGAACTTTTAATACAGTTCCAAATTAGAAAAGTTCTGGGAAGAAAATATTCATGAAGGTTGACTAGAAGACATTACAGAATGGTTTGTCATTTTTCCATATATATTTTGCGAGCAATTCAGTATTTTTTAAAAGATTTTATTCACTCGTTTTAGAGATAGAGCATATGTTGGGGGTGGAACAGAGGAAGAAGGACAAGTAGACTCCGTGCTGAGCGGGGAGCCTGATCTGGGGCTCGATCTCAGGACTCTGAGATCATGACTTGAGTTGAAACCAAAAGTCAGTTGCTCAATGACTGAGCCACCCAGGACCCCTAAGCGATTCAATATTTTGATTAATGGATCCAGTTATTGATAGAGACTATCTGATTCCTTGTCTTTAGCCGTTGGGCTGCATACCTACAGGTGACCAGCTGCCACCCTCCTGAACTACCGATCGTCGACAAACACATACATACACTCAGTGCATGTGCCTGTCATTTTATCAGGACCTGTTCTAATTCACCTCATCAGCAGCAACTATCTCCTTACTTAAGGATCTCTCTTCCCTTAAATTCATAATGCATCTGTAGTCAGCGTCCACGGTTTAGAATTAAGTTAAATGCTATTTTCTCTAACAGGGGTTTGCAAACCACTGGCAGCAGACCATATCTCCAGCCCTGCCATTTGTTTAGCATTGTCTCTGGCGGTTTCCCATGCAATGGCAGGACTGAGTAGCTGCCAGTGAAGCACTTTATGACCGGGAAATCCTAAAACATTTGCCATCTAGACCTTAACAGAAAGTTTGCTAACCCCCAGTGGGTGGTTTGATACAGAATAGAACCATAAAAAATAAAAAAAAATATAATTTAACTGCATATTTCCAGTATCCTTTAAGAAAGTTTATTTTTCTAGGTAAAATATAATATACTTGAGATTAAGAATCATTTTTTAAAACTTATATTTTGAGTATGACCTCAAAGCACCTCATGCAGCTCAGAGGACATATTGAACACTTGATACCTAATTGATTTATTAAATCATTGTGGAGCAAGAAATCCAATTATGGTATAAACCACATTTCCCCTAAACTTGATCCCTTTATCTAGTGAGATCACCAGAGTACTACATAACTGGGCTGCATAACTGTAGGATTAAAGATAGCTTTGAGGACCTTTGACAATAATTATGCTTTTAGCTTTTCCAATGAAACAGGCATTCTTAGAATTCTCTGTAATTTAAAATAATAATGATAATGATAATAATAATGGTAATAATTGCCATCAAGGACAACATCCACTGTGTTCTTCAGAGCTTCTCTTAAAAGCTCATGTTGAAATTCCTCCCAGGATTCAACGTTAAAAGAAAAATATGTGTTTCCCTTTATTATACAATGACAGTTACCCAATCCACTGTCCTTCCTTTTAAAATTGGCCTTCTGGAAACCCAGAGCTAATATTAAAGCTTGATTTTAGTAGCTAATCTTACATTTCCCTTCCTGTCACGCTCTCTACTCTTCTGCACTCCACTCATTTAATATACAATTTTTGTTTTTCTTCTTTTTAATGATTTTATAATTAAAAAAATATGTACAATATAACCATTCTGGAAGCATGCATGAGAAAAAATTATGAATAAATGCATGCATAAATAAATAAATGAAGGAAGGAAGGAATAAATACATTCCAGATTGTGGCATCCATTATTCCCAAGAAGATAAATTGACATGTTCTATCCAATTCTATTTTCCTATTTCATCAAAACAAGTCACAATAGACCAATACTGAAAAAGTTTCAAACAGTGAAATTTAGAAATAATAGCTGATTCCTGACCCAAAGTTAGGAAAATGCCTCTCCTAAATGAAAACTAGATTTAAATATTAATCTAATCTAATATTACCTAATCTCTCTAAAATGTTATCTAATCTAATATTAAATAGTAATTAAATATTATGGAAAAGACCTCTATGTGCAAGATTGGGGCCATTAAGCAGGGATTAAAAGGGTACACATTGGGGATTCAAAACTTATGTTAGTCTATTTACATCAGGTGTGACAAGTTATGTCGAAGCAGACATTTGCTTTATGAGGAAAAACCTAAAGGCTGTAATTTAGAAGGAATATGCATTTACTTTGAATGTGTGTGGGTTGGCGGGGAGGGGGATAAAACTTTTGACTCGCCATATTCCAAAACCCTTGCTCTATAAGGTTGTTGGGTTGGTGGGAGGGGGGAAAATGGACAAGAGAATTCAATGGAAGGTCAATCCATTTTTACAACGGAGTGGGAAGGACCAGAATCCTAACCCCTTGTTTGAAATCAGGGCCAGTTTCTTTATTTGAACCCAGCAGTCCCAACAGATTCCTAAAGGCAAACAGGGCAACAAAAGCTCTTAAGTAAAACTGCTTTAAATAAAAGAAATTTTGCCTGGCGACCCAGACACGACAACAAAAACTTCCCTTAGAGTTTGTGGAGAAATGCCTGTTCTGGGCATCGTCTGTGTTTGAGGCTGGGAAAACCTCTGTGGATCCAGCCATGTGCCACTAACATTGTGCCTTGGGTAAGGTCCTGAGCTCTGTGACCTTGGATGGGTTATTTCTGCTGTCAGCGCTTCCATATTCTATTCTGAAAGAAGACGGCGATTAACAGTGTCTTCCTCTCAGGGTTCTATAAGGATTAAAGAAGTTCATATATGTAAAGTGTCTAAAAAAATCAGGTACCTAATAAGTCCTACATGAAAGATTGCTTATTATTATAGCCAATCAGTTCAACTGGCCATATATGTCAAGGTGGATTCACTATTAATTGGGTTATATATGTAACTGGTGACAGAAAAATGGGCAAAAGCTTTGTGATGATCAAACTGACCATCAACGGAGGAGTCAGGGACACTTTTTATAATCTCAGACTTGTTTCTAATTAGCAGTATGTCCTTGAGTAAACCACTTACAGCTCTGAGTCTCAATTTCCATAGCTGAAAGATAAAAAATGAGTTAGTCTAGAGCATCCCTAAGGTCCTTTTGGCCCAAAGATTTTATTAGTCTATGAATCCTCTTAATGAGTGAGTATCACATCTTCAGACCTTTGCTAGGCATGATGAAAGAAATAGATAAAACACAAGCCAGTTCCCTTCCCTACTAGAGGTTCTGATCCTGCTATGACTGAAGAGCTCATAGCAGTGACTAATCCACACTTGCGCCACACAATAACGTTCTCAATTATAGAAACTTTGCTAAGTAGTCTCCGGGTTTTGCAGACCAAAGCAGCTTGAGGCTCTCGGCCAAGTGTGTGAAGAGCCAAGATGACCAGCATTCACGGCCTCTGAGCTCCTGTTTGGGAGGGAACCGCTGCAGTCCTATTAAAGGCAGCGTCTACACTCTCACATTTTACTGACAAGGGATTACACTCAAAACTTTTTTGACTGACACATATTTCCTGTTACTTGGCTCGTCCTCTGCTGCCAACGCAGCAACCCAAATAGGTTCATGACCACAAAGTGAGGAGGCCTTGTCCTCTCCTGACTATCAGCCATGAAGACACGGAGCAACCTGCCTCCTAGCAGGTGGGGCTACAGGGGTGTTTGTGGCTTCAGTCCTCTTTATGTCCTTTCCTTACCCTCAAGACTATTACTTAGGTTGGCATCTTGTCCCTTTAACTTCTTAAACTGATAAATACTATGTAACAAATGTCAGTGACAGTGGACTTCCCTGAATTTGTATTAAATGTGTATATAAAAGTAATCAGTAATCTGAACCCGAACTAAATACATCGATTTTTTTTTTTTTTTTTTTTGGTCATTCCTTTGTGTGGGAGATAATATCCGGTCAGAAATGGCCGGGTATCACGGACCACTGCACTGTTCCTGCAGTTGTCCCGTGGGTCACCTTGCAGGTCTGAAGCCACACGAAAACCTATGAGGCAAAGCAGTCTCCCTGGGACAAGACAAGCTTATTATCATGCTCGCTGCCTTAACTGCTGATCCATCAGGTATCTGATTATTTAGATGATCTTTTCTGATGGCAGAATCTTCAAGTCCTGGGCATTGGCAGGATGGAGTCTGAACTCTGGACTCTTTACTCTTTAGAGCTAATAAAATCCACAACAGAAGCACTTATGAACCCTACATGGGGTATTCGCCTCGCAGTAATTGAACCATGGATGTCTTGTATTTAGGTAGCCTATATCTTAATTCAAAACCAGTTTTAAAAGGACCTGTTTCCATCACATCAGGAAACCCTTGTCTTCCAGGACAGAGGAGAACGAAATGCTTCATGATTAATGACACTATCTAAGTACTGGCACAAGCTGGCGAGCTCTTGCAAAGGAGGCGTGTTTCACTGCATTCTGCCCAACACAACAGCTCATTAAGCAATATTTTCCCCATTAATGTTTAGTATTAAACACTGAATGAAAGACTAAATATCATATGGAAAAACAAATTGAAAACAGCACAGTAGGGTTTAGGGTACTCAGCCAACAACCTCCCCTTCATTTGGAAGACAGCTCGCATACCTATTCCAAAGATTAATGAGCAATCAATTCTAAATTAAACCAAGACCTGCATTTAAATCTTTTTTTCCTCTGTTGAAAGCACGACTATGAGTTACACTAACTGAGATAAAATACAGTATTAGCCTTTCCATGTGTTGTGTAATGTGGTTAGAAACATGAAAGATTGTTTCTGAAACATTTCCTTCACATTTTTTCATCATTTATTTTCCTGCACAATTTGAAAGGAAATGGGCCATGATGAGGTCAGTA
This sequence comes from Nasua narica, assembly GCA_028533885.1. NCBI lineage: Eukaryota > Metazoa > Chordata > Mammalia > Carnivora > Procyonidae > Nasua > Nasua narica. The sequence goes on along the minus strand of CM052810.1, from coordinate 35,225,723 downwards.
GTTTCTGCCACATGATGTAGAATCTTGCTCTCTGTCAGTCACTCAAAACACAGTCACCTCTTTGAAGATAGAATAAGAAAACTGCTTTTATGAACATCACAGATCCTATCATAGGTGGCTACCATAGAATTTCAATTATATAAAAACTGTCAAAAGAAACTACCTTGCCAGCAGCAGCACTGATATTGTTATCATGAGTGAAAATAGGGAAGAGCCCACTATATCGCTCCGGATTCAGGATGCTCACGGGATGCTATTATGAGACATTTTTATAAACAGAGAGGCTCTGTTTAAGCCACAGTGTGACTGAATCCTCAAGATGCAAAAGTGAAATGAATTAATCCAAAATGAATTAACTTGATTGGTGGGGCCTGCTTTAGAAAAATTTGATAGAGGAAACAATTCACCAAATTCACTCATTATTTAGGGATTTTTATGAATCAAAATATCAAGGGACAGGATCAAGGCATGGAATTCTTTCTAAATGCCTCAAATCTTAAAATAATACATGAGCAGGAGCCAGAACAAGAACACAGACAATATGCCCTATTAACATATGGAAAATGGGAGTCTGATATAAATATGAGTGGCCAGAGAAGATCTTCTGGAAGAGGCTTGACTAGGACATCAAAGGATGGGGGTAGCTTTTAGAATTAAGAAAAAAGATTAAGTAACTTCAATTTTGATTAAGAAGGATAATTTCACAATTATTTAGAAAAACAGCTTCATATAACTTAAGTATATCTGTAGGAGGTTGAATTGTGGCTACAAAAAGATACGTTTATATCCAAGTCTTTGGAACTGTGAATGTGATCTCATTTGGAAAAAAAGTCTCTGTAAGTGTAATTAAGGATCTAGACATGAGATCATCCTAGACTTTTCTGATGGGACCTACAGCCAATGATAAGTGTCCTTAGAATGGATACAAAGACAAGAGACACATAGAAATAAGAAGAGGAAGCAACCCGACCATGGAGGTAGAGAATAGTATAATGCAGCCACAAGTCAAGGAACATATGACCTCCAATAGCAATGGAAGGTTTAAGGAGTAAGATCTCCTCTAAAACCTGAAGAGGGAGTGCAGTCCTGCCAGCACCTTGATTTCTGACCTCTGGCCTCCAGAAATAGGAGAGGAGAAATTTCTAAATTAGGTGTCCAAATGTGTGGTAATTCCTTACGGCAGCTACAAGAAACTACTAAAACTTCCTATTCTTATTTGAACTCTCAGTATATATCATAACAGTAGAGAGCAGAATAACCTCAATTTCCTTCACTGGACTGAAATTATAAGCTCAGAAGAGAATACACTGTGTGTTCCTGTCACTTGCAGGATGTTTCCGCAAAATGATCTCAAAGCAAGGGTGACGTGAGGTGAAGTCATAGCAATGCGTTCAGAGAAGAATCGTCAGCATTCTTGAAAGTGAACTCACGCTCTCATTTGCCTTTCCTGTGCAATTGCCTTTCTGTGAAATGCCTCATCATCATCCTCCCCATTGCCACCACGGTCATCACATACAATTACGTAGCACTTGATTTACGCACGATTTTACAGATGAGGAACTGAAAAACACAGCTTGAGTCATTGCCCAAAAGTGAAGTAAAGAAAAAGAGTTGACATGAGGAAAAGCAACTGCCAAGTAGTAACACTGTTACAGGTAATGACAAGAATTCATTTGTTCAAGTAACAGATGCTGTGTACCTTCAAAGTGCAGGGCTCATTCCCCAAACTACAGTTCATATGAGCTGAACTTCTATGTAAGGATAAGAGGAGATGAACTGTTGACTCAAGAGAAGCATGTACGTCCTCGGTGCTCCACAGGAGTGTGGGCGAGTTCGAGTCAGGACAGGGGTAAAGGGAGCGAGCAGTGAGAAGAGTTTAAGTTAAAGATGCTCTTTATCATCATCATCATCATCATCATTCTCATCATCACCACCACCACCACCACCGCCACCACCACCACTAAGAAAATGACTGGATCAAGTGATAGCATCTGTAGACTCACTCTCATAACCTGAATTTCTCTGCTGGCGCAGAAGAAAAAAAAATCACTCATCATAGGGGAAAAAAACTTCCTATGGTTTTTAGGAATTTCAACTTTTCGAAGACATTTAAATAGAAAATGATTTATCTAAAAAAAATCACAGTTTTGAATTGGGTTATAAACTGTAGATTTAGTGTACACCAATGAAACCTCCATTGATATGCAGATAATCGAGGTCAGTATAGCCCATCATGAAGCGATGCTAAACAGTGATTAATGTGCTTAATCATCTGGAATTCAGGTGGAGAAGTGAGGGGGAAAAAACGAAGTGGGAAGGGGCTTTAATGAGTTCATGGCTTTGCCAAGATAAGCTATCAAAATCTTTATCACTATTTAATTATAAGAATAATTCTGTTAAAATCAAACAAATTGAAAGTAATAAAAATATTTTGAACGTATCTTATTATGTCTGATAAATCTTCATAGTTTTAGAATCATAAAAATGGTTATCAATTTCCTTTGGAATATGATTCCATTTATATCAGAAGTATCACATTTTTTTCTTATTACTCTTTCATTTGTGTGTATTCTGCTACAGAAGACTGGCATTTTAGTTTTGTAAATCTTATATGTCTTGAACTTTTATATATAATTCCAGAACAAATAATCAGTGTCCTTTCTGATCAAGAATTTCTAAAGAGGGTACAGGCAAATTTGACAAATTTTAAGACCTATTAAGAACTCTCTTCTGTTCAGCAAAAGGGGACTGTCTATGGTAACATAATTTGGATTTGCAAAATGACATGGAGAAATCTAGAAATGCAGAGCTATCAAAAGGCCAACCCAAAGGGAGAGGAATGGAAGTGAGAATGTTTACTTATTCCACCCCATTCCTCCAAATGTTAACTCAACTTCTGTTGAGAAATGCAAAAGAGCTAAAGTGGTTATATGAACTTTCTAGTAAAGCCAGTAGAAGTCAATAGATAGCAGTTTGTAACGATATAAATTGGGAAATAAAAATGTAGAGAATATTCATTCTTAAAATGGAGAATATTATTCTTAAACAAAAATATGTAGATACCCCAGGAATCTTGAAAAAATTGCCAACTTTTACTTTCGTTTTAACATAGCTGGCAACTTTCAGGGGAAATCTCTATTAAAAATCTGAAGTGTGTGTGTGTGTGTGTGTGTGTGTGTGTGTGTGTGTACACGTGCATACGCGCATGTGAACATATGCCTCAGGAAAAAAATCTCAGAATTTCACAGGTTTCTGTCACTATTCATTTGTGGTCCTAACTTCAGCCATATAATTCCTTAATATTGCCAGGCACTGCTTCTAGTTCTCTCTTTCCTTCTCATTCCCCTCCTTTGCAACAGCATTTTACATCTACCTTGCTCTCTGTAACCCCTCATCTCCACCAATTTCCCTTAGCCTCTGAAAAGGCCATATCAATTCTTAGAAATGGACGTCATCAACAGGAAAATCCCCCAGTTTTCTACCTCTTTACAATCCTCCCTTATTCCTCACTTCTCTTTCCTGCTTTCGTGTGTTTAAAATTAACACTGGCCCATACGCTCTCACATCCCAGCCCCTACATGTGCACTCTGTGTCCAATTTCCTTCCTGTCTGTGGAACTAAATGTTATCAATTTTGACTCTTTTATCTAGCATTCAATGTTTCCTCCTTTTCGGGCACTCAGCACCTCAGCATTTACATAGGTCCAAATCTTTTCCTTCTTAAAACAAAGCAAAAAAAAAAAAAAAGATCTGTTTAGTCCATTGACTCATTCTTGCTGCAATAAGCCAAATTTCTTTAAACAGATTTCTCTACATTGAATGTCTCTGACTCTTTTCCACCCATTTGTGCTTCAAGTTTCTGTCATTTGGCCTCTGCCCACAACATGCACTCAATTGGATCTTGGACATTTCTGTTCATCTTCTCAAAAGGTACTTCAGAATCAGCATGTCCAATGTGAGGCTTCTCATCTTTTTGAATCTTCCCTTTCAAACTCCATGGCTTTCACTTTATTGCCAAGGCTAGGGCTATGAAGTTATTCTTGACTTAGCCCTCTCCTCAATCAACCCAACTTAACCCTTCAACGTTAGCTCCTACAATGTGTTTAAATCCTTCCACTTATTTACATCTCCACTGCACAGCTCTTCCCTTTCAAAGCACTTAGGTGCACTACTTAATTGGATATCCCTTAATTGGATAATTGATTCCCCTAGTAGAAGGGGCTAGGACAGTATTATTCCTTATATATTCTTAGGACTGAGCACCAGACTGGGACATAATTGGTGCTCAATAAAAATAAATAATAGATAAAAGTGTAAAGCCACCTATCAAGGGCAGAAAGCGTCCACTAACTAGAGTTTCCCTATTGTAAGTGCTGTAGAGAAGGAATAATGCTATTTATTTTAATTATGAATTGAACAAGCATAAGGAAGGAACACCTGAGGTTTGAGTTACAAATGTTATGTAAAGTGACTGTGACCCTGTGGTGCTAATAAAAGATAAAAATAAGAGTACTGTGTCTTGTACAAATATTTTGATTAAGAATTTTGTCAGAATGAAGATCCCCCAGAAGAGGAAAATCTGTACGGCTCAAAGTTCAGAAGTTGTGCCAAGTTAAAATGCCTAACAATCATGATAGTCTTAAATTCCGTGTATTTTTTAACATATGCAATGCTTTGAAATCTCTCTCTCTCCCCCTCCCTTGTCCTCTCCCGAAGCCACTAGTATTTGTTCATTTTGCATAATTTGTCCTTTTATTTCTGACTACTTAGAAAGAGATCAAGTCTCACTGCATTGGGAGTTAACATCCAAGATGTTTTTGATACAGTTTTTCCTCTGAATGTCTGAAACCTAATATCTGGAACAAATATCTAAAATGAATATCTGAAACAATAGTAATGTCAAATTTCACGTGAATGGAAGTTCGAAACAGACTTCACACTACCCAGCAAGAGTATCTCGAAGTCACATACTTTTGAAATGTTAGGATTGCTTTTGTTTTTAACAAAATCTCTGTGAATAAGAGAATCTGTCTGTCTTTTGGATTACTTATAAATGATAAGCCTACATGATTACTTTTTGTGCAAGCCAAAGTACTAGGAAGTGCTGTGAGCCTAGCCCTGAATGCCCTCAACTGCTAAAGTGGTAGAAAAAAGCCATTTGTGCTTGCTTGAGATACATTTGAGCTGTGGGCTGTGCAGTGGCTGTGAGATTTGAATATGAATGTTCCTAGGATTGCCTTATTCCTTGGCCAGCTTTGTTCTGGGACACTAAAAAACAAAGTAGCACTAATCCTCTACACAAGCTTTTCAGAAAACATCATCCCTCTTACATGACGCTCCTTGCAGAAAATACTGACTATGTAAAACTTACATCGTTAGTTTTGTCCGTTTCTCCATGTTGTGATCATTCCTAAATTACTCCAAGTGTCAGGGTGAAACATAGCTGGCGACTTTGTTTTATTTTATTCAAGCTGCTAAAAAGAATTCCAAGCCAGCAAATATTGTCATGTCATTTCTTTTAATTAAAAGATAGAATTCTCTCGCTGAATTCATCACTTAGTATGTTAGATAAAATCTTCCCTACTACTTTGACCTACAGATGATTGGTTTCTCTTTTTTCTTCATTCATCTTTGCCACTTTCTTTTAATTTCTATAAAATAGGTAACAGTATTAAGAAGCTTACATGGACACAGTGCTGATAAGCAATAACAGAAAGTTTAGTCTTCTGGACTTCTTATTTCATAGACTCAGTACTCTTTGTGCTGATGAGGTTCCATATGGTTAAAACTGAGTAAGGAAACCTGCTCGCCCATTGACGTTTTTTAAATATGCCTTGATGTAATGGCCCAAAATGTGTAAGGAAGTTGAAGATAAAAGAAAGTAGAAAAGAATGGATCACTTATTAGAGATAAGTTATCAAACACACTCATTACGCATACACCGGTCAAATGTCCAAAGACACCCATCTGGGTCCCTAAAAAGAATCAAATCACAGTAGCTCCACTTGTGAGTTATTATGCCTTAGTCTCCAAAGTAAAAGGGGTGAAGATGTTATCACAGCAAAGCACCTTCAGGGACATGAACAATAAGTAATATATTGTCAAAGTAAATGGCGACAACACTGAAGGAACAGCTTTCTCCTTTTTTTTCCCCTTCCTGCAATTTCACTGTCTCTCAATGACTAGAATTAGAAATATAAACACAGAAATGGCAGAGGAAGAGACAGTCTAGTGCCTTTGGTGCTAGCTTTATAATTTTTGAAAGATCCACCCCTGCTTTGTTATTTTGTGCAATGAAAACTCTCAGCAGTTCCCTTCACAGGGGAGTCCTCCATTTCCACTTGGCATTCCTCCTCAGCCATACAAGGTCACTCAATTATCCTCTCTTCAGATGCCAGTCCCACCGAAGGAAACTACTCTACTGAGGAAGCTCCTGGTGATAGTGCAATTGTACAAACAGAAACAAAGTACTGGCATCTTGCTAAAATGTGTTTTCCCAAACAAGTGAAGTGTAATTTTCAGCTGTACAGTATCAACTACTAAACTACACATAAAATGTGAGTACCCAGTCAAAAGGAAACAATCTTTCTTCATTCTAAGCAAGTCATACCTTTTGTATTACCCTGCAAAGTATCATTTATTTAAGTCAGAGTAACCTATCCATAGACAGAGGAAACCCACTTAGAAAAGTATTACATTAGCACAGCAATTGCTAGCAAAATTCTCAAAGGATGGCAGGAAGAATCTAACAATGGCCTCCTTTTTTCCTTTTAAACAGCACAACTGCACTGATATACACAGTTTATAAGACCTATAAAACTCTTGCTGAGAATTAAAAATATTTTTTTCTTGAATTTGTCCTAAGCGATGTGTCATTCCACTACCCACTTAGATAAGTTCGTGAGGTAGGATTTTTAAAAATGCCCTCCCCTTACTCAGTGAATTTTCAAATTAGTGGTGAATTCATCTAGAAAACCACTGTTGAACTTTGAGTGGCAGCCTTCTTAACTCTTCACTTGCAGACTTATGGGGATTGATAGCTTCCACAGTTAAACAGAATATCTACTTTAATCTCCTCTAACTGCTGTTGACCTATCTCTGCCATTGCTTCCCAAGTATATAATAAATCAAGAGCATTTTACATGAAAAATGAAGTAATTACTCAGTGACTCCAATGGCTAATTGCATACAGAGGCCTCTGGGAAATATGGGACAAATCAGTGTCAGATTTCAAAAGGCAGAAAGGAAGTTAAAGTTAATAACTCTCAAATACTGACAGGTTGAAAAGGACTTGAAATGCACCATTTCTTCAGATACAGAATCCCCACTTAAGGGAATTGGAAAATTCTAGTTATACACCCAGTATTTACGCCAATAATACTACTGACAGCTGAGAAAATAGAACCTATTGCACTAAAGTGAACTATCTCAGGGAAAAAGTAACTACCTTTTATTACCATTTGTATAAAGTTTTCTGAGCAACAAAAAGGTTTGTGTCTTTTCCTTTTTGTTTGCACATCAGTAGAGCCAAATTTGCCTCAAAAACTAATAACTACACTGTTGAGATGTAATGAAATCTGATTGTCTCTCAAATACTCAATAAAACTGTCCTGGAACTGAATATTATGCAATCTCCTTTTATTAGAAGGAGTCTATTTTAAAGTTTTTTCTTTTTTCCTGTTTGCAAAAGTATCTGATAGATTAAACTGATTTTTTTGTCTTTTTCTTCTTGTATCTGTCTTACAGGGTAGATGGTACATATCTCTGACACGAAAACATGATATACAGCACTGTTACAAAACAAAGATATAAAGCAAAAACCTCCTCATACAGATCAATACCACATAAACACAAGATCGTACTGCATACTACAAAGAAATTATATTACCATATTGTGGGGAGGGGGTGGTGGGAAAGGAAAAGGACTTTACTTGTTTCAGAAAAAAATAAATAAATTCTCCTTTTGTAGGAATTTAATGATCCACAACTTTTATAAGTGTCTTATAACTTTTGGAAAGTTGGAAAGTCCACAACTTTTACACAGAATTCATTCACACAATACACCCTAAGCACATACACATACATACTTATATCTCTCTGCATATTCAATAAGTTATGCTGATATTTTTTATTGTCAATCATTACCAGTGGAACTTAAAAGCAATAACTTCCCTGCTTACAATATGAAATTTAAGTGTAGGTTTTAATTTTAATTTCTTTTTAAGATTTTCCTACTTCCTTCTGATATGGCCTCTGGTTTTGAAGGTCTTTTGTCTATAGAAAGAAGTTATTAATACTGTCAGAGCATGAGAAGATACATGTTTGTGACAAGGATTCCCAGTAGCCACCTTTCAGACTTCATTATTTTTAGACAGTGTGTGGCTTACCTCCTGAAACCATCTCAAATGAGATGAAAACACAACACTGACTTAGTAACATTTTATTTCTCTCTTACTGCAGGGTTTTGAGTATTAGATATCTATTAATCGAGGTAATTGCTTCCATAGTCATATCTCTATTTGGGGATTCTTATCCCTATGTTAAGTGTCTTTGTGGTATCTTTTTTTTTTTTTAAGTAAACTATGACGTTAACGAGAAAAAGGAAAAAAAAATGCCTCCATTGTTCATCAATCTAGTATCACATACATGCAAAAAGAAATGCTATTTAGAAATTAGCAGAATCCATGGGGCTCCTGGGTGGCTCAGTGGATTAAACCCTCAGCCTTCAGCTCAAGTCATGCTCTCAGGGTCCTGGGATTGAGCCCCTCATCCAGCTCTCTGCTCAGCAGGGAGCCTGCTTCCCTCTCTCTCTCTGCCTGTCTCTCTGCCTACTTGTGATCTCTCTGTCAAATAAATAAAAAAAATCTGAAAAAAAAAAAGAAATTAGCAGAATCCTCCATATACAATTAGTAATGCCTATGTCCATGTGCCTGCTGATCCAATGAAAACATAAAAATATGGTTAGCATCGCCAACACAATTTTCCCCCTCTTTTTACCAGCAATAAGTTGAAGGTGAGGAAATAAGAGATTTTAGCCAATTATAGCACAAGTAAATCCCTTGCTGATGTTGGTTGTATTATCATTCTGAGAACTTACTCTGGGGAGAACACTGACTTCTGAAATGTTTTACTAATCTCTTTCTCTTTTGAAGTGTTTATCTGCTTTTGTGTGCAACTCCCTGACTTCTACCACTATTTCCTCCTATTTCCTCAGGTCAGGCCATGATGCTTGGTGCTTGGTGGGTTTTTTTGTTGTTGTTTTTTAATCTTCCATTGTTTTCTCCATGCTTATTATCATGATAGTACTGGAGTGCCTTAAGAAAAAGGACTTTAAAAATAATTTTAAATGAATAAAAAGTCTTAGAGGTAAAATCAAAAATCCCTGTTTTGTTTTTGAGACCTTTTTTGTGTGTGTTTGTGCTTTTGCTTCCTTTGTCTTCTGCCTTTGATCCTTTTTGTCCCCTGCTTTCTTGGTAATATTAGTTCTATCAGAATCCGGTGGTGATAAGAACTCTGGTCTAAGGAACAAAAGACAAATGAGAACTTGCTGATAATAGATAGCTTCACTTTTGCATTTATTTTCAGACTCAGAGGATGCTGCACTTTATACCTATCAAGTACAAGAAAACAACAGTCTTTATCCCCATTTAATCTCAATGGATTGCTGTGATGTATTCATTAAAAGTTATATATGGAGAGCTGATTAAAAATCATTGTTTTCAACTTGGCAGTGGAAAGCACCGTGACCAACAAGACATAAGGTCAAAATAAAAGGATAGTAGATCATGAGCATCTCAAGAAGCAATCTTCTTGTTATAGTATGAAACTTTTTCATTCACTTGAGATTCTTTACAATCAAGAATCTGTACTAAAGAAAGAAAAGTTTCATTGAAATTTTAGCAGTTTTTCTAAGAACTATCATGTTTTGAGATTCATTTGGGGTGGTGGTTTGCTCCCTACACCTGTAAAATATAAGAAGGCTCCTGGACAAACAAGGAGAACAAATTTTCACTTGAGGCTTTAAATAGTATTCATTTAAAAATACTGTTTATGCATTATAATTAATAAAGCACTAAAACAAACGTTTATGGAATTTTAAGTTAGACTTCCATCATGTGATTATTAATCAATAACAAAATGGAACTTAGAGACTTAGGCTATAGACTCCCATTAACTTAAATTCTCTAGGTTATAATTTCCTTCTCTGTAAGATGAGGAAAATGTCTATACATCTCTTATTGCTCAATTCTATCCTCAGAAATTTTATTTGTGTCTACTTCATAAGTTGGAGATCTCTATGCTTAAACATATCCTATAAGTCAGCATACCAGGTGTCCAAATAAGTGTTAGAAAAGATTTACGAAGGAGGAGGAGCAAGATGGTGGAGAAGTAGGAGGTTGAGATAGAGTCAGATCCCAGAAGTTCATCTAGATGGTTATTAAATCATTCTAAAAGCCAGCATACTCAACAGGAGGGAGAAGAGAGGAAGAAGAGCAATCCTAGGAGGAGAAAATCGACCACTTTCCGAAAGGCAGGACGTTTGGAAAAGTGATTCCAAAGCGACGGGAAGAGAGACCTCGGGGGGAAGGGCCAGCTCCCTGCAGAAACAGAGCTGCGGAGCACAAAATCAGAACTTTTAGAGTCTGCTCTGCTGACAGACATTGCCCCAGAAGCTAAGCCGGAGGTTCGGCCCTTGCGGGAACAGAGTGGTTTCAGGACCCGCGAGATCATAAAGAGACCTGGGGTGTATGAGTGCGGCAGAGCTCCCATATATCGGGGCGGAGAAGCCGGTGGCAGAGAAAGAGCCGCGCAGTGCGTTTTCAGCTGGGGCTAACCCTAGACCGTGGCCCCGGCCCTTAGAGCGGGGACCACATAAGGCATCCCGGAGAGAACCCATCCTTCCTCCTCGGGGAGGAGCAGTGCGGGAGTGCGCAGCAGGAATCTGCTGGGTTTGGAGACTCCAGATGGGGCCGCGAGCCAAAGATAGAAACGTGCCGCCACAGGTGGCTGGGCTCAGAGCCTGGGCGGGGTTGGGGAGACAGGAGTTATTGACTGCTTTCCTCTGAGGGCGCGCTGAGGAGCGGGGACTCCAGCGCTCAGGGATTCCAGTGCTCAGCTCCTCCGACTGGAGACTGGGAGCCGCCATTTGCATTCCCGGCCTCCAGGGCGGTACGGAGCACTCAGGGAACAAAGACTTCCGAGAGTGAACCTGAGCTAATTGCTTGGCCCCTCCATGGGCAAGGGTGGGGCAATTCCGCCTCAGGCAAAGACATCTGAGAACCAAGTTCAAAAGTTCCCTCCCCAGAAGATCAGTGAGAATATCCAGCCAAGCCCAAGTTCATCAATCAGTGAGAACTGTGGAACTCCAGAGTACTTTTCTCTCTCACTCATGTATTCTTAGCTCGATAAAATGACAAGGCGGAAAAACCCACCACAAAAAAAAGAACAAGAGACAGTACCGACGGCTAGAGAACTAGTTAATACAGACATCAGTAATATGTCGGAAATAGAGTTCAAAATGACAGTTATCAAGATGCTAGCTGGGCTCGAAAAAAACATGGAAGAGATCAAAGAAGCCCTTTCGGGAGAAATAAAATCCCTTTTGGGAGAAATAA
>CM052810.1:35031184-35213609 GCA_028533885.1 Nasua narica | reverse complement strand
TCAAGGTCATATACCTTAGGGAGTGAAGGTAGTTGAAGCTCCAACACAGGTCTTCTGACTCCTCACCTAGTGTCCCTTCCTCTGTGCCTTACCTTCCCGTTCCTAGTGCCTTCCTTCCTTTTGTATAAGAAAAGATGCAACTGAACCAAAATATCAATTAATTAATACCAGGAATAAGTTTAATCATTTAGCACAATTCCTTTCAATACCAGGAATAAGTTTAATCATTTAGCACAATTCCTTTCCCACATTTGTGTTTACAAAAATTTTGTTGTGCTCTCGTTTTATAGTCTTCTAAATTCTTCCCATATATTGTCACATTCAATTCTCACCTGTCTGTGATGGGAAGATAAGACTCAAAAGGAAGCTTCATCTTTCCTATTATTAATGTGGTTTCTGCTGCTGAATTTTAGTAGTTAAAAACTCTCACATATCTCTTTGAAGGATTTGGGGATACAACATGAAATTCTTTAAATCACAGTTCTAAACGAATTAACTTCTTCAGCTCTCAACACTATTACTCTGAAGAATACACCTCAACCTGAGAAGGTCGGGGGGGAAAGGATGGAGATAATGTGTAGCTATCTGGCATGTGTTTCGTGGGAGTGCTGGGAGTGTGCTCAGGTATTTCTAATTATCTGCCTAGATGAGAACCACTAGTTGCATTGCACACAGCGATCATGAGCACCCTGGTTATGAGCACCCTTGAGTTTTCATGGCTCATTAGGCAGCTAATGATGCATTATGTTCAGCGAGCGCTGAGCACTGGCATCACTCTTGGTCGATACCGAGTCTGGATTGGAGTGAACCCGAAACCTATCTATAGTGTCAAATTAACTATTTAATTAGCTAATTATATAATTAACAGGTAGTTTTTGGATACACGTAACAAATAGGTAAAAAGACAGGATCGGCTGACATTTTATATAGCATAAAAGGCCTACTGAGAATGTGACATTTAAACAGAAAACCTCAAAGTGAAGGAGTTTGAAGATACCTGGGTGAAGAGCATTCCAGGCAGAATTAACTTTGCATGTCTGCAGAATAAATGGAGGCCTGTAGTGCTGACACTGAGAGAAATAAGGGAGATGTGTGGAGAGATGAGGTCAAGGAGACAGCCAGCGGCCAGCTTATGTAGAGCCTTGCAGACTATTGAAAAGTCTTTAGTGTTTACTCTGTAAAGATTAACACAGAAGTCATTCAAACAGTTATTCTGATTAAAATAAATCTTTTATCCAGGGCACATTTGGTCACTGAATAACATAGTCACTGAACAGGAAGTTCTCTAGGCTTTGGGTATTCAGTGACCGAAGTGAGGTAAACATTTTTTTCACAAGTTCCTGTTAAAAGCTACCCAGTAAAATTTTCATTAAACACTGAAAGGACCCTCCAAGTTAATCATTGCGAATTCTCCCTGTGCAAAAACGAATGGGCTTTTCTCTTTGACAAGGCCACTAGAAAACCAAAAATGCAATATAGGAATACAAGAAGGTAAGATATTTTTTTCTATACTTCTCATTAGAGTTACCTTGGTTGTCTAATTTAGAGATAAGAATACTCTTAGAAAGTCCTTCATGCTAATGATGTTCACACAATATAAATGTTTCACTTATATTTTCATTAATTAGTCCTTTGTGCTCTTCGTTTCTGCATATTATTTACAAAGACAGAATGAAAGGTAATGGGATAACAATTAAAATATGAATATGGAAAGCAATTAGGAATGGGGGAAACATCTACAAAAAGCATATATTACTAGAAGGTAATGATTTAATACTTTCATATATACAAATGTTTAGCAAACACCATCTACAATTACAAAGTTCAGTGAAATTATTTTTGTCAAAATTGCAAAGTGTGTGTGTGTGTGTGTGTGTGTAAAGAGAGGGAGAGAGAGAGAGAAAGAAATCATGAGATTTAGTTTAAGGAATTGGCTTACACAATTGTGGAATCTGTCAAGTACAAAATCTACAGAATATGCTATTGGTGCGCTGGAGAACCAGGGAAGAGTTGCAGTTTGAGTCCAAAGGATGTCTGCTGGAAAATCCCTCTTCACTGGGAAAGCCACTTTTTTTTTTTCTATTAAGGCCTTCAAATGATTGGACAAGGCCCACCACAACTACAGAGGATAATCTGCTTTACTCAAAGTCTGCTGATTTAAAAGTTAATTTCATGTAAAAATAACTTCACAACAACATGTAGGATAACGTTTGATCAAATATCTGAGTATTGTGATGTAAATAACTTGACACATAAAAGTAACCATCATGTAGGGATGAAGTCCACTATAGGTTTGGAGTGGAGTAAGATTCTCTCTAGGGAGTGTGAAAGGTTCATCTCAGCAAAATCTTTGGCAAAAGATTGTTCTTCAGTGAGAAGTGTAATTTTCAACATAGTATCTCATGATTCGAAGCCATTAAATAAAATGGAAGTAAAACTTTAAGGTAAACTATATATGTATTGTTTATTATCTATAAAGACATTTAAATATTTTTGTGTCCATTCATAGTAAGATTTTTTTAAAGTCTTTCTTCCTGTTCTTCCAAACTGCTCAGAAGGTGGTCTACATCTACTGTCTTCCTGTCTTTAACATCACTCAAGACCTTCCTAGAGTCTACTGGAGTCATTTTCCCTGAAGCTGCCATTGACCTCTTCATGGCTGATGGGCACTTTCCAGTCTCATTAATTATAGAGCCTCTCTCTTCTTGACACTCAATATTACCTTCTGAAAGGCTACGATCTTCTTCATCTCCTACATGGGCTCTCTATTTTCTAATCATCCCAGGATTTTGTAGATTCTCTTCTCCCTCTACACAAATTCCAAAGTCAGTATCATTCACTTAGACTGATTTGAAATGTCTCTAATTTGGGAAAATTTACTTTTTATCTTCCGAAAACTCTCATATAACTTTTGGGTTATATCCAAGCTCTTTACATGGTGTCCCAGTCCCTGTAGGTCAGAGAATCAGCCTTACCTCTCTTCTGCTTTTGCACCACACACTGAATACCACGTGACATCTTTGTGCAAACTGGGACATTTCCTTCATGCCTTACTACTTGCTTCATACTCCCTAATCATTAGTCTGATATCTCATCCTCATCAGTAAGATTTAGTTCAAATAGGACCTCCCTGGAAATTATTCCTAAGAACGACAAACTTGGGTATTTTATTTCTGCCTCTCATTGAATGAAATAAAAAAATAAAAATTCTGACATCTCTCAACCATGAACTTGTACTCTTTTTTATATTGTAAGACACTCCATATAAAGCATATGACACTGAAATAAGCACTATTTAAAACACAGAAGCATAAAGCAAGATGTTCCCTGAATTTAAAGTTTATAATCCAGACAACCTAAGGGCCTTATAATAAAAAGAACTATTGTTTTGAAATTTGATAGATAAGGATATCAGTTTTTTTTAATTAAACCATTAATTTATAAATACAAAATAGTAGACTGGACTGAATAAAATATTTAAAAATAATTAGTATAATTTATGTAAATAGGAATATTGTTTTAAACATCTATGGGTAATACAATATTTAATAATATTGTACTCAATGTGAAACGCTTTCCTAGATAACTGAGGTTAGATGGCAAGACCTGCAGACTTGAGTGGGCACTTAAAATTATCAGTTCTAACTTGTTATTTCATTGGTGGAGAATAATTAATATTTAATACTTAATACTTAAAATTATGACTGACCCCAACTTTATGGAACCATAGGTACTTTGAGTGTCACCATGGGCTATTTCCACTCTATAAATACTATTGAAGTGGTTTCTAGACCAACTAAATTAAAATCTTTGTGTGAAACCATTCATTTTTGACAAGCATCTTGTGATAGGCTGCAAAAGGGATCACAATTCTCCATTCTACCTTACAGTCATATTATTTTTGCACTGTGACTTGGCAGTTTCTCCCATTGATTATGCCGAGTCTATTTATGTATGCCTTATATCTTGATGGGCTGGAATAAATGGAACTGGGCCAGTTCTGAGCTTAGGACTCAGGAGATCTTTCCCAGTGCCACTTTCACCACCAAGACACTGAAAAGCTTCCCATGAGAACAAGCCTACGCTAGCCTGCAGGATTATGGGAAACATGTGGCCTAATTGCCCTTTCACCTAGACCAACAAGGCATTAATGACCAGTAGACCATGCATCCCCTATCCAATCCACCATAATAAGCAGCAGCTGAAAACAGTCATAGGCCATAGCCATAGATGAGAGAAAACACCCAGCTGAGCTCAGCCCCAGTTGCGGACCCTCAGAATTTAAGCTAAACAAATGGTCATTACATTAAATCATGCAGTTTTAGGCGTTTTTGTTTATTTGCTTGCTTTAGTTTGGTTCTACACAGTAATAGATAACTAATATATAATCTTAGGTTATTTCTTATAAACACTAAAAGTTTAACATTTACTACTTTTTTTTAACCTTACTATCTCTCTGAAATTCATTTCTAAGAGCTTCTCAAAATCTCCTAGGTTGTGACTCACAATTTAGAATATGAACAACTAACTGCTGAATAGCCTTCTAAACAAAAGTGAGCAATAATACATTGAATTTTGGGGGGAAAAGCTATTTGTACACACATATTTAAAAAGAAACTATTGAAAAACAAATTGTAGGCTCATACATTGTAGTGCTGGTTTTGCAAATTTAGTAATTTTAGTAGGAAATTAAATTTGATCTGAACCACATATCAAACTGTCAGTTCTATTCATGTAAACTAAATGTAACTTATGCCGCCTGAACATAACCAGAAAATTAGTTATTAAGCTTTCTTTACATGGCAACGAAAGTTTAAAGTTCTCCTAAAAGCTCTCAAGGATAATTTTATATTAGAAGCCACACAGGATACAATTAAAATTTTATGACAGTTGTCAGAAAATGTCTTGAGAATGTAATGCACATTTATTTCAGTGTATGAGTAATTAATACCCATTCCCAAATGGGTACCTCTTGTGCAAAAGAAACGGAGGACTCCTTTTGGGTAGATTATAACTGCTGTGTCATACCTTAGATATACATAGACCATTAACAGTAATTAAAATTCATTTTGTAACAGTGATAAGCTAAGGGATCATTAAAGGTCATGACTTTGTCTTTAATTATTTGGGTTATTGTTTTTATTTAATTAGATGAGCTTAATGAGTCTTTGGTTGCAGCATGGCTCTAAACTGAACAACACACCTCAAAAGATTATGTCTTTGATAGCCTTGGCTGCTTTTTCTTATGGTCATGGAAGTAACTTATTGTACTCTACACAGATTAGGTCAGGTACATCTCTGGGTAAGAATAAATTGGACGAGGAAAGGAATTTTAACTAAATTCAAAAGAATTCAATTCAATTCAACTCAATTCAACTAATGTGGTATTTTAAACGTATTCATTGAAGAAGAAACCCTTCTTCCTTGTCAGTGTAAATGGCAGCCTAATTCATTCCACTACTTTTTCTACCATGTAAGACTCTAAACAGAAGTGCCAAAATGGGACATTCCCTCCATATACAAAGTCCCAAGAATCTCTTAGATTTAATACAAGTCATGTAAGATTTAAGATTCATTATTCCTTCCAAAAGTAATGTATGGAAGGTAGAAAAGATCCAAAGGTTAATTGTAATGAGAGTGTATTTGTGTCTTAGGGGTCACACTAGATTACCACAAATTGGGTGGCTTATAACAACAGATTTTTTATCTCTTACAGTTGAAGCTGGAGTCCATAATCAATGTACCAGTAGGGCTATGCTCCCTCTGAAGGCACTGGGGAAATTTTTTCTTGCCCTTTCCAATTTCTCATGGTTTCTGGTGTTCGCTGGCTTCTGGCAATCTAATCTGCCCCCATCTTTATAGAAGCATCTTCTTTTATTGTTTCTGTATCTGCGCATGATTTTCCTGTTTCTTTTTGTTTCTTTTTTTTTTTTTTTTTCATAAGTACACCAATCATTGGATTTAGGACCTTAATCCAGTATGAATTCTTAACCAATTATATCAGCAAAGAAACTATTTTCAAAAAAGGTCACATTATACTCAGTCATAGGCAAAATACAGAAAGAATTAGAAAAATGTGTTCATGCATCTCCTTGACCCAGAGAATCAAAGATGTTCACTGGAGTTTCACATATCTGTAAAATAACAGACTTGAATTACATATGCCCTTCTAGTTTTCTAGTTCCTGTGACATTTGTTTGCATTTTAAAGACTTGAACATATAGGTAAAGTGAGTTAAGGAGAGGTAGTGAGAAATCTCCTGTAGGAAGTAGTAGATGAGAAGCCATTGAATGAAGTGATGTGAAAGTTTTTGGTGCGTTTAGACCAGTAATCATCTTCACTATACATTATTTCACTTATACTTGCTTTATTAAGGTCTATGTGTAGTATCAAACAGATTATTCCCATTAATGACATCAGGCTATAAAACTAAATTAAATTTGACCAGCAGATTTTACTAATGATGAGTGGAAGGTCAGTTTTATACATCAACTAGGCTAAGCTATAGCACCCAGTTATGCATTCAAATTCTAATCTTGGTATGGTTGTGAAGATATTTTATATTGTGGTTAACATCTATAATCATTTGAATATAAGAACATTACCGTAGATAATATGAATGAGACTTATTCAACTAGTTGAGGGATTTAAGAGAAAAAATTGAGGTTTCCTGGGCAAGAAGAAATTTTGTTTCAAGACAGCAACACTGACCCCTGTCTGTTTCCAGCCTGTCATCCCACCCTATGAAGTTGAGACTTGGCAGCCTGCACAAACATAGGAGCCGATTTCTTAAAAATAAATCCCTTTATGTTTGCATGTATTTTACATTTACATTTAAAATTTTATATATTCATCCTACTGGTTCTATTTCTCAGGAAAACTCCTAATTAAAAGAGTGAGTTACATAGTCATCATTATAGAGAAATTTACAATATTTTTTCAATATTTTACAATATTAATTTTATAATATTTTGTATTAGATTGGATAAAAATATTACAATAATTTTACAATATTAATTTTCAGATTAATATATAGGTATAGAAAGTTATATGGTCATAAAATATATCTCCAACTTAGAAGAAACACATATAAAGATTAGAATTGAGTGTTAATCAGAATCTTTACTTTCTTTTTTTTTTAAAGATTTTATTAATTTGAGTGAGAGAGAGAGAGTGAGAAATAGAGCACGAGCAAGGGAGAGAAGGAAAAGCAGGTTCCCCACTGAGTAAGGAGCCCAATGTGGGGCTCAATCCTAGGACCCTCGGGTCATGACCTGAGCCAAAGGCAAATGCTTAACCAACTGAGGCACCCAGGCATCCCTGGAATATCTTTACTTTACAATAATTTTATTTTTTTCCTTTTTCATTCTTTCTACATACTTATTAACATGATGGTTATCTTGAAGAAGAGAATAAAATAATTTTAAGTAAACTGCACATTAGACTGTGAAAATCACAGGCACATTATTCTTTCCTATCACTAGAAAACAGAATAAAATACTCAGCAGCATATGTAATTTGCACCTCAAACATGTAGATGTAATCTGGTCAGGTGGTATAATTCTTCTCATTTTGAGAAATTAATATTTGTCCCACAAACTCATTAAATGCACTGTAAAGTGGTTAAAGAGGGAAAAGAGAAAAGTCCGTTGAATTAAACATTTTCAAAAAGACACTTCTAAATAATTTTTTCTTTCAAACAACCTGTATTATAAACAAATAATCCAAATAACATATAGAAACGAAATACAGTGGTGTCCTGCTATAAGAATTGTGTTTCTAATTGAAAATCATTTACACCCAAACTACCCTCTATGTGCTACACAGGGAGTGAGACAATTGGGACACATCATTTGTCATCCTAGGATTATATGAATACATTGAATAAGAAAAACATAAAGTACATTTAATTTCCTTTCCTTGATTCATATGCTCAGTCTAATTATGTTTGTTTTATTGTCACTTAGAATCACAACTAGACAAAGAGAACAATAGTCATTTTCACCGAGAAATCTTCAAATTGGTTTTTCTCTTGGTGAGCAAGAACAGAACATTTTGATATTGATTAACCTATCCCTAGGTTTTCATTCTCTGGTTAAAAAGGTATAAGATAAAACCATATCAAATTACTAAATAAAAGATTTCAAGAAATGTGGTAAAAATCAAGCTTGTTTTAATTTGATGATGATATATTTTTGTATTTGATAAAATTAGGTTTTGATAACTTGACAGATTATATAGGTTCATTATCCTATAATTACTTCAGCCATCGTAACGGTTACTCATAGCACCAACTTTGTAGAAATGAAATTCCACTGATAACTTTTAAATTAATCAGTTATTATTTCCCATGTAAGCAGCAATTGCTAAAAATCATTTTATTTTAACCACTATTTAAATCAAGCTATGACTTGTATACTCTTTGTGGGACTTTGCAGAGCCAAGGATGCCTTGGGGGCATTTATTCTTAATTTGGGGGCATTATAAGCTCTAGTTGAAAGAGAGAAAAAAAAAAAACAGCCTTTTTACATTCTCCATTTGATAACTGAATGTTCAAATAAACAGAGTATACAAGGCTATTGCTGGGATAGTAGGTTATTTAAATTGACTTTCTAGTAACCATTGCCATTTTCGTCCACTGAACCATACAGTACATTTCCTTATGGGCATAAAGGAGACTGACCGCATTCTGCATTACTCCCAGTATTGGCAAAAACCTTTGCACATCCCTCTTATATTGGCTTGGGTTATGATCTTTTTCCTTAATCCTGAAAAACATAAGGTGTTCCTGCACATCTCTCCCCTAATTTTACAGAAGGATCACAAAGAACTACAACCATATTGCTGTTTATCTTTAGTAACCTGTGTAAGGAAATTTTCTTAGAGGTATCATTTAAAAAAGTGGTACTACTATTTTCCCCTCCAAATAAAGCAATATTCTTAAGCCTGTAACATAGAATGCACATTTTAAATAATCTAAAGAGTCAGAAATATGTCAATATATAAATTACTTGTGTAAGAGTTTAAATAATATTTCATTATATAATAAATAATGACCTTAAAGACACTATAACTTGTAGGAAGCTTTACAACACGCACGCGCGCGTGTGTGTGTGTGTGTATTTTAGTGCCTGTTTTTTCACTGTCTACATTTGAGAAGAACAATTATACCTTCTTTATTGTGTAATGAGATGAGGCGTACTTAAACATAACAGTAATGCCTTTTAAATCGACATTTTAGCTTGGCAATATTAGAGCCTTATAATTCAAAACATTACTCTATTTTTTAAAAGTCTATTCTTATGAAAATTATAAATACTAGTTTTATTCTTCTTTTTTTAAGATTTTATTTATTTATTTGACAGAGAGAGAGAGAGACAGTGAGAGAGAGAACACAGCAGGGGGAGAGGGAGAAGCAGGCTCCTGGCTGAGCGGGGAGTCCTATGCGGGGCTTGATCCCAAGACCCTGAGATCATGACCTGAGCCAAAGGCAGACGCGTAACGACTGAGCCACCCAGGCACCCATAGTTTTATTCTTCTTTAAATTTTATTTTAGTGATTTTCTATAATTTATGAAACTCCTGCCTTGGATTTATTTTTGTTGTGATCACAATAACTATAATAATATCCACTTTATTTTTTATAATATATTTTTATTTGAGTGAGGTTGACACACAATATTACATTAGTTTCAGGTATAAAACACAGTGATTCAATTTCTCTATACATTATGCTACGCTCATCACAAATGGGTCTATCACTATAACATCCCTATTACATTATCATTAACTATATTCCATATGCTGTGCCCTTCATTCCTATGCCTTATTCATTCCATCACTGGAACCCCGTATCTCCCATTCCCCTTCACCTGCTTTGCCTAACTTATCCCCTAAGCATCCATAAGTCTGTTCTCTGTATTTACAGGTTTGATTCTACCTCTTACTTGTTTATGAATTTGTTTTGTTTTCTAGATTCCACAAATGAGTGGAATTGTATGGTATTTGTCTTTCTCAGCCTGACTTATTTCACCTTAGAGTACCCTCTAAGTCCATCCATGTTCTCACAAAATATCATCCTTTTTAATGGCTGGGTAATATTAGTGATATTCACTTTAAATGGTCTGTATTTGAATGATATAGAGTTTATTTGAGATTTTCAAAGGTGATTACAAATAGCATTCATGACCTGAACAGGTCCCCCTTTTACATTTCAGAAACAATTTTCCAAAGTAACCAAAAAGTGAAAAAGGAGCTTTAATTTTATCAAAAATGCTTGGTAACTTGTTTCTATTAAAATATATGATTCAAAATCAGGAATCATACTCAATTGGGGAAAAACTGAGAGTTTCCCCCTAAGGTCAGGAACAAGAGAGAGATAGATGTCTACTCTCACTGCTTTTATTCAATATAATACTGAAAGTCCTAGCCACAGCAATCAGACAACAAAGGAAATAAAAGGCATTTAAATTGGTAAGGAAGGGGCCCTGGGTGGCTCAGTGGGTTAAAGCCTTTCCCTTGGCTCAGGTCATGATCTCAGGGTCCTGGGATTGAGCCCCACATCAGGCTCTCTGCTTGGCAGGGAGCCTGCTTCCCCTCTTTCTCTGCCTGCCTCTCTGCCTATTTGTGATCTCTCTCTCTCTCTCTCTCTGTTAAATAAATAAATAAAATCTTTTAAATAAATAAATAAATAAGGAAGGAAGAAGCAAAAGTTCCACTATTTGAAGATTAAATGATACTACAAATAGAAAATCTGAAAGATTCTACTGAAAAACTACTAGAACTGATAAATGAATTCAGTACGATCACAGAACACAAAATCAATATGGAGAAATCTGCTGCATTTCTATACACTAATAATGAAGCATCAGAAATTAAGAGAAGAGAAATAAGAAAATAATCCCACTTACAATAATAAGATACTGAGGAATAAACCTTACCAAAGAGGTGAAATACTTGTACTCTGAAAACTATAGACCACTGATGAAAGAAATTGAAGATGACACAAAGAAATGGAAAGAATTCCAAGCTCATGGATTGGAAGAATAAATATTGTTACAATATCTATACCACCCAAAGCAATATACAGATTTAATGCAACCCCTATCAAAATACCAACAACATTTTTCATAGAGCTAGAACAATCAATCCTAAAATGTATATGGAACCACAAAATACCCCAAGAAACCAAAGCAATTTTGAAAAGGAAAAGCAAAGCTAGCGGTATCACAGTTCCAGACATCAGGCTATCTTACAAAGCTGTAGGCATCAAAACAGTATGGTACTGGAACAAAAACAGATACATAGATCAATAGAATATAAAACCCAGAAATAAGGCCCCACTTATATAGTCAATTAATCTTCAACAAACCAGGGCAGAACATCCAATAGCAAAAAGACAGTTTCTTCCACAGATAGTGTTAAGAAAACTGGACAGCTACATGCAAAAGAATAAAACTGGATCACTTTCTTATACCACACACGCAAATAAACTCAAGACAGAGTAACACCTGAATGTGAGACCTGAAACCATAAAAATCCTAGAATAGAGCACAGGCAGTAATGTCTCTGACATTGGCCATAGCAACACTTTTCTAGATATGTTTTTTGAGGTCAGGGAAATAAAAGCAAAAATAAATTATTAGGATACAGCCAAATAAAAAGCTTCTGCCCAGCAAAGGAAACAATCAATGAAACTAAAAGGCAGTCTACTGAATGGGAGAAGAAATTTTGAAATAACATATCCAATAAAGGGATAGTATCCAAGTCTACAAAGAACTTACATAAACTCATCACCTTAAAACCAAATGATCCAATTAAAAATGGGCTGAAGAGGGGTGCCTTGGTGGCTCAGTGGGTTAAAGCCTCTGCTTTCGGCTCAGGTCTTACTCTCAGGGTCCTGGGATCTTGCCCTGCATCAGGCTATTTGCTCGGGTGGGAGCCTGCTTCTCCCTCTCTCTCTGCCTGCCTCTCTGCCTACTTATGATCTCTCTCTGTCAAAAAAAAAAAAAAAATGGGCTAAAGATAGGAACATACATTTATCCAAAGAAGACATACAGAATAACCAACAGACACATGAAAAGATGCTCAATATAACTCATCATCAGGAAAATGCAAACCAAAACCACAATGAGATATCAACTAACACCTATCTGAGTGATTAAAATCAAAAACGCAAGAAACAAGTGTTGGTGAAAATGGGGAGAAAAAGGAATCTTCTTGTACTGTTGGTATGAATGTAAACCAGAAAAGCCACTGTGGAAAACAGTATGGAAGTTCCTCAGAAAGTTAAAAACAGAACGATCCAACAACCCAGTAATCACACTACTTGGTATTTACCTCCAAAATACAAAAACACTAATTCAAAGGCATACATGTATCCCTATGTTTATAGCAGCATTATTTACAATAGCCAAATTATGGAAGCAGCCCAAGTGTCCATCAATAGATGAGTGGATAAAGATAATGTGGTGTATACATATAAAATGGAATGTTATTCAGCCATAAAAAAGGATGAAATCTTGCCATTTGCAATGACATGGATGAAGCTAGAGAGTATTATGCTAAGTGAAATAAGTCAGTCAGAGAAAGACAAATAGCACAGGATTTCACTCATATGTGGAATTTAAGAAACAAAACAAATGAGCAAAGGGGAAAAAAGAGGGGGACAAACAAAAAATAGTCTTAACTATAAAGAACAAACTGATGGTTATCAAAGGGAAGGTTGGTAGAGGAAGGGTAAATTAGGTGATGGGGATTAAGGTGTACACTTGTTATGATGAGCACTGGGTGATGCACAAAACTGTTGAGTTACTATATTGTACACCTGGAGCTAATATAACACTGTACATTAACTACGCTAGAATTACAATTTTACAAATTAATAAAAAACAGGAATAAATTTTAAAATGTCCTTTGGTTTAGATAGTTAATTTACAGAAAAATATACCACTACAAATAAGAAAAGAATTAAATTTTCCTCAACTCACTGCAGTTAGTCTCATCCTATTTACAAGATATTTTTTTCCATCATATACTTCTTAAATAGCTTTCGAAATTTGTGTGTTTGTGTGTGTACGTGTGTGTATGAAAGAGCTAGATGGAGAAGAATGAATTGTGTGAATTTGCATGGGAGTATTTTTCCACTTACAAATGAGGCTTTTTTTTTTGTCTTACACGCAAATAAAACATTTTTAGAGTGCTTTTTATATTTGAGGATGCATTTTTAAAAAGTTTTTGGTTACTGATATATGCCCTCTCATTATGTTACACAATCATTTGTATCTCATAATGAGGATAAAATTAAATGACAAGTAGAATGCAAAATATTATGTAGAACAAAAAGGCAATATGTTCACTTTTGGTCTTAAGCAGGGGTGATTTATATAATAGAGATTAAAATAGAAAAGGGGCAATTTTAGATTTGGAAAACAATTGTTATAATGTTTAAATTATAGTAGGTGCTTTATATATTCTGTTATTTAATTCTTAAAACAATATTATTTATTAGGTTTTATTATCACCATTTGACAGAAGAGAGAAATAAAGCACTTAGAAGTTCCCATATTTCCCCAAATTCACACAACAGATAATTAGCAGAGCTAGGATTTGGAACCAGATATTCTGATCCTAGAGGCTGTAGTCACAAGTATATACAACCTTTCAGATTACCTCAACCTTTCACTCTTCTTATGTTAGTTTTTATTTTTGTTGTTTTTTGATAATTTAAAGATTACCTTAATTAACAGGCGAAAAAATAAATCCTTAAATTATACTAATTTAAATTTTTTCCCATTATTTTGTTTAGATCCTATTTCTTATTCCCACTCCTTTATGATTTTTCCCTTTCTTACTAATTAAACTTTCCAGCTCTTACAAACATTTATCTATCTTCTCATTTTTCTGTCTCCCATGTCATAACCCCTTTAATTATTAATTTATTCTCAATTATTTTGATTTGATTACTCTTCCTTGTTGAATAAGCAGTTATTTTCTTTTTTACTTATTAGTTCAATAATTTAAGGATCAAGGCCTGTGAACTGACTTTTAAATATGTTTATAGCATATATATATATACACACATACATATATGTGTGTGTGTGTGCTTTGTTATGTTAGTTTAAATTTTTCTAATTTTCAAAACAGCTTACCATTTTAGTGTTAAGTGCATCTTCCATGTAAGGGTTATTCAATCTTGTTACTAACATCTAATTATCCTGCAAGGTAGTCAGAAAACCAGGACTCACAATTCCTGCTTTCTGGAATTTATATATATTTATTGTCACTCAGGATTAATTCATTTTAAATTACTTGGTTTATATGCAAATATCTTTTTGGTCTTTGTAATAACTAACATGCTGTTGGTTTTCTTAAAGGTATGATTAGAAGTTCGATGATATGGATATTTTTCTTTGTCCTCGACAATTGTTCTAGTCAATTCTAAAGCATTTTATAGGATTTTAAGTAATGTTCTGGATAGGCATCAATTTTTGTCTCTCTTTATATTTAAAATTATAGTCCATGATTATCTTAATTTTGTGTTTCCAGTGCAAAGTATCATTCCTGCTACATGGTAGGTTTTCAGTAATAAATGTTTTTCTTTCATTTTTGTTTTTACTCTATTAGTAGTGAGATGGAATAAAGGCAGCAAATAAATGATGTCTATGGACAGTAGTGAACAAAGTCATTCAAAAGAATTTCTTGTTACAGATACAGCCTGGATATGTGAAATAAAACAATGAAAACATTATTATACTCGATAGAATTAGTAGTCATAATACAGTTGGATTTTAAAAAATGTTAACTCAGCAAAATTAGAGAATTTTTATAAAAATGAATTTTCCATTTAAGATATTCCCAGTGTTGGGCGCCAGGGTGGCTCAGTTGGTTTAGCGGATGCCTTCGGCTCGGGTCATGATCCTTGAGTTCCGGGATCGAGTCCCACATTGGGCTCCACGGGGAGTCTGCTTCTTCCTCTAACCTTCTATCCTCTCATGTTCTCTCTCACTTTCTCTGTCTCTCAAATAAATAAATAAAGTCTTTAACAAAAAAATATTCCCAGTGTTCCTGAAATGACCACCAGGGGTACCTACCTTCTTTCTATGAAGACTCTCTCTCCAGGGTTATGATAAAGCAGGTTGTATGCTGAATTTATAATTAGACTTTAATAAATATACAAACTAATTTGTACATCAGTCAATGATTTTCATCATTTCTTAAAATGTTTTCTATAGAATACTAGTTCTATGAGGATAATTGATTTTAGAATAGAGGATATGTGGGCAAATATGTTTACATATCACATTCTTCTCTGGAAGAGGTTCAGTGAAGAATAACATATTAGAAGGTCTTCAAAATGTTCCATTATATAATTCTACTGAATTTTGTTAAACCGAGTATCTCCAAACTTACTCGAATATATGATTATGGAATTAAATGCACTGTTATAAACTAGTAAAATCAATCAACACATACATAAAGATAGCTCTGTGTGGGTGAGTGTACAAATGCATATACTAAACTAGTTTTATAAGGACCCTAATACCTCAGAAACATTGGTCCAAAAGCTACTTTATCATGAAAGTTTTCAAAGATGGTTGACAAGTCAAATTAATTTCATAAAAGTTTGACAATCAAAGATATGTTCTAAATGTTAAGTATATCTTGGGGTAACTGTAAAGTCAATTTTCTTGGTTATATGGTGCTAATTAAAGAAAATAATAGAGGAGTCTATGAGAAATGCCACTTCAGAGTCATGGATATAATAATACTATTTTTTCTTGAAATTCTTTTTGTTTTTTTCTTGAAATTCTTGAGTAGAAAACAAATTGTAATAACATTAATTGAAAGAAAAAAGAAATCGTCATTTAAAAATCTGCCTTCTACATTTAGCAAAAAGCAGCCATAAATGGGAAAAAAAAAAGAAAGAAAATCTATAGTTACAAAACATTTTTAAGTATAAGGCAAAGAGATGATTTGGTGTTTTTGATATATGCGATCCCATATTCTTATCTGCTTGCTGTTGTTTTGCGTTTGTTATTTCATAATTGTGGAATGACTGAAGTTTAATGGATACCTTCAAGTAAGAGAATGTCATGCAAAGTTTACAAAATTCTTTGTTAAGTCAGAGGATCTAAAATCTAATTGGTATTTCTTCAAAAAATTATGGTACGTGAATATTAATACTTTATGAGACTTCTCTGAAACAAATGAGGTGCACAGACATCTGGCTTTCCTTCACATTTATTCCTCTCTTGTTCCACAGAAATGTACATTTTGGTTGGGCACACGGCCACCGCAATATATTTTCCAGACTGCCTTCATACTAAGTACTGGGCAATGAATCATAAACAGAGGTACCTAGAGGATGCTTTTTTGCCTCTTCTTCATCCCCTCTATCATTTCTGTCCTCCAGCCTGAGTTTTAGAGCTGCTGTCTTAACTTAGAGGCAATACATGGTAAAAGAAACAGTACAAAGAAGCTGTGTCCTTGAGAGCTCAAAGCCCCACACCAGCCTGAAACTTGTATAGAAGCAAAAAGCAAATTACTATTTTGTTAATGCCACATGCTAGTTTGGGTTTTGGGTCACTTGCAGCTAAACCTCATCTTGACTAACACAGAATTGTTGGAAGAAAGAGGGATGATGCTGCCTAAACAGCTTGGTATTTTTATCAAAGAACAGTCATTCTTTACCTTTTAAGTGATTCACAAACACACAAGAGAGACATTACATACTGCATGTTTACGACATTACAAATGATACTCTAAACTAATATCCCTGATTTCTCTACTACAACTTGTTTGATTAGTCCCTTGACACTCTTCTCAATTGAGGGAAAGGAAAAGTAATTCATGACATTTTCAGAAATTTGGCTAATCTACTTTCACAAGCTTGTCAGCTGGGGTTTCAAGCTCAGGGTGACTCGGCAGTTAATTTTTTTTTTTTAATTTTTCATTTTCTAAGAGAAGCAGAGCTTTTCTAGCAACAAATCCTTCCCTTTAGGTTGGCCAACAGTGTCTTTTCCTTGATTTGATGTGAAACTTCCCTAAAATGACCTTGGAACCAAGATCCCAAAGGACCATATTCAATTTAAGCCCTCTCTGCCAAAAGGATACTAACTGGTTATTTTTTACAGTGACAGACTTGAAGCACAATGCATCTCACTGCAGAAAAGATAGAGAATATGATTCATAGCATCACAGCAGCCATATGATTCATAGCACTGATAGCTCACCAACTTTGGGAAAAGCACCTGGAATCACATGCCCTTCTTCTGTTCCTTGGCTTTTTCTCTATTGGAAAGAATTAAACTAGAAAAAAATTACAAAGAAGGTGGCAACACAGAAGAAAACTGGGAGGGAGGAGGTAACAGGAAATGAAAGAGTTCTAGAAGTCATGTCAAATTTAAGGCAAACTCACCATGACAGCTAACCAATTTTTAAAAATTCTCCACATACTCTGGTACCTACCCGAGGGTGTAATATAAACAATGACACCCTAATTATATAGAATAATGAAGTTCTGGTAAAGCTTGGTGTTGAGTAGAAACAAAGTTTGGCTAATTTAAACTCCAGGGTGATTTGATTAACTATTGATGTGCATTTTTCATTTTTTGCACTGAAAATAGTGTGGAATGATTCTCTACCTCAAAAAAGTAGAGCAGAAACATGTATCATACAATATAAGATGCAATTTCAGTAGCCAAATAACCTATATATGCTTTATTCTGCTTTTATGGAAAAAATACATTTTGTGGGGGGATTTTATCCATTATAATGAGGGAAGTGTCTGATTTTTCTATTACCTATTTCTGAGTTTTAAATGTAAAATGAACCCATTTATAAACAGGCCAAACACAAAGAATACTAAGGCAAATCTTCTTGTAGTTGTCAGTCCCCAAAAAAGTTCTTTCTCCACCAAAGTCCACCAAAGATGAGCCCACAGGTGCCTTGTTTACTACACAAGTTAGCCCTGCCCACTTTTCACCCTAATCTGGTTCGAGGCAGATTATTATCCATATCCCTCCAAACATCTGATTTTAGTTGAAATTTCCTGATACTACTAATTTCTAGATTCTAGACTATTCCCCTCATCTCAGCCTATACTTCTGCGGCCAAGAGTTTCATGGGCAGAGATTCTCTGAGCTATTTTCCTGTATCCCCTAGGCTCAATATTTGCCTGTCTGAGTGTTTACTTCCTTTTTCCGTTCTTTAATGCTAGGCCATCTCTTTCTTTGGGCATCATTAAATTCCACCTTGGACTTTTAGTACAGATGTGTTTAAGACTAAAATTTGAACAGTGTTATTCCCTCACAGGTATCAGTTGGGCCTAATCCCCAGGAACTTCTGACATCTTTACTGAGTCCAGTGCCGGAGCTTAATGCCTATCCCAACTCCGTTTGTGTTATTGAGATAGTCAGTTTTATGGGTAATTCAGTGCTACAAACAATGTTGAGAACCTACAGAGTTCCAGGAATTGGATTAAAATTAATAAGATATTGATTGTATCTTTGGGAAAATCATACATATAAAAATCAACATAATGTGTTCACTATGTTGATGATTGGCTGAGATTTAATAATATGATATAGGTAAAAAAAGAAAGATGGGCATCTGGACTGGTCAAAAGGAAGTTTAGTTCTGAAACAAAATCACTCCGCTAATTTGGAAGAAGATTAGAGAAAGGACCAACACAATAGCAGAATGTTCCTTGTGTGTATCCTTTTACTCCCAACGCCTAAAATATATCCTAGTATATTGTAAAAATGCACTAAACAGTTGTTGAATGGATTACTGATGGGATGAATAAATGATTATTCTTACTGCAAATTAAACTTGTATAAGTTAAATAGATTAATGTGAAATTCTCACTGATGTCAACTGTAACTCAAATAGTCATGCCATTTGTACTACATTGTGACGCATAAAGCTGATTCATAGTGTGGCTTTATACGTTACTTCAATCAAGACAAAAACTGCCCAGAAAGAGAGAGAAGACTTCTGTAGAATACTGAAGAGTTAGTTGGTTACTCGTGTGGAGGAGGTACGCAAGGGAAAAATGACCGGACTCACAACAGAAATGTCATTTGGGCAAATGCCAGGTGTGTACACAAATAATTGTGTTCAATCATTTTGAAATTAACTTAGATTTCAAGAGCTATCTCCTAATAATATAAAGTTTCTCCTGTATATAAAAAATGCGTACATAATGGAGACATTTTATTTCCTCTGCCATTAGATAATATCCCCATTTTTACACATTTTGGAGCCATTTCTATTTTTATTATAATCATATAAATCCAGAAGATTTAATCTTAGGTTCACAAAGCAAGTTCCTATACAGTGAGTGATTATTGATAGATGCCATGATTATTCCATTCCATTCACTCA
This sequence comes from Nasua narica, assembly GCA_028533885.1. NCBI lineage: Eukaryota > Metazoa > Chordata > Mammalia > Carnivora > Procyonidae > Nasua > Nasua narica. Next base: position 35,194,221 of record CM052810.1, on the reverse strand, counting down.
GAGTTTATACTGCTTCTATGGGGGTTTCCGAGCAAGCTCCCTTTTAAGTGCTGAAATAGTATTTAGTTCTAAAGTGCTCCTTATATCAAAGCTCCTGAGATGCATAAGCTATGTCAAAAGGACATTTCAGACAAAGAAATGGCTAGTCCAAGAGAGACTGGGGAGAACACAATATTGTTTATAACACTCTGTTCTGTATTTTAAGACCTTAATAACCCTTCTACAGAATCTGAGCCAATTGCTAATCAATAGTAATTACTTTTTTTCTAACCACCTAAAAAGTACTCTTTAACCCCTAGAAGTGAGTTTTTAGAATGCCACACATTTATTTTCTAGACATTAAATATGTAGCTATAACTTGAGTTTTGATATTTACAATGTTTTCTGTCACAACTTTATAGTTAGGACCACTTTCAGCAACTGAAAGTGAAATAAGATCTTTTCCAAGAAGGTAGCTGTAAAAGTTATAATTTTTTGAAAGAGTAAGGCAGTAAAACGTTTCCAATCAATCTCAAAATTTTACTGAATAAGGGCATATAGATATTAAATGGATAGCTACATATATAAACATACTCTGAAATATTTCTTCTGAACTCAAATAAACTAATTGCTAAAATCCATGTAGTTTATATCCAAAAGATGAACCCTGACAAATAAATACGCAGTTCGACATTTTTTGTTGGCTTGCAGAAAAACTGCTTAGGTGTCAGATTTTATTGAATAGGCATAGGACATCATCATTAGAAAGGTTACTACTAAATTAGGAAAATCTAGAGCAGCTACTAAAGATTAACAAGAAATCTGGAAGAAAAACAAACACCATGCTGGCAAATTAATGGTTAAAATTAATGATGACCTAGAAGAATGTCTACTGAAGAATATAATATTATATAACATAAAGTAGTTCTGTGTATCCATGTTAAAAAGTGCCCCTTTTATTCCAACTCTGTGCTGGGCCACATGCTTGCATTAACGATAACAAGAGTTATTTCTGTGAAAAATAGAAACTAAAAGGTACAGAAACTAAAAGGCACTGCTCTTAAATGTTTTTTATTTGTTTTTTATAGATTCTCTAATATAATTAGTGGAATTATTGGGTTATTTATACTAGAAACCGAGGTAATGATTTTAAACTTCTTTGTTCCTTTTATCCAAATGCTGACCAAATTCAGGGGAAAAAAATTATCTGCAAAACATACTTTTCATTTTTTCTTACCATTGTTACTGCTTATTTCACATTTGCATTATTTCTTTTAATCTTCTCTCCTGAAACTATCTGAAGTTCTTTTTGCATATTAAAGTACTCAATTAGTCGTACTATTGTAACAGTTATAATAATCAACTTGTATTTGAAGTTCTCCATTTACATATTGATGTTCTCCATTACACTGGTAAATCTAGAGGGTAAAGGTCCATGACATACTCATTTCTTTAGCCTCTATCATCTAAAACAGTATATGAGTGGAATAAAATTAGTTTCAGACTCTTATTCTGAGCATAGACTACCAATGCTAAGCTCTGAATGCAATATGAAACCGATGCTAAATCGTGCAGAGTCCCATAGTAGTAGTTTAAATGACAAGAGATACAGTCTTAAAAGACATTGTTTAAGTTTTAAAAATTTTGTAGGTAATGGACACTTCAACTTTGTATATGTATATAATAAAATCTTATAAATATGTTATTTATAACATATATAACTTACATAATTATATACATTATATATAGTATATATATTATATATATATACTATATATATATATATATAGTTTTGTTTTGTTTCTGCTAGAGCCTAAATACAAGATGTGGGTACTAGGAAAACTGGCTACTATAATATAAATAGTTTGCCATTCAAGCATTAAGGCGTAAACGTTATTTCCCTGTATGTAAAAAGGAGATTTACTTTTGAGTGGATTTTCTTCAAAGAAACAAACACAGGTAATTTCTGTTTCCACATATGGAATATGTCATAGCATTTGAAAAACAAAAGGAACTCAATCTTTTTATTCACTGGTAATCAAACATTTCAGAACTTTAAAAGCAGAATTAGATTCTTAAGTAAATCAATGTGATAAGGTCAAAAGCTTTATCACATTGTATATGAATTTCTATGAAAATGCAATAAAATATTAAGTTAGTAGATTCCAAGGTGCTTTTTAATATAAAATTTGAGCCTGAGAAAGTTAGATGCAAATTACATATAGTTCACTGAAAACAAATCACATTTTGATATTTGACAACTGAACCTGAGAAAGTAACATTAAAATAATCTAGTAGAACTTTTAAGTAAGTTAAAAACTGTCTTCTTCGAGGAACTAGTCTATAATGCCTTCAAAAACTCTAGAGACATTCTGCCCTTGAATCTTCTCTGGTAAGATGAATTATAGCAAGCACAATTCTTTCTGTTAAAGAAAAATTTCACTCTTTCCTGGTTTTTCGCTCACTCGTATCCTTGACATGTAAGAGGCTGAATGGAATAATAAGAAACTCCCAAATTTAGCATAGAAAACACTATTATAATAAGATTTTTCTGAAAGCTTTGCAGTGGATTTTCATGGGACGTATCATGGTAGGTGATGACATGATAATTTCTGCTTATGATAATTCTATTATCCAGGATAGGCTACATTATGATGTAATATCAAAGTAACTGAATATCTGCTACCATAAAACAAAGGTTTATTTCTTGCTTATTTTACATCACCTTTGCAGGTGTTTCTTTACAGAGAGACTCAGAGACCAGACTAACTGACGCTCCATTCTCATCAGGAACATGCAGCCTTCTAGGTCATCGCAGCTGAAAAGGAGGCACTCGAGAACTGGGCTCTTCATTAGCCTGGAAATGACATACTTCATCCCATCAGCCAGCACAAGGGGGATGAATCTGCTTAGCTGCAAAGGAGTTGGAAAGTACAGGGAAGCAGAGTATTTTTGGAGAGGGTGACTCTTTCCAACACAAAAATCAATAGTCTATACGTTGTGAATGGTACTGTCATATGCTGATCAAATTGTACATAGTAAATTTTTATTATTATAATGTTTGTCTGAAGCACATAATTTAATCATGACTATTTTTATAAGAAAACATCCTCAATTATAATTTTACACTGTTTTACTTAGGTCTCTATTGTGGCAAACACTCAAACTGCAGTTGTCTGTCAGGAAAGAGACAAGTCTACAATACTCCTTCGAAATAGAAGAGGATATTATTTTATAACAAAAGGGCAACCATTAAGGAAGAAAGAACAAAACACAGGAACCTAAGCGTGTGACAGGCAAAACTAGATCAGCAGCTATGTTTTGTTATTTAAAATCAATACTTAAGAGCCTTTCTTTCCTCACAAAGATAAAGGAGTTATCAGAGCTAATGGTTGATGTGAATGCTTAGCACTGTTTTAACAGATTACAGGTCGATTTTAATTTTGCTTTACAAATTACAAAAGAGCCCATCAATAAGATTATGGACGAGAGACACCCAAATACTGCTGAGGAAGTAGTCCATCCTTTCAAGTTCAAATGGATTAGAGAAAAACATAAAGGGAAAAAAATTGCCAGCAGTAATGGAAAAGGAACGTGTTTTTTGTTTGTGTGTAAACCAGACAAAAATCTTACGGACATAATTACATTGTAAATGAAGCTGATAATTATTTATCATTAAGACTTGGTTAGAAGCTTAGAAGAATCTCCTTGGTTAATCCAAAAATGTGACTGCAAATTCTTTGAATATATAAAATTATCAGTAGAAAGCAATATATTCTTTGAGACTTTGAATATGTAATACTGAGTGCAATCTATTTTACAAACGTAGATTTTAGAACTATTGAGAACTATTTTATTATTAAGATTTTAGAATTTATTATATATTTAGAACTATTTATTATTAATATTATTATTAAGTTGTCTAACCTTCTGTTAGACAACTTTCTGTTAGAAAGTTAGACAACTTCAGAGAAACATATGCTTCTTCTCTGCTAATAAATCTAGTTATCACCATGTACACAATTATATAATGATTTATATTGCTTTCCCTTTACTGTACAGGACCATTATTTCCCTCTGCACTAATTATAATAGAATTTCCTGATAAATTTGATAAGCATTTTTAAAAACAGAGGGAAAAGCTAAAGCAAAAAAAAAAATCTAGTCTGTTACAATATGATAAATGTTCATAAGTTAATTAAGTCCTATTACATTCTAAGTTAAGAGTATTATCAGTATGTGATAGAGAAGATATTCAAAGGAAAGCACCATATTTATGTGTCTGTATACATATACATATATATGTGTGTGTGTGTACATATATATATATATGCAGATATATGATGAGATGATGAGTATACATCCGGACTAAGATATGTAGAATATATGTACATATAAGAATATGTAGAATTTTATACAAAGGTCAGTATCAAAAGTATGACCAAATTATTGACAAAGAACAGAAGCGAGCGATAATAAGCCAGTCATACCACTATTTCTTTTATTACTAAAGAGCGTTAACACATGCAAGTCCGTTTTAAGTAAAAAGACTGCTTTTGGAAATCGTTTTACATAGCATCACACAAATTTGGACTTGAAAAAAAGCCTTTTATGCCATGACGATTTTAGCATAGTCAAAAGAGAGGTGGAAAGTCCTGTCCTGCAGCTGCCCTGCGAGGGGGCCCAGGCGACACAACGGGCGTCTATGACTGCACTAGACTCCTGGCTATGCTTTGCTGCAGTCATTTCAGCGGGCCTCTGGTGAGATTCCATTCTCTGCAAAGTACACAGAAAGATGTTTCACAAGGGGAGAGTTAAAGAGTTGCTGAGGAAGAAAATACTCCAAAGCCCTCTTTGGCACTGACAGGAAAAAAAAGAAAGAAAGAAAGAAAAAAAAAAAAAACAAAAAAAACCTTTCCTCCCTCCCTGAAACTTTAAGAAAGTGCCCTAGTACACTGGGAGTTCCTCTGGAGCAATTGCTGGAGTCAGCACCTCAAGCAGAGAGGGCAGGCACTAACAGGAAAAGAACGCAGTGATGCAAAGTATGGGCTTAGTCTAGAAAATACTGGATTCCCTTCAGACCACTCTGGACGCAGTCAGCCAGAAGCTGAAATTCGGTTCTCAAGACTCCTTAGGGCAAAGGTTCAAATGGCTTATTCTATAAGTTGTTCCTCGGATTGTTTTTAGTTGTAATTAAGGGAACTGAAATTCTGTAAGCCAAATGGAAGACTTCGTCAATGAAGTGAGACATAATTACCTGGTGGTAGTGGAAAGTTCTTAATTTGTGCTTCAATGACAAAGCTGACAAGCACAGAGTTTTGAAGACTTGAGAAGTGGGGTCAGAAGGAATCATTAAAAGGCTAGGACTGGAAACTTTGCACTTAGTTTTCTTCTGTGCAGTGAATCTGAAACCTGTTGTTTCTGTCAATGAGATTTACATCTGATCACAACCAGAAGGGAATTGTCAGGAGAGTGAAGTAAAACATCCAACCCTCTGACTACGTACATCCTGTTCAAACTATTGATTGTTCACTCTCCTAGTACCAGGTGATCTTGGTGATCTTGAACAGATTTGTGTAAACACATCAGCTACTAAGAACACATATTTCTTAAACCCCCTGTTTTCTATTTCCATGAATAGGGAAGTTTGCCTTCTGACATTTTTTTTTTCTAAGAAGACACTGTGTGCTCGCTATCTGAACAATATTTTATTATAGGTTGCTTCATTTAACCTGACAGACTTCTCGAGGCAGAAGGTATCTCTCCTTTAATATTATGAAAGTGGACTTCCTAGAAGTTAAGTATCTAACTGAAAGGGTGGATGGGGATTCCAATGAACGTCAACCTGAGGCAAAGCCCGCTCTTTCTCACATCACCAACATGCATCTTCAGGTGCATTAACTTGCAGGGCTAGGAGCATCATATTTATACACATAAGAGAGCAACAGAAATTCAAAAATAGAAACTTGGGGTTTATTGAGTTTCGAAATAATTGTTTCTCAGTGCCGGGAAAGGTAGCCTCGTGCCTATAGTCTTTCAACCCTCACTGGACCACACAAGAACAAGCCTGGAGTCTAAGGAGCCCTCACAGTCTGTGCTGGCCTCACTTAGGAATATCTTTCTTGGGAGTATCTTTTTCTGTTCTAGGCTTTATTCTGTTTAAGCACATGAGTCAATGGTCCTCAGGCACACCCTCAGATTTCTGTATTCAGACCCAATGGGGGAGGTGGTGGGGTCCCTGCACTGCAGTGCCACTGGGGGCCCAGGCTGCAGGGGGGAGCTGCTGGCCCTGAGGGACCCCTGGAATCGCAAGGGCCTGGGTCTTGTGCATTCTCCCCTTTCTCGCTCCAAGTAAAGGTCTTACCACTTGAGCCTGGTGGGTATGTTTTCCCTTCTTAGCAACACTGAATCATAATCTCGTCTCTTCCCTGGGTGGCACTTATCTGCCTTTTAATCTTGACGGCACAGCCTGGCGTCCCAGTGAATGGCGAAAACACTCAGCTCTGCAAGTCATAGTAGGTAATTATGAGAATTCAAATAAATGGTCAATTAATAAAATTGGCTGCAAGCTACTCTTGAATTGCAGAGTTGAAAGGGAAGATTTAACTGGAGACATCTTTGTCTCTGGGCCATAACTTAAAATATCTTTTGGATTTAAAGCTACCTTAGCTAACTTGTACGCGGTCTGAATCCTCCCACGGCCTCTGCCACTCCTGCCACTGCCCGTCTCCTCTACATCTACCTATGGAAATGGGATCCAATGCCAGCCCAGAAGCCGGGGACTGTGCAGATGTAGAATTTCTTGAACTATATGAAGCACAACTTCTACCTAAAAATGTATTTAAAAGGAAAAAAATGGAAATACTCAAAACAGCAAAGTGTAAATCTATTATCACTGATGACATTATCGCCCTGATATATTTTTTTTCTGAGCCCAGAATGTAGGCTGCTGTGCTTTACACATCATTAAACCTTTAAAAAGCTCCTAGTTTGGGACACAAATAGATCTCAGTAAAGCAGATATACTAAGTGCATGAGTGATCAGAGCAAAGCCGTCTCCCCTGAGTAAGGCAATGGAGAGTTGTGAAACTGAGTCACAAGAACGCCCAGAGCCACCCAGATGAGGCGGAATAAAGCACCGCCAGCAGATCATGGTGACTCCTCGTTTATATTAAAACTGTGGGTATATGGGTCCGTGGATCCATATATCCGAAGTCTAAACACGCTGCTTCCATGTCTGCTTGTATATACATTGCATGTACTAATACCCTAAGGGCATTTAGCTTAACATGTCCTCTCTAACATCTTTCTTCCCTGGTTGAATTCACTGACTCTTGTGGGGTTTATTTAACATTCATGGGTTTGGCTGGACATCGCTCAGGTTTGGGGAATTAGGTATCAGAGGCCTATGTGCCTACTTTGCTGTCTTCTATGTTCCCCTATCTTTACGAATTTAAGTAGAATTCTGGCGATTCTTCCCTTCCCCGTCCCCTCACTGTGTCAACCTGGTCCTGCCCCATTTCCACATGCCTGTTCTCATAACAGCACCACTATCTACCCAGTCACGATGTGGAAAACCGAGCAGCCATCCTGCCGTCTCCTTTCCACAGATGAATCCAATCTGTTAGCAAGTCCTATGGGTTGTGCTTTCAGAAGAGATCCTGTGCGCGCTCTTGGAGTTTATCTCTTGACTCCTACTGCTTTAGCTAAAACCATCGCCTCTCACCTGGGCACCTGCTGCACACTCCAGACCATTCTCCGTGTCTCTCTAGGGTGCTCCTGAAAATCCACATCGACACTCAAGCCAGAGCAAGTCAGCAAAACTAAGAAGGAGAGCTCCTCATTCCCCTGCTTTAAACATCACATTGTCTTCTCCTTGGGGTTAAAATAAAACCTGAACTCATTCTCAGAATTAGGTGTTATGCCATCTGACTGCTGCCCGCTGCTGTCATCACTCACTGCACTCGACCTTACCTTCGAGGCTCCACCTTCAGTGGTCTTTCTTCTGATTTTCAAGAGAAAAGCCCATTCAGTCCTCAAGACCTTCACATGGCCCTCTTTGCCAAAACCATTGTCCCAAACTTGACATCTTTCTGTTTCAAGTCTGGCTTTAAATGTTACCACTTAGATGGTGAGTCCTTATCTAGCCATGCTGGATTAGCAGCCTAACTGCCCACCCCCCCCCTTTTTGAATCACATTATCCACTTTTTTCCATCAGAGCACATTTACAACCAAAATATTATACTTTTTTTTTTAATTTATTTGTTTTAACCCTCCCTCACCACAGCCCTTTATAAAAGCCATTGACTGTCATCGCCCATTATATTCCCAGGGGCTAAAATATGTCTGCCATGCAGTCCATGCTTAAGAAAACAATTGTGGGACAGGAATGAAAATGCTCTGTTGCCGACAATAGACCAGAAGGATGCAATCTTAAAAGCTGGCAAACCCCAAAGGAACACCGACATCGACACCCTGTTTCAATATTTTTTATGAGAAATTTTGATATTCTCTTATCAATGGCTTGGTAAAGATTTTAAAAATGATTTTTAAATATGGCAAAAAAGATTGATGAAGAAGTGGATCACTACATGTGATGTCACTAAAATGACAACATTTTCTGAAAATGCAAGACCATTTTAAAACAGGGAGAACTATGTGTCCTTGCCTCCCCCTTCTCCTCCTCCTCCATCTTTGAATTCTCCTCTCAGAAATTACTATATTAGTCATAAAAATATTCCATCTAGTTGCTGAAATACCAACACATTTTACTTTTTTCCTGATGCACAGTCAATACGGAGTTCTCTCTCACAAGTGATTTTTTTCTTCATCCATCTCAGAAATGCGAATAAAAATTAAACTCACTCAGATACATCATGCACATAATGTAGGGTTTGTTTGTTTGTTTGTTTTTTAATTTTGATACCCTGAGGATTTTTTGTTGTTGTTCATAAATCAATGGAAGGGTTATATGCATCCACACAGATGTAACCTCTTTTCTCTCTGATAGACATCATGTGGAGAATATTTTTCCCTTAGGAAGCTATACAAGTACAACACAATATCATAAAATGTGTACATATTCTTAAAACTGTTTCAGATCAATAAATGTACATTTTGAATACCATATACTCACTCATGTTTGGTGCTAAAATGCTATGTAAATCACTTTTGTTGGTAAATTGCTCTGTCTTGAAATTGCAACCTCAAATTGATCCCAGTGCTGATATACAAAGTTTTCACTCTTATATGGAGAACATAACAGCATGCAAATAAATACAGTGATAACAACTTAAGTGTAAAAGAATAATTACCTAGTTTTGTAATAAAGATTGTTTTTTTGTTTTCACGAATGGATATGCCCTCAAGATTCACAGGATATGACTAAGAAAAGCTACATGGGAAGCCTAGAAAGTGTAGTGAAACAAATTTCTGAAATGAACTTTCTAAGTCCTGGGCTCATAGCAACTGGGGAGAGTGGCAGATTTTGACAGAACAGGGGCTAATGCTAGTATAGAGAAAGCTTCAAATTAATCTCCATCTTAGATTTCATGCTCTGCTTTCCACCTCTGATATGGTTAGTGATCTCACCTCAGGCTTTTCTATCATTGAACATTTTCATACTCAATTATAAGATTTCTTTTTGCGCTAAAAATGTTTTTTGTGAAAGCAAGAAAATATACAGACATTCACATATGGTCTGTAGATTTAAATGCATTCCTTCTAGAATACTGGTCTATCAGAAAATAAATATATAGTAGTAATTCACTGTTCACTGTTTTAACATCTGGTGCTCATGTTTCTTCTGCTTGGGAGAGACTCTAAGACTTCAGAACATGGTGGCAAGAGCCTAAGCAAACATGGAGAATCCCTCTCCTGCTTGCTTGGAAAAAGAAATTCTTGGTTTTTATGTTAGTTGTTTTGTTCCACGAGAGAGGAGGGAGTGAGAACAGCAGAGAAGGAGGGGATTCGGAGAAGAGATAAGGCAAGACTATGAGAATCTGGCCTCAAAGTGGAGTTGGACTTAGGAGACACTCGAGGTAGCAGAGCCCCTCAAAAGACTTATAAAAACATAAAAGCTTAATGTTAAATTTGAAGTTATTTGACCTTTGATGTAACTCATCAGCTTTCCCCTCATCCTAGAATATTAAGGAAAAAAAAAAGTCCACTACTTCATCTTTGGGGCAGCAGAATGCAGATAAAGAAGAAAACTTCTGGAGGTAAACCAGCCAGAGGAATGCGAGTCCAGTATAGATATCCATAAGATATAAAGAGAGCTTTGGATTTCCACAAGGTAACTGGGGCTAACAATGATCCATTTTTACCTCCATATCAAGAAGCAGGGTGTCTTTAGATGATTTCTCTCTTTTTTTTTTTTTGATTTCTCTTTTCTATATATACTTGCCTTATCTAATAAAGAAGTAGCAACAAGGTCTGAATAGATTGCCTATTCCTTTCTTCATACCAAACAACGAGACAGTGAAAAGGTAAGAGAGTATATAACATAAAACTCAAAGAAAGTAGAATGACTGTATCAAAAGTGCTTTCTGTTACATGCATTTATTTTATCAACAGTGGGATTGCTTGTCAGGCATGTAATAGTAGATATATCAAAGTGATTTGGTCTGTTATTAGTTGTTCTGAAGTGGAGTTGTCGTTCATGTCTTAGAAACCAAATTAATGGCTAGTCTCAATAGTCAGGTCATAATTTTAATATCTAATCATAATAATTTTGTTAGACAGCATCTTATACAAAATCATGCTCAAATTTTTGATGCATTCATTTAATTATATACCAAGAGTAAAGCATAGTGTCTTAAATGTTAATGGAGACTATTTTGACATCTCAGAGTTAAACAAGCAAACTGTAATTAGTAAACTGTGGAAGGGGATGATAGGATCACAGCAAATTCACTGGGATTATGTGAGAAATGTAGATAAAATAAAAATGGTACATGACTGGAAGAAAATAAATGGGGAAAAGTCCCCATCCTTATGCTTAAACAAAACAAAACAAAACAAAACAAAAAACCCTTTAGGATTTGATTATTTCCTGGACCTTCAGTCAGTCCTAGGGAAAAGTCTGATCAATTCAGTGTTGTTCAGTTTAACACAATTCCATTCAGAAAATGCAGTAAGTGTTTCTCTGGGAAGAGCACTGTGCTGGTGATACCCAGGATACGATGGAATCTACATCTCTGCTTTTTTCTCAAGGAGTTCACTTCCTAGTTATGGAGGAAATGTTTACATAGATCAGCTCAGTTACATAGATCATCATTGCTTTTTAATCCATTTCCCCTGACACTCACTCGTCTTCTTTCTCCCTTTCCCATCCATTATACCAAAATACCAATCATTGACTGACCTTCAATTACTATTTTGATTTCTTTCATTTTTAGGACACTGAATAAATCCATCCTTCAGCTAATAAATCAATACTCTTGACCTCAACAAATGATATTATAATGCAAATACATGATCCCAACAAAGAAACGTATAAACCTCTTAAGCCCTTACACTTCTTTCTTTTGCATAATAGGTCAAGAGGACTTGTTTGGAGCAATATTTAGTGAAACACAACTTTTTTTTTTAAAGATTTTATTTATTTGACAGAGAGATCACAGGCAGAGAGAGAGGAGGAAGGCAGGCAGAGAGAGAGGAGGAAGAGAGCCTGATGCAGTGCTCAAACCCAGGACCCTGGGATCATGACCTGAGCCGAAGGCAGAGGTTTAACCCACTGAGCCACCCAGGTGCCCCAGTGAAACACAACTTACCACCAATACCAACAACTCAACAGAAACTTTTCTTTAGAACTGTCAGAAAAACCATTTTAAAATACAAAAGCAAATATAACTGACATTACAGTCAGTGACTTTTCACTATCAAATTATTTAAGCAGTAAGAAATTATCCTTATAAACTCAGAAAAATTGTAGTGTTTTTAGAGTTTCTGCTGTGAAATTTTAATTTTTATTATATAAAGCACACATGATCACAACCATGCTAACCTAATTTAGAGCTACATTTTAGTTGAAAAATGTGTTTTTCTGTTGGTTTACAGCCAAAGCCTAAAAGATTGCTTAATGAGCAAGCCTACTGTGTGTTATTCTGTGTGCTATGGGTTGAATGTGTTTCCATTTTCCCCAAAAATTCATCTAAGGAGGCTCTAACCCCCAGTGTGACTGTATTTAGAGATAGGGCCAGGAGGAAGTGATAAAGATTAGATGTACTCATAAAGGTAGGGCACTAAAATGAAAGAGCTGGTGCCCCCGTAAGAAGAAGCAAAGACACAGGAGCTTTGTGTCTCTTCCACCATGTGAGAACACATTGAGAAAGTGGCCATCCACAAGACAGGAAGAGAGTTCTCACCAGGAACTGAATTGGTTGGCAGCCTGATCTAGATCTCTGTTTCCAGAACTATGAGAAAATGAATTTCTGTTGCTTAAGCTACCCAGTCTGTGTTAATTTGTGATAGCAGCCCAAGCAGACTAAGACACTGTCTGATTAAGGCCTGGGATATTTATACACATGCATGTGTGTGCGCGTGCGCGCACGCACACACACACACACACACACACACACACACACTGTGGTTTATAAGGAACATGTGAAGTATATTAAGGAGAAGTGACAAGAGAAATCCAAATGTCCCTTTACCATTTAATGGAAGTCAGAGGACAACAGCAAAATATATTCATGAAAGTACATGAGGAGATCCATAGCAGCATTCTAAAGGTAAAGAGCGAAATAAGTTTGCAAACGGAAGGTGAAAATTAATGGAAGTTCTGAAAAGGAGGGGGTTTCTTTACAGCGCTTGGATACAAAGATGGGTCTTGATGTGCAAATGCTAAATACTACGTATCATGAAATGTTGGTATGGTTGGAGTTTTTATTAACTGTTTCTTTTCTCTATAAATTATAATTTAAAAAAATTAGAAGTTTCAGATAAATAAAAGTAGATTATAGTGCCACCTATAATGCTACTACTCAAAGTTAAACATAATAAAACATTTTGATTTTCTCCACATACAATGTACAACACATACAACAATGTAAGTTTTTTCCATTTAATATTATGTATGCTTTTCAATGTCATTATATGCCATTGTCACTATAGATATATTATCTTTTTAAAATATTTTATTTTTAAGTAATCTCTACACCCAACATGGGGCTGGAACTCACACCTCCAGATCAAGAGTCACACACTCCAATGACTGAGCCAGCCAGGTGCCCCTATCAATACATTATTTTTAAGGTTACCACAAAGTCTACTCCATACTAAAAAATTTGTGCAATCAAATTAACATCTATAGGCTTTTTGTACGTTTATTGGTTGGGGGATGTTTGTATTTATGAAGAACATTCAGAGAATCTTAAAGGTTATTTGGCAAAAGATACAGTGATCAAAACTTAATTGAAGACAACACCAAATGTCAGTGAGGGTAAGAGACAGTGGATCACATTGGATTTACAACCAGATGCATTGTTGTAAGGATGTAAAATGGTATAGCCTTTCTAGAAACTAAGACTTATCAAGTCTTAGGAAATCAAATCTGCAATTATCATATGACATGCTTTTTGATCATTTATCACATAGAAATAAAAATTTATGTTTACAAAAAACCTGTACACATACCTTCAGTTGCAGCTATATTCTTCGTAGGCAAATCTGGAGCCCTATACAAAACTGGATATTCCAGATATCCTTCAATTAATGAATGATTCACCACACTGATTTTATCATGGAATACTACTAAGCAAAAAAAAAAAAAAGAAAAAGGATCTAATTAATGATACATGCAACCATTTGGACAAATCTCCAGGAAATTATGTTGAAAAAAACCTGCTGATACCAAAAGGTGACATACTATATGATTTCATTAATATAACATTTGTGAAGTGACAAAACTTAAGAAATGGAGGACAGGGGGACCTGGGTGGCTTAGTCTGTTAAGCATCTGCCTTCTGTTCTGGTTGTGGTCTCTGGGTTCTAGAATGGAGCCCGGAGTCCAGTTCCCTGCTTAGAGGGAGTCTGTTTCTCCCTCTTCTGTTTATCCCACCCCTGGCTCGTCCTCTCTCTCCCTCTCTCTCAAATAAATAAATGAAATCTTAAAAGAAGGAACGAAGGAAGGAAGGAAGGAAGGGAGGAAGGGAGGAAGGAAAGGAGGGAGGAAGGGAGGGAGGAAGGACAGAAGGGAGGAAGGGAGGAAGGGAGGAAGGGAAGGAAAGGAGAGAGAGAGTAGGGAAGACAGATTAGTGGTTACCAGTGGTTAGGAATGGGTTAGGCAAGGATAGGGTGGTTGGAAGGAGGTATGTATGGTTATATAAGAGCAATAGGAGAGATATTTGTAGTGTGGGAACTCTTCAGTATCTTGACTGTTATGGTGGATATATGAATCTACCTAGGAGATAAAATTGTATATAAGTAATTACAACACACACATACAAAATTGATTATCGGTAAAACTGGTGAAATTTGGATAAGGTGGGTAGATTGTACAAATGTCAATACCCTGATTGTGATTTTGTACTACACTTTTGCTAAGTGTTACCATTTGATAAGCTGGGCAAAGTAGACTAGGGATCTCTCTGTATTATTTCTTAAAGTTGCAAGTGAATCAATTACCTCAATCAACATTTTAATAATATATTAATTGAAGAAGAAGATTCATAATGGAAAAAAGTAAGGACAAATGAGATTTTAGAAAAGGAAATGGTTAGTTTCACAGAGTGCTTAGATTTAGGCAATGTACTTTGAATACAGAATTATAAAGGTTGAAGATTATAGAATCCATATTTGACAGTTGTAAGACATAAAATAAAAAGATATTTATTTCATTTGTGAATTAAAGATACATTTAAGTAAGTGGCTATCAAAAATAGAGGAAAATTAGTAAGTCTAAAATATACATTTTATAACAATTTTAGTACTTATATGGTTGAACATCATGTATCCAAAAAAAGTGAAATTGACCAGTATGTGTTAACAACTATATTAATAAACCCTTCATCAATGGAAACATATCATGTTTTATATTATAAATGATATTTTTAACATTATCAGGCACAAAAGAATCAAAGTTTACCAGTTTCAAGGTAACTTTTTTTTCCCCGAGGTAACTATTTAAGAGCTTTTGCTTTATCAAAGAATATTAGATGAAGCCTAATAAAATTTGAAATATGTTTCCTATGAGAATATGTTCAGTGTGTTATGGTAAGTTATCCTACCTAAATAGGACACTCACATATAATATCATATACTCTGTTCTACTTCTGGTCCTCCCAGGCATTTACTGTGAACTGTGATGGCTTAATTCAAACAATAGTCCAATACATTTGGGAGCCTCTTCATAAGCAATAAATACATGTAATTTAAAAACATTGACCCTTGCCTTGCAATTTGTAGATATATCAGAATGATTTGCAACTATATACGAAAATTTATAATAACCAGAGATTGAGTGTTATGGATAAATAGAAGGGCATTATCAAAGTCTTAGCAAGCTCTATTTAGGTTAAAAATAGCAATTAAATGGCACTGATGTTCTTTTTTACCTTGTTGCCATGAGAAATAATTGTCCTCTTCTGCCCTACATACCAGTCATACTCCCAGCTAACATCCTCATTATCACTTGACAGTTCAACTACTAAAAGATTGCTGTTTTTATATAATTATTCTTATTAGCCATTTTTCATAAAAAGCTCATGAAATAGACTGATAAGTCTATTGCATATGCAGTTACAAATGAGAAAGCTCAACAGTGAATGGGCAAATAATTCTGCTGCGGTCACAGAACAGTCAAATGTTTGAGTATAAAAATAATTTTCCCCTTTTTCTAGTCTCTTAATTTGACACTTTGTTCCTGGCTATCTTGGCTGGGTCTTGGAAACAAATTTGTCATTGTATATGCCTGAATTAATATGAATGTCTGGTTACATATTAAAAATCTACAATTTGCTCTAGTTGCTCTTAAAGCAAATTGGCGGTGACATCAACTTTGTCACCAACCACCAATGTCATCAACTTTTAATGACATGTGATTTTGCAGACAGTATGTCCAAATGCAGAAAACAAAGTAATAAGATTTAGATTCAGAACAGTTGGATTCTACTTCAGTTTCTGACTTTTTGGTCACATAAATTTGGGTAAATCTCTTAAACCCTCTGAATTTTCCTGTTCTCAATTAGCATCCAATTCAGCTATCACCTTCTCTCTCTAATTTTGTATGACTCTCCTAAATAGAATTCCCCATTGCCTTACATGAGTTTCTTGAAGGCAAGGATCACATCTTGCTTACATTGTATCACTGGATTCTAGAAAAGTAGCCGACTAGATATTACCTTGAGGTAGCAAGTTGAGATAATACATATTGAATGCTTTATGAACCGCAAAGTGATTTAACAGATTTACATCTTGATAATTAGTGCTATTCAATGGTAGTCACACAATTCAGGGTATTTAGTTAGCAGTGATTTTTTGTGGGGTGGTACAAAACCAACTGAAATACAATGCAACTAATCATTCAACACAAAGTGCATAAGGACAGGCATCCTAAACAATTCCACTACAGTTTGTTTTACCTTATACTCTCCAGTTAATTTCCTCCTTTGCTTTCCTTCTCTCAATTAGTCTATTCCAGATTTAAATTTCTCCCATTTTTTGTTTTACAATTCTATAGTCTGTTCATGAAATCCATCTACTCAATAGCCTACCTGCCCTGTGGCTTCAGGCAAAACCACTGAGGAAAACACTGCTTCTCAGTAAATTCATTTCTGCTTTCTGTTGGGGTTAATGTAGAGCGTGAAATCAGCCATAATACCTAGTTTGCTAAAATGTAACACCGAGGCTGCTAGGGGCAAAGGAAAGTTTTGGAGAAGGGCATAGGCCTGCGTCACCCCTTTGCCATGGGAATGCCCTGGGGAGTTGCCTTCTTGAAGCCTTCTTAGCCCAAACAGCCACCTGTGATCTAAGAGATGTATGCATATGTTTAGTAGAACCCATAGAACACACAGATTAGCATATCCTATCTTTCCCCGCAAACAGATCCTCCCAGTTTCAGTAAGACTCCTTGTCACACATCAGTGCTTGAGAAACAGGGATAAGAATTTGTGATTATTCTGAAGGACCAATAAGAGCAGGACCAAAGAAGAGCAAAGGGTCTTAGCCTCTGAGTATTGACCCTCTTGCTTTCTCTCTTTCACAGCAAACTTTGGAGTAATCTTTCTTCCATCCGTACAGGGATTGCTGGCCGTTCCCAGCAGCTTTATTCCATCTCTACACCCAAGCTGTTAACCATTGCAGGAGAAAAATCCTATCACATAACCGGGATGGTTCAGCAACACATTTGTGAACACAGCCTTTGGGGAAAGGTGAACATTGCGGGGCAACAATTGCATCCAGTTCTCTGGGCAATCCATAGTACTCTCCATAATCACTTCTTCCAACCAGCTTTGATCTCCCCAAACCTGCGTTCTGCCTTCCATAGGCTTCTCTCTCTCTCCTTTTCCTTTCTGAACCCGCCTGAATCCCCATACAAATGATCGACCTACTGATACAGAGAGAAAATAGAAGTCTTCATATGAGAATAACCTTAAATAGATGATGCATAAGTTGCCAACAGATCCTCTTTTCACATGCTTCTTTTAAAATGCAGTGTCTGTTAATTAATTTTTACTTCCAGGTTCTATATCCCTATCTCTCTAGCTTTCTCTGTACTTTACTGCTGTTAAATCCATCTCTTTTGTATTTTCAAGCTCCTAGTATTTTACAGATCTTTCAAATAGATTAAATCATATTTTTCTTCAGAAATACTTTCCTCAAGCCGATGTGTCTAGCTACCACCTTAGATTTCTTACTTTCCACCAAAGATTCCTGAAAAACTCACATCCTTCTTCACCATTTCCAACCTGTGATTCTTTACTCTTCAACAAACTTCAGTGACAGCTTCTGCCCTCGACTGTTTCATAGAGGCTGGCCTGGCTCCAACTACCAATGATTCCATTATGACTAAATGCCTTCGGAGGAGAAATAAGGAGTGGTGAGGCAACAGGACATGTTTATGTTTGAAAATACCTAAGTTTACATAGTCAGCCCTAGTTCTTTCCTGGTTCCTAACAAAAATATCCAGTTGTATTTCTCACAAGCATTTACCATTCCTGCAGTGCTTAGTTCGTACTTCAGGACATAGCACCATAATCCAGTTGGTTGCTGGAGCCAGAAATTTGAGTGTCTTTACGGATACCTCCTTTGACTCCTCTTCACATCCAGTCCCAGCAGCATTTATTTAGAATCTGGCATTGGTTCTCTGCTGCTTTAGGGATAATATTGAAAAGCTTTACATGGTTCACAAGCCTTTGTATGATCTCCCTCTGTCTACCACTCTCTTTTTCAATGATGGATATGCTCCAAACCCATAGACATAGCTTCTATGGGTAATTAAAATAAGAAAAAGTATATAACTCATCAGTGAATTTATTCAGAGGCATACATTTCTATCAGTACAGTGTATTTTTTCCATATAAATTTACATTAAAGAGAAATAATGTGTATTATATAATTACTTCATTCCTTAAAGACATATGACTTGTTCTTAATTCCCTCCAGGTCTTAAGCATTCCTTATTCTCACTATGTGATATCCTCCTCATCCAACCACACCTTTCCATTCTTTAGGTCTTAGCTGAGATGTCATCTCTTCAGAGACATTCCTTGACCATTTCCACCCATGTATACCAAGTTTCTCTTTAATTAACTCGCAAAACACCCTGTAATCTTTCCGAATTTATTGTAGTTTCTACAAATTAATTATTTTTTTGTTTTTTGGGGGGGGTTAAAAGATTTATTTAAGTGAAAGAGTGAGTGGGGGAGGGGCAGAGGGAGAGGGACAGAGAGAATCCTCAAGCTGACTCATCACTGAGGGTGGAGCCTGACACAGGGCTAGATCCCAGGACCCTGCGATCATGACCTGAGCCAAAATCAAGTGTTGGCTACTTAGACTGAGTCACCCAGGTGCCCTCAATTAATTATATGTTATTTCCTCACTAGATAAGTCTAATGAGATAAGAAATCATATAATAGATACAGATATAGATCATAGCTGATAATATAGGTATGATACATATAATATATAATAGTATAATATAGGTATAATATATTAATATATGATATAACATTATAATATAGGTATTATATATATATATAAAATATATATTATACCTTATACTTAGCATGGCCTTGTAAATGGTGGCTGCTGAGTAAATACATTACTTTTTTGTACTTAAAATTTTGTACTTAACATACTTTTTTGTACTTAAAATTAACACATGGGTATAGCACAAAATATAATCAGATTGGAGTATGTAAGCTAAACACCTTAGATTATTTTTAACCTAAATAAAAACAGAAATTAGCATAAAATATCACAACAGAGGGAAAAACAAAACAAAACAAAAACAAAAATTCTTCAAGAATCCAAAACAAGTAACCTAACCTTTGCTTTTCTAATCAACAGGTTAGAACTAATCGACTATTTAAATATAAGTATTTTATTGCTTTGATAGTTTCATTCCTTTAGAACTTCAAAGTTAATAGGTAATCCAAAAATGTCCATTGTAAATGAAGTGTGTAGTTCTATGTGATTAGGTGTTATATGTAGTTCTATGTGATTAGGTGTGATTAATACATAAGTTTCTTTACACACACAGATACATGCATATTGCAACATGTGCATATATTTCTTTTTATAATGGCCATAATCATAGCAGTCAAATTTAAAGTTGTAAACTCAAACCTTTACAGCTATTACAGAGCCTCTGGAGGAATCCTGCTTAAGATTGTTAAAGATAAGATTCACAGTTAGAGTCCTAACCTTGGTAGATCATTAAATAAGAAACTACTAATGAGACATTCCCTTCTTCTAGCCAACGTTGCTTTTTTATTCAGCATGACAGCATCCACACCATAACTGCAAAGTAATCTGTTTTGTTTTGGAATCATAATTACATATTGACAAGTTAAACTGTGAGACCTAAATCAGGGGAATTTAAGCTATTATGGGAGCAGTCTCATGGGGAAAACCTAAAGGGACATCAATTATTTTGCCACAGTCTCACTCCTTTTCAATTTTCCACTCTTGCATGGAATGAAATCCTACGAGAAAAGAAGCTATAGAAAAACTGGATGCGGTACTACGCTATGGGATTGAGAAATAGCTTCTGGGGGTAATTAAAATAAGAAAAAGTATATAACTCATCAGTGAATTTATTCAGAGGCATACATTTCTATCAGTACAGTCTATTTTTCCATGTAAGTTTACATTAAAGAGAAATAATATGTATTATATTATATATATAATATTACATATAGGACTTTAGAGCTGCTCGAATTAAAAAAAAAAGCACATAATTTCATGGAACAAGTAACTGACAAGCTATATCACTGAGAAACAACTTTATATAATTTAAATTAACTTCAAAAGTGTTTGCAACTGTTATAGAAGATCAGAATTATTGGTATTGATTTCTTCTATGAACCAGTCTACTAACAAATAAATAAATATATATATATTCAATTAAAATTAGAAGTATTATCATATAACCATATGTAGTCTTTGCCAATAGTATACAAATTAAAATGGATCTTTACATTAAAAAAAATTTTTTTTCAGAATAGATTCATCCTAGGGATAGAAATATTATTTGCAGTAACCAAACTATCCTGGATTTTAGGAACAAGAATTACCAAGTAAATAACAGAAACAAAAATGGACAATGGAAGCACTTTTTAAAATTTAAATTGGTTTCACTAATGACATTTTTGAATAATATGTATATTATCAATATTACATAAATTCTACATTTGGAGCACAAAATACTTACACTGCCAGAAAACTTGGTACACTCTGATACCTACTTCAGAATTTAGTCCTTTTCCCTGGTTGGCAGCCCTGAAATACACTGCATAGGATATATCGTTCCTATCTATATTTTTACTACTTTGGTATCCTCAAAGAAATTGAAATAGAAGCAGCCTGGCTCACTGATAGGGGATTGCTTTCAGATTTTCTTAAGTTTTGCAGTTCCACTTGAGTTGAAGAGTATTCCTTATTGGTTAAAAGAGGGTTTTCAGAGCTATGGATTTTAGCACTTTGTTGATTGAGGATTCTGATGCTCAGCAAACCTGGCTAAAACCTAGAATATGACAGATGCATGAAAAACTGAAAAATAGGACACACAACTGTAAGCTCAGCTGATAAACTTCTGCCACTGGTTTATTTTTTCTTAAAGTGCTGATGCCAAGGGAAAGGTGGGAAAGCTGTGATCGCAAACTCATTTCAGGCACTTTCCTCTTATCACAACTGGCAATTAGGTGGAGATGAAAGTTAATATTTGTCTCTGTGTAAAAGGTGTACTGTGTATCTATCTAGAAGACTATATAACTTATCTAAAAGTTTGATATTTTAAATACTGCCCTAATGTATTAATATGCTCCGTGAAGACACTGGAAGCAAGTTCAGGAACAATTACTAAAATCCATACAAACATGTACTGTTTGAGATAATTCGTTAAAATATTTTTTACCTTCCAAGAAAACATCACATGACCTGGGGTCGTATTTTGTCTGAATGTGGTGTTTCTCTACTCAGAGGGGAGTATCTGTAGTGAGGTTCCTCAACCTGACTTTGAATTGAATGGTTTTAGTTGTCTGACTTTGAACAAATTACATAAGTTTAACGAGCCACAGATTTTTTATCTTTAAAGTGAGGATAAGAACTATTCACTCTGCAGGGTGATGAGGAGCAAAATGCCTGTAGTTAGTCTGCCATAGAGCTTCGGTCTGTCGACTGAGCGGGTACAGGTTTGCCTCATGTTTGACAAATCTGTTGACTCAGGTTTGACAGAACAACTAGAAAGCTTGCTCACATTATCCAACTTTTTTTTTTTTTAAGATTTTACTTATTTCTTTGAGATAGAGCGAGAAGGAACAAGAGAGCATGAGTGTTGGGGAGGGTCAGAGAGAGAGGGAGAAGCAGACTCCCCTGCTGAGTGGGGAGCCTGACGTGGGGCTGGGTCCTGGCACCCTGGCAGGCAGACACTTAACTGTCGGAGCCACCCAGGCGTCCCACAATATCCAACTTCTAAAACCCTGATCTCAAATGTTTCAATCTTAGACAATCACATTTCACAAGAAAGAAAGAAATGTCCAGAACTGGAAACTACATTTGAATTTCCAAGAGTCCATCAATTAAGTAGAAGGGAAAGCTGTGTTTTAATGATCCATTGAAAATCCATTTCCTTCATTTAATCTGTAAAAATAATACTAAAAACCACAGCAATGATAATACAATAATGACACATAATATGAGGTAACACAATAAATTCAGTAAATATTGAGAATATCAGTGGAGTTCATATTGTTCTCTGCCAACTAGCCACAGACCCCTCCTCCTTTGAATTTCCAGTCAGTCTTAAACCTCCTTTAATCTGTGCAGATCTGAGTACTGCTTAACTATCTCTGCAAGGCAAGGCAACTTGTAATTCTACCATTGATCCCTACTGGAGACACTCAATTTGGGCCTTTGTCTTCCTGCCAGTGTAGGTTGAGACTTAGTGATCAACCAGTAGGAGCTGGGGTCCCTAGAATAAACTTCCTCCCATTTTTTATAACCACAGAAACTGCATATTTAATGGAAGCCCCTCCATTCTACAGGTACATGGTCTCTTAATTGCTTTGTCTGTAGTTTTGGCATGCATAATAAATAGGGAACGCTTTCTTCTGAAATTGATGCTCCTATTAGTTTCATTCTGCAGTAGCCATTAACCACAACTAAAATATAAATATATAAATCATAATAAGTGTTCCATAATGGAGATCATAAAATCTACTACATAAAATGGCTTCATATAAATATACTGAAGTATACCAGCAGCCAAAATACTAAACTTCGAACCAGAAAAAAATATTGCAACAGGGACAAGCAATGTTAAATCACCACCAAACAAAATATTGCCACATTCGTTTACTGAAGGTCAGAAACATGAATGAGAAAATGACTGTTATGAGATATATAGAGCAGGGATGGAAAAACAGATTCTCTTTACAGAAAATTTTGCCATGAACCTGGACATCTGATGTCTTAACGTGATGGGGAGAGAGGAGGTAAGAGAAAGTTATCAAGCAACAATGTTTTTACAATAAAAGTACAGTGAGGGGTGCCTGAGTGGTTCAGTCAGTTAAGCAGCTGACCCTTGTTTTCAGCTCAGGTCATGATTTCCTGGTCCTGGGATCAAGCCCTGTGATCAGTTACATTGGACTTACTTGTTTTTACCCACTTGATTCCAAAAATGGTTTGAAGTAGCCTGACTGCCAAACATTAAAGCAAAATAGTATCTGGCACATAAATACTGAAGTATCTCAAATATCTGAAGAGAAAAAGAAGGTAGAAAGAAGAAGAAAACAGCGCTAAAGGTAGAATTTATTTTAGATCTGACAAAACTGGTGTTCTCAACTATAAACTTAGAAAAAAATAATCTTCAAAGAGCCCTCCTTGGAGTACGTTAAGTTGATAGTAGACATAATTAAACACCCAGGTACTATCTCCAGAGTCAAAATTATATCTAAACCATTAAAAAAAGAAAGAAGAAAGAAAGAAAGAAAGAAAGAAAGAAAGAAAGAAAGAAAGAAAGAAAGAAAGAAAGAAAGACTTTCAAATATCTTTAAAATGTCTCTTTGAACTTTCAAGTCTCCAGTATCAACAGAATCTATATCTCTCAAAAGACTATGGATTCAGGCTTGTCATAAACGATGTCAGTCAGTATCGTATGAAATGAATGTTTTAATTAAAAATCAATAAATAATTTCCTGAGTATATGCGTATAAACTTTGTATTTTCTCTATCCCCAATAAATTATAACCAAACCTTCCTCTGAGATTACATATTAATTTAAAACATCTTTGTTGAAATATTTCTCTCATTTTTCTAGAAATATGGGCATACATGATTTTATTTCTTCCTAGATTACTTTCTTACCAGGCTGCTTGAGGCCTGGATCCGGTGTTATAGTCATTTTTCCATCCTACTTATCATGCTGTCTGACACCTGGGAGATACTCAATAAAATGCTTGTTAAACAAGTATATCTCTGATATCACTGTAATGCATGTGTGGAAAAGGTCATTAAGCCTCTCATGAAGTGCTAAATGTTGTCAAATACTAATAAGGCGTGCAGGGTGGTGGTGGTAGGAAGTGACTGCTAATGGATACAGGTTTCTTTTTGGAGTGATGAAAATATTTTATAATTGAGAGTGGTGATGATAAACACAACTCTGTGAATATTCTAAAAACCACAGAAACGTACACTTTACATGAGAGCATTTTGTAGTATGCAAGTGGTAACTCAATATAGCTGTTAAAATACAATAAGCTCAATAACTGTCATGTCAATTTTGACAATTTTTCTTCTATATCCTCAAGCTGATGTTGAAAATAATTGAGAGGAATCAGAACAGGTTGAGAGGACATAAATGGAAATGGGAGAGGATTACAAGAAGTCGGAGTTTGCTCAATTAGTACTGACCACGGCCAGAGTTCTGACCACGCAGAGGTGGGCAATGAGGGCGATTTCTCGGCTGCAACCTTGCCAGTCTTCAGGCCCACATATATTCCTACATTCATGAAGCCCTAATTCTTAGATTAAATCCCTTTATTGCCATTTTTAAAAATGCTATGAGAGCTATTAAACTTTACCATAAAATATGTAATGCCTCACATTTGCCACGAATAGAAACCATGAAGTCGTAATTTTTGAATTCCAGACAGTGAAAATTTGTAAATAGATTATGTCTGGAAAATGGTTCTGCTTTCTAGAACAAATTTCAAAACGCAAATCAAAGTCTTAAGACTTTATTGCCACTGGCAAGTCAGTATCATTCCATGGATGGGATAAAATAAGCATTGAGATGGCATGATTATTAAGCCAGGCTATATTTTGCTATGTGAAGGTTTCCTGCAATGCTGGGTGGTGAATAATAAGGAGATTAACATTACATACACCATCTGTTGTGGGTTCTCTGTCTCAAAGACGATGCAGAGCAAAAGTGAATCCCCTGAAGTACGATGTTATCAGAGATGCTTTTAATTGTAGCATTTATTCCTACTCCTCATGACAACAAACTTACATAGGAAGGAATCATGCAAATAAGACTACTAAAAGGAAGTACTCTACTACAAACCTGAAAACAGAAAGTTCTCTTCGTAAAGCAGAATCTTTTAATTACTCTAACATTTCCTCAAAAGATTTAGATTTCATCCACAGAAACTGAATTATAGTCCATGTGTGCCAAGAAGTGAAGAGTGCCAGGTGCTACTATGAAAACCAGCCACTCAGTGGCCTTCCCACATTTTTCTTCAGTCTCTTCCTGATTTCAAGGACCTACTGCCTGAAGCTCTGTCTCAGAGATCTATGTAATAATACAAAATTTACACCATCCACTGTCATCCTATTTGGATATTGAAAAAAATGTACCTCATCTAGCCAGCATAATAATTGTTCATATGGATATGCAACACATGATCAATTAATCCGTTTCTCTTCACACCCTTTATTGGTCATTCTCAAACTTAAATCTTCTTCTTGAAAGCCAGTGAGAATCTTATGCTCATCAAGTCATTCTGGGTAACACGTTGAAACCAAAGAATGTCATTACACACCTAACCTACTGAGAGATAGAAAACTATTCTTTTTTTTTTTAAAGATTTTATTTATTCATTTAACAGAGAGAGAACACAAGCAGGCAGAGAGGCAGGCAGAGGCAGAGAGAGGAGCAGGTTCCCCGCGGAGCAAGGAGCCCGATGCGGGACTTGATCCCAAGACGCTGGGATCATGACCTGAGCCAAAGGCAGTTGCTTAACCAACTGAGCCACCCAGGCGTCCCTATTCTTATTTTTTAATAGAAGTACAAAGTATTGGGTTCTATTCTCTTTTAAAAAATTGTCTTACCTTTGCAATTTCACAGTTGTAGATTTCTTCATCTAGACGGCACCTATTCTGAAAACAATCTGTATAAATTAAAATGCTGTTAAGCCATTTCAGTAATCATCCTGATTGTTCACTCATCTCAGTAAAACTATTTATCTCATATTAAGAATAAAATATTAAATTGATTGATAATTGTTACTTCTAGCGAGGCTTGTTTTAACATTTCTTAATGCACTAAGAGATGTGACTTGTATAATTTCTCATATTTAGTACAATTATTAAAAGTGTATTTTGTGAAAACTTCTAATGCTGATAATACTACTAAGTCCAATAAACTGCAAAACTACTACCCTGTGGACAAAACTACTTAACTAGTACAGAGGCATAAACAGACAACCGGATTTGGAATCATAAATTGTCCTCTCTCAGCCCTTGTTTACCACTAGTGGGATCTATTATAAAATCTATTTCTCAGTAAGCACAATAAATATACAAAGGCTGAAGCAAGAGTTTGGTTGCATCTTAATACTCTTCTGAGGACAGGGATCTACCATCAATTCTTGTTAATATTTCTTTAGATCTCTCAAGCTCTCTTTGTTCTCCAAACACAAATTCTTCATCTATTTTCTACCAAAACACCTGTGATAATCTCTCATCTAGTTTTTATCCCTCCTTTTTTCTGGGCACCAAGTTTAGTGCTTTATAAGCCCTTATTTTCATTATGTTAGACTGCTTTTTTTAATTTGTCTTTCCCTCCTTCAGTCTCATTTTTATACTCTGCTAAACAAGATTCATACATGAGTTTAAGACCATCCTTGAAATTATATGCAAAACTGAGTATATGTGCATATGTATTTTTCTTTTGGTGGTTCATTTTGGTGTCATGAATCACTTTGAAAATCTGATTAAAGAAATGGATATCCTCTCCAGAAAAATAAATGTGTATTATTTTTATCTACTTGAGAGTACTTTCTTACCACCTGATTACCTACTGAATATTTAGAATTAAAACTTTTCAAAGAGTTTATCATCCCAGGCTCTATTTAATCACTTTATATGTCAAGAAAGAAACTGCTATTTCATGGAAAAGCCTAAGAAAGCTGCTTCTCAAAGAAATCCTAATAAAATATACATTTGATCCTTGAACAATACTGGTTTTAATTGTGTGGGTTTGCCTATTTATAGGTAGATTTTTTATAGTGTAGTACTATAAATGTTTTTTTCTTTCTTATGCTTTTCTTAGTAACATCATTTTTCTATCTTACTTTATGATAAGAATACAGCATATAATACATATAGCATATAAAATATGTGGCGATCGATTGTCTATGTTATTGGTAAGGCTTCAGGGCAACAGTAGGCTGTTAGCAGTTACACTTTTGAGGAATCAAAACTTAACACACAGCTTTTTGTTGTGTGGGGATTGGTGCTGCTAACCTCTACATTGTTCAGGGTCGACTTTAAAATCAGTAAGATTATTTTGAGTAGAAAGTAGAAAATTAATGATGATTTCTACATTCAAATGAAATCCTAGATTGCAACCAAATACTACTGCTCCAAACAACAGGCATTTCCATTTGATCTCTGCAAGACTCAAGTCACCAAATCATTGACCAAAGTGGAGAACCATTGGCAACTATGACCATGCAATTCTTAAATGAGTGATAAAAGTTTCATTTGCTTCAGGCTCACATGACTCAAATGATGCCAATATAATATTCATTTTAACCCCTATACTTTCTTTAACTCTATATCATCTCTAACTCCACAAAAACAATCCTGAACGGTTTTCCTAATTATCTTCATTATTTCAAATGATGCCAAGAAAGTATCATTAAATTCAGCTCAAACAGCATTCACTTAACTCCAAATATGTACAAGGCATGATAGTTGATAAAGGGAGGGATAAGATATTGTCCTTGACTTCTAGAGGCTCATAACTGAAGTATGAGACAGTTTTATAAATGCTAAAATTTGTAACACCCATCTTAAGAAAATGTGGAAAACTGTTTACTTCCAACTAAAAATGAGCTAAAAGCATTTCAAAGAGAAGGTAGTATTTAAATCATTTTTCAAAATATTTTATTTATTTATTTGACAGAGAGACAGTGAGAAAGGGAATACAAGCAGGGGAAGTGGGAGAGGAAGAAGCAGGCTCCCTCTTGAGCAGGGAGCCTGATGCGGGGCAGGATTCCAAGACCCTGGGATCATGACCTGAGCCAAAGGCAGACGCTTAATGACTGAACCATCCAGCTGCCTGGAGAAGGCAGTATTTAAATTAAAGATAAGTTAAACTCTGTTATGCAATGAAAAGTGGTAAGGTCATTTCAGTTAGGGGAAGTAGTTTACCTGAAGGCATATAATTAGGAAAAGCACATGAATTAGTAGTTTGGGGAGACTGGAATATGGGGATCCATGTTGGGAGAATGTATAAGATAAAACACACACAAATAAATTGCCTTTGTACTGTGTAAGACTGTGATTATCAGTGAGAAGTTGAAACGAGTTAGGCAGGTCTATAGTGTAACCAGTACTCTCACTAAGCGTCACATAAAAATCAAGTGCAACCAATTAAGATTAATTTAAAGTGTGTATCTCTTTTCTATTTAAGATTCTTATCTCTGCATTCTTGACAGACCTTCCTAAGTGAGACTGTGTAAGGCTGCTTTTTCTCTTATCAATTTTTTTTTTAAATAAAGTAAGTCATCTAGAGTATTTTATCCATTCATTTAAGAACTTAAAAGGTATTTCAGAAATCAAATCCTTTAAAACACTCTCCGTTATTCATTATTTTCTCTTAAAACTTAATTGCACGTGTCATGAAAACAAAGCCCTAGTGACTGTCACAAGGCAGCAGACTTGAAGAACTCATACATTCTATCAGAGGACTGCCAAAGTGGCCTGTCATGCCACCACCAACCCCCCCCCCCTTTTTCTTTTTTACTTTGAAAGGACTGACAATTACTCTGAACTGTATTGCAGTGCGTAGAGGCGAACCAATGATTCTATAACATGAATATATGACCAACAAATTCAGTTTCAATTTTGACCTAAGACAAAGAACCTAAAAGAGGTGTTCTGTATCTTTTTGGCCAACACTCTGTTTCAAGCTGAGACTGTGAAACGAGTGATGTGTACTGGGCCAACTCTACTGGGTTAGCACACTCTACCTTTGTGATACAAGCTTGCTCCGTTTCAAACCACATCAAACATAGACCTCTCATTATAAAGGTCCATCTATGAGATAAGAAGGAGCCAGAGAAAGCATTCGCATCTGAGTGTCAGCTCATACACTTGTTAAACGGACTGGAGATAATGCACTGATTATTTAGATTCTCTAGTAGATTCTGGGAGAAAGAAACATAAGTGAACTAAAAGTAGTTAAAGTACTAGCAGAATGACATATTAGACTTTAGGCAGATCAATGCCAGTACACTTTAAAAAATGAAAATGTCAGAGGGCCAAAATGATAGTATGTCACAGACACAAAAAAGAAACACATTAGGTAAAATCCAGAGATTAAACTTCAGATTTTTTTGAACTGATCCTAATTTTCAATTCAAGCAATGCCTTTTTAAAGAAAATAATCATGGGATGCCCGGGTGGCTCAGCTGGTTAGGCATCTGCCTTCAGCTCAGGTCATGATCCCAGAGTCCTGGGATCCAGTCCGCACTGGGCTTCCTGCTCTTCCGGGAGTTGCTTCTCCCCCTCCCTCTGCTGCTCCCCCTGCTGGTGCTCTCTCTTTCTCTTTTCTGATTTTATTTAAAAAAACAAATAAAAGAAAGTAATCGCTATGACACTGTAAACATTTCTGAAGAAAGCAGATCTAAATGTGCAGCTGTTAGCCTTTGCAGCAAGTCCTCCGGCAGACCGGCTGGGGCCTGGGCTCAGCTGGGAGGCTGGCCCAACCGTGTCTGTCCGGAAGTCTCAGGGTTCCCAGCAGCAAAACACAGCAAACTCCAAGCCTACACTTTCCCCACCCCTTTCTGGGAAGAGTTGCAAAATAGCATGGCTTTTTAAAGAAAATCTACCATAAAATGAATACACAATATGCTCAGGGCTAGAACTTCTATGTGGCAAATCTCAAAATAAATTCAAAGTTTTGGGCTAGCATCATTTGTTATTTCCAAAAATGGATTAAAAGACAAAACTCATCTCCTCAGGGCATCAACGTTTTCTCCCATTTATTAAGTAAACTGATCGTATTGATTGAACTCTATTATTATTAATTCCCTGATGGGATAAATATAACTTATTTAAGAAAAATTTAAAATGGAACTAAAGTACTAGTGCTTAGAATGCAGTATAAATCAAGATGAGTTACAAACACACAAACAAAAAATACAAATGTGCAAACAAAATGAGCATTGTAGTAAATCTAGAAAATAACTGCAGATATCATCTGCACTGGCTACAAACTTTTGGGCTATTTAAGGAAAATCTAAAAGAACTGTTGAATTAGCACTCTCAAGGTAAACTCACCACCCCGGTACTGGCAAAATTTATGGAACCACTGTCACCACTACACACTTCCAGCTGGGAGTATATCGATGTCTTCTTCCAGAGCTCTGAATCTGAGGATATTTCTCAGAGTTGGCAAGTGGATGGCCTAGTGCTGTGTGAAAATAGCTGTCTCAAAATCCAGTCCTCTGTGTGTGTATGTGGTGCTTAGGCTTCTAATAGGGTTAGAGATTATATTCCTGAATTAATTCTTAACGCCTTCTCAAGTGAAAGCATGTAGCAGCAATAAAGCAGAGGAAAGAAACAGTCTTGGAGATTTTTTTAACCTCCATAAAACTAACTTTCAAACCAAATAAATCACTGCCAAAACAATCGAGGATGCTAAATAGCTAGAGTATAATAATTCCTCAATTTTACTTAAGTCTTTACTTGCCCTCATGCTTTTAGTTGAATGCCACTGAGTGATCCACTCACCTCCAAAATCTCTCTTCCTCTCTCCCCTCTCTTACAACTATCTTGTTGTCCCATATTCTAGGAGAATGGGCAGAAAATGGGAAGAAATGGTGACAACCTCTTCACTTTTTCTCTGTAATAACTTTGTAAAAAAAAAAAATCATTTCTTGCTTGACAGCATTTCCCTATGGCATTGGGCCACCTTCACATAGCCATCTATAATTTTTCTCCTGCTTGAAACAATTTCCCACATGCCACTCTTGTTAATGACTGAGATACCCCCTGATGGTGCTTAACATTTAATAGTGCTAGAGCTCCACATTTGCCCAAACAACCTTTTCCATTTACCTTACCTCAAAGGCCTTCTAATTTTTCTTCAGAGACAGAAATCCTTTAAGCCCATTGTATCCTCAGGCTACAAATTTACTGAGATTTAGGTTTCCAATAAGAGCGTTGAGATGAATGCCACCATCTCATTTATGAATCAATTTTTGCCCATCGGCTTTTTACTGTTATTACTTTTTATTTTATTTTTCACTCAAAGGAGAGAACCTTTATTACATGTGTATGTGTTTATGTGTGTGTTTGTGTGTGTGTATATACACACACACACACACACTTATATATATATTCATGTGCTTCATGTTTATTAAACTGGTGAAATTTTAAAGAAAATTAAAGACTATGCACATGAAAATTTCTAAATTTCTTGCCCTAAAATCTTTCATACTTTGTCCTTCATTTCTATGTCCACAGGAGAAAGATATACAGGATAAAATTCCTGAGGATTATACTTAAAGTTGAAACAAATTATTTTCCTGGATATAATTCATGGAAACTCAGTAGGCTGACAGAAGAATACATTTTAAATAATTATATGGTTTGGGGTTCTAACGCAGACAGTATTCTGAAATGGAGAAATAACCAAAAAACCCCACTAGTTTTCCAGGGAAATTACAAATTTTTTATTATAAAAACACTTTCTTAAAAAACTTTCCACTGTTTTCACAAATAGAGAACAGGAACAAAGTTTGACTTTTAAATTACTTAATAATCAATACTTCTGAAAGGTCTCTCATACTTCTTTTTTGCTTTTGTTCTCTTTTAATATGGATGTTACATTAAATGTTTGCTTTTCCCTAAACCAAAAAAAAAAAAAAATGCTGTTAGTGGTTAGCTATTGCTTACCCAGTTCCAAAAAAGTTTAAATATGTTTTATTCTTTAAATCTAATTAATTGAATAACTACTGCATGATTTTAAAAATAAAGTTGGTCTGTGCCTAGCTGTCTTCAATCTTACTGATGTGTACAGATTATGTGGGGCCAGTGTACTGAGAAAAAAACTCTGATAAATTCTGCCAATTATAACAAAACTGTAGTGTGGAATCATAAACATATGGAAAGGTTAATTTTAAAGCAACTGTATGAGGGGCGCCTGGGTGGCTCAGTGGGTTAAAACCTCTGCCTTAGGCTCAGGTCATGATCTCAGGGTCCTGGGATGGAGCCCCACTTCGGGCTCTCTGCTCGGCAGAGAGCCTGCCTCCCCCTCTCTCTCTGCCTGCCTCTCTGCCTACTTGTGATCTCTCTCTCTCTCTCTCACGGTCAAATAAATAAATAAATCTTAAAAAAAAATAAAGTAACTATATGGGATAGTCATGTAGGATGGCATGATTTGAGAGTGGTGCTCCACGGATCCCTACAAGCCCAAATGTGCCTGAGGGTCCCTTGGGGAGGCTGTCATCGTTGTGGAAGCTGGGGTGGTTCCTGGGAAGGTGACAGGCTGCGCTCCGTGCTGTTTATCTTGTCTTCAACTACGGCAGCCATTTGATATTACAAATAATACTGCATGTGATTGAAAAGTTTTATAATTGAATGAAAAACAGTTTAAGAATACCTATTAGAGTCAAATTTAATAATCTTTTATCTGGGGAGATTATGTGACTACAGTAATTTCACAGAGCTATTTAAGAAATCAGAAGCAAATACATTATGTCATGTCAAGAAATGATTGGCATGCTTTCCAGGTCAGTTAAAAGCAGAGTTTCGTTGATATTTGTACATATAGATATGCCTAATAAAATGGGAAAAATAGAAAGAACTGTATAAGAAAAATAAATGATCATTTTTGATAGATGTCCTGTAAGTTTGTTTTGTGTTGCTTAAGTTTTCCTATTTTTACACATTTATATAAGCTTATAGTCTCAAAACAACCAACAAAATTGATTACATTTGTATTCCACAGTGATTATTTAACTAACACGGTAATTTTCAAATCTGAGGCTTAGATAAGAAATTCTTGCCTTTCAAAAAAGTTATTAATATAATTATTATCTCTGACTAATGTTCTAAAGATATATTTAAGAAAACATTAATGAAAAAGCATTTGGAACTCCGAAAGACCTCCAGACCCCAAAACTCGTAAGCACAAATTTTTTAAACCTTAAAACTTCCTTTTTTTTTCAAAAATTTCAAATGTATTTATTATTTGTTTAATTTAAATTCAGGTTAGTTAACACATAGTGTAGTTTTTGTTTCAGGGTTAGAATTCAGTGATTCATCACTTACATATAACACCCAGTGCTCATCACAAGTGCCCTCCTTAATACCTATCACTTATTTAGCCCATCCTCCCATCCACCTCCTCTTCATCAACCCTCAGTATGTTTTCTATATTTAGGAGTCTTTTATGGTTTGCCTCCCTCTCTGTTTTTTTTTTTCCTCTTTGTTTTTACCTTATTTTCTTTTTCCTTCCCTTCCCCTATATTCATCTGTTTTGTTTCTTAAATTCCATATGAGTAAAATCAGATGATATTTTCATCTTTTTCTGATTGATTTATTTTGTTTAGCATAACACATTCTAGTTCCAGCCACGTTGTTGAAAATGCCAAGATTTCATTCTTTTTGATCACTGAGTAATATTCCATTGTACACATACATACACAACTTCTTTATCCATTCACCAGTTGATGGACATTTGGTCTCTTTCCATAAGTTGGCTATTGTTGATAATACTGCTGTAAATATCAGGGTGCATTGTACGCCTTTGAATCAGCATTTTTGTACCCTTTGGATAAATACCTAGTAGTGCGATTGCTGGGTCATTGGGTAGTTCTATTTTTAACTTCCTCAGGAACCTCCATATGCTTTCTAGAGTGGCTGCACCAGTCTACATTCCCACCAACAATGCAAGAGGGTTCCCTTTTCTCTGCATCCTCGCCAACATCTGTTGTTTCCTGTGTTGTTAATTTTAGCCATTCTGACAGGTGTGAGGTGTTATCTCATCGTGTAAACCCTAAAACTTCTAAATATACAAAAATTAACAATAATTCCACAGATATTTTAAGACTTTCATCCTTGTTCTGAACATCAGAGAGTCTATAAGCACTAGTCATCCACCCTTCAAAATAGTTGCAAAATCTATTTAGCCGGCAAGAGAAAACAAAAATTTCCTTGAACTTACTTTTTTAAAAGTTAATATAATACAAACGAAACAAAGTCTTTCAATATTATCTACATATATTTTAAATTATGAATTGGTTGACTATTTGACTAAGCAAGACATAGATTTAGAGCGTGAGATAATAAAGCTCTGGGGACAAGAAATGCACACACTATTTAGCAGGGAATGAGGATCTCTTAAGGAAATCTACATCTGATCTGCATCTACTATTTTCAGAAAATGATTAGAAGTTGTCAATTGAAATATACAGGTATTCAGTGAAAGCTGTTCTCAGTGTTTGTTTTTTGTTGCAAAGCTGCAATTTAGGTTGAAAACACTCTTTCTTAAAATTTACTATTGCCACTCATACTCAGAAATCCCAAAGCTTGGGGTGCCTGGGTGGCTCAGTTGGTTAGGCATCCAATTCTTGATCTCAGCTCAAATCTTGATCTCAGGGTGGTGAGTTTAAGGCCCTCAGTGGGTTCTACACTGGGGATGCAGCCTACTTAAAAAAGAAAAAAAAATGCTAGAACTAAATCTAAAACTTGATGTGTACTTTGATGCTCTAGATGAATATATTTTCTTTATATATAGTTCTATATCTTTTTCTAAGATTTTATTTATTTATTTGAGAGAGAGAGAGTGAGTGCACAAGCTAGAGCAGGGGTGAGAGGAAGAGGGAAAAGCAGACCCCCTGCTGAGCAGGGAGCCAGGCATGGGGGGGCTCTCCATTCTAAGACACTGAGATCATGACCTGAGCTGAAAGCAGCCACTTAACCAACTAGGCCACCAAGATGTCCCTATATTTCTATATTTTGAATTCTTTCCTTATATTGCTGTATAGTCTCTTTTCACTTAATTAAATATATAACCTAAGTACGGTAACATATACAATTTAACATAAAGGCATTTTTTTTAAAAAATGTAGGTATCCAAGTTAACCTCAAAAATGTATCAGGCTCTGTCAAATCATGATTTTTTAAAATGCAAAATTACATAAATTACTACAGGTAATCTTTATTTGATGTTAAAAAGTAATAAGTACCTCAGTTGCTCTTTATTATTTAATGTTACAGGTTAATGTTAATCTATTATAAACAAAAATTTGTTTTCTATATTTATTTCATATAAAAAATTCTAAAGGAATTCTATGTTAATGTCCCACAGAAGGCATTGACATTAATCCATCATTCATTTCTCTGTTTCTTATTTATTTTGATGTTAGATTTACTTTGTTGTTTTGCATCTAAAATAAAGCGACTGTGATATGTTGGTTTTTCTGTAATATCATATGCTTTATGCAGCTCTTTTATGTAAATATTTTATAAATAATATATTTGGCCTAAAATATATTTCTCATTCAAATCTAGATTCTGCTAATATTGCATTTACCTTAAGATGAATCACATTAAGAAAAAGAATAGTATGAAAACTAAGCCGATATGAGCCAAACTTTTACCCACAGATGGTAACTATCTTAAAAGAAAAACTAAAAGCAAAATCCTACTTTTGGAATCTTGTCAAGTAGTTTGATCTACTGCAATAAAGAAAGAAGCCAAATTAAACAGAAATCAATTAGCATGTAACAAGTAATGATCAGCTATGATTTAAGCTTCAAGGGAAGAAGTGTTGACTCAGACAGAATTACAAGAGGCTTAGAACATATTTTAATTTGTAATTATCTAACAACAATGAATTCTGAGTAAGCCAGAAAAAAAGGTCTGCAATGGTTATAGGCTTGATAATATTGAAATAGAATAAAATTTTGATGATTTAGTTTTCTTAATGCAAACTAATGGGGGGAGAGACACATTGGAAGAAAAAAAAAAGATAAAATAATTTTAATAACTGAAGAAAATATCTGTACTATTTTAAACATTAAATAATAACATTACAAATAAACAAAATGTGTTTTCATGACTATCTTGATTGAAAAGTACTTACTGAAAATATAACAATAAAAAGAGAAAATCACATCTGTAGCTTGTGAGAAGGTCAACTATTTAATGACCTGTACATTATCCAGAGAGACTTTCAGAGAGTACCAATTTGGTGTGAGCCTCTTTGCAGTAGTGACTCTCAAACATACCGTACAAATAAGCACAATAAGGGAGAGGCTTTATTTACATCCTGAATGTGACTGGACCAAACTCACCTCTAAGGAAAGGCAAGAGTCAATCAACCAAACAGTGCTGTATGTTCCACAACACAAAAAAGTAGAACATAGCCCCGGTTAACTAGAATGATTGGCATGAATCATGATGCATCTAATGTTCTTGTTAATTCAGAGATCAGTATTAAGTTTTTAATAAGAAAGAAAGGTGGGGGGTGGGGAGAGAGAAGAGAAGGAAGAATTTAAAATAGTCTATGTAATGCTTTCCTGCCTCAATATTTAACAGTTAATTGATAGTTCAGAACTTTTCAGAATGCAGTGCTATTGAAATATGATATATCAGTAGCTCAACATATTAAAAGTAAAAGAAACTAAATCTACATTGATACGAGGAACATATAGTGCTTCTCAAAAACACTGCAATTTCCCTTTGTTTTCTGTGATCTTCCTCTTCCTCGTAAAGTCAAATGTAGGAAAAAAAGTTCCAGTGAATTGAAGATTTTATATTGCTTTATTCCGGTTATATATATTTTTACTGTAATTCTCATTTTACTTATTTTGTCTATTGTGAAGCAAATATAGCTTAATTTTCTGTAATGTTGTTTTAGGGAAACGACTAAGAAAAATTTCAAAAGAAACAAAATGAGGAGATAATGACCAGAATAAAATGTTACAATGATAGTTGATTATTAAAGGGTTAAGACTACTTTATACAAACACATGGATAGCTATAATAATTAATATAAGAGACAGGAAAAATAAAAATGAGGATTAGAAAAAACAATATTTCAATATAGTCAGTTTTCTATTTTAGACTTAAAAAAAGCATTATTTGGACATTTATTTCCCACTGTACTTGAAGGTTAAAGGTTATGGCAACAAAGGTCCAGGGAAAGATAATATTTCAAGAATACAATGGACTGTGAATCTATTAAACTCATTCTGAGATCTTTTCTAAATTTGAAAGTATTTATCAAGAACTATTAAAGTTACATGGGTCATTTTTGGTCTCTTATTAGATAAAGTTCTTACATTCACTCAACGTATACATGTAGACTTGGCATTAAAGATCATCATCTTTGAGAATTTCTTCGTGTTATTATAAAAGGTAATTTTAAGGATATTGTATTAACCAGAGCTAGATTTTCACGTGATGTAGCAGAAAGAGAGTCTAATGATACTGCAGGAAGATATAGAATGCAGTAAATTAATTTATGAAGCTGTAAAAAACAAATTCAGGGAAAAAGGATAGGGGATAGTATTCTTAAGAAATGCTTTCCTCCCCTAGAAAGTGGTTCTGATGCAAATCCATTGGTTTACAACAATGAACAAGGATAGTACTATATATCTGTAAAGGATATTGCTTTATGACCAAATTTGTTTTATTCTGTGTATATAAAAAAATCATTTATAACACAGAAAACATTAAAAATACATTGTGGTTTCCTTACTTGACAATGGTTATAGAGCCAGAAAAATGATTTTTCTAATACCCTAAAAGCATTAGTCAATAAATAGTCTAATTATAAATAACCATGGCTGGAATTCTTTTTTTTTTTTTTTTTAATTCTAAGTTTTGATTTGAAAACAAAGCAAAAAGAATACTCTCTCCAAGGATGAAATAGATTTGTAATTTGTTCTACTCTGAAAGATAGCACTTTGGGAAGTTACTCATTTTTTATTGGGTATCTCACGTGTCCATGTGACACGTGAGATACAAAATGGTAATAAACCTCTGTTGTGTTTTCTTTTTTCCATGATAATCTGTCCTTTATTACAGGAGTCTCAGCCAAAAACTCAGAAGGGTAGAAAGAAAATTATTTTTCTTCCCCTATGCTCTTTAAAAGTAAATTTATTTTAAATGACATCAAATTCTATGCAGTATCCTGCTTTTCAGGGTTTGGAACATGGTGGAATTATTATATATAAAATATTTTTATAGAGTTTTTAAGCATGAGTTTTTTTCAAGGATATTAGTGTTTGGGGCAACAGATGGTATGACATAACCGAAGCAATTATGTTTTATTAATGTAACATACTGTGGAACTACACAAAACATCCACTTGGAAACAGGGCTTTGCTAAATTTAAGTTAATTTAGAAGTAATGAATCAAGACAAAATATTTTCTGAAGTCAGAATAATATGACTAAGAGATGTGTGATATGGGGGAAGAGAGATACAATATGCCCATTATATTTTCATGAACAGTATTCTATTTATTTTTTTTCTCCCAAAATATATTTTAATTTTTCAGTGTTACAAGACTGATTGTTCATGTATTAGCATGTCACAACATCTGAGTATAATCTTCTGAATCAAAGATGAGGAACAAAAAACCTCCAACCCTGGTTCTCTGAGAAAAACATCCACATGATAATTTATGTGAAGCAATGTGCAGCTACCATATCAATTCCTTATTTTACGGAAAGTAAATAAAATTCTTGGAAGGAACAATATTGTTGAACACAGACCACATAACTAGTTAAGATAGCCAAGATTAAGGTAGTATCAGATTAGTTTAAACAATTGCAGTTTTAATGGTATAAGTACAAAAGAAAGTTAAAAATAAAAGGTTTCATTCTCTTGGTGATAATAAAGGAAGGGATTACCATCCTTTCCTTTTTTCTTAAAGCATTTACTTTATAAAACTTAAAATTGTTCTCATCTGTCTGAAACACATGTAAATCTTTCCAAAAACTAGAGAAGCCTTTTATCATTTTAGAATCCAGGAATATCTCAAGAACCATCTCTTGGAATCAAGAGATGGGAGCCATCTCTTGGAATCTTACATGTCAAGGTAGATAGCACCCCTAACACCCACATCTGCGGAAGGATAGGAGCCTTTTGCTACAGGTTGCAAAATTACCTGTAGTCATAAAGATATGAGACACCAATGAGAAAATACAGATGGTCACCTCTATAACCAGGTAAGTTGGTTGCACCATATGTGACAATTAGTGCTATGAAGTCCTGTTATTTGAGGACTGATTATTGTGTATCTTGAATATGTATCTGCAGTGGATTGTATCTGCTTCTCCATACAAGGAGGTGAGATTCCTTGCTGTCTTGGCAATCTCTCAGAATTGCTTATGGTGCTCACCACATTCTGGTTCAACACTTATTCAATAATGAAAGTGATTTCTTTCTCTCCTACATTTGTAGAAAGGATTTCTGGGTTTATAGAAAATTTTGTTTTTAATTATAATTGCCCAACGATGGCAAAACTTAGTCAGAAACAAAGAATTTGGAATATATGCACCACAGAGAAAATACATGTCAACGTTTTTGTATTAGGGACACATATTAGAATAAGTTTATGCACAATTATTGATAAGCATATTTTCTAAATACAATGCACTAACATCTAGGAATTATTCCTTTCTTCAGTAATGATGAAAAACCTCTTTAAAGAGTGCGAGACTCTTCTCTCAGCACATGAACACCATTGTCAATTAAGCGAACAAGAAAAACTGACCTTACAAGGTAAAAGTAAAATCTAGCATAATCCTTTAGCAGAATAGGTTTTTAAAAATGCATTGAATTGGATAGTATATTAAATGCACAAGGTCATAGGCTGTGCGGACAAACATTAAAAAATAATTATTTTTAATCAATAAGATCATGTAACAATGATATGCAATAATTTATTACAAACAAAACAAATATATATTGTATTCCCATGATTCAAATGCAAGTCACATTGTTTTGATCCAATATTGAAGTCATCTAGTAAATGCAAATTTTAACTCCACATGGTGCAGCGATTCCTTTTATTTCACACACAAGAAAAAAATGACTAGTACTACATATTTCTTATACAGGCAGGGGGAAAACTGTTTATACCAAGCCTTCATTAAACTTATCTACTCTCTGTCCCCTTTCCCAACAAATGATTCTTTAATGCATACATTAACAAATAAACACTGTCCATTTTTTTCTAGAAAAATGCTTTAACTGAAAAATAAAATGCAAAGATTAAGATGGTTTTAGGCATTTTATCTATGTATATACCTAGATTTATAAATGCACATTCACACAAATATATAGGTCTATAGATATGAATAGATGTATACATCCACATATATGTAAATGTGAGACAGATACATTGTATTTTCATTTCTTGTTTATATAGTAACTGTAGATATTTGCTATTTGCAATCTTCCTTTTAGGAATCTGACACATGACATGTTAAATAAGCGATGAGTCACAGACTTTGTAAGAATGTGGAAGTAATGTTCTCCCTCACTGTTTCACTGTTTTGCCTTACCTATAGTCTATCGAACGATTAAAAGCTCAACAGAAATATTTGAGATCTGTTTGACAGAACTCCAATAGATGGCTCATTACAAGAAAAAAATATTTTGCTTTGATTCTTTTTTTTTTTTTTTTTTGCCAAGTAACCACTTCTATAAAACTCAAAAGAAATGCAGAGGCAGCAATTGAAAATATAAGGGTGGTGTTTGTACTGGAGCAAAACATCACTATCCAAAATAAACTAATTTTTTTGTTGTTTTTTATTCCTTTACTTGTCTTTACATTAAATGAAAAATTAAATATAGAGGATATATATAAATATAGAGATATATAGAAATAATATATAAGCTGAGAGATAATTTTTCAAATACTGTAATGATTTGTATTCAAAATTATGCTCAAGAAATTAATACATATTTATCTTTTTTAAACTAATGAAGTATTTGAGCCAGAAAGGTTAAAAATGGCTCAGGGAACAGCCATGCTAAGTAAATGTTTTAGGGCCTTGATTTATGCAACAAGTTCAGTTTAATAATGAGCAAAACTGCTAATCAGGGCCCACAGATATTAGTTAATAAATTCAACAGGGCCAAATGGATATTTGCAGCATAGCAACTACTGGCTTAATGATTTAATTAATCTAAACATGCAAAATTTTGTGCTTGCTTAAATTTGTTTAGCACATGACGCATTAATGGAGATTAAAAACTAAGGGTGTATTCATAAATTTTAAAAGTGTTTTAGGGGAAAAGGGACAATTACCAGATCTTACATAAATGCCTCATAAGAACCATATCAGGAACTTGAAGGAATGAGTTCATATATTTGGCTTTGTAATTATTTACCTTATATTGCTAAACTGAAACGGCTTTGATTAGTACAGTGTATCTATAAAACTGCTCTAAAGGAAAGACAGTGATAATCAAAGTAGATATAATTAGAATACTAGCTTTCTTTTGAGCTTCCCTGTTGTAACAATTACTTCAAGTGAACAATTTAAAATCATGTAATTTATTTTTCTTGTTACATCTGGAATCTTAAAGTGGTTTCTTTTGCAAAAACCATCTTTTTGATCATTTAAAAATATTTTAATTTCAAGCTGCTTTGACATGTAGTGATATATATTTGTTGTTGTTTTGCTGTAAGTGGTAGAAAAAATTTTCTCAGACATAATAAGCATAAAACAGAAGATGAAATGATAATTAGGGCAGTCAAAGTATCTTTATTCTTGGTTCATTTGGTTTTTTCATCTGTTTTTTTTAACTTCTTATTTAAATTCCAGTTAGTTAACATACAGTGTAATATTAATTTCAGGTGTACAATAGAGTGATTCAAAACTTCCATACAACACCCTGTGCTCATCCCAAGTACACCTTTTAATTCCTGCTCCCTATTTCACCCATTCCTCCACCCACCTACCCTCTGGTAACCATCAGTTTTCCTCTATAGTTAAGAATCTGCTCCCCTGTGATATGGTGAGCACAGTGAACTGTGTAAGAATGATGAATCACAGACCTGTATCTCTAAAACAAATACTACATTATAGGTTAATAAAAAAATAATAATATAAAATAAAAGAAAAAAGAAAGAATCTGCTTCTTGGTTTGTCTCTCTCTCTTTTTTTACCCCTTTGCTTGTTTGTTCTGTTTCTTAAATTCCACATAGGAGTGAAATCATACGATATTTGTCTTCCTCTGACTGACCTCACTTAGCATAATACTCTCTGCTCTATCCATGTCGTTGCAAATGGCAAGATCTCATTTATTTTTATGGCTGAATAATATATATAATATATATAATATTTTATATAATATATATATAAATTTTATATAAAAATATATATAAAATTCATCAGTTGATAGACACTTGGGCTGCTTCCATAATTTGGCTATTGCGGATAATGATGCTATAAAGATCAGGGTGCATATATCCCTTTGAATTAGTGTTTTTGTTTTCTTTGGGTAAATACCAAGTAGTGCAATTACTGGATCATAGGTAGTTCTTTTTTTAACTTTTCATTTAGCAATATTTTCATTAACTGCCCATAACATAAATTGGGCTCTATATTTTACTATTTGATAGATTTACAAAATCTTTTAAAAACAATACCTTTTTTTTTCTAGGAATTCAATATGTATTTGTTTTGATTGAGGCTTTTTTTAATGTTAAAAAACCATAAATATTTAAAATCCCTATTTGTAAATATTTAAAACACCTAAGGTCTTAGTATATTACTCAGTGGGCTACTTTTCCAGTGTTTTCTAAGTTAGTTATTAAATTAAATGTTAATATTTTGTTTATGTATGCAACTGCTTTTACTTCTTGAAAAACAATTATACTACATATTATTAACAATTTTCATCACATGCACAATCATTTTAATTATTTTAATGCTATCAATTTAATTATGCAAATGCTCTACATATATTAAAGAAAAAAAATGCCAGAATTAAACTTTCGTACTTCTATTTTTTCTGTGATAAATTTTGTTCCTAATATAATTTTCTCAAAATTTTATTAAAGAAGGATTTCAGATTTGGGTTTCAATTTCAATATTTAACAACGATAAGCTTCCTGACTGATATGATGTGATACTTACAAATGCCCTATTACCTCAATTACAGCAGCTTTCAAATTGAAACTGTATTTCATTTATACTTCCTTTCCCAGTTACATATAAACCCCCAGTAAATTTTAAATTAATGAAAGGACAAATAAATGACTGGAATATGCATTCTAGAAATGGAAATAAACTAGATCCCCTCCATCTAAGTACTTTCAATGAGTTTACTAGACCAATAGTCCAAGAAAGAACTATTAAATATACTGTTCAGGTATCCAAAGTGATTTGAATTCCAGGATGTGTACATCAACTGTAAAAATGCATGATCAGAATCATGGCTTTAGAATTCATTTGAGTCAATTCAAAGACAAAACATTTTAGTACCACAGAGTTTACTGAGGAATTGTCTAGCAGCTGCTATTATTGATTGTCAAT
Organism: Nasua narica; assembly: GCA_028533885.1. NCBI lineage: Eukaryota > Metazoa > Chordata > Mammalia > Carnivora > Procyonidae > Nasua > Nasua narica. Next base: position 35,150,544 of record CM052810.1, on the reverse strand, counting down.
TATGTTTTTTTGTAGAAAACAAAAAATCATATTTTGTTCAGCTGATATTATTTCGTGACTGGTTTCCTTATGTTTCTAATAAGCTGACAAAAGATAAATACAAACTGAAAGCACTTCAAGCAATTCTGTAATTACACATTTTTCTTCTAACATTTTGTGTACGTGCATGATAAAATACTTAATTGCCCTATACTATCAATTAGCAGTTGGTCCTATTACATATTCTGAAGTAGAATATTATATGGTCATATGTGTTTTGTGCTTTGAATTTTATGAACACAATTATGGATATTGGAATAGATATTAGCATTGGAGTTTATGTCTGAACTCCTTATCTTTTCAAGAAAACACATGTATAATATTTTAGACAAATTAAAAGTGTGTGTTTTTTTAAAGGAGCCAACTTTATATCACGTTATAATTTTTTTTGTCTCTCTCTCGATATATGCACTAAGACTGAAATTACACACAAGTCCCAGGGAGCACTCTAATTTACTTGAAAACAGCCTTAAGATTTTTTTTTCATATTTATTTTCTTAATTACTATAAAATTCCAAGGAGAGAGAAAGAGAAAGAGAGAGAAAGAATGTAATTCCATTTCCAGTGGTTTTCATAAATAAATTAAACAAATCTTTCCCAGACATACCTGGGATTCATTTGTACACATCTATGTACTCACATTGTAAGAAAATACTGCTTTATATTTGAAGTATCTTTCCAACTCAGGTTACATTATTTTATTCATAAAACATAAATGTCACATAAAGAATCATACTCTTTAGTTGGTAACTCTGGACTGGGTCTTATAAATTCTGGATTTTATTTCCAACTGATAAGAGTTTTAAGAGGTATCCCTTGCAAAAGGTATGGGTGCCTTTTGTCTGTCTTTAAAAAATAGGTAACTTTTCTCAATGTCCTGTACAGATCTTAAAATGTATTTTGGTCTGTTATCTAAAACATGGGTACCCCCACACACATGCACATAAACACACTCACACCACTCAGGAGAATTTTTGCTACAGAATGATATTGACCTTTATATATAGTACAAGAATAATTACTTAGTTAACTTGATTAAGGTGCATATTAAAATAGATATTAGTTTCACTAGGTAACTGTGAAATTGGCTTTATTTTATTTGGTGAGAGTGAGGGAAGAGTTAAATAAACAAGTCACCAATAATGACTTAATTGTGATAATACATCCTCTCTCATGATTATCATCATCAGTATCACAATTAAAACAAGTCAAATAGCTCAATATATAACATGTTATTTGTATTGACATTTTATCAAATGGCTGTATTAACAGAAATATTCCAAGAGCATATTCAAAAAATAAATTATTTGAGTTCAGAAAGGTAGAGTTAAAAAGTTTTCTTAAGACCAATACTTACATGCTATCAATGACCATGCAGAAATTAACTATTAAATATGTAAAAATCCAATATAGCATTGATCATTTAGAGAGAGATTAGTTGCCTTTTAACTTGGAAAATCTGGCTGTGATAAACACAATGGGTTTTTTCACTGAAAATTAATTTGAATTTAAGAAAGTATAATTTCTTACAAGTATTCAGCATAATTTTTCCAAAATTCTAAATATTCTTGCAAATACTATCAAAGAGATGTCTTCTATGTACAAAGTAGTGATATAGGGGCAACTGGGTGGCTCAGTGGGTTAAAGCCTCTGCCCTTGGCACAGGTCATGATCTCAGGGTCCTAGGATCGAGCCCCACACCTGGTTCTCTGCTCAGCAGGGAGCCTGCTCTGCCTACTTGTGATCTCTCTCTCTGTCAAACAAATAAATCAAAATTTTTTTAAAAAAAGAGTAGTGATACATTAGTCATTGAGAAATTGCTCAATGTATGTAATTTACATCCCAGAAATTTCATAGAAATAAATGACTGAACGTGCATTTATAAGTTATATGCTGAAATTCATACATAGAGTGTTAAGAACTAGTTGAGTTATAATCAATGTGTTTTCTTTATTATAAATGGCTCTTTTGTATCATTTTTATATTCTATGTTTAGGTTGTGACACTTATTCATGTAAGTGTAGGGTTTAAAAAAAAGTATTACTGGTGTCCCAACTATCTTTTGAAGAGTTTTACATTTCATGCATGGGAGGAATGCATAGGAATTCTCCCTACAGAATTCCTCCCATTACTTAAAACTTTGTTATCTAATTAAGCAGTTAAAAATCAGTTGAAGGGCACTTGGGTAGCTCAGTCAGTTAAGCATCTGCCTTAGGCTCAGGTGATGATCCGAGAGTCCTGGAATGGAACTCCATGTCAGGCTCCCTACTTCATGGGGGGAGCCTTCTCCCTCTCCCTCTGCCGGTTCCCCCCCACCACCCAGGCTTAAGCTCTCTCTCTCAAATAAATAAATAAATAAATAAATAAATCTATCTTTTAAAAAAATCAATTGAAAATATATGATATTACCAAACAAATCACAAGTACAAGAACATAAAATCATAATAGATGTCTGGTCAATTGAACTTTGGTATAGTTTTTCATTTACTGACTTTCTCTAGTAAAATTCTCTTTAAACATGGCTATAACAAGGCATTTCCTTTTCATTTATGATAGATATTTTGACTCCTCTTTACAAATATATGCACTTTTATAATTTATATTTTACGTTATGAGATTTATATTTCAAAATATAGTTCCTCAAAGGGAGTACTCAACCTTGGCCCCAGTTTTCCTCACTCTCTGACTTCCCTCTCTCTGGTACTTTGTTATTTTATGCTTTCTTTGACTCGGTCAGCAACTCTCTCAGCAGCTCAGAGCTCTTCGGTTTGCTTCAAAGAAAGAGATTCTTTTTCAGGTTAAAATCAATGTTTTTCCAATGCACCTGACTCAACAGATGATTTTTCATACTGTAATCTTTCTTTGCAGAATAGAATATACTAAAAAGAATTTAAATGTGTATATAGACAGATAAAAGTTATGTATGTACACATTTATTTTCATCAATTCATTGAGATAATGGGACAAGTAATAGTTTTCATTCAACCTAAATATTTTTTTCTGCTGACCTAAATATAAAAAATGAACCTCTATTATTTCAGGTAAATCATTATATATTATTAATTATACATTAATTCCACCCAAAATTAGCATATCTTTCTTAATCCATATGAACCTTACAAAGTGCTAATGACCAGATGTGTAACTGACTTATTCTAACATGGTTACCAAAAATAATTTAAAAAATTATTAACAAGAGCTATTTTCCTTGATGAGAAATGAACATAGGACTGAAATATAAAATTAATATACACAGAAAAATAGAACAAATGATAAATTACTTCTCAATCCCATCATTCAATGACACTATCCATTATCAATATGTTTTCAGGTATTTTCTATGCGGTTTTCCCCAAAGCTATCTCTACTGAGGGAACAACAACTGCATCACTTTCTATTGTATCCCCTTCTGATTTAATACTCCTTTTAAGTAAGGCTAAAAAGTTCCAACTAGATGAGGTAATCACATATCGATCAAACTGTGACATTTACTAGGTTTCTGGGTGTTGGATGATAAGAGAGGCATAAGAATCATTGAGATTTACATTTTAGTATACTATTACATCTGAAATTTCCTATATTAGTGCAATAGTAATTTCTAGAATATTTATGGCATATCAAATATATCTTCTATCCAAATTTACCACAACTGGCATACGTACATATCTATAAGCTAGAGTTGTAGATTTGTCTATATTTTCTACATATTGGACCAAATACTTAAGCAAAATAATATTTGTACCAGAGCTGACCCAAAGTATGCTATCTTGAGGACAAAATCACTGCATTTATGCAGAAACTGTATTGTAGTAGGAGCAAAAATCAGCAAGGAATACATGTGTAACTTTGTGGTATCTGGGATTCCTTGTATGTACTTCCTATGATATTTTACATTGTTGAACACAAAGGTTAAAAATTAAAGTTCTGAAAGAAAAGACACAAAAGAACAAAGGAGAAAATACCAAAGGATGATACGTGACTTTTACAAGCAGCTCTTACAAATATTGAACTGTAGGTTTAATAATAAAACCTCATCTATATTTAAAAGTTATTGTCTCCTTGGCTCCTGCTCTGTCCAGCCTTCAGCTAAACAGTAAATGAAGTGTCCACATGACAGACTATTCAGCAGAACTGGCACTCTGATTACTTATTGAACAGTTCTTATTTATTTATCAGTTTGCCAGATGAATAAACATGTTTTCCATACATTATCTTAAGAGACTTGATGATGCAAAAAACATTATACAAGGACAGGTGTGTCTCAAATGATTGCATTTTTTTCTTCTCTAATTCTCAGTGTGGGGTAGAAATATTCATTTATTGTGCTAGAGCCATTTTTTTTTTCCAATAGCAACATGGGCTGAGTTCACTTTTTCAAGTACGATTCATTATTCTGGATAACGGGGGCATCCACCTCCTTGAGGGTCTGCCAAGATTTGCAGGATCTAAAATGCAGTTTGGTGGAGTGAAATGGAAATCAAAAGGCTGCCTTCAGCATTCATGCAGCTCTTTAAGCTGCAGGCAGCGCTTTCATCTATCAATGGTCCTTGGGATTAGAGCTTACAGGGGAACAAGGCTCACCCACTCACTTATTTTTCCCACACATAATCAGAATTAGGAGGACAGGCAGTGAGAACAAATGGCTGGTTCACTGTCTCTGGCACAGAGGGTCACTGCAACATTTTTCGTGCTTCTATCAGTGATAAGAAAAATGTGCACATTTCCCTATATGTTCCCATATAGGGAACATTCCCATATTCACTATATGTGGAATAATACCCAAAAGGACTGCAGGGAGCGCTTTTTGTATTCATGCATTGCTTTTTCAACACCTTGATTAAGTACCCCCTGTGTGGTAGGCATCATTTTAGGTTCTGGGGATACAGCACTAAACAAAACTTCTCATAGAACTTCCATTCTAATACAAGCTCATAAATAAGTTAGATGGCAACAAGTGCTCAGCAAAATATGCTGAAGGGAAGAGCACTGGAATTCGGGGGTAAAATCTGCTTGCCCCTGTAGGAAAGATAAATAAACAATAGCACATTTTTAAAATCTTTAACATCTTGTGACAGAAATAAGCATTGAGTAAAAATCTGCCAAGGGTGTGAAAAAATAAAAAAATGAAATTTTTGCAATAAATAATTTTTGAAATAAATGAAAAATGTTTAAATAAAAGAATGAACCAATGAAAAAGGTGTATAGGGAAGAAATTTGCTTCTTTGGGAACAATCTGGATTGGAGGATATTTCATTGTGTAGTTTGTGGCACATTTGTCCTTCAAAACATAAACAGATAGATAAGAGATAATAAAAAATTTCAGCAAAACCATAAGTTGGATGCTATGATAATTGATTATAGAGTTTAGAGAGTATCATTAAGTTTAAGATTAAACTTTTAATTTATTGTGTAATTTCCATAAGCTGCTCTTATTGCCCAGGGAAACCATGCTAAAGTCTAAAACTTCAAGGACACCATACTGATTTTTTAATAATTACAAAGTCTCACATATTTACGATCTCACACATTTCTTCTGAATAAACATTGGAGGGGGGAAAAACAATTTTAATATTTAAAAAGGCCCTTCATTTTGCTTTACTAGTACAAAGAGGCAGCATTACAGTTAACGTTTTGTTCCAGCTGCTTGCAATAACAGGACAAGTCACACTGTTCACTCAAACCTCCAATTCCCCAAACTAATAGTGCTAGGAAAGAGGCAAAGGGAATAGACAGAGTTTGAACCTCACCCTAAATGCTAATAGAAGAAAGTTCTGTCAAACTCCTCCATGCAGGAGATACCCTAAGCTACACTCAGGCCCAAAATCAAACCGAGGGACTCTTTAGGCTTGCTGCTCCATTTGACCTCCACGTCACTGTAGGACAAGAGAGAAAGTAACAGTTCCTAAAATAGTGGGAAAATAGATTAAAATGTTGTAGGGCAAAATTAGCATCTTGAATTGCGAGAAGAGGAAACATGTAACTGCCACTAAGGAAAGAAGAAAGAAGATCATCTTTATAGACTATAACCTTGAATAACTAGCAACGGAATTTACCAATGGCTCTCTCAAGGTCTCCCTTTATTTTTTCCTCCATGGAGACTTCCAACTTGGTGTTGTGTGTACTAAGTGAGATCTTTGAGAGTGTGTCAGAAATGTTGCAAGTGTGTGATCACATTGTAGCTAATACCACAGAGGAAGTGAATACTTAGCTATGGAGAAAAGAAACACTATTCCAGGTGCTCATACAATTCAGGGAAAATAAGAAAATCCATGCCATGCATCAGGATTTCTAACAATGAATCAGAATGTCTGCCCCCACTTCATTAGGGATCCAAATAAATAAGCAATTCGAAGATATAAGGAAAATAGAAACACACTCGAAGTGTAATAGAAAATTTGATTTCTTTATCAATAGCATTTTGAGTGTAATACATAAATTATCACCAATATATCATTTTTGTTAACATAAAAATATTTATCATAAAAGCATGTTTATTTTGTCCTTATCTCTGCCACAGCAATTTTATTTCACTACGGTTTACTATTACTAATTCAAATATCTACTAGTGTAACCTAAAAAATAATTTATGTATTTTTATCGTGTGAAGATAAGCATAACAGAAGATAGGGTGGGTTTTCAGTTTTACAACTCTTTATGAAAATTTATACTTTCCATATACATTTGGCAGATTATTTTGAATAGTTGACCATTTGAGAATTTTAAAACTATTCAGTAACCACCTAAGCTATCAAAATTATGCATATTGCCTTTCCTCTAATTTTATATTTGAAAAAATCATTAAAAATAATTCTTCTTGAAAACTATGAAGTAGATAAAAATGTTGTCTGAACAGTCAAAATTCAGTTCCCTGTTCATAAAAATACTGGCACACAGCACATGATTCATGGAAATATCCCACAGGTTTTTCCTCATTTATTCACTCAAATTATCTCTTCAGTTTATTAACTCAAATTTGATTAGAAACATCATATTGTTAGGACTAGGCATGAAGAGAGGGCATTTCTCACTTAATAACAATATTACTGACATTTTTGAGCTCTTATTATGTATGCCAGACCTTATTCAGGACACTTTGCTTAAATTATTTCTAATACTTTAATAGTTACATTACTACCTTAAGAGACAGAGAGCAAGAGAGCAAGACTGAAAGAATAAGAGAGATAAAGGGCAAGAGAATGAGGTAGAAATAGAGAAAGGGGGACATAGAGAGACAGAGAAAGACACTGAGACTTCACAGCATCACTAGAAAGAAAGGGCGAGTGTCAACCTCAATTTCCCTTATTCCGAAGCACATGTTCCTAGAGCCCTGCAGATCATAAAATACCTTTCTACTCGATACCTTTTTTGAACAACAAACAAACTAAAGCACTAAAAAGCCTTCCGACTGTGCTAGCATCATGTAAAATTGATAGACTATAGACCAATTTCTCTTCTCTCTTATGCCGCTTGTCACTTATGTCAAGACTTTAGTGCATGTGGAGTATTGGTATTTCTGGCTCAAAATACCTGCACTTCTTATTTGAAAACATCTACTGCACAATAGTTCTGACTTAGGAGAGATTACTAAAGAGTTACTGTTAGATATTCTATAGCTATTTCTTAAGGAGCTTATATCAGAACTCAACATCCTCTTCCAAATGAAGAATCCTTTTTCATCTTTTAAAAAATATATTTCCCAAATAAAGAGAGGCCTTGAGAAAATATCCCAATGAGGCACCACTCTCTCTATGACAGAAGGGTACCTTCTCTACAACTCAGTGTGTTGTTTTGTGGGCCCCTGCATCTATTCTTGGCTGCCAGATACAGATACACAATTATCATAGAGTGCTTAGTATCTTAAAAAAGTACAATATAATGTACACCCTTCTTTAACTAAAGCAATTTCTTTTTTCTTTCATGGAATATTTTAAAAACCAGTTCAAGTTTGTTTTTTTTTTTTATACCAGTGTGAAAGGGTTTTTCATCTGAATACTGAGAATGATAAAATAACTATTCATATCAAAACACAAAAACATGAAAAAAAATCAATGAAACCAGTGCCTGCACTTTAGGAATTTTATGGTTTAATTCTTTCCTTCCAATGAGCATTTAAATTGAAATTGTTATTGTGTTATTTTTAACTGCACTGTTGATTTGCAGAGATTAAATGGCAAATTTGCCCAAAGTACAGTATATTGCCTGTTTGCATATCTGACTATGAGTCAGGTTATTATTAATTGCAAAGAAATAAAGAGTTTTCTGGCCAATTAGGAATAAATCTGTAAAGGTCCAAAAATCAAGTAAAGATAAGGATTCTGGAATATCATAAGATTTTCATTAATATTCCTCATATATAACTGTTTACCAGTTAAATCTATTTGTAGATGCTTTGGTTGATCTTATAGAAATCCTAAATTCCCTCCATGTTATTATTCAAAAGTGCGCTCTCTTTCACTCTCTCTCTTTCTTATTAAATCTGTGCAGCATTTCAAACTGGTGTTAAATCACAATTTTTAAGATTTGATTTATTTATTTGACAGAGAGAGAGAGATCACAAGTAGGCAGAGAGGCAGGCAGAGAGGGAGGGGGAGGCAGGGCTCCCCACTGAGCAGAGAGCAGGACGTGGGGCTCGATCCCAGGACCCTGAGATCATGACCTGAGCAAAAGGTAGAGGCTTTTACCCACTGAGCCACCCCGGGCACCCCTTAAATCACAAGTTTTAAACACAAAATTTTCTATATATGTGAAAATGCAGAGCTAAGACTAGAAAAAACAATACCTAACTTTCCTCAACTGGTCAGCATGAAATTGGAATTTAGGGACAATGGGTCTCATGTTTCTTTCCTTGTGTATTAGTTGTGAGGACAAAGTTGAAGCCAAAGAGTTTGCTTACATAACTGTTTAAGTTTGACTCTAATTCTTACACTGACAGCTAACATAATTGAAAACTTACCATGAAGCTATATTCTAAATGAGTTAACCCATTACAATCTGTACAGTAAGTCTATAGGGAAACAGTCTGGCCCTCACCCCAGGTGACGGGTGTCACCAGGGCAGAGTAACCTGCCAAAGCCTTTTGGCTGGCAAATCGAAGAGGCCTGGTTTGTGCTCAGTCTGTCTCGCTCCACAGCAATTAACCAGTACACACATTTTCTCTCAGTGTCTTTCTTTTGAGGTCTTTAAAAAGTATTTTGGGTTTTCTAGATGGATATATTTTCTAGCATATGTAAACAAAGCCTTAAAATTACAGAAACAGATTTAAACACTGTCTCTCTCCTTCTCCCTCTCTTTCCACCTCTTCCTCCTATGTTGACAAAGGTTCTCTCTTGGAAGTGCTGAGATCCTAGAATCTATAGATCAGATACTGAAAGCAGAAAAAAAAAAAAAAAGCATGTAAAAGTCAATGAAAACATAAAGAATCCTAAAATAGGATGTATCAAAAGAAACATCAAACCAAAAAAAAATCATGAATTAAAAAGTGTAAACAGAATTTCTGTTTGCAACAACAGTAGAAGACCAACATGGAAATCATCATTAAATGATTGAACAATGCATTTATAGTGTTGAATATAAGCACAAGCTGAACACTTATAATGTTGACATATGATTATTTTCTGGACACAGAAATAACTATACCAAAAAACTGATGTGTCCTTTTTTTTTTAAGTAAAGAAATGTTTTTACATGGGGAAGTATTACATGTCTAATTCTAATGCAAAGTCAACTAATCACTACTCTGAGTTTTATTTACAATTAAATATATAGGGGGGATAGAGTGCCTCATAATATTTGAATTATATGATTTAATTCTTTCAATGCCATTTTACTAAAACAGTGTATCATTAAGGTAAAGCCACCAGATTAAGAAAAAATTTAAAAAGATTAAGTTTGAATATCAGATAAATAATAAATAATCTTTTAGTCTACATAAGTCCTAAATATTAAAAGGTACATTACAGTATCGCTGTATTTAGGACATATATAGACCCCACCCCAATGTCATTGTTTATATGAAATTCAATAAACTGTATTTTATTTGGCAAACTTACTGTAGGGTTAGGGTTATTAAAAATTGGGCATCTATGTATTTGTTAGTCACACTAATCAGAATAATTCCATTGGCGGAAATGTGTGTCAAAATAGTGTTAAGGTAAATTTGGGACATTAATAAGTTCGTCAAAACTTTCAGATTGGGGGCACCTGGGTGGCTCAGTTGGTTAAGCAACTGCCTGCAGCTCAGGTCATGATCCTGGAGTCCCAAGATCAAGTCCCATACCGGGCTTCCCACTCAGTGGGGAGTAGTCTGCTTCTCTCTCTGACCCTCCCCCCTCTCATGCTCTCTCTCCCTCTCTCATTCTCTCTCAAGTAAATAAATAAAATTTATATAAAAAAAACTTTCAAATTGCTTTAAAACTTCATGGACAATTTCCTATTTATTTTTATATATTAAGATGAAATAAGATATGAGTTTGATTTTCTGAGTATATGTCCTTTATAGTTAGTAATTATTTCCATGTTTTCCTGTGAGATGATTTTATTTTGAGCTTTAAAAAAAATCTTAACTTTATACTTCTAAGAGTTAATAAAATCAGTAAGCTTCTTATTTTTAGATATTACTACTGATTTGCTTATCTATTTATCTATCACTTCTACCACTCTCAAATTATTATAAACACAGACATACAAATGATAGTTATTTCACCTATAAGGCATAACACACGTCCAGAGTTAAGTACTCCCATTTCTCCTTATGGATCCTTAAAGAATGAAGCACATGACAGCATACAACTATGGAAATGGATTCCATCCCCACGCCAATGAAAGTTGACATTACCGTTACTTTACACTAGGAGGCGTATTGTTACTATAGTTTTTTTTCTATTATCATACTAAACACTGTGACCTGGTGTAATGAGCTCAAATGCAAGAGAATATTACTAAAACCTTTTAAGTGTTTATAATAAATGAGTCCTCAAAGCTAATTATTTTGGGGAATTAAAGTCATACTTTAAATTGATGAGATTTAAAACTTTTCAGCAGAGAAAGCTTGAACCCCTGCCTGTTTTACAGCCAGCTTTTAACTACACATTAGGTAATATTTTAAAAAGTCATCTCATTGTACCTTTTTTAAAAGATTTTATTTATTTATTTGACAGAGAGACACAGTGAGAGAGGTAACAGAAGCTGGGAGAGTGGGAGAGGGAGAAGCAGACTCCCCGCTGAGCAGGAACTCAACATGTGACTCAATCCCAGGACCCTGGGATCCTGACCTGAGCCAAAGGTAGATGTTTTAACAAACTGAACCACCCAGGTGCCCCTTACTGTACCTTTAAAAAAAAAAAATGGCAATAAAACAGAAAATGTATTGTGAGTAAGTAACAGTAAATACTTTAAAATAATAAAGTGAATGTAAGTAGTTTAAAGTAAAACAATGCAGATACCGGAGCATAAATATGCTTTACTTTCTAATCTTTATCAGTCTTTAGCAAATAGTGATGTTTTGAGATCACCCATTAGATATCATCCTATGAAAAAGTCAAATGACAAGAATTTAAAGCATAAAGTTTTTAGAATTTGAAACTAATGTGGGTTTTTTTTTTAGAATTTTATTTCTTTCTTCAAATGTGTAACAATTTTACATTTCAAAATTCACTATGGTAATTTTTAAAACTTCACAGGAAACTTTGCTAAATAATCAGATACATATTTAGTTTGTTCTAAACTTTTTCATTATCTATTGATAATAATAATAGCAATAAAATATAATGTTACCTGTAAACTGAGCTATGCTAAGTGCCAATAGCCCTCTGGCCACGAAGTCAGTGAGTTAGGTCATAGATTATTTTGATTCCACAGTCTTTGTTCTTAATAACAATTCCACACTGTTTCCCCCAAAAAGTCATTAACGACATAGGGACTCAAATCTCCCCAGGCTTTTGAATATCTTTGTTCTACTCCCCCTTCACTTTTGCCTGCCTTAGATGTTAAGGTTTGTCATGATTTCCTTTTGAGTTTCTTCTCTCTCCTCATAACTATCATATTTACTCAAAGAATTTCATTCACCTATTTTGTTAGTTTCCAGTTTCCAAAGCAGAATTGTATTCCTACCTCCTAGATTATCTTGTCCAGCAGCTCAAACTTTAAAATTAAAGAAAAATTATTAATTCCTAATCTGAGGTTTTCTCTTATATTTTCTAATTTATTTAACTGCATAATTCTCCAATGTCTCACAAACTAAAATCTTGAAAAGGCCCTCAAGTTTTTCTTTTCCCTTATTTGCTATATCCTATTCTTCCTATCATTCAAAATCTGGTCCCAATTTATTTCTCAATCCAGTTTCATTTATTGTCACATACTCGAATAATCTAATATCAACCATTTATTGAGTACTATGTTTTAGGTTCTGTGCTAGGTGAATAGCTATATCAAATAACCATAATTTTTATGACCATATCTTTATAGATTAGTTATAGTCCCATTTTGGAGATTAGGAATCAAAGCCCAAATAGCAGAGCTAATCATATCTGTACGTGTTCCAAAGGTAATGAACTATTCACTGCTTGCCCAAGTATGCACCTTTCATAGCACCATGACCTTTCATAGCACCAAGAAACCCCCACTGGTGAGAGTGTTAGCACACATGCACACACACCCATGCACAAACATTTTATTTACTGAGACAATTTCTATTCAGCCAATGTCACTTCTTGAAAATATCACTTTATCTGGGCGCCTGGGTGGTGGAGTAAATGTCCAACTCCTGGTTTTGGCTCAGGTCGTGATATCAGGGTCCTGGGATTGAGCCCACATGTGGCTCCACACTCAGCATGGAGTCTGCTTAAAATTCTCTCTCCCTCTCCTTCTGCTCCTCCTCCCTTTTCCTGCACATGTGCATACTCTCTCTCTAAGATTAAAAAAAAAAAGGTACAAAGTACCTAAAATGAAATTTTAAAAAATAATAAAGTATCACTTTTATCAAAAGAATCTTTATTACTTATTTAAAACTTATTCAATCCTAAAACCCACTTTCTTATACATTAGCATTTATTACTATTAGCATTTATTATAGCTCAGTAATATTACTGGTATCCAGTATCTTCTGAAAAAACACTGTTTCTTTTCCTTTTTCTTCTTCTTCTTTTTCTTCCTCTTTTTTTTTTTTTTTTTTTTGGCCTTCCTCTTACAGTCTATAAAATGCTCACAGCACACCCCTCATATAAAAGAAAACTGCAAAACAATTTCAGGAACTTCATAGATTCCCAAAAACCTATTCATAGGCTTCTTCTCCTTCTCTGACTGAGGAACTCTAGATTAAGAATTCTTGCTCTTCCAGTTTGGTAACAGAGAGTTACTTTGTAAATTTAGGAAGTCTTTTATTGTCTATTCCTAGAATCTAGCATAGAACTTGGCACCACAGTAGCCTCTACGTAAGTATTTACAGAATTAATAGATAAATGAATAAATAAGTAAATCATGGAAAAGTCAAGTGAATAAAGAATTTAAGCAAAAACTTTTGAATACAAAGGTGTATCAAGATGACTAAAATTTACATAAATTGTGGCAGACATACTTTAGGGTGACCCCTCATGGCTCCCCCCTCGTGATATTCACAACTATGTGTATCCCCTTCCTTTGAGTGTGGGCAGGACCTGAAACTTGCTTCTAACCAATAGAATATGGCAATGGTGAGAGTTGTCACTTCCGTGATTGAGTTCTGTAAGACATTATGCTGCTACAAACTCACTCTAGAGACTCTGTCTCTCTAACTGGTTTTAAAGAAGTAAGTGGATATGTTGGGAGTCATGTGTAGCTAGAAGCCGAGTGTGGCCTCTAGGTGCTAAGAGCAGTCTCCAGCTGACGACCAGAAAGACGCTGGGGTGCTCAGTCCTACAAATGCAAGGACATAAATTCTGCTAACTGTATGAAAAATCTGAGTAAATTCTTCTACAGATTGCCTGCAGATGACAATGTAACTTGGCTGACACCTTGATTGCTGGCTTTTGAGACCCTACACAGAGAACATAGGCAAACCATGTTCAGACTCTTGACTTAAAGATACTGTGAGATTATGAATGTGTGCTGCTAAAAGGCACTAAGTGTTATAATTAGCAGCAGAACACAGATGGTAAGTAGACAGAGGGGAGATGGGGAGATACATATTTGCTTTATAATCTAGATGATTCTATTCCAGAAAACTTTCTGCTTTCTCTGATTTTGAGGTAAAAAATAGATAATAATAGATAAGTTTCGAAGTTAGATTTAGAAAAATATGTTTAATAAAGAAAAAATTAAAGTCTCCTGGGATAAAAAGGGTAATCAAATTATTGTTATTATTTTTTAGTTGCTGGGTTTTTGTCACCTTTTTCCCCCTTTAAACTGAAATCAGAGTAGGATTGATTTCTCTTTCTCTACACTATTCTCTAAAGAACTTTGCATTCATTAACTCAGGGTCCACTATTGTAGGATCACCATGAACCGATTATGAAAATCCCATGGGGAAATGAACACAGCAGGTGACAATATAAAACTTCTGCATAATTTTCTTTGAGTCTGTATAATTAGCTCAACCCAGGCTACTCAGAAAAATTATAAACACAGTTCACAAACTTAATTCAATACTGTGCCAAAAAATCAAATTCATGTTTAATTTTCAAAGCATACTATGGTTAATGATTTTTTTTCCTGCAGGTTAGTATTAGTACAAATTCTTAGGATTGAAATTTGGATTTATATATTTTTTTCTGAATTTTTTGAAGTCTTTTTATTTCATTAACTTGAGTTTTTTTTTTCCTAAAATGACAGTCTGTCTCTCATGCCCAAATATTTTAAATTCTCAGTATTTCTTAGCACGTGCAACTAACAGGAAGAATATTTTTAATGTAAATTTTGTAATATTAAGAACAAATTTTTTTCTCAGCTCTATACCAGGTGCTTTCTTTCCATTTATATAACCTCATCACCAAATGAAAATATAATTTTGAATTCATTATTAAAATTGTGGGAAATATAGACAATTAAAAAAGAGAAATCAATGTTCCAAACTGAAGATAGCTACAGTTAACATGGTATACTTCTCAGTAGCTTTTGTTTGTTTTTTCACCCATTTTTATTTTGATAGAACACTTTTAGTTTGTCTGATTGTGTTTCATGAGTTTTTGAAATATTGATTTATTCATTCAGTCACAAATACACATTGCCGGCCTACTCTATGCCAAGTGCTGTCACGCACAGGGAATAGAAAGGTGAAGCAAACAGTTCTTACTGATAATGGGAGAGACAATTGTTACTCAAAAACATCACACAAGTTTTCTTTGAGGAAAAGGTGTAAAAAAAAGAAGAAAAGGCATAAGGGTCATAAAAAGGAAAAATTATTCCACTGAAAAGAGCACTAAGCAAGAGGTGGCATATATGAGTTTTATTCTTGACTCACCAACTATGTAACTATAGGCAAAGCCTTCCCTTTTAATGCCTCTGTATAAAAACATTTTATACTGTACGATCTGCGGGATTCTACTAAGGACAAAACTGCCAGTAACCCAACGCCAAAAAAACAAACAAACAAACAAACAAACAAACAAAAAACTGCAGGAGCAGATCTTTCCCAAGTTGTTCATCTTACTAGTAGACCATTCAACCAAAACATCTTCTTAAAATTCAGTTTCTCAAATTTTCTTTTAAAAAATATGATTAGTGTTGACAAGAACTCCGCTGTGAGAGCTGAAAAGTGAGCCCACTTCCACATGAACCCGATCCTAAAGTCCACCCAGAAGCATACAGAATTTTCTCCCAACAGCCTGAGAAGGAGCATTTTTTTTTAAGGTGAGGGGAAGGGCAGAGAGAGAGAGAGAATCTTAAGCAGCCTCCATGCCCAGGGTAGAGACTGATGTGGGGCTCAATCTCATAACCCATAAGGTCATGACCTGAGAGAAATCAAGAGTCAAACACTTAACTGACTGAGCCATCCAGACACCCCAGAAGGAGCTTCTTGGGGCAGCTGGAAAAAGTATCTATCTATATACATATACATATGTATACATACATATACACACACACATATCTGTTAAGTAGTTTCAGACAGATAACTGACATTTTCTGAAATTCAGTTGACTTATAATACCACCTAACTTGTATTGTTGTTATGGAATCATAAACAATATATTAAAACATCTACTAGTATTCCTGACTCATAAGTACACCTCAATAAATATTACCCATCCATATCCTCAGTTATCAAAATTATCCTTAGTGAGAAGTTCGCCAACTGATTCACATACAGTCCAGGTAGAGGCAGAAGCATAGGAACAGATAGGGCTTTAATAAAGTAAATATAATCTGCAATTTTGCACATGATTAAACAGCAGAAAATCCTTCAAAATGACATTTAAAAGAAATACCAGATATAAAAATAACTCTATTCATGATTCTCAATGGGACAAGATTAAGCCTTAATTCTGAATTAGTGGTAATAAGCTGTTCCTGATCTGATCACATAATTGTTTTTGTTTGCTTTTGAGTTAGTGAAATTCTTTCATCAGTCTAGTTACAGTTGTTAAAAATAGCTAACTCCTACTGAAAATCCCCTTAGTATCTTCTTAGAAGTAATGATTTTATTGAATTATACGTGGAGTGTATGATCACATTAATGAGCTAACTTCTTAAAGAAATATGATTTACTCTGCTATTTGAGAATATTCTAAGTCTCTCTCTGCAGAAAAGGTGACAAAACTCGGTGTGAGACATTTTGCACGTGAGTGTGTTATTCGCGGCATAGCTGACTAAGGATGCTCTAAGACTCAGATGTTCCTAGACCACAGAGACACCATCTATTTGGTTGCTGAAGGATACTTGTCATGCCCTGTCCTTAAACTCCCCCTGGTGTCATACAGAGAAGGGCTGAGGTTTCTGCTTAATGATTTTATTGCTAAATTCCAAAAAGGACTTTTCAAAGACTCTATTTTACTCAAAAGGTCTTTAATGGAGGAAAATACCATTTTACATTCTAGTCTTCCAAATACAAATGTAATTACTGAAAATCTCTGTTTAATTGCAATTTCACCATTTGAAATATACTTCAGTGTATACACAACCATCTGGCTATACTTTCGTATAATAAACCATTATCTTTGGTTCAAAACAATTAAAAGAAAAAGGAAGAACTTGGATATTTCATGTATTGATTCTGAGTTTTTATATGTCTCCCACTATATACTTAAACTTTGCATTTTGAGAATTTTAAAATATATTAATTATGTTTTAGAAAGAACAGTATAATCAGGCTCAATACATCCATGAGTCAACCTCAACAACCACTAACATTTCATTGTTTAATTTATTCCCATCATTACTATCACCACCATCATCATTAGTAGTATTTTGAAAGAGTAGCACTAAAACAAATTCCAGACATTATATTGTTTCTTCTATAAATTCTTCACAATCCATCAGTACCAATAAAGGATTTTCTCTTACTAAAACTATAATACCATTATTACATCTAACAAAATAAGTAATTATTAGTATCATTTACAACCCAACACATACTCATATACCCACAATTGTCTTATTATTTTTTTTGGTGATACTGAAAAAAAGAAACTTACTGGTCATCACTGGAAGTTTCTAGGGCACCAGCTCATTTTATAAATTAATATACAAAGCAAGTGTATAACTTGGATTTCCTGTGAGAACTCGATTTCATGTGGGAATCAATGACTAAGGGGTTGAATTTCTTCAACGTAAGTTTTTTTAAAACTACCTCATTAAAAAGGAATAATTTCTTTTGTTTATTGCTTTTATATCCACTCACTGTATAACTTAATAGCACTCTCTGTAATTATTTTAGCAATAAACACAAATATCATTTTACACAATTATTTATGAAAAATAATTTTGAAGTGTTAATATATATATTTTTCTGCTTATATATATCCCTTTTCCTACTCCAGCCTTTTCAAACAGGTACTGGCTTTAGAATCATTGCATAGATGAGGATGAGATAGGGTAGAGAATGGTAAAAAGGCACGGTGTTATTTTTCGAAGTTCTAAACCTATCACGCAGATTATTTTTTCAATTGCTACTAGAGAAAAAAAAATAGAAGGAATTTTGTCTTTGTGGAAAACTATCAAGAAATGCAGTGGGGATCTCCAACTCCAGACATTAAAATCATTTACTCACCCCTGCTGGAAAGGAAAGGGATGAAAGAAATAGAAATAAAGGATAGAGACTACATAGGGCTTGTTGGGCAGAACTTAGAGAAACCTAGCGGTTTGGGATTGCAGAGACCTGATGCTAGAGGCTAGATTCCATGGCAGAGTCCAGAGAAGCAAGAAGACCCTAGAGTGATAAACTCAACATGCATCTAGGCGCCACGGTCCAGAGACAGCCATGCACTAACTCCTTTGCCCACCAGTGGCATGAAGGCATTGGGAGTAGTTATGAAGGGGCTAGGAGGGCTGGGATGAAGGCAGTACCATTTGAGACACATGTGGACCCAGCAAAACAAGGGGCATCTCAGTAGACATGTAAGTGGGCAGATGACCAAGGGGCCAGAATATTTCAATTATTTCTGGCATGATGTAGACCATGTGAAATTGAGGGGGGAGAAAAGTGAAGTTTCTGGCACACTAGTGAAATGGGGACTCAAGTCTTTTTTTAAATGAAAGAAAAAAAGAAAGTTGTGTGTCCAGCACATCTAAATAATTGGCATGAGTCACATCTGATACAATAAAGACTACTGTAGATTTTACATGGTATTATTTATAAAAACCATCAATTACAGCATAATTTCCAAACTTTATTTTTGGGATTGCATGTAAAAACCTTCATACTTTCCTAATTGTTTTTCAAAATTCATGTGTTTGATAGAATATAAAAATTATGATGTCAACAACCCAGAAGTATAAGTTTGGAAGTAAAGAAGAATATTGTAGATAAATGCCACTGTGTGTGTGTGTGTGTGTGTGTACAGAAGCGAGACCCTATATTAAAGCTTAATATTTCCAAAAACTCCCCCATAAGATACTCTTTTTATTAGTTTCTCTTTAAAAAGTATAATGAAAAAAGCTACCATGGAATTACTACTAATCTTTAATTATTTTTTTATTGAGAAGCATAATATTTTTAAAAATAGAAATTCATATAGATTCAATACTTAATAACTGTTCAGATAATACTGACATTCATGATTTCCACAGCTATAGCATGGTTACTATAAAATCTTGGCTCTTCAAGAATTATCACACCACAGACAGAAAACCCCAATGAAGACAAAGGATACAATCTAGATCTGAATAGCAAGATTATTACTATTGAAGATTACTACTTCAATTGTGCTATACCTCACTTCACAAATTCCTCAAAGTTAATTACAAAAATGCAACTGTGGAATTTTAAGATAATATCATAATACTATCCTAATATGAATTACCACTTAGTTATGAATATCTTAATATTTCTAGGATATTGTAATTAATTCTGCTCTAGACATTTACAGAGGAGGTTAAAATTTTAAGTTCCATTAAATCTCAAAAGTATAGTTGGCCTCCAGGACCCCTCACAGCGCCTCTTTTCCTTATCTGCCGATTTTCCTTCTTTCTTAACGATGAATAAGGATGTTGTCTCCACCAAGAAGCAGTTTAACACATTTTATTAATCATAATTCTCCTGGGTGAAGTCACTATGTTGGGTTGAACGTTGGAGTGTGCAAGGGTGTGTCATCCCTTGGGTCTCTTTTTCCATGTGACTAGATTGGTAAAAAACTCCCGGGACCTCTTGAAGCTATTTTAAAAAGGCCTTTTTTTTTTTTCTTTTTTTCTTTTGGCTTTAGAATCTCTTCTAACTTCTCTTATTAGACAGCTCACTCAGCTACTGCCCTGGTCAAGAAAGCATTGGGGGAATAGCTATATATTTTGGGTAAAGTTCTGGCTTAAGGTAACATAGGCTAACCATACGTATGCATACTTTTTTTTCCCCTTCTTTCCTTTTACTTCCGTAAAAAACAAACAAACAAACAAAAAACAACTTTGGAGAACTGTATAGACAAGACCTAAAACTATTTTCTTAAAATGGGAGTCTTTCTGTCTTGGTTTTAGCTGAGCCCAAAGATAGGAGAATCCAACCATTCCCATACATGGAAGAGGGAGCCAAAAACCAGTTTGGTACTCTCAGCTTAATGACAATAAGAGATGTTTCAAAATTGGAGATGGGGGAAGTTGAAAACCAGGAAATCAGTTTAAAAAATTTTCCTACCTATCTGACCTCTTCACACAAGTCCAGGAAAGGATGATTGAGTGGAATCACTTAGATTCAGTGATGTTTAGACTAATCAAAACCAAGAAATCTAAGGAGGACAGTGAGCCAGCTCTCCCAAATGTTGTATAATGAAAACTCCCCTCTTTGCATATAGCCTGCCCTTCTGGAGATGTGAAGTAAAAATACGCACTTATGTTTCCCTTATGCAGTGAAGATACAGAACATGAAAGAAAGATCAAGAAGCAGAGCTGGTGTGCAATTTACTTAGCTCTTCCTAAAAGATTGGCTGGAGTAGGGAGAAACCTCCCCAGAAAGAAGATGCCAATGTAACTATACATGCCAATGAGAAGAAAGACATTTGTCAGAGAAACATGCAGAAATGGATGCCAGCTTCAGGGAGAAGAGGGGGTAATAGGTAATATGTAATATCCCGGACCACTGCCCTGGAAACAAAGAGAGGCAGTTTAAAATCCTAGAAGTCAGGGAACACCAATTCTGGATTCTCACAAAAGGATCAATTAAGAAAGCTTTTCTGTGCTTTTTACCTCCTCTTGGTATTTCTACTTCAACCACAGAATTGCCAGAGGTGCATTAATGTATGTCTATAGCAGTAGAAGAGGAGTAGTTTAGAAAATTAGGGAAAACTCATCCTGTCCCCATTTCTTCCTGTAGGCAACCAGTTTGATGCAGGTTCAAGATGAGTTAGAAAACAGTTTTAATTTAAATCAAGTAGAATCATGGTCATTACTCTGGACTGGACATTATTATTGAATTAGACTTTTAACTTTTTAATAAAAGTGAACTACTCAGTGATTAAAAAAAAAAAAACTTAAAAATAACAGCATCATCAGAAAAGGTAGAGTACTTGCTCAAAATTTCCTTGAAAGGCAAAGAAAGAAGTACCCTCAGAGGGCTTACTCTGAATAGGCAATGATTTCTAAGGTGGGGTGTGGATCTGTGCAGAATTAAGATCTTTGCTAATTCTATCTCAGTCATGCCACTTGTTCAATGCATTGGTTAAAAACATATCCAAAATTGAAACAGACAAAAAAAGTAAAACCTCCAAATCACTATCACCCCTCTTCACACTTGTTTGAATCAACTATTTCACCTTTTTTTTTTAAGTCTTCATTGGAAAACATCATTCCACCAAACAAGCACAGTAGACCTGACACATTTTGAATACAGCAACAAGAAAGCCAGCAAACCAACCGAACGTCCATTTATTTGTTTCCCCAAATCACTGTTAAAACTCAAGCACACAGGACAGAAAGCCAGAACTCCAAGCAATCACAGTTTTAAGGGGACTCACCAGAGTTGGGGTCAGAGTTGCCATCTGCTTCGGTCCTCTTGTCCGGAGATGCCTGGTCGTAGAATTCGTCCTGTGGCTGAACCAGAGGAAGAGGGTGTGAGATCAGGGTGCCACTACCCACCGGCTCGTGGTCTCCTAGACCACTGTCACTGCAGCTTTCCTGGGAGCCATCCGGGAGGTGAAACGTAACCCGGCGCTGCGACTACAAAGAAGACCACAGGACACGCGCATTAACACTCCTCCCAGATAAAAGGGGCGCGGTGGAACACAAAATCAAAACAACTTTCAACAATGTAAAAGCAAAACAGACAAAACTTGGAACAAATCTAGGAACGAAATTTATCATTTGCTATTTACTATATCATGTCTAACTTGCAAAATACAAGAAAGAATTTCGGTCTTGTTTAATTGAAAAGACACTAATGGTAAAAAGACACTAATGGTAAACTATTGAAAATTATAGCAAGAAAGGCAAAAAAGAATATACGAATTGTCAATGTTTAAAAAAAAATTTGAAATAAGCAGAAATATGCAAATATTTGTTCCAAATTTCTGAATAAATACATAGATAATGTGACATTCCGTTTCTTCTGAATGAAACAATTTGTTTACTTAATGATTTTAAGGTAGTTTTTGCAAAGAAGTCATCATTGCCCACTGGCTCAGATATTACTACCAGTCACTGGTTATAAAGCATCCCAGTTGAAGATGTTTGGAGTATTTGTTTGACATCTATTTGTACAACGTCACTATCAGAAGTGACCTAAAATATGTGTATGGGTACTTCAATAAATTTTAGTGTTTTAATACAATAAAAGTGTGCATTTCAGCACAGATTGCTGCTTACTCCTTTTGGTAAATGTTCTTTTAGCTGATGTAATCCATGAGATCTGAGAATATTTACAGCTGTGTGGGGTGGAGATTTATGACTTACGGAATTATATGAGAGTAGTAAATTTGTGCTGTATGTCTGGCTGCCCCTAATCTTCATTCTGCTTTAACAGTTGAAAGACCTTTCAATATCATGTCACATGTGACCACTTTTACTCATGTTTCACAAATTGTGAATATATAAATGACGAAGCATATAAAATACAGACGTATAACGTATAATCACTTCATAATACCTAAAACTTGCATGTTTTGCAGAGAGGCAATTTATAGACTGTATCCATTCCAAAGGAAAAAGAATGCAGTTAGACACAAAATGCTATAGATAGATATACCGCCACTCTATAAACGCATTTTTATAGACAACAATAGGACATAGCCTATTTCCTATGAGTCACTGGTTCAAATCCAGCTTGGAGTCATAACGGAGAAGAACTGATACCACTTTATTGCTGTTCAATGACCTGTGTGAAATGATTTGATAGTTCAGTACATTTTTAATGAACTGATGCCGGCATCACATAAACTATAATCATAAATGGTGCTAATTGAGTCTATTGTAGCACGTTTCACCTTCATGCACAACTATCTCATTCCTCCCTCAATATATTTTAAAACGTGCCTAGGTGAGTGCTCCACAATATGGAAGTCAAACTTGAATATTAATATCTTGTAGAGAAAGGAAAATGCCACCATTTTTATTTACTATAGTGTTTCCTCTCTCGTGTGAATTTAACCCTTTAGAGAAAGCCAATAATGTAAGTATTTTTTGTTTCTGTTTCAACATGCCCTTGTTTCATCAGTATCAGTCTGTGATAAACACAGCATTAAGGTCGATGACTAGGCTGCCCATTATACATGACTGTCAAACATAGCTTTTAAAGTGACTGTCCTATTAAAAAGTCTGTAGTTTCAGCGATTAAAGTATCTTTGGTATTACCTCTGGAGGAACACCTCAGGTGAGTAAAAAAGAAGTCAAATACAAGAGAAAGACAATGGGACAGATTATTCTTCAAATTTATAAAGCATTTCCAGAGGCCCATAAGCCGTTATAAAGTATACATTCCATAGACAGAAGAAAAAAGGAAAATCTGCATCTATGTTATTCTTCTAAGCATAATTAATATTGTTTTAATTACTATATATATTTTTTCTCCTAAGAAATGTGAATCTGTAGCCCCAGTAACACTTGAACCCAGCAGTACTCACAGAACCGCCATTAGAACGAGCATTTATTGAGCACCCACTGGTACACAGCCTGGCACTATGATTTCACGGAGAAGAAGAACAACATTCTTTTCAAAACTGTTTCAAATAAAACTAATAAAATTCCATTTCACATATATTATACTACAATGTTCCTTTGCCACTTTAAATAAGTGAGAATAAGCAAAGATAGAAATCTATTTGCGGTAGTATAGTAGATAGTAATTTCTTTGCAGTAAAACAATGTAAATTAGAGTGCTACAATGCTTAATTGTATATTATAATTAATTAATTGTAATATTAATTAATTAAGCCACTATGGTGGCTTATGGAACTATTTCCTAATTAATTTGACTCAAAGATATTTACGTTTTAAGTGGCAAAACTGTGCACAATTTATCAGTCTAATGAAAGTTTGGGGCAGGGGGGCATATGGACTAAGAATTGGAACACAGATATTATTGTATGAAGCAAAGTGAACAAGCAAATCAAACTTTATCATCGTAATGACTGATGCAAGTACAACAATCTCTGAAATATCAAGGTAGGTATAAGGGAAGAATCTGAAGAAATTGAAGTTCAGGAAAACGAGGATCCATGAAATGCTAAGAAACAAGAGGTGCAGGTGTCAGCAAGGACTCGACAGACTGGCTGAGATGTTGTTGAAGAGCACCAGGTGAGGAAGACAGGACCAGACCTCTGGGCTAGGAGCCCCTGCTCTGCAGAGATTGGCCCAGGGCAAGTGACTATCTCTTTGGACAAGTTCCTGGCTTCGTAAAATGGAGAAGATAGTGCCTTCACCAGAGAAGTGTCGTAAGGCTCAAGCAGATAAAATAAGAAGCATTGTTGGTGTATAATATATGACACATAGTAGGTACTCACTAAAAGGTACTTATCAATTCTTCACATTACAGCTGTGTGTTCTCTCTAATCCTCCGGGGCTATCAGTGTTTGGCTAGTTTTAATGTTGTGATTCCTGGGGTGCCTGGGTGGCTCAGTCCCTGAAGCATCTGCCTTCAGCTCAGGTCATGATCTCAGGATCCTGCTCAGCAGGGAGCCTGCTTCTCCCTCTCCCTCTGTGATCTCTCTCGCTCTCACTCTTTCTCAAATAAATAAATAAAAATCTTAAAAGAAAAAAAAAGATGTGATTCCTTCACAACAGGACAAAAAAAAGTATTGTTCTTTTGTAAGGGAACTGCCTGGACCCCATAATCTTGGCATGTCTCCCAAAGTGCCTGTAGATCACGTCAGCTCAGAGTCTTTCTGAGGGGAAGCTGTTTCTGGTGAGAGCAGCAGATGAAGATGGACAGATTAGAATACATGATTTCTCCTCTGAGAAAGTGAAGGTTTTCCCATTATCCTTTCAAGAAACCTATAATTGTTTGCATATTCGAAGAGAGAAAGAGGGATAAGCTTTCTTATCGCCTCTGGGAATGTTGCTTCTGGGTTATCCCCATGGAAATCTACCCAATTTGTGTTATAAATACAGTCAAGCCCTGCCTGACTGAACTGGGACAACACATGTTACCATGAGACTACTTCAGACTTTCCAAAGCCTTTGCACTTTTGTTTTCCTAAAATCTCTCTCTTACCCATTCCATTTCCTCCCATGGTAAACATTATTATTATTATTGGCTATGTCTTGTTAACGGTTTGAATGTCACATTTATTTATCTGATTTATCACTAACAAGTTTGCTCTAGGTCCCTGGCTGCCCTGAGAAGGAATAAGATGGGAACCAGTAACTACTAAGGCTGCTTCATGTTATTTTATCTCAGGGCTGCTGATATGAATTCTAACCATGCAAAACCTTCATCAGAAATTCTGTACTCTACACAAACATAAAAGGCCATGCATACAAATATAGGTTCAGGATGCTGCAAGTTGGGAGAAGCCACACTGGTTTAATTTAAGAAATATCACCAAACACTTTTACAATATTATTTCTTGCAGGTTAGTAGAAAGGAAAGAGAGGGAAAATTAAAGAATCTCAGGGAAGGTACACATGTTCCTGTATCGGGCTCTGTTCTTCAAGAGTCACTAAAAGAACTCTGAGTCACCTAAGAAATCTCAATCATTGCCTGAATGCTTCTTTTGTGTGTTTCTTACTAGTACAGAATATTATTCACCAATGAATGATTCACATTCAGGTCTACAATCGCAGTTCCGCTAACCTCCTGAGATTCCTATGTGCACAGATTTGGTGGTCAAGTTCATTGCCTCTTTGCATCAAATAGCAAAAATGTAGAAATGAGTGACATGCCCAACACTACTAGGTATTTAATTAATAAACTATATATCATACAATTGAACAAATTATAATACTTAACATTTTATAAATGTTTATTGATATTGAAAATATAAACTATTCTTAAGTGTAAAACTCAGGTTAGTAAAGATTTTACTTAGTTGAATTACATTCTGTCCATGTGTTTTTGTGTATGAATATGCATAAGCTAAGATCTGACTATGGGTAAGCTGTTTAAAGTGGTACTGTCTGGTCACGGAATATGGTATTATATATATATATATAATCCCCTTCATCGCTTACAGTGGAAAAAAAGGAAAGAAGAAAAGTCTGGTAGATAGGAGGTGGGCTTTCTCTTGAGCTAAGGAATGCCAGACAAGCTTACTATCCCTGCTCTGCTATTCTAACTTCTATTCTTTACTTTCTCTACCTAAGAGTTTTAATGATTGCAGTTAAAAATTATTATCTTCTCCTCATATCACAAAATAACACAAATTTGGCACACTAAGCCAATTATTACAAGACAAATACACAAATTTCCTAGTTAATAACTGATACTTAAAATAATTATTCTCTCTAAATACATTGATATTGTGGAAGTAGGAAAAAAGTGCTTTAGAATTGTTTAAATATGGTTTCATTTGTGCAGAATTCCTTAAATATCTTTTCAAATATTCCTAACTCTGATTTAGTTCTTTTAACCACATTTAAGAAATACTGATGAATCATTCATCTACCTAATCCCTAAATAGTTAGTATACATACACACACAAACTGCCAGAAATTATTTGTGATGAAGTAAAAAACAAAAATGGTCCTAAAGTTCCACCTGTGAACTTGTTTTTCCCTTACCCCAGCATTAAATCCAATGAATATATCCTATTTATTTACTTGAAATAATATTTTCTTATGTACCTCCTCTCAAAGTAGCAAAGGAAATCACCTCAAAAAGGGTTAAAAGAAAACTGGAGACTGGAAACTGCAGTTGAATACCAGCATTTCTAATAATATTAATTGGAAACATTTTGACTTTTCTTATTTTTAAGAGAACATATTTTAATTGAGATTTAAGAAATAACAGTTTCGAGGATAGTCTTAGGTTGCAGGCTCTGCGAATGAGGTCACGGGGGCCAGAGATCACCAACCCGGAGCTTCTCCTTTGTAACAAAGAATGTCCAGATGGCAGGCCTCAATATCTTTGGAATGTTCTGGCCATGCAAGGAAGGAGTGGCTACAGATACTTGCTAGGCTAGTTGTTACATTATAAAAGCTTCCTGCATGTAGATTTTAGCAGGGGATGCTTTGACCTGTCTGCTGCTCCAGGACTCCCTGCGTGTAAGTTCCTCTAATAAACCTATGTCTTGATTACTATCTCCGGGTCTTTTCTTCAGCCTTGCCAGGCCATCACCCACCCTTCACTTAGAGTCCCTGGGGTGTGGCTACACAATGACAAAGAACACATTTTCAACTAAAACTACTAATTTAATTCAATAGAAAGTTCCTCATCAGCTTCTTGCCATCTAAAATCAATGCACCTTTATCTTCAACAAAATCCAGAAATGAGTGAGACTCCTGGCAAATTACAAAGTAAGGTAAAGGGCCCCTGGGTGGCTCAGTGAGTTAAAGTCTCTGCTTTCAGCTCAGGTCATGATCTCAGAGTGCTGGAATCTAGCCCCGCATCTGGCTCTCTGCTCAGTGGGGAGCCTGCTTCCCCCTCTCTCTGCCTGCCTCTCTGCCTGCTTGTGATCTCTCTCTCTGTGTCAAATAAATAAATAAGAATATTAAAAAAAAAAAGAAAGAAAGTAAGGTAAATAGGACCCCAAAAGCAATCTATCATTGTAAGTTTAATTTGCTATTGCTCAATACTTGTAGGCTCAACTAAGGGACACTAATATTAATACACACAGGTTCTTTTTCATTCATATTTGAAAGATGAGATCCAAAGTGATAAATCAAGAAAAGATTTCTGGATTTATGACTTAGGAAAATTACTAGCAATTATGAGTAAAATGAGCCCATTATCAAAAACAAGGAATAGTTTTAAAGGACAAAATCGTAAGGAACTTTTTGATGGGTGATAAATGAAGTTTGAGTACAGAATTATTTCATAATGAGTCATTCTGATTTGTACCTGAAAAATTGATCCATTCTCCTCTCCTGTTTATTGAGAGTACACATGATAAAACGGTTCTGCTAATGTACACTTTATTTATCTTAGCTGCAAATTACTTAGAGATTTTCTATCTATTTTAATGTTACTTTTTTTTTTCCAGATGAGGAAATAAGGTAAAGTGACTCGTATATGTAGGTTGCAGTGGAAACTAGAACTCTCATTTTCTGATTTTCAACAGGAAGCACTGCTCATTCTTTCATCCTTCTATTTAATAAATAATTGTTGAGCACTCACTCTATGCTAGACACCATTCTAGCTGCTTAGAATAAAATTGTGAACAAGACAAAAACTATATTCCACAATTTCCTAAAAAGTCAAATTTCACTAAGCTAATTTTTATCAGTTCTGAGGATGTTTTTGGCCAGCAGCTTTTAAAATGTGATTTCCTTCTAATTCTTGCAAACTCTGCAGACTTAGGCAAGGTCAGTGCATGAATGGGAGACCTTCACTAATTAACAATAGCAGAGGGAGAAAAAAAGAAGGAAGGGGAGTGCTTTCTGAGTTTATGCCACAACAATCCCTAGATCTGTTGCCACC
Source organism: Nasua narica (assembly GCA_028533885.1). Lineage (NCBI taxonomy): Eukaryota > Metazoa > Chordata > Mammalia > Carnivora > Procyonidae > Nasua > Nasua narica. Next base: position 35,121,887 of record CM052810.1, on the reverse strand, counting down.
TTTAGATTGAAAGTCATTGCCAGTTTGTGAAAATAAAAAATAAAAAGGCTAAAAGAGTAACTGAGACTGTTAGAAAAGGCTATTCCTGACTCAAATACAGAATCATTGTTAACTTTGCATATCCTTGAACAATTCCTTTTCGTCTCCAGGTAGATAAAAAAAAATGTTAACAACCTCAAATAAGAATTGATGACATCAAACCCATCAGGTTTTTCTGAGGAACACATACACTTGACATTTCATGAGCTTATAATGAATATTTACTGGATGAAGATGATTTACCCAGAATTGAACCAGGGAATCTAAAGAGGATGTAGTAGAAATGAAGTACCATGGTCCATCCTCCAAAGGTAATTTCCCATGGGAAAGGTTCTCTGTCTCCCCAGCAAGAAGTTTACTGCCTTATTTTAAAAGTAGCAAAATGAAACATGGTAACAATCCATTAACGGTCACTCTTTTCCTTCTTTCTATTTTCCGTGTTTACATCTTAGAGTATTTGGATACAAATGGGAAGATTCGGCTTGTATTTGAGAATGAGGTATAACAACTTCCCTGACCATATGTGGTGAATGTAAAGGTGTAAGCAACTTTAAAATGATTTTTTTACTCTAGGTGCTATTTATGTTATCTATAGATAGGACTAGGGTGTGGATGATTACTGACCATATAAACTTGAGTAGCAGTTTCGGGGGAAATGGTGAGTGTTCATCTATACTCTACCTACTGCTCATTAACTAGTTGGCTACTGGCAGCCAAGCCACTGTTTCATTTCGGGACCCATCTGTCGACTTTTGTTTGACCTTCACTACTCAACTGGATATTTAAAGAAGGAAACTGGTTCCAGTGTGTGGGAAACCCACATTAACTTAAACTTAGCCCATTTAGTTTACAGTCTTATTATGAAATGACTCTCAAAGTAAAGACCTCTGGTTTTTTGTGCTTTATAAATAAAAGGCATTGAATGTGCCTTAAAAGTGCCTATGGCTAAAAGACTCATATTAATATAACATGTGGTGAAATTTTTAATATAATTTTATTTTTGTTTCCTTTTGATCTCAGTATGATTTGTGAGAAAGGTAGGTCGCATTTCTCTTCCTGCACAGAAACAATTGATAGCTTCAAGAATAAAAGTAGGGGCGCCTGGGTGGCTCAGTGGGTTAAGCTGCTGCCTTCGCTCAGGTCATGGTCTCGGAGTCCTGGGATCGAGCTCCGCCTCTCTGCCTACTTGTGATCTCTTTCTCTGTATCAAATAAATAAATAAAATCTTTAAAAAAAAAAAAAGATTTACCTCTCCCATAACACACCATTCTAGGGAATATGCTGAATGAGGGAAATAATATTTAATATATTATTGGGCTTTCTCTTCCCATCTGTCTCTTTAAAAAAAAAAAAAAAAGAATAAAAGTAAATCCTTTGTACTCTTTTTGGGTGTAAACTTGGTGCTTGAACTTTAATATTAGGAAAAAACATAAAACAGGAATCTCCTCCCTACATCAAAAGGGTTTGAATCAACTTTCTTTTTTGGTTTGGTGACATGACCTCACCCTTAAATTTCCTCTGGGGTCCTAGGCAAGTAGAGAGGATTAAGAATTGTCAGCACTGTTGGCTATTGTGCTTCTTATATTCTTATTTAGTTCCTGCTATCGGAAACAACCTCAACCTACTTCTCACAGTTAAATGTTGCCCAGTAGGAAGGCAGCACTTTATCTGAGCATACAAAATATAAAATGACTACATTAAACAGGAGCAGCTGGTCCTGAATCTGCAAGCAGAACTTTTGCATCTATAAATTATATGGACAGAAATAGGGAAGAAACGACTCAGCAAGAGTCCTTTCCAATTTAGTTTTCTAGTATAAACAAATCCATGTGACAAAGTAAGTTACCCTTATCATATTTACAAAATCAGCATACATAATAGTTACAGCAATTTAATTAGAAATTACACGGAGCTATCTGTGTATATTTTTACTGTTAAGTAGAAATATAGAACCCATTGACACAGCATTGATCTTTTACCAAAAGTGAATCTTTCTTGGAATAATAAAAAATCACTGAAAAATAATGTGTCAAATCTGTATGTATTGATGATAGAAATAGAGTCTGATTTAATGTCTAGAATTCAAGAATTTATCTCAGGAAATTTTAGCAGAATGACTAAAAGAGATAATGGGCATCTGCCCAGCATTTCTGTTAAAAATTCTCAATACAGGGCACCTGGGTGACTCAGTTGGTTGAGCAACTGCCTTCAGCTCAGGTCATGATCCTGGTCATGTGAGTTCTGGGATCGAGTCCCACATTGGGCTCCCAGCTCCACGGGGAGTCTGCTTCTTCCTCTAACCTTCTCTCCTCTCATGCTCTCTCTCACTTTCTCTGTCTCTCAAATAAATAAATAAAATCTTAAAAAAAAATTCTCAATATAAAATAAGACTTGTAAAACCAAAGTAGGCCATATTTACTCTAAGTAAGTAGTATCTTTTTAGGAGGTAGCCCTAATTTTATAATTAACCTCAGACCATGGGCATTTGACTCAGAAAAGAGTTTAAGCACGCACACATACCCATACCCCACAGACACATAAACACAGACACGCACACTTTAAACTTCCCCTTGCGTATTGCTGAACAGGAACAAGATCATAATTACCTAGTAAGAACAAAAACTGGTAGTTCAAGGCTTTAGAGGACAGATTGTGTTATTCTATGTTAGACAAAATAGAGGGATGATAGAAACCATCTGTATAAATCCTCCAAGAAATACTATTACTATACAATAAGGTTGTTCTAAAGTCCTCATGAAGGATTGTTAATTTACACCTAAAATGCGGTATAATTTGTTTCAATTGATCTTGTGTTGCACATGGCAGTTTGATTTTATTTATTTAATTTTTTGGTCTTATTTTTGTAGTACAATAAGGAAGAATGTTAAGTCTCTTTAGAAGCAGTGAAGGAGTAGAAAGTTCTTTGAAAGGGGCACCTGGGTGGACTCAGTCAGTTAAGCAACCAAATCTTGATTTCAGCTTAGGTAATGGTCTCAGGTTGTGAGATCAGGGCCCCTCGGACTCCACGCTGAGTATGGGGCCTGCCTAAAAGTCTTGTCTCTCTCTCTCTCTCTTTCTCTCTTGCTCTGCCTCCTCCCCCTCACATGCATGCACACACATGCTCACTCTCTCTCAAAACAAAACAAAACTTCTTTGAAGTAGTCCTAAACCATATCCCGGATGTCTATCATGGCAGCTCCTGGATTATAATTAATTTTGAGCCATCAATCATACCTCCTTCAGCAAAAAAAAAAAAAGGAAAATGGCAATGGGAATGATATCCCAGGAAGAGGAGTCTCTTTCTGGTCTATGATTTATATGATTCAAATATAGAGATGGTCATATAATTATTAATTAGCACAGGAGCCACCAAAACAGTCAGTCATGATAAAGAACATGATCCCCATAGACAAGTTAATGGAGGAGGGCTGATCTGCATGGAGAAAGTGGATAGTGGAACACAGTTCACAAAACTTAAGTAAATATCCATGTGACACATAAGACATGAAAACATGGCTACAGGAATAGAACACGATGATGATACTATAGACCAACTATTGAAGTCTCTCTTCCAGACTTTCCTATAAATATGACACATATTTGAGAAGTGTATTCCCAAAATGGGGAAGGTAAAAGCAGTACAAATAAGGGAGGGGCTGTCTTTGGCCATATAGAGCACACAAAAAAGAAACAAGCATCCCTGGAATTTCAACTGAAATCTTGGACTCCTTAGTAAATCATCCGACAGGTGATACATTGATAAATATATTGATCTAGGATGTTTATCTTCTAAAACACTGTTTGTATTGACTATCAAATTTTTAAAAAATTGTTAACTTCATTTATACATGGTAATGGTAATGTGAAAAACACCTGCATTGTGAAAGACAAGCATTTTCTAACTTTGCCTTCTTTTGGTTGTCTCAAAGGTTGTCAATGAAAATACTATTTGCATTGAAAAACTTTGATTAGGAATGTGTGATATCCAAAGTCATATTTTTTCAGAGTAAGTTACGAAGAAAATAAGAGTACTTTCAAAAACATAATACAACATAGATATAAATTTGTGTCTATGTATTTATATATGCATATATGATACAAAATTTATGCACAAACTCCACTACAGACTGATGTCTTAGAACATGAAATTCTCCTCTTCTTAGACAAGGAAATTGTCAATTATACCTGAGATCTGTACTTTATTTGTTAATTTTTAAAATGAAATCCAAACTTTATTAACTGAATCTAAGAAAACCTGAATTAACATAGAAATTTTCTGATATCATAAAGTACATACTAGAAACAATCTCTTTATGGTTATATTTAGTGTCACATAATATACAGCCTTGCCTGGTGACAAAAACTTATTTGTTCAGCAGGGATATTTCATTTACGGTAGACTTCATCATATAAGATTATGATTATAAGATGAGGAAAAACATTTACTAAATAAATAAAATTGTATAAAACATATTTTTAAATCTTTCAGAGAGGAGCTCCTTAATAATCTAATTACTGCAATGATAGCACAATATTTTTACATATTTTGGAGTATATGGTTTTGAATTGTTATCAGAGCATGACATTACATTGTACAGTCTCAAGGTGTCAGCTCTGCCTTTTATGATCTGAATTTACTTTCTGAAACAACTCAAAGCCATCTGTAATGGTGAACAAGAGCATTTTAAGAAGGATAGACTAAAATAATAGGCACATTTTCTTCAATGGCTTCAAAACTCTTTGAGGGCTATTATAAAAGAGGAGTTCCAAAATATTTTGAGAAATGATAATATTAAGTGAAGTAGGTAAAAAAGAGGGCAAATTTGAAGGACAACACTCATCTAAATGCATAATTTCTGTTCCTTGGGATAAAAATCAGTCGTGACTGTATTCTCAGCTTAATGTAGAGGAATGTTCTTTTTGGATCATAAATTTAGAAAGTATAGTAAAGGTGGTATGGCATGAGAGAATGAAATGAATGTGATGGACTTCATAGGAGCTTTGAATTTTAGAAATCTGAGAATATGTTTTCAAAACAATTTTGCTACATATGTACAGAGCAGTCGCATTTAGATATGGAAATCATACCAAAATATTTTTAAAAGAATAAATAAGCCTTATTCTGTACAGGGTAAAACACTGATGTCCTGATAAGCTGGAGGAAAATGTTTTAAACAATGTTTTATTGCTTTGAAAAATGTAATACATATCTACCTCCTCTACTCTGCAAGAATCAGAGCCTTGCAATGATCTTAAGAAAATAGAGAAACTAACCCCGTTGGAATAAACATGAGCAAGATTTTATATCACTTTTCTCCTGGGTAGAAGAAACCTTTGTTCTGAAGTCAAATTGGCTGGACTGTATTTTAAAAATATATCCACCTATTATTTCAGACAGTCACTGTGACTTTGAGCCTAATATTTGAAACGAAATCACTCCTACATCTCATTGATAATAGCACTTGCCCTGTGGCGCTCAGTCTTTCTTTTGAAACATTACTGAGTCATCAATCTCAGTTATTTGTGCTTTGGGGATCATATGTTTTCCCTGAATACAAATATACAATTCAAACACATGTCAGGAACTTCTGTATGTCAAAAGCTTCTGTAGATTTAGGTAGCATCTATAAAATACTCAGAACAAGGTGGCTACTTTCGAAGAGACAAAACTCTCAAATATGTTCCCAATGTGAATACAGAAATCCAGAAGGTAAGACCCAAAAATCTGAGCAATGTTTTTTGAAGAGAAGAAAGTAAACACTTGTAAATCCACTTGACTATAAGATCCAACACAGGTGCACAGAAATGCCTTCTAACTTTTGTCTGGGGCAGAGAGGGAAAGATAGTCTCAGAATGAAGCTTTACAAGATTTCCCCACCAGGGGTAACTTGCTATATAGTACAATTTAGCCTGTGCACAAAAAATTTGAGAACAGCAGGACAGCCTGAAATCTGAAAAAATTGTATTGTATCTCCTGAAGTTTATGTTTAGGATCTTGAAATTCAGAAATATATTATCTTGCTTACAAAATGTTAAAAATGATGAACAAATTGCTAGCCGAGAATACATTTTTTCAAAGAAATACTGTAGTCAACAATTATTTATATGAGTGCTTAAAATGGGGGAAAAGGACAATTAAATATCTGAAAGAAAACTTTCTTTAGGATATATTAAAAAAAGATTCGAACACAAAGAGTTAACACATAAACTATGGACTTTAATTAATAACACATTAATATTGTCCACCCATTATAACCGGTGTACAAGACTAATGCAGGACATTAACAGGAGAAACTGTTCAGGAAGAGATGATATATGGAAAATCTGTGTTCTTTGTGCACAGTATTTTGAAAAATCCAAAACTGCTCTAATAATGGTCTATTTATAAAAAAATAAGAATTATGGAGAGGACTTAGGCAAGGATTTCTGTAGTGAAGGTGGAGGGGATATCAGGCCATCTTCCAGGAATTTAAATGATAGCACTATTCTGTATTGTTTAATATAAATTCTATTGAGTGTGCGTGTGCGTGTGTGTGTGTGTGTGTGGTGGAGAACTCATAAACATGTAGAATACATGCTAAGATAGAGTGGTTTAAGATTTAAGAAATTCCGGGGTGCCTGGGTGGCTCAGTGGGTTAAAGCCTCTGCCTTAGGCTCAGGTCATGATCACAGGGTCCTGGGATTGAGCCCGGCATCAGGCTCTCTGCTCGGTGGGGAGCCTGCTTCCCCCTCTCTCTCTGTCTGCCTCTCTGCCTACTTGTGATCTCTCTCTCTGTGTCAAATAAATAAATAAAATCTTTAAAAAAAAAAAAAAGATTTAAGATATTCCTAAGACAGTTGTACTTAGCTATTCCAAAAACACTGTTAATCACCTGCTTCCTATCAAATATTCTTAGATATTGAGGGGAATTTGGTAATCAAGAATGGCACAATCTTTCCATTCCTAAGGCTTACTTACAGTCTAGTAAGTAAAATAGACTGGAATAAGTAATTAAAAGTGTGTTAGATATTATAAAAGAGAAATTTAGGGTCCAATAGATGTATATAAGAGAAGGGTCCAACACACCCAGGGAAGTCTTCCAATAAAGGATATTTAACTCATGAATGGCCATTTGTCAGACACTGGAAGGCAACAATTCATACTCTTACTAGCTTATAATTCCATGCAAAAAATTATGAAACAAAAACTTTCCAGAATTAACCTTCTCTTGTTTTGTTTTGTTTTTGCTTTCCTTGGTAGAATACAAACTCCAAATCCCAAATAAAAAGAACATTAAACATTCTAGGGGTGCCTGGGTGGCTCAGTGGGTTAAAGCCTCTGCCTTCAGCTCAGGTCATGATCTCAGGGTCCTGGGATCAAGCCCCACATCGGGCTCTCTGCTCGGCAGGGAGCCTGCTTCCCCCTCTCTCTTTGCCTGCCTCTCCGCCTCCTTGTGATCTCTCTTTCTCTATCAAATAAATAAAGAAAATCTTTAAAAACAAACAAACAAACAAACAAACAAACAAAAAACCATTCTAGTTGCTACTGAAGCACATTACCCAATGTGTATGAGTATCTCTTTTTTTACTGATTCCACCTAAACACATTAACATATACATGAATGTAGTAATTTTTCTCTTTTTGAGTTTAAATTATTACATTCCAGTAATGCTGCATACTTAATAATGGTGCTCTGAAACAGCCTCCATTGTTTCTTTCAGGATTTCTTTAGACAACTGAAATACATTATCAGCTTGTTATCTGAAATTATGATCAAAATCATACATGAAGAAATTATGACCAATCAGAACCAGAAGCAGGAATTCATGAAAGGAAGGAACCATATCTTCTTTGACTTGAAATATCTAGCACCTAGTATAGCCCTTAATGTCGGGTAGGCACTCCAAATATGTATTGAATGAAAATATATAACAATCTAAATAACCATGAAGATTTATTTTCCTTAACAGTGTCAACATAAAAGAACTAGCTTGACTTTTTCTCTAAACACAAAAAGAAAATAATTATCTGTTCAAAAAAATAATACTAAAAATTACCTGAGCTGACAGATGGAGAAAAGAGGAGATAAGCTCTGCATTTCTTTTAATAATTAAAAAAGCATGTACAAATGCAAGAGAATAGGCTCTACAGCAGCTCTGATTGTCTCAATGGATTTTTCCACCATTTTAATTCTGAAGGCCATCCAACAAGTTGTATTCCTGCCTACAACGTCTTCTTCTCTGGGAACTACAAGGGACTCTGCCATGGATGACCCCTTGGATCATGAAAGGAAACAGAATCATAGTCTGGATCTCAACAATCAAAACCAGTACTTAAACCCATTTCCTTGTACTTCCTTGACAAATGAAGTTCAGTTTCTTGATCTCAGGTAAAAAAAAAAAAAAAATTAAAGAGCTACATAGAGTAAGAAATAGAAAAGAGGTCTTTAAGCTTTTCCTTATTCTCACATACAGAAGACATTTAAAATGTTAGGTGTGTTAAATAATAAAATTCTAAATTTTAAAGAATATTTTCAATCCTATGAAATGATGGAATAAGAAAATGTTGGCTAGAATTTTTTTCAAGTAATCTTCTAAATGTGTCTTCTCTTTATGGAAAGTCAATCCTTTAAAAATATTTAGTTTAAATGTTTTAAAAATTAAAGTGCAACAAAATGTAATTAGCCACAATGCCCATAAAATGATTTATCAAGGAAATATGTATTTGTAATAAACATACTTAAAGCAAATAATGCTCAGAAACAACATAAAATCCTCAAATAATTCTATTAAAATTTATTTACTACATAGATCTTTTACTTAGGTGAATAATTTGTTTCAGTGGCAATTGGCCGATATGTTTTGATACAGAAAGAGTTAATGACCTTTGCTGGAGTCAAAAAATATCTTAGAATGTATTTACTCCCAATAGAGTTTAATTTCATATTGTGATGATTAATCAGAGTGAATGACTTTATTTTCTGCTGTTTTAACTACAAGAAATGATCTCTTCTGTTTTTATCCTATTATAAGGATCGTTACAAAAATGGGAAACAATTAACACTGGGTTTAATGCCTGAGTGCTATAGAGCTGAAGTAATTGCACTCAAGGTCTGCTAACTTTTTAATCAGGCATTTGGTTGCAAGCTGCTCGCAATTGATTCTGAGAGAACTAACACTATCTAAGGAGGAAAGCAGGTGTGCCAGAAAAGTAGGCATGTTGGCAAAACAAATGAAAGATTTTCAAAGGAAAAGGAGGAAAAAAAAAAAGCAAAACCAAAGCAAAATGCTTGTCAGCAGGCCATGTACTTGGCTCAGACTGTTACTGAACAAAGCCAGTTGTGCATGCAAGCATGATGGTAGAAGCCCCACTGACCTACTGCTTTCAAAGGGTAATACTAAAGCTTAGCAGCCAGGAGCCCCGTCCATCTCAGTATTAGTGAATTGAGTTAATTAACAGAGAAGGTTTGAAAATTTCCATATTCAGTAGAGTTGAGACACCATCAGAGGTTTCTGGAATTACATTCTAATTAGAAAAGTTCCCTCTTCTTTGCATCCAGGCTACTCTTTGAAAAACAAATGTGGTTAGGTACTTTGTTCTCCCTTAAAAGACAAAAAAATCTACAGTTTTCCTCCAAAGCTAATGACATTTTTCTTTTTTTTCTTTAATAAGTGTCATTCTCCTACTGTGAAAGTGACTCCTTTTAGGCATGTCACACACATTTAAAGGTGCATGCCTTCCTTGAGAACACTGCATGGTGGGGGATGTTTAAAAAAAAAATCCCCTCCTCTGTATAGTCCCTTGGAAGGGGAGCCTCTAAGAGCTAATGCTTCTGTGCTTTCCACTAATAGAATAATCTGACAAGAAGTAGACAAATATTTATAAAATTCCAAATTTTAAATCTCTTGTAATGGTTAGGTACACTGCAGATCTCCCTTTACACAGAGAGAAGAAAACAAATGGCAGACTTGGCCATTTACCTGTTGAATTCCCAGACATTTGCTATTGCTTTCTTGAATCCCCAAAAGAACATTTAAAGAAGAGTATAAAGCAGAACTACCTCTTGCCCCAGAAGAGCAAGTCAGAGTTTTGGGAGAGGGAGGAGGATAAGAAAAAGAAACGAGCAAAAGGGAGCTTCTTAAAGCAAAGTTCTTTGTGCATTTTAATTACATGTGTGTACCTGGCTATGTTAGAATTTGTTAGGATGTCTCAGCATGTAGATCAATGGATCTAAAACATGATAGCCATTTCCATGAGTTTCCACTCCAGCTTCACACAAGTTGTGGAAGTCTCTGCTCATTTGCGTGGATCACTTAACTTCCAATGAGCAAGCATTCCCTTATCCTCTTCTGTAAACAGCTCTCACTGAGTCACTGTAGCCTCTACTATTTCTAAGTGAGCAGCTAAAACAAATGAAGAAAGGCACCTGGCATCAGTCCACCTGCACATAAAGTTCCTTAATTATGCGGGACTCTCACATGGGTATGAATCTGAGCAGTTCTGGAAGTAAGAGGAGAACAAGGAGACTAGCAGGCAAGGAGTCCCTTCGAGGTTTAGGTTACCTCATGAAAATGGCTTTAGCCAGATTACTCTAATTCCAAATGTGACTTCAAACAAAATTTTCATTCTCTGTGCAGCATTTCTATAGCAATCTGATATCCGGTATTGCAGTGATCCTTTGAAATCCAGTAGATTTGCATGGTGTGTGTGTGTGTGTGTGTGTGTGTGTGTGTGTGTGTGTGTGTGTGTGACGCACCTGTGTTTATGTATTTCAGTCCAAGAATTCAGGGAAAGACATTCCATAATATCTCCTTCTGCCAGTGGAGCACGGCAAAGCATATCAAAACCCGGGCTCATTTGTGAGTACAAAGTGCCATCACTTACATTGATTAGCTGTCTGTCATGATGTCTATTATAAGCCTAATGTTAGTCTTCCAGTGTCTCCACATCAAAGAAATCTATCAGGAAAACCTTGTCTTTGTTAGACTTTGATATTTTCCATTGAGTGGTTGGAGTTTTCTCAAGTTATTTATAACAATCAAATTTGTTTGGGGAAAAAAACATTACTGGGTGAGTTGGTTGAATAATGCCAGTGTCATTCATTATATTCAAAAATAAAATTTTTCCACTTAAACAAACAAACAAAAAAAAGAATACAGAGTGCCTGGGTGGCTCAGCTGGTTAAGCAACTGCCTTCTAATCAGGCCATGATCCCGGAGTCCTTGTATGGAGTCGCCACACTGGGCTCCCTGATCAGCAGGGAGTCTGCTTCTCCCTCAGACCGTCTCCCTTCTCATGCTCTCTCTCACTTACTCTCTCTCTCTCAAATAAATAATCTTAAAAAAAAAATAATGAACACAGTAAGAAATACTACTTTGTTAATTTTTTTTTGGTTTTTGAGTATTCTTATATCTAATTTCCCACGCAAAGATAAAACAAATCTATTTTAGCTTAAGAGGTACCTATAGTTTTTAAGGATTATGTATTCATTTGTTCCAGTCCATTGCTTAAACTACAGAATAAATGATTCTTAAGGGTAATGTTTACTCATGATCCTTTACTGATTAATTTACTTTTTATTTCCATGTCCTTCCTCAATACGCACATGAATGTGTATACATAGAGTTATCAATTTTATCTTTTCTCTATACCTATTAACATGAGTTATTTTAAAATTTCAAGCACCACCACCATTATGTCTCAGCACAATTTAAACACTCATTTCTTAAAATGCATACATGCATTCTAGACTCGGGATATATCACATAATCAATGTGCTAAGGAGGTATCATGTTGTAATTTGTCAGCATTATCTTCTTAAGGGTACATAAAATAATGATACTCCGTACTCTGCAATCTCTGGCTTCTCAGAACTGATGAAATACTATGTTAATAGCCAGGAGAAGAAGAAAAAAAAAGTGGTACTAACATTTTTTTTTTTAGCATCTATTATTTTCCAGTCATTAAACCAGGTGCTTTAGACTAATGATCATATTTAACAAACTCTGACTTATGAACTAGTATCCTCTTTTTGCAAAGGAGGAAATAGACTGAAAGAGGTCCAGTAACTAACTTGCTGCAGGTCATATTTTTAAGTGCAATTGTCAGGGTCAAATCCCTTGCATGTTATTTGCATGTACTCTCTCCATTTGTACAAACAAAATAAACACAAGAAAAGCAAAAGGAAAATCTAAATTATCCCCTGTGATGGGAAAAGTAACTAAAATACTTAAAATCATAAAAATATAGAAAATAATAGGGGTGCCTGCGTGGCTCAATTAAGTGTCTGCCTTCAGCTCAGTTCATGGTCCCGGGTCCTGGATTCAAGCCCCGTGTTGCGCATCCTGATCAGCAAGGAGCCTGCTTCTCCCTCTCCCTCTGCGTACAGCTCCCCCAGCTTGTGCTTGCGCTCTCTCTCTGTCAAATAAATCAATAAAATATTTAAAAAGTATATATTTGAGAAAATAACCAGTGCAATGATAAACTAGCTTACTTTTCAACTAGTTTATAAGGGTCAGGAAGATAGGGTCATGTTTGTTTTACTGTCAAATATATCCCTAGCCTTACAGCAGTGTTCCGTAACTATTGACAGTCATAGAATTTCAGTCAGGAATGAAGGCTGATTTCGTGCATTCCCTATTTATCCAAAAAGAGGTCTACACCATCAGAATCATAGACTCAATTGTAAGTGTCTCTTAGTTTTACATCCTTGGGGAGGACCAGTGTTGCAAGTAATTCCAAAATGACTTACGGAAAAAAATAACTATGCTAAAACAGACCTTGGAACATTTGAAACCAGATGCAGTTTAATGTGGTTTATCCCTCCATTTAGGGTATATGTTTTATGGGTTTAACAGAAGAAGCAGAGAAAACAATGTTTGCTTCTTCTTTAGCAGGTTTTAATTTTCTTCTCCAATTTTAAAGTACATGCATCCTGCTGCATTTTCCCTGAGATACTCTGTAAACACTTTCCCATTGTTGCTTCTTTCCCCCTCCTCCTTCCACTCCCCACCTTCCCTGTCTCGGTGTCTTCTTTCTCTATTTCTTCTCTTTCTCTCGTCTTAACTCCACCCATGAAACTTTTAAAAATGTGGTCCCGCTACCTGAGAAGGGATAAGTATTTAAATCTTTCCAACATTCTGAGCCATACAAATGCCTAAAGTCTCATTCTTTCCCTCTTTCTCGCTCTCTCCACTTTTTTTTTTTTTCTTGTGAGTTGAAAATCTTCACATACCACCATACAGCTGAGCAAATCCTTGTTGGGGCTCGGAATGTGGAAGACCTGGAGCAAGAGCTATTCTGGCTACCTCACTACACACTTAAGGTCTTCATTTCTTTTTTTTTGTTTTTTTTTTAAGATTTTTATTTATTTATTTGACAGAGAGAGAGATCACAAGTAGGCAGAGAGGCAGGCAGAGAGAGCGGGGGAAGCAGGCTCCCTGCTGAGCAGAGAGCCCGATGCGGGGCTCGATCCCAGGACCCTGAGATCATGACCTGAGCCGAAGGCAGAGGCTTTCACCCACTGAGCCACCCAGGTGCCCCGACGTCTTCATTTCTTCACCCTTTTCTACATTGAGCTTCCTTTTTTGTCTTCATTGGTCTTATTAATTAACCATTCGATTGTCTGCGCAATAGGTTGTGTTCAGACAAGGCGGCCTCAGATTATGAAAGAAGAGTTGTGTTCCAATATCGATTACTGATTTTTCCAACTTATAATAATGACCTATGTACTCACGTATCTGATTCCAAATGCCTAATAAATTTATATGTAAAAGCTTTTTGAAGTAAAATCAAACTTATTTTTTTTTAATTTTCTCTATAATGTTCAAACTGCAGCGATAGTTTTAAGGCTACAGAGTGCAAATATTTTAGTGATGCTTTCTAGAAACACATCTAGCAATTTATTAATTACAATATATTATTAGCTACTTAGTACAAATAACTGAAATATAAAACAATTCATATGGAGTATTAAAAGAAAATAATTCTTGAAAAATACAAGTGAGGATATCAGTTAAAAAAAGAAAATAAATATTTAACAATTTGGCATTTATAAACAAAAATAGTGAAAAACCAAGCCCATGTATGAATCTTTACCCCCCCCTTTTTTGAGGTGAGGGTTTTGATATGGTGACATGTTGGTTTAGCTATAGCCATAATTACGCCACTGTTTCCGATTTCCTTTAATAAGGAAATAAAAATTAAGAGCTAAGAATTTCAAGATGAAGAACTTTATTTCTTATAGAAAGTTAACTGAGCATTTCCCTTTCTTGGCTGTAACTGCAGAATTGAGATAACTCTGAAGCCTGACACTTTGATATGAATTCCAGTGCCAGGAGGATGAGTGTCCTTCACTTTGATCTTTACTTCCAGGAAGTAACTTTAAATGACACTTCTCATTACCCCTTACCAGCTCTTCCCCAAAGCTCCGTGCCTTTCACAAGTGATGAATGAGAACTCTGACTGATGGCACCAAGATTGTCTACTGAACAAGACTGCCTGTTTGAATGTGCAGTTTCAGGATCTTTTACTAATTAAAATCGCCTTACCACTGAGAGGTCTCCTGGGGTTTATCCTTATTTATCTGAGTTAGACCATGAAATCATGGTTGAATCAACCCTGGGACCATAATCTGTGGCATAATTCAAATGAAAAAGTTGAAAATAAATTGGTAAAATTGGCTCACAATTTTATCCACATACAAATACAACTAGGTTCATCATAAGCCAAATAAATGCATCCACAGGTATACAAATTGATGCCAGAAGCCAAACCCTATCTGTGGACCAGTGGTGTTATCTGACTAACTTGCAAATATGCGAAGGGGAAGGGTGGACTTTGGATAAACTACATTTTCTGGTTGATTTATACTTCTTTTTGTTTTTAAAGATTTTATTTATTTGTCAGAGAGAGAGAGAGAGCACAAGCAGGGGAGTGGCAGGCAGAGGCAGAGGAAGAAGCAGGCTCCCCGCTGAGTAAGGAGCCCTGTGTGGTACTCCATCCCAGGACCCTGGGATCATGACCTGAGCCAAAGGCAACCGCTTAACTGACTGAGCCACTCAGGCATCCCTGATTTATACTTCTAATCATATAGTTCTGGAGTTCTAACAGCACAGTCCTCTGGCATTAATTAGCACATATGCTCTTTAGGATATAATCACTCAAAGCCAACCAATAAAATAGCTCAGGCTTTCTTTCCCACAGTAGGTTAATGCTACGACACACTGGGAAATTATGATGAGTGTGTGTGTACTTTTAAAGTGTGTGTGTGTGTGTGTGTGTGTGTGTGTGTGTGTGTGTGTTGGGAGTAGGGATAGCAAGGCTTTCAAAAATTTTAATCCCTTCAGTGCAGCTAACAACTTTGAGAAAAAAACTCACAAGTATATTATAGATGAGACCCAAAAGAACTAGTAAACTAAATGATTCGCAGACAATGTGGGGGTTCCTGGGTGGCTCAGTTGGTTAAGTATCTGACCAGCTCAGGTCATGATATCAGGGTCCTGGGATGGTGCCCTGCATCAGGCTCCAAGCTCAATGGGGAATTTGCTTGTCTCTCAGCCCTTCCCTCTGCTCATGCTCTGTCTCTCTCTTTCTCTCAAATAAATAGAATCTTTAAAAAAGAACAAGACAATGTGGAAAACAGAACTTAAATGTTAAGAAAACACACAATTCTTCCAAGTTAGACAGATTGTCTAAGATATTGCATATTCAGTACCTAGCAAGGGACTGGCATGAAGCAAACCCTCAGATGTGTGTGAAGAGGTAAGTGGGAAAGGAATAATGGGAGATGAAGAATCAAAGGATAAAGGAAGGAGCTGATAGAGGGTTCTGGCCTATTCTTCTCCAGCTCAATATCAGTCAAATGCAAATAGGAGAAGACAAAGAAAGTAAGACCTAAATAATTCTGTTTCACAATATGATGTAGTATATTAAAATTAGTAAGGAAAACTAGGAGAGAAAAATTAGTGGCTAAGACTTATAACTAATTGTGAATTGAAATACCTCTAGCTTAGGGGCGCCTGGGTGGCTCAGTGGATTAAGCATCTGCCTTCCGCTCAGGTCATGATCTCAGGGTCCTGGGATTGAGCCCCACATCGGGTTCTCTGCTCAGTGGGAAGCCTGCTTCGCCCTCTCTCTCCGCCTGCCTTTCTGCCTACTTGTGATCTCTCTCTGTCTAATAAGTAAATAAAATCTTTTTTTTTTAAAAAAAAAGAAATACTTCTAGCTTAGATTTCGGCTGTCATTATTCTCTAATACCCTGAGATATCAAGAGTTCTCTTACGGTTTTAAAAATAAGTATCATGTTATATATTTAATGTCAAGTCACACCATTCAGTATCTTCTTTTTTCTGCGTCTTTTTGACAAACTGGTCTCAATGAGAGAATCTTAACAACCGCAGCTTAAATGATGTGAAAGGAGGTAAACAGACACATAATAAATTTGTCCTATTCCTGGTTAGGTTGTAGCACCCATTGATATTTTTCTTATGATATTTCATAAATACTTTGGCAGATTTCTCATTTATATTACCTAGGAGATTATTGTCCTGGGATATTTAAGGTGCATATTCATCCAAAGAAAACAAAACTGGAATACTCTGTAACCACTACTATTATTTCGTAGCACTAAGGGCAGCAGGATCCTTCCAAATGTCAGGGAAAAAAAACTGGGCAGAACCTGACAGCATGAGAGAAAAATCCTGCTGAGTTAGCACTGTCTGAGAAGGCCTGGAGGAACAGAGCATATATTATCATCTTTGGTAGTTAGTGACAGAAAGAGATTTGAGAAATAAAAATGAAAGTTTTCACAACTATGCAAGTATTTTCACTAACACAGAAAAGTGGCCTATATCCCAAAATATAAAATTTGTTTCACAGAAAAAAAAACATACACATATATCTATCTACATATAGCTTATCTGTACCACTGACCTATAAATTATTACTACCTCTCCTGACACATGAACTAGATGCATGGAAAGAATCCAGACATGAAAATTCACTAATTTGTACATTTCTTATCCTAGCGTCCTAAAGCTTTCTCAAATATACAGCTTAATCTGGTTTATTCTGCAATTCATAAATTCCTGTTGTGAAATACAGATGCGTACATGCCTTAAAGTTTCCATAAAGTCCTCGTTAGGTAGAGTCTGATCTCAAACGAGGCATATGTTAAAGCTTCTTACACAAGGCCAGACTCTCCCCTTGCTCTGCACCCCACAGTGCTCATTCGAGTGAAGAACCATCTTTGAAGGCAATAGGAGCTCCTTGCTTGGCTGAGCACCATGGAGCTTGGAGCAAGATTAAAAAAAAAGAACTGCAGACTTCCAACTGTAATTCTGCTAGCAAGGCACACTGAATCCATCCAACCAGACCAGTGAGGGAGAAGTTCACTAGCCCCTTAGCTACATAAAAAATACAATCTTGTCTAATTGCCCAATAGTCATTCCCATTAAAAAATGAGAAAAGTGTTTCTAAACAGCTTCAAGATTTATTTTATTGAAATTCTCTTCTGAATAATTTGTCTGCATGCATACATAATTATGCCATTTATGGTCTGTATAATTTTATCTATGTTGGGTAAGGACAAATAAGAAATTCATTTTACTGAGTTGACGTTGAAATAACTTATAAGGATGCCATCAGGTCAAGAGAGCATTAGTGGCAGTTTGTAATGACCTCCGGGAAAGCTGGAGGTTGAGCATAGATACTCGTGTCCTGCCATCAGCAATTTTCAGATCCCTTCCCAAATAGCTACTTGCTTTTTTCAAAATAAAGATTCAAACATCTTACCTAATACCTACTAAATTTTAAAAAATTAACAAGTTGTTCAAGTGATTCTGATACACCGCCACGTTCAGGGACCACTGTCCTAGATGCTATTGTGGCTCCTGAAACCCTCTATGAAATTCAAGAAATAATTCGTTTTTAAAGTTTTCTTTCTAAAAAGAGAAATGTGACTCATTTCTCATTTAAACTATGATCTATAATCCCCATGGAAAATAACATGCTTAGAAGTGCAGATATGTTGATAAACAGTAAACACGTTTACTCTACGTCATGTATCTCCCATCCACTGTTTCTTCTATATTCTCTTCTACTGTCTTTGTTTCAGCACTTCTACACTTTTGCCTGGAATATTTCTGAGGTTTCTCTCTATCCCTGCCACCCCACCCCCAGTCTTTCTCCCATACAATTTAAAAAAATGATCTTTCTAAGATAAAAGTAAAATATATGACGTCTTACCAGCACCTATATAAGAAAATGTAGGCTCCCCACACAAGCTTTGAAGCTCTCCATGGAAAATTCTAGCCAACTGGTCAACTTTGGTCTTGGATTATTTTCTTGTACCAACATTATCCTCTTGCCAAAACAGAAAGGTAATTACTTTCCTGATGATGTTCCATGTTTTACTAATTCCACATTTTCTCCCTCACTGTTTTCTCATCGTGCTAGGTCACATATATTGTACAACTTCTGCCCAAATCCTGCTCATTCATTAAGATCCGTATCAAATTTTACCTCCACAAGTAAGACTTCCATGGTGTCCCCAGTATACATATTTCTGCCACCTTTGAATGCACTCCCTTTGCTCTGTTTTTCTTGTTCTTGTTATTATTTTTTTAATTCACCTGTGAGGTACTTGGCATAGCCTGATTATTATTTATGTGGTGATTCCCTGCCCAGTATTGTCCTCTACACATGCTTTCCCCTTGTCTATGCTCACTATATTTTTAAGCTGAATTACTGATATAAATTCATGTAAGTTAATACTTGCACCGTTCATAGAAGAGTAAATGCATGCTGGCAAGATTGATTTACTTAAGGCTTCAAGAGAGATTAGATTAGGGTAGGGAAGTATTCCCCCCTAGGAGTGAGAAATGAAGTGCTGTTTCAAAGCCATCCACTAAAGAGCGACATGGACAGAACCCAAATAACATCAAATAATCAAACTGAAGTTTTCTCCTTCGGGCCCATTTTTGGGACCTTGGGTCTGGACCTCAATCCAATGAGTCAAATCAAAGAGGTTAGTGTTGAATTAGAGGCCTGAAGCAAGTGTACAAATAAGTTTGCAAATTAATCCAAAGCTAGGAACTGAGCAGCCAGTTGTGCGTGAGTGCAGAAGCTGTGACCAGAAGCCAGGCTGAGTCAAAACCAAGACTGGTCGTCATGGCAACAGGGGCACCTCCAGAAGTCAGCGCTGAAAAACAGAGCTGGTCAAATGTGGAACAGGCTGCTGGTCGAGCAGAGAGGTGACGGCCAGAGAACCAGACGCGGTCAAAGCCAGGCAATGCTCCACACCGCTCAGGCTGCAAGGGTAGTTTCTGTGTGGGTCCAGATGGAATTCTGCTGGATGTCTGCTCTCGGCTCCAGCTGGCTCTGGGTCCCATTCGCTCCTCAGGCACAGATTCTTCCAACTGGCTTCTGACGTTCTGTGGTTTTCTATCTTTTGGTTGCTCTCGAAGAAACCTCCTAAAGCTATTTTGCCAGAAGCTCCATAAGGTGACCTCATTTGTAGAAAACGCCAGAAGTAAATTAAAGGATAGGTTTTTCTTTTTAACTACCTGGAAAGATAGATACAGTATACCTTTCTGTACTCTAATGAAACAGTTCAAGAATTTTCACCATGCTAGCCAGGCAGATTCCAGAATGAGTTTCCAGAAGAATTGTTCTACAATGTGCCAGATTCTCCATAGGAAAACCACCTATTTCTTTATTGTTATTAATAATCATGATAAAAGTTTCCTATTCACAACAGACTGTGAGAGTCGAGAGATTTTCACATTGTATTAGTTACTTCCTAGTAATGGCTGGCATTTATTCATATTTGTTTTGACTTGCTATATTCCAGGTACCAGCAAAAATATTTGAACATATGAAATTTAGACAGCTTTATTTTTCAGACAAACCTATGAGATGGGGCTATTATTCCTCGCCTCCACTTTTATAGTTAAGGAAAGTAAAACTTCAATATACTTGTGAACCAAATAAAAAGAGCAACCATGATATATAGAAGGAAACTATAATGACAGCCTTAGGTTCAAAATATAAATCATCTATTTAGGACATGAAGCTTTAGAACTAGTAGGGTGGCTTTCAGCACATTTTATCTAAAAAAGTGAGCAGATTAAGCTGAGAAAAGAAAGGGTGAGAAAAAAGCTGTCCAAATGGATCTGACAGTGGGCACAAAGTGCCCGTGCCTAACACAGTGCCTGGCTTGATAACTATGTAAGAAAGAAGGAGGGGCAGGGAGGGATGGAGGAACTTGGGAGCCTGTCACCCGAGTGAAAGGTCTTTGCAAACTATAAAGCACTCACAAATGTCATAGTTTATTATTTATAAGCCTTGTTATTCCCTAACATTTGGATGTCTTGTAAAACATCTACAGCAATGGAAACATAAATATACTGGAATAGAATTTTACAAAATAATTGTTTACTCTGATTTTAAATTTTGTTTGTTTCTTTGGTTTTTCTCAGTGCCTTTTGAAAATCGAATGAAATCTCTCCAGCCAAATGCAAGTACCGTACATATTGGGGTTTGCAGGAACCCTGAAGTGTTGAACCTAGGTCCATGGATCTAGTGGAGTTCATGAATCACAGGTTAAGAACTCCAAATTTACAATATTTTATTGCTTAATGGCTTTAATAAGTCCTGAATTATGAAAATCTAGGATTTGTCTACACCTACAAATGGGCATGTTTGAATTCATTCTTGTTGCCATACAGAGTCGCCGTTATATTCCCCTAACTACATAATTTATTCCTGACAAATAGTGTACATATCTAATACTATGCATAATGTTGCATTATATATTATTATATCTCACCAATATAATTTAAAAGCAAGCTATATTTAGCTTCACAACTAAATGAATCTTAATAAGTATCTGTCTATGTAGTATTAACTAAATATTGGAAAAACCCTGCAAATGTGGTCATGATACATAGTCTTAAATAACTGTAGCCTAAGCTTGTTCTAAAGATTTATAACCAACAGCAAATAAAAGAATTATGTATTTCTTTGTACATCTAATTTTACAGTGGAATAAGCACAATGAATAAAATCCACTGAATGATTTGAAAAGATATGAGCTTCAGGAGGTTGGGAATTAACTTACTTATTTGTTTCCCTGTCTCTGTAGATTCTATAGTTATAATTCCTAGCAGCCTATATTCAGTAAGGCAGATTAGGGTGATTATTTTTCTCTGCCTCTTCTTTTAGAACAGTTTGAAAAGGTGAGTGATAAAAATATAAACAAACCCTGGCAACCACTTTTTATAACTAAAGATACAACATTTTTTGGTGGCATTCGTGGCTATAGTTAGCCTTCAACACAACTGGTACATAGTGATTTGTTTTTCTAAGAGTTTGTCTAACCTCCCTTTCTGCGCATCTCTCTTATCCTCGAGTATCCAAAATCCTAAATATTTTCTTTTTGCACATCAATCTCACATATGGGGTAGCATCCTACCCACAACTACTCCATACTGAAGAGACCTGATCAGAAATACTAGTATTTCTTTGATTACTGTCATCCAAGCTTTATTTGTTCTCTTAAAAATATACAATCTAAGTAGCCCATTTGTTCTTCTTAAGCAATTCACGGTAAGATACGAATTTCTTGGGGGAAGTGCAGATGGTAATATGGAGTGGTGATCGAGAGAACCCTCGAAGCATTTCCAGAACAACTAGCTTTCACAGACCAAAATTTTAAAAGCAACTTACTATTATAAATCAGTCTTTTTCTGAAGAATCTTTCTTGCTTCCTTCCTTCCAAAACATTTGTTGAGCACCCATTACATCTAAGTTAGTTCACTGTTAACGAAGAGACAATTCACATTGTTTGCTCAGATTTTTTTAATCAAGTGTATTTAACAGATTTTACTGTTTCATTGTAGCATTATTATTTCACACTTGTTTTCATTAATTTCTGTCCTACTGCTTTCAGATCACTGATTTGATAGAACATTTTCATACTCTTTGTTGTTGTTGTTGTTGTTTTTTTAATACTCTTTAGGGATATAATTCACCTACATTTTTTTGGTAATAATTGATTAACATAATCTCATTTTTGCATTTGATTTTGTATTTTATTTTACCTCATTGAATCTACTGCATTTATTTTTTGTCCTATAAGCTAATGAAAAACCTACATGCATGCTTCCAAGCCTACATCATGGAATTGTTTCTAGTAGTTCACTAGAGGGGTGAAAATCTGGCTAGTAGTTGGTCTGAAACATAAAGAATACAATGTAAAGATAGCATTGTCTATCTCTCCACATCTATTTGTTCTTTAAGAAAATATATCTTATGGTAAATTTGCTAGCTCCGCAAACAAGAATGGAAACTCAGGTTGTTTTCACTCTGAAAACAAAACAGTTCTTCAGCCATTGTGTTTTATGTCTGAATTGTCTAACTTAAATTGCATGTCCTTGGGGCAGAAAGCGGCCTTCCATCTTTTTTTTTTTTTTTCCTAGCCAAGTATCCTGTCACTGTTCTACAAAACAATAAATAATGAAGCGAGTTGAGGATGTGTGAATTGTGCAGGCTGACAGAAACGGAGCCAATGTTCTCAGAGGTGTTGTGGCCGTATTTCCTAACAACCAGCCAGAGCCTCCCTCTAACATCTCAGGAAACCAAATAGAAATGGAGGATAAGAAAGTGGAAGTTAGGAAAAAAGCAAGAAGACTACAAAGGTATAAGAAGACACACACTTGGGAGTTAACTAGCAGCTATCTCAGCTGATACACTTACATGAAGAGAACAAAGATAGTGAAGGGCCTTTGAACCATCAGGCATGTGTTATAAGGATCACTCTTCTTAACTACATACTGAAAAAAAAACAAACCTTTCACATTTTTACTTTATACATGTAATGCGTAAATGAGAACACTAAACATAGGCAATCATATCTGTTCAAAAGTTTTTACTCAGTTTCTCTTATAAACAGCCAAAGTGCACCTCCTCCAAGAAGACTTCCTTGATTGTATGTAAAGTAGCCTCATGTATAAATGTCTCCCTAACATGACTCTCTCACTGTCTTGTATTTTCCTTCTATTAACACTCTTATTTGAAACTATTCATTTGGATTTTTTAAATTATCTGTTATATTACTAGAATTTAAGTTCCAGGGGTGCCTGAGTGGTTAAGTGTGCCTTTAGCTCAGGTCATGATCCCAGGACCCTGGGATCGAGTCCCCACATCAAGGCTCCCTGCTCAGCGGGAAGCCTGCTTCTCTCTCACCCATTCCCCCTGCCTGTGTTCCCTCTCTCACAGTCTCTCTCTCTGTGTTGAATAAATAAATAAAATCTTAAAAAAAAAAAAAAAGAATTTAAGTTCCACTATGAGAATTTAAGTTCCGTAAGGGGAGTGCCTTTAATCGTCTTGTTTCACCACCACCTAATAGAATGCTAGGATATGGTAGGATTAATAAGATAAAGAAAAAAGATAAAAGATTATCTTTTTATCTAAAAAGATAAAGAAAAAAGATAAAGGAATATCTTTTTATCGAAAAAGATAATTTTATCTTTTTATCTATATATCTCCCAGAAGACAGTAGGTACTCACTTAACTGAGAAAAGTGAACAATATGTAAGGACAGAGAGACATTGTGTGACACTAAGTGAAACAAATATATTTCCTTACATTCATATGCAACAATCACTATTTCTGGAAAAGCTTGGTCATACAATGAATTTATACAAGGTTCACATATTGTGAATATTATGTCCCCCCAAAGTTGAAATCCTCATCTGTAATACCTGTGATTGTGACCTTATTTGGAAATAGAGTCCCTGCAGATGATCAAGTTAAAGGAAAGTCATTTGTGTGGGCCCTCATCGAATAGGACTGTACCCTTATTGAAAGGAGGAATTTGAACAGTGACAGACGTAGAGAGACACACACAGAGAGAGGATGATGAAGGCACAGGGACAACGCCATCAAGCCAAGGAAATCCTGAGGTTATCAGAAGAAAGCAGAGGGGCTTGGAACATTCTCACTCAAAGCTCCTGGAAGAAACCAAACCTGCAAACATTTTGATTTCAGACTGCTACCTTCCAGGACAGTGAGAAAATAAATTTCTTTTGTTCAAGACACCCAGTATGGGTACTTTGTTATAGCAGCCCTAGCAAACTAACACATAATCTACTCTCAACTTCAGTCGTTCATGTCACTACATAGGCCCAATATCTAGATATCTAGATACAGGTTCTTTTTTTTTTTTTAAGATTTTATTTATTTGACAAGAGAGAGAGACAGCAAGTGAGGGGAACACAGCAGAGTGAGTGGGAGAAGGAGAAGCAGGATTCCTGCTGTGCGGGGAGCCCGATGCGGGGCTCAATCTCAGGACTCTGAGATCATGACCAGAGCTGAAGGCAGACACTTAACGACTGAGCCACCCAGGCGCCCCTAGATACAGGCTCAATTAACATATTACGTTCCATGGCATTCATTTAAATAATTTACATTATTTAATAACATTTAATTTAATAATTTATTTAAATAATTACATAGTTTCAAGTAATTTGTCTTCCTTGTGTTATTCTCTTGCTCTGAAATTAGATTATGGTATCATTCTGTGCCATCAACACATTTAGGGAATTATCATAAGGCCTAAAATTAGGAGATATTATTTTGAATTTTATTTATAGAGTGTATAAAATTAAATATTAAAACAATTTTCACATAAACATATGGGGAGTTAACTTAAAATTTTTTAGCCTCTTTAAATATCAGACAAGAGATTTTCCCACCACCAAACAAGATGTTTAATATTAGGAATACAATTAATATAACATTTTAAAATCTGTGGTGTTAATTTTATGAGTGATTTACAGATCTTTATTTATATCCACAGTAAATGAATATTCTAAAATAAACCTTGTCTAATAAAATTATCAAAGGAATTACCACATTTTCTTTTAACCCTAAAAAGTCACATTTTGCTTGACTCTATAGTATAAATTAAAAAGAACTATCAACAATGTATTGATAATCCTTACATATGTAGAAAGGATTTCCATTTTATATCTTATTGATTAAAAATGATTGAATACAGATGGATAACCAGTAGTACAGTTTAATATTAATATAAATGGGCTCTGTGGGCAAACCATTATGTTAACTTATGTTGTACTTTGGAATTGTATAACTTACAAAGAAACAGCCATTATTAGTTTTCTTTCTACATACTGTAAAATTGAATATGGGAGTTTTTCACTAAATATTAGGGTTATCAAAGGAATATAATTAACAGTAGGGTTAGAAAAAGTAATAACTACTTTTCTTTTGTGCTTATTAAAAAACTGTACCACAACTGTGAGTACATGAGTTTGAATCAATCATCTGTAAAATAAATGTTTGCCTTTAATGTAGTTCACTTTAATTTAATTAATATTTATTTCACTTCTCTAAAATGCTCTAAATCTTGTAGAAAAAAACTCAACAAAAATCTTCCTATTATAGACATGAAAACCTACACTGAGTTCAGATATAAGAGTGTAGCTAAAGGATGCTTCCACTGGAGTAAGGGGAACTACCACTAAATTTTGATTCTAAAAACACCTCAGAGTGTATTTAATTCTTTTCTTTAAGATTTATTTATTTGAGAAAGAGTGAGTGGGGGAAGGGGCAGAGGGAGAGAGAGAATCCTGAAGCAGACTCCCCCACTGTGTGTCGAGCCGCATGCAGGGCTTGATCCCAGGACCCCAGGATCATGACCTGAACCAAACTCCGTCACTTAACTTACTGAGCCACCCAGGCACCCCATAGTGTATTTAATTCTAAATCTGTCCTGATAATCTTTGCATTTAACTCTTGTCATGATTCGTATTTCCACTTACTACTTCAATCTTAATTTTTGTGAGGTTTGTTTAATGTCACTAGAAAACTAGACAGGAATTTTGTAGAAACAGAAATTTAAACTCCTGATGCCTCACATTCCTTATGTATAAAAATAGACTGAAGATTTTCAGATAAAATCCCACATTTGCATTTTGTAGATTTTTTTGTAGAGTTTCAGTTCTGAAGCTTAAAGAATAAAATCCAACAAACAAAATTACAAACCCAGTGTGTTCTTTTCAGAAGCCTGTTGCTCGTGTCTTTACCTATGGTTTAATTTGTCTCCAAGTGCTCTTTTTTGAAATCATAAATATCACTTTCTTGCAATTTTGAATAATATTTTAAATGGGCAAAAGAAATCCAAATATAACTGGCTTTCAAAGTTTTAGTCTTGATAGATTTTGCAGGGAATGGTGCTGGTTTGCAGGGAATGTTTCTGGTTATAAATGCTGCTATCTCCAAAAAGTAGTAAAAAATGTTCACTTTTGAACAGGATCTACAGTCAGTACCCAAGCTGAGAGAGGATTAAACCTTTCATCCATTATTTGGAGTTCCTCATTTGTGAAAGGAACAAGTAACTTAACAAAATTGAGTTTCAGGTGTCCTCCCTAAAGTGATCATAATGATGTCTACACTTGGGATGACTAAGTACATAATGTTAAAGTGCATAGTACAGAATATCTAACTGGCACCTAGCAAATACTACCTCCCTTCCTGACCCTTCCTTCATCTTTCCACAGAATACTAAGAGCAGGTGCCAGCATCGTTGGCTTTCATAGCCCTGTCACCAAGAAGGTCCTGCTCAAGTGCGGGCAGTTAAGCACCTTGTGTCAGTTCTCTTGTTTGCAGAAAGAGGGAGTCTAATGTCTGAGATCTTTTCCCTTTCCTTTTTAGATCTTTCCATCCCTACTTTTACTATTCTGGTCTATATTCAAGCATTACACAAATTTGAAAACAAGCAGATTGGTCAATTTCCCTCCCCTCCTCCTCCAACCTTGTATAACAACTTAATATTACATCTAGACAATTTTAACATTCACGAATAGGTGGTTTTTTTTTTTTTTTTGGTAGGTCCAGAGTTTGTTAAGAGCATATATCACTTGTCAG
Source organism: Nasua narica (assembly GCA_028533885.1). Lineage (NCBI taxonomy): Eukaryota > Metazoa > Chordata > Mammalia > Carnivora > Procyonidae > Nasua > Nasua narica. Next base: position 35,094,916 of record CM052810.1, on the reverse strand, counting down.
TTTCTGTGCTATTTTTTTTTCATATATTCTATCTCAATCCTCACAGCATGAAGAACCACAATTTCAGGAACTTCATTTCATGCCAGTTAGCTTTGGCATCCCAAGTAAACACTTACCTCAGCACTGTTACTTTTAAAAAACAGCGAGAATTGGGGGAAATCGGAGGGGGAGAGGAACCATGAGAGACTGTGGACTCTGAGCAACAAACTGAGGGTTTTGGAGGGGAGGGGGTGGGAGGTTGGGTGAGCCTGGTTGTGGGTATCGAGGAGGGCACGCACATATTGCATGGAGCACTGGGTGTGCTGCATGAATAATGAATCCTGGAACACTGAAAAAATAAAATTAAAACATTTGGGGAAAAATAAAAATAAAAGCTCCTGAACCAGGAAAAATAAATAAAAACCAGGGAGAAAGTATTTGCTTCATATTTTAATATCATGCACTGAATTACTCACCCTCTATAAAAGAGATCATTAGAATCATTGCAGCCCAATGGAAACATCATATAATATTAGTATTCAAATCCTATTCCATCAGACCAAGCTTAAACATTAGTTATTCTTAATCAGTACAAAAAACTGGCTCAAACACTGCAAAGCTATAAAAGGAAAAATTAAATACACTTGCCCATATCCTCAGGTAACCTAACATATACACTTAAAACTTGGAAAGTTGTGGATAGGTTATAAACTTCCTAAAGATCTCATGACAAGTTACTGGTGAAGTTAAGATTTTTTTTTTAAAGATTTATATTTGTTTATTTGGAGAGAGAGAGAGAGAGAGAGAGCATCAGCACACAAGCAGGGAAGCAGCAGGCAGAGGTAGAGGAAGAAGCAGGCTCCCCGCTGAGCAAGGAGCCTGATGTGGGGCTTGGTCCCAGGGCCCTGGGATCATGACCTAAGCCAAAGGCAACTGCTTAACCAACTGAGCCACTCAGGTGTCCCTAAAGTTAAGATCTTTATCTAGGTCTATATTCCAAACATCAAGGCTGTTTTCATATATTAGGTCATTCTCTTAAAAACATATTGCTATTGAAATTAAGGATTCATGATGGGTAACTATCATCTATCTCTTGGTGAATCTAAAATCTAACTAAAAAAAAAAGTAACTCTGAATTTAAATGTGCACAGGTGGTCTCATTCTATAACTGACTGACACGCATGTTTTGAAGTGCAGATCATGCAAACCATAACTGTTAAAATCATGAAACTGTAGACCCTTGGGTGTACAGAAGCATCTTTTTCTGTAAAATGTTCATTGCACTTAGCAATCCTAACATAATTTGTAATATTTGTTTTCCCTTATACTATTAAGACAAGAAGATCTATTTACATGTCAATATTGATTCATTTTCCAACTACTCAAAGTACGTATGTGAATTAAAACTTCTTTCAGCCTCAAACTCAAGAAGATAAAGATAGTGATACATGAATGTCTTAAAGGTTAATGGATTGACCATAGTTAGAAAATCATTAAAGGGTGTATAGCCATCACGGTACCTGTCCTCTCAACTTCTTTATAAAGCAATTTAGAAAACCATAAACACAATGCCCAGACAGCAGTTTTAAGATAATAGAATTTTTTAAAATGCTATCTAATCAATGTGAAATTTCATTTTAAGTGCCTTGAGCTTATAAAAAGCCACTTGTCAACAATGTTTTTATTATTTCTTGAAGTTGTATAAATACGAATTCCATTCGTTCAAGCTCTACAATAGTAAATAAGCTGGTTTGAGATATATTTAACATTTTTAGAAGTTTTTTAAAGTAAATAGCACATATGGTACTGAAGAAATTTCTTAAAAATATGTATTAGTTAATATTCTGCTTCAGTGACAGTTTGGTTTCCTTTTAAAATACTTGCTTTGGATTTGAATATTTGTCTACAAAATAATTTCACTTTTACTTAGAAATTAGAAACAATTTCTTGGGAGGAGCCTGGGGGGCTCAGTGGGTTAAAGTCTCTGCCTTTGGCTCAGTTCATGATCTCGGGGTCCTGGGATCGAGCCCCACATCGGGCTCTCTGCTGAGAGAGGGAGCTTCCCCCTCTCTCTGCCTGCCTTTCTGCCTACTTGTGATCTCTCTCTCTCTGTGTCAAATAAATAAATATTAAAAAAGAAGCAACAATTTCTTTTCTAACTGTAATTTAAAAATCATGAACAGAATATTCTAAAGAGATTTATCATATTATTGTAAGTTATTTTGTAAATTATGAACAGTTATTATTATTTCATAAAGTTCATATGCTTGTGGTTTTCATTTTCTTCCCACCTATTCCCGATTGGCTTTAGCTTGCTGTCTTGGTTCCCTTTATCCTTACTTTTGTTTTTCACTAGAGATTTATTTCCGAAGCTCATTAATAACTGTAACAAATATTACAGTCAATTTTTGTCAGGGTAAATCATATGCTTTTAAATGTATATGTAAATTAGCATAAACAAAGTAATGAATATATAGACGTATAGCATTTAGATCTTATATCAAAATTTTGTAGCTAATTTAAAATGAATGAACCACAGCTGAACATAAACCTTTGTATGTAGTATAGAAATGAGTTACTTAGGTTCTTGCTATCCATTATTTTTTGAAGTATTCATTTAAATGGTTTAGAAACCAAGTCTCTGAGTGATTGGGTTACTTAGTGATAGTTAATATACATAACACTTACGGTGGGCAAGGCACTATTCTAAGCTTATCACATATACCTAATAATTTATTCACGTACAAAGACAAATAGTTATTACAAAGCCAAGATTGGAAACAGGGCTTGTCAATACAAAGCATATGTTCTTTTCTTTAAGATTTTATTTATTTATTTATTTATTATAAATAGGACATTTTACAAGACTACATGAGATACTCTGTCCTTGCTCTCAAGATGAATAGGATCTTGGGGCGCCTGGGTGGCTCAGTTGGTTGGGAGACTGCCTTTGGCTCAGGTCATGACCCCGGAGTCCCGGGATCGAGTCCCATATCAGGCTCCCAGCTCTGTGGGAAGTCTGCTTCTCCCTCTGACCTTCTCCCCTCTCATTCTCTCTCTGTCTCTCTCAAATAAATAAAACAAAACAAAACAAAAAGATGAATAGGATCTTTTTTTCTCCCAACAGAAGAGAGATAGGGAGAAAGAGGAAGAGGGAGAGAGAAATTTCTCCAGGACCTGCATATTATGTGAATCTTCATGGGTTTTGCAAAGAGGTCAGATTATCAATCAAAATATTTCCAAGTCAAAATTTGAATATAGTGAAATAATCTTTCCAAACTGCCTTGCAATGAACATTTTACTGTTTACTGTTCCTTGAGTAGTTGATAAGCTGTACTGCACTGTACTTGATAACCACATTGACTGACGCCTGGAGCACTGTGGAGACTCCGAGCTCCCAGGACACTCTGCTGCTGGCATGGTGCATGCGTGTAAACGCCCACTGGTGGGATGAGGCGTTTACAACGTCGAGTTGTTTTTGTTCCCAATCTGTTGACTTCAAGAATAATTTTACTGGTACTATATAAACTAATTAGATGTTATGAAATAATATGAACTTGCAGAAAATAAATATTGTTTCTATGGAAATGGAGTTGAGTACTTAGGTAAACTTTGATGAAGTTAAAAAATTCTGTTTAGGGGCGCCTGGGTGGCTCAGTGGGTGAAAGCCTCTGCCTTTGGCTCAGGTCATGATCTCGGGCTCCTGGGATCGTGCCCTGCATCGGGCTCTCTGCTCAGCAGGGAGCCTGCTTCCTTTTGTCTCTCTGCCTGCCTTTCTGTTTAGATGGGTGAAAGCAATTGCAGAAAAAGTAGAGAGTCAAAAAATTTCTAATGATTCTCACACTAACTCTTGAAAACAAGCCTAGGATTCATAGTTAATGCACTTTTTTTTTGGTTTGTTTTTGCAAGAAAGAAAGGGCAGAGTTCCAGTCAACATTCAAAGAAGGGCCGTGGCCTCTACATGTTCTGAGGCAAAATACGTCTTTCCAGGTACATATTCATTATATTTAACCTATTCACCATGATCACTTTGGACACATGATTACATTGTATAAATACATAATGTGTGTTCAGATGAAACTTTAATTAAGCTAATGGTCCTTTTCCAGTATTTTTTTCTCAAATCACTTAACTGCATTGACTGTCAAGTTCTTGAACATTTTGCACAGACAACTGGTATTCTGAAAAAGCAATTGGATCTTTAAAAATTTGGGGGTATAGTCCCTTAATAATTTCTTATTAATTGTAAAAGTTCAACAAATAATTCTCATTGTGCCATAATACAAATATCAACATAATTATAATGACAGCTTGGTGGAATTGAAACCTTGAAAAGATTGAACTCAATTATATTTTACACATTGTAATAACACATGCATTCGCCAGCACATAACCACACAAGGAAAAGTACTAGACCCAATAATGGGCCTTTGAAGCTTTTAGACTAAAAATCCTAACTCAACATAACCTTCTCATGTGTGTTTAATTTTTTTTGTTCCAAATTATTATTGCAATGCTCTGAAAGATGAAGAGAAGAAAAGGTTTAAATTGGAATTAATGTATCTGAAACCCTCATTTTTGTAAGAATATAGCAGTGTTAATGTTACAGTAATTTAATTTGAAAAGCAAATCCCCAATAGATTATTTAAATATGTTATCTAAGAATATAGAGACATAATTGCTTTCAGTGATATAATATGCATAGATTTCCAATGCTGAAAAGAACAATTTATATAATTTTTATATGCAAATGCTTTTGAAAATTAGCTCACCTGATACATGGCAAGGTCCTGAATGCATCTTTAATTGGATGATCTTTTGAAAATTCTATTTAAAAAGAGGTAGATGATTCATGGGATAAACCATCCAATTAAATTGCTTTTTAAAAGTTCTTTAATGCTACTAAAGAATTCTGATAATCTAGCTAGAGTTTCCATATCTTTTTCGTTCTTGTTACTTCTAGTAAGAATCAGGACATGTTTAGGAGTTTAGAGTCACAATTGCAACTCCCTGATTTCTTTGAAAGATCAACTAAGTCCAAGGCACTTCAGAAACGGACAACAGCATGCATGATGTATGCATTTCAGTTTCATGCTGCATCATGTTGGACTTTTGTAAAACTGATCTACATCAAACAGCAACAGAAATAATACACAAAAATATAGAGACTGATTTGATGCTTCCTCACTTTCTAAATGACCATCTTAGTTATAGGTAATTTAGAAAGTTTCCTTTCATTGGTAAGAGTAGAGATTAGCGGGATCTTGCCAGTTTAGAATGCAGCCAATCAGTCAACTTATTTTGCAGTCCATTATGCTTAATACACAGTTTGTTCTCTAGACAACCTGGGTAGTTTTAGTTGGATTATTCTTTTCATATATATATATATACATATATATATATTAGTATTTTGAATTTAAGGCAAAAGTCATATCCACTCACTCTATAATACTCTGCTTTCTAGGAGTCATTATTTCACAAAGTGTTTTTAGACAAGCTTATGGTCTTTTTCAGATCTTACTCCCATCCACAGGTTATTGCCATAAAATACAATTGCACTGTCATTTATAATGTCCTATTTTGATTAATGGCATTTCAAAAGCACTGTAGCTTTCTAAGTGAACTCAGGAGCTACTACCAATGAGAACTTGCACACTATACACAGTACCAAAATAAACCTCCCTATACAGAAATTCAAAACAAAACAACAAAAGCCACCCATTTCAAGGAAATATGAATTTAAATGTAATGTCTTATACTCTTACAGCCAAATATAATTCAAAAAAGGAGAAACAACAAAATGAGCATACCAAAAATAAATATTATACATATATTCACTATATATGCACTGATATAAAACAAAATAGACAATAGTTTTTTTATTTTTATGCTTTGTATTTTTATGTTCATATGTAAACTATTTACATCCTACAAAAGCTTTGATTATTAAATTCTCAATTTGTCACCTGCTTTTATAGAAAATATTTTGAGGTAAACTTTTGTTTTATATTCACAATTTATATTGTGAACAAATGAAAAGCAGTGATAGGCTGGTGGAATAATTTAATGGATTGTGTAGCCTTATTTTTTTTTAAAGATTTATTTATTTGTCAGAGAGAGAGAGAGAGCACAAGCAAGAGGAATAGCAGGCAGAGGGGGAAGCAGGCTCCCCGCTGAGCAAGGAGCCTGATGTGGGACTTGATCCCAGGACCCTGGGATCCTGACCTGAGCCGAAGGCAGATGCTTAACCGACTGAGCCACCCAGGCATCCTGATCATGTACTCTTATTAATGAAATAGCTTACAATCTTCTACTCCTTTTAAACTTTAGGAAAAAATAATCATTGTTCCAAAAGACTTCTTTCCTACAGCTCACTGAGGGTCTTTGGCTTCCCATTTCCACAGATAGACTGGCCCCAACCAATCCACGGGCACCATATACAATTTCTATGTTGCAAGGCAGGAAAACCAGCTCAATTATCCTCCTAACTTTATTCAAATTCTGTGTTGAGTCATTTCATCAACATGGACTGCCCCATTAACTGCACAAATGCATGACAAATGTCACAGGCATCTTGTTTCAAACTGTCCCACATGCCCTATAAAAACGTGTCACAGTAGCTTTACCCCCTACAAGTACACTCTGTATACAATCCCCTTGTCCACAGGGGACACATTCCAAAACCCCAGTAAGAAACCGTAGATAGTACCAAACTCTACATATGCTATGTTTTGTCTTATAAATACATACCTATGATGAAAGTTCACTTATACATCAGACACAGTAAAAGATGAAGGGTAACTAATAATAAAACAGAACAATTATAACAATACACAGAAAGAAAAGTCATGAGAATGTGCTCTCTCTCTCAAACTATCTTATTGGGCTGCACTCATCCTTCTTGTGATGATGTGAAATAATAAAAAGCCTATATGAGAAGATGAGTGAAGGGAATGACGTAGGCATTGTGTCCTAGCTTTTGGCTGCTATTTGCCTCCTGACGTTGGTCAGAAGGAAGATTATCTGCTTCCAGACCAGGGTTGACCACAGGGAACTGAAGCTACACAAAGCGAAACCATGGGTACTGTGTTTAGCTAAACAAGCCACTGCATTCTTTTCTCCAATTTCCAGACAGTATACTGCCAAGCAAGGATTCCAAGTTTTAAAGTTTTTATGTTAAACAAGAGCCTGATGTGGTTGTAAGAGTATTTACTAGTACTTGGAAGGAAATCTGTTGTTAGATATTTATATACATTGGAAATTTAACTTGACCTAATTCAGTTTTTCAGTCACATAATCTTGATGAATCACTCTCCTTCTTAAAATTACACAACAGTGTCCCTTTCCTTTTGGGATACATTCCAAAATGCTTAACATGACCTACGTGGCCTCCATCCATTTCTGAGGTCCTTCTTCAGTCTCACTGTCTTCCACCGGCCTCTTCCTTGCCTCCAAATCTCAGCCTTCTGGATCCCACTTGTTTACGTGACCACACCACACTGCCTCTGGCCTCTGGCCTTTGACCATGCGAGTATCTTTGCCTGGAACGTCTCTCTTCTATGAACTTTGCCTGGCTGCATTCTATTCATCACCCAAGTCTCATTAAAAATCCACTTCCAAGGGCTCTTCTGGATCCACTCTCAAAGCACTGAACTTCCACCTTCCTTCCAACATCCTCTCTGCTAGTGACGGTCTGATCTTGGCTTTCATATACACTGTATGAGCACAGTCACTGCTCTATTCCAGAGGAAGTACAACGCCTAGCTTATGGTAGCCACTTCATAAATATCCATGAAGCTCAGCTGACGTCAAGTACATGTTTATCTGATATTGTACCTATCAGCATAAATATATGCACATAACAGTTTAGGGGTTTTGTTTTGTTTCAGTTTTAGTTTCTGTGATGCTGCTTGTCCTGTGAGCCTTCCCCATACAATTAGAGTGCCTGATCGAAGGTATCCACCACCCAAAGTCCATATATAACTACAGCAATGCTTCCCAGTATTTTACATTACTCACTGCTATTATTAGACACTTCTGTCCCTATCACCCATGCCCTGTGAAGTTTCAATACCATACATGCGCACACACACACACACACACACACACACACACACTATAACTTCTTATGTGTTATGTACTGTGGCCCTTTCTTTGAAGGGTCTATAATCACTATAACATCTAAGATTTTTTTGCTCCTCAAAATGAATTTTCACTCCCTAGGGCAATATTGCCCCTGTTGAGAACGTATCATCTATCTTTACGTTTGTCTGTCTGTCTCTGTTTAGATCTATCATGTTTTTGTTTTGTTTTGTTTTGTTTTTTAGCTAGAAAGACAAGGTGGGGAGAGAGGGAGGGAGAGAGGGAGGGAGAGAGGAGGAGAGAGAAAATGTCCAAGTGAGCACTCTTTGATGTATTGCTTCAGCTGCGCTTTGCAGAGTCTTTTCTTGCTTCCAGCTCAGTCTCAGAGTTTGGGTCTGCCCAGAGGCTTTGCACAAAAAGAGCATCCTCTCTGATTGTTGTGTTGGTCTCCTGGCTACTATGTACTTTATCGAGTGTTAACAAAACATTAATTTGTATGGAAATATTAAAGTCAGAATGTATTGTAATTTTAGATTTTCATATTTTATATTTACCATAGTTATAATTCTATTCATGTCAGTTTCCAAATGAAATGTTTTATGTGTTCCCAACTGGAATTAATTTTCCTTATCTAATTACTTTCAAAGCTGTATCAGAGTTGAAGCTTTAAAAGCTATTGGTGGCATTAGGATCTGTTCGGTTTCCACAGGCAGCTTGAAAAAGAACTCTCTACAGGCAAACATCTCAGGTGCGGGGAAAACCGTGGTCTTACATGAGCAGCTGCGGAGAGAATGGGATTGCAGCCCTATTTCTTGCTTCTTCTGGCTTTTATTAGTCCACAGAGTGGTTAGAAACAAATGGCAGGGGTTTGCTGGGAACATTTTACAATGCCTCTAAGGACCACCACCTTGTTAAATCTACTTACAGCGGTCGTTGTCATTTAAATACAATGTTACAACTTGTTATGACACCGAAGGTGGGTGGCAGGTAGAAGCCCACTATCAAGGAAGCTCCAGTGATGGTGCCAAATCTAAAAGACACTTTCTATTTGTCGCTTTTTTTCCCCTCTTTTGCCCAGCAGGCACTCACAAACTATCTGCCTAACACCAAGTTAGTCCAGACACACTGTCAATTTACATGGTTTAACTGACAAGTCATGCTTGTCACAAGTCGTTAGTTGCTGCCCTCAATGGAGTCATCCAATACCACACTGGCTTCAAAAACAAACAGGCATTAGTTACAGCAAAATTTAGAGGAGTCTCCAAATGTTCGCAATTCCCCTTTCCCAGACTAACCACAGGCATTATAATATCTCACTTTGCTTCTGTCGTGAACCCTCTACTGAGGTCCCGTTGATGCATTCCCAGCCCCCACCTTGATAATACCAGCTGGTTCTTGCTCCGGAAGCAGGCAGTGCATTTAAGTGTTCCGCTTCATTTACCCTCACACCAGCCACAGGAGAGAGCTGTTATTATCATTCTGATTTTATAGATGAGGAAACAGCCAGGCAAGAATAGATCATGGGTTTAAAATCTGAGGGTATGCACACAGAACCCACAGGCTTCCTCTTTATGCCAAACTGCACCTCCTTATCCAGTCTCATGAAACGAAACCAACTGTGTTTCCCCCTCATCACAAAACCAAAATTTTTGCCATCTTTCATATCCAAATCCAAACGCTTTTCCTACTCTATATCTCTCTACAAGAATGTAGTTCATGGTGAGATTTTAAGAGTAGGAACTCATATAATCCATTTATAAAATAATTAGTTATGAATATCATTTTATGTATTACTGTTTACCTTTTCAAGATTATGCCTTAAATGGAGCATTTCTGAACAGGTCAGAAGGTTTTAGGGGAACGAACTATTTCTGATACTTCTAAGAGTTTTTTATAATAAGTAGCACAATGCCTTGTACATAGTAGGAAATTGCAAAAAAAAAAAAAAAAAAATCCTTTGATTTAGCAATAGCTGGGAAATGTCTGGAGTTACCATATAGTCCAAGAAAACAAATGGCACCTTCTCCAGTATTTTACTTGACTCTTACAGAATAGTCAATTAAGGAGTCATGTATTTTAATTACAATTGTGCCCCTTGGTTATTCTGAATAACTGGTCATTTCTCTGATTTAGCTTACCTATTGCTATACTCTAACTTATCGATACACAAATAAATAAATTAAGTTGTCTTTAGCTCCCAGGCACACAAAATTATTACTTCCTTTGTCCCTCAGAAGTTTGCTTATTGGTTTCTTTCTTGTTTTCCAAATGGGAAAAAAAGATATATACACACAAATATATAATGATTATATATGTAATATATATGTATATACATGATTATGTGTATATTATATATGGAGAGAGAGACAGAGAGACAAAGAGAAAGAGATCAGATCAAGCTGCCAGTGACATCTTGATCAAATTCAGTGGCATGAAAATGATGACTCTTTAGTAAATAATAATAATGGCTATCTAGTAGTAATGATGGGAAACCAGAGTTTAAAAACTTTTAGGGTCAGGGCACCTATATGGCTCAGTCAGTTAAGTGACCAACTCTTGATTTCAGCTCAGGTCATGGTCTCTGGGTCCTGAGATCTGCTTGGGGCTCAGCATGGAGTCAGCTTGAGATTCTCTCTCCCTCTCCATCTACCCCTCCCTCACTCTACCTCTGCCTCCCCCCCAACTCTCTCTCCCTCTCTCAAATAAGTAAATAAATTATTTTAGAAAATAAAAAATAATAAAAACTTTTATGGCAATCTAGGATCCAAAATAGGAAACAACAGAAGTTGAAGCTGGAAGATATGGTTATATCTAAGTGGTTGTATCCCTTGACAAATAATTTAATTTTCCCAACTCTTAATTTCTCAATTGTAAATCAGCTAAAATATATCCTACAAACACATCACTTAAGTGTTTATCACTTAAGTGTTTACAGGAACTCTATATCCTAAGCCTAATCATTGTTATAGGAAATATTACTGCAATTATCATCATCATCACTATGCATCAACACATTTTCAAGGTAGTTTTGATAAATTATGGCAAGGAAATAAAATGTAACACTGTAACATAAAAAGTATTCACCTAAAATGTTCACAGTCGGTCATTATTAAGGATAGCCTGGCAATATACATTTTTTCATTATCTACTCTTGTCAATGATTGGTATTTTGAGGAAACAATTATAATTAAATTATTACAAATGGAAATTCTTAAACTTGGAAGGTTGCAACATCGCTATACAAATTTGTTTTTTTATTTCTTGAGAGAGTGCACACGCATGTAAATGTGCAACCTCACAAGTTGTGGGAGGGGGCAGGGAAGGGGGAGAGAGAGAGAGAGAATCTTTAGCAGGCTCCACACTCATACAGAGTTATGTGAGGGGCTTGATCTCAGAACCCTGAGATCATGACCTGAGATGAAATCAAGAGTCAGACGCTTAACTGACTGAACCACCCAGATGCCCGAGTTACTCTTTTTTTGAGATAAGGATTTCCATTCTCCGGAATTTCAATCTGTTAAGTAGCCACTCTTTAAAATTCTGCCTTATTGATGTCTATTTCTTCGTATTTTTTCTACTTTGTTTCACTTACTCCTTTACTTGATGTCATACTAATTTTTTCTTCCAGAACCTCAACAATGCATTTCCTGGGGCTTTCTTCCTTCATTTTGTCTTTACTGCTCTCGGGCTTTGCATCTGCTCTAATTTGATCATTACTCAATGTAGATTTCTCCCAATTCCACACACTTGGACTTCTTTATCCAAGTTCTATACTTGAATTTGTTACTTACTGGATACTTAGAACTATATATTCTATTGGTTTCTAGAACTCCAATGTTTGGCACTGATTTTGAATGAATTAATATATATATAAAGTTATGCACATTTTTCCCTCTATTCCTTAATTTTGCTCACTTTATTCCCACCCATATCTACTGACCTCATCTATTTAAACCTTAATTGTGAGATGAGGTTGCAAAGTGCCCTCAAGTATTCTCTTTTCATAGCTTTCATTTTGTGCAATAGGATTGATTACTCTCTTCAAGAGATCATGACATTTTCCCATTCCATTGCCTATGCTATAGGTCCTAGAGGATAAAGTTTAAAATTCTTTAATTTGAATTACAGTTTATGTTGCAGAATTAAGTCTTGCTCTTTTCTGCCTGAGAAACTTTGTCCATGCATTTCTTTCCCCTTAAAGATCTTTTCTTCATTTGTACTTCTCAGTGTGTTACCAAATCCCAAGCCTCTCTTTCAAAGGCTACCTTGTTTATGAAGGGTTTTCTACCCTTATATCTACATATACTATTTTCTTCTCTTGATGTTTTCCTCTTTTAAGACACTTGTCATAGTCTGCCTTTTTTCCATGACTATTTGTGTACCTACTTTATATACTTGACTCAACACATGTGCCTTATTTTTTTCTGTCACAAACACCTGAAATGCACTGTGTTTATCCCTCTTACTTTTGTTACACTTCATACATCCGTTGTTATCTCATCTTTGTAATAAAAAGACTATTTAGATCACACACTCCATCTATTTGTTTACATAGATTGATCTGTCTCCCACTCTTCCTCAGTTTTTAACTGTTGAATAGAGACCACGTGTGTAGGTGTTTTGCGTAAAGGTGCTTTTCTACTCCTCCAAAAGAGTATTTAAGAACAGACGTGCACAAAGTGTTGTTATTTATTCAGCATGAAAGTAGAAGCAGAAGGATCATATTAGCTTGAAACTAAAAGCTGATAGATATAAGCACTGAAGCCAAAAACAACAACAAAAAAAAGTAGGACAGAATTATCTTTCTCGTGATGTGGTTTTGAATAACTTGCTTCACCAGGAATGCAACTTTCCTTACTCTAAGGGCGTCTGTTATGTTCAGAAACCACTGTCTGAAAACCATTACACCATGGAAACTTACTGATTCACAACAATAAGTATAGACACCTTATATTTACACAGCACTTACCTTTTTTCAAAGCATTTTCTCAGCTATTCCCCCATCTCAGCCTCAAAACAACCCTGCCGTTATGAATATGGCACACGTAGTAGCAAATTCATTGTAGCTACATGCATTTGTTTCGCATCCTACATTAATGTGCTCCATTACAAACACATTAATTATGTAAGAAAATACATTGCCTCTGATGCCTCTATGGGAGAAATCTATGGCCATTTAAAAATTAAGGTACGGTTGCGCTGAAGACCAATACATTCAATAAGCAGGTGTTTTCAATTCTAGTAATTATGCTTCGAAATACACTGTGTACAGAGAGGTGCCATGTATGTATCTAACCACGAGTATACACTATCCTTTTGAATTCTGCTGATATGTTTTGCATTTTCAAAGACTGAGATTTGATTGTAACATATAATGTGAACCCCATCTTCTCAGGGATTCCAGGACCATTACAGGTTACTAAAGAAAAGACTTATACAGCCCTCTAGTGTTCCAAAGCTAGAGACCCCCAGCAGAAAATACTTTCAAACATGGCAAAACTCATCCCCTCACCCACCTCCTTTAATGCAGAATCACTGCTGACAATACCACTGCGAGGAGCACATATTATTTAAACTACTGAAATTATAGCGTTGGCAGTGGGAACTGAACTGTTCTCACATCACTAGGGAAAGAGCGCTGAGTACATGACAGCTTAGAAACTGCCTTCATGGGGGAAAATGTTCAGATAAATCAATTTTCTGCAGAAAAAAAAGGAAAAAAAATTAATTTGCTGTGTACTTATTTAAACAGCTGACTGAAGAGTTTATTATGCTTGATTGCAGGCCTTCAGCAATGGGTATTGCTTCCTTTCCCTTCTCTCCCTCTCTCCCAGTGAATTCCCATCGACAGAGCCTACAGCTATCCTCTCAGAAATCATATAAAACCTACACTGCTAAAAAATTAACCTCAAAAAGGTGTCTTCGGGTGTTGTCTTTCAAATCAAATTTTAATAGACAACTGTGAGCTGAGAGCTCATTCTTTATAACCGGATCACTAAGCAAGATTCACAAGCTGTCCCTGGTCTGCAGATGGAGCTATTGACAAAATAGTACTATCCACTTGAGAAAAAGCAGGGTACCGACAAGTTTTATTGAATGTTTCTTTCCTTTTTTTTTTCTATTTTGTTTTAAGGATTATGCCTCAAGACATATCCTAAGTATTATATTTTCCAATTAAAATAAATCTATCCTTTGAAAATTAAAAACACCTTCACAATTTGATGAGCATTATCTTAGTTACAGAATTGGGACATGTAAAACCTCCATAAATAAAAATAGAGATATACGCCAGTGACAAGCGATTCAAGTACATGGAGAGACAGTGTAATATAAGAAATGATAGTGTAGAAATAGACTCTGTGTATCATTCCCTTCTTAATGGGAGCTTAGAACATAACACACTAAGTTATTTAACATTTAGTATTCAAACAATACTTTCTGTGAGGGAATACACATTTTTTTTTAACCAAATACTCCAACATCACATTATTACAGGCAGATGACATAGTTACTTAAGAAAATTTAAGTAGGGAATAGATGAATACAAAACTATCTAATTTTAAAATTAGAAGGAACTTTGGTGATAATCCAGACAAAATCTGTTATGTTTTTAGAGTTAGAAGAGATATTTGGAATCATTCATTTATTCTTTCAACAAACACAAACGTAACTCATGTGAATGGTTACATTTGGTTGGTATTAGGATTAAAGAATCATCCAAACCATCCCCTTCTCTTAAGAATTTTATAGTTACAGTATATAACAGGGACATCAAAAGCTTTAGGATTGTGTAGAGGGCTGTGGAAATGGAGAGGAAAACTCTAACCATAAGTACTGTGGTATATCAGAAAGGCAATTTAAAAACTCAGTTAAGCTGAAGTTTTAAGGTCACCTAGGAAAATTTCATTATTTTCCAGAAGTGGAAACTGACTTGGCAAAACATCACGGCTGATAGTGTCAAAATCAGGGTCAGAAACAAGCTTTCCCTGTTTTCCATCCTGAATTCTTTCAACAACAAAACACGTTTCTAGGTGAAGTATGTATTAGTATCTCTCGGAATGAATTAAAGAATTCTAGTGAATAATAGTCCAATAACAGATGCTAGCACACAAGCAAAGCATCTGCTCTCAACTACGAACCTCATGCACTATATCAGGAATCTCAGGGATTTAGTCCTGAGATATTGCACCAAGGTTTTTTAAAATTATTAACACTCTTCTAAAGTTTAAAACAACTGATTTTACCCAAATTTTAATACTTTTCAACGGCTGTGTAATTACTGACTTAACTAGAATAACAGAACACTGAATTCATTATGGGATGCTGAAAGCGTGCTAAGAATTAACACCTGGTCCACTGTATTGTCAAACACCTGTCCTCTTGTGTTTTGTTGCTGTAGGATTAAAAACAAAACAAAACTATATCTGATGTTTCCTGATTATTTTAACTTTTTATGTGATAAGCAATATAAACTTACTTAAACATAGATCCTTTTGCATCTGAAAATTACTATAATAGCTGTCTTGATATCTCAGAGGAAAAATAAATTTAATCACTATAATCACCATTGGGAAAATAAACCCACATATTCTATACTCATTGAAATTAGAGTTCTTTAGAAAAGAACTAGAATAAGAAAAAGATAACACACATTATATTAGTAAAAATGTGTTCTGTGCCATAAAATGCTAAAAATATGATAATGGTATGTTTTCAAATTTCTTATTAAAGTCATAATATTTGAAATAATGGTCAATATCTTTATTTTTTTACCTCTGAATGTTTTGTCATCTTTAGTTTCACTGAAAACCTGGCATATTTTAAAATAAGAGTGAGCATTTTCACTTGTGAAGGTGGAGAAGGAAGGATGTGGTGGCACCTGCTTAAAACTGGGCAATGCTTGGGGCGCCTGGGTGGCTCAGTGGGTTAAAGCCTCTGCCTTCAGCTCAGGTCACGATCTCAGGGTTCTGGGATCGAGCCCCACGTCGGGCTCTTCTGTTTGGTAGGGAGCCTGCTTCCCCCTCTCTCTCTGCTTGCCTTTCTGCCTGCTTGTGATCTCACTCTCTTTCTCTGTCAAATAAATAAATAAAAATCTAAAAACAAAAAACAAAAAACTGGGCAATGTTTGATACATATAGAAAATGAACTTTTAAAAATCTAGATTCCATCATTCATCCAAAGCTCTAGCTAGGCCATCTTGAGTCTTGGAGCACTAGGCTTTTGAATTCCTATTTAAAACCTTACTAACTGAACATAATAATAATTAATCAAAAAATAAAATAAAATACTATTTAGAAAAAATTAAATAGAACTTTACCTTTAATGTATAAATCAATGAAAAATAGATTAGACGATGTTCATGTTACAGCAAAGTTTCTTTGATACAAGCCTCCTTATGGCATGGAGTAATTTTATCAATCTTCAATTCACCTTCTAAATTATAATTCTGAATGAGAAATCAGTCTTGAAAGAAACTTAAAACTTTAGCTTTCTCATCAATGTCTAACATGCTAGAATCTCAGAGAGAAAACATTTCCTTGATCATAGTGTATAAATTGCTAAAAAATAAAGGAAAACTTCTTAATTTTGGAGGCTCGAAAGAATCACACTCAGTTTTGAAGACCTTTACATAACTCAGTGTTCTTCATCTCCAGTAAGATATTCAAAAAGAAGTGTTGAGATGTAATAATATAATTATGTTCACTTTACAAGTATTGAGTAAAGTCCATATGCTAGGCATCAAGAAAAATAATATTCCTAGACTTTATTTCTATTTTTTAAAAGATTGTATTTATTTATTTGTCAGAGAGAGAGAGAGTGAGCACACAGGCAGGGGGTGCAGCAGACAAAGGGGGAAGCAGGCTTCCTACTGAGCAAGGAGCCCAATGTGGGACTCCATCCCAGGACGTGGGGGTCATGACCTGAGCTGAAGGCAGATACTTAACCAACAGTGCCACCTGCCATTCCTTATTTCTGTTTTCTAAGATATTTAGTTCCAATCCCAAGACAGCCATGGTATTTGAGAGCATCCACAGAAACCCATACTAATACATAACTATTTATACATTATGTTTTGATTCAATGTAAGATATCATATAGTATTTTACACAAATACTCTTGGTTAATGGTATAACAATGTAACTTAGATATTACATCATTTCAATTACATTTAGAATTATCTTTAATTTTTGCTGTAAATCCAAACATTGATTATGTAGAGATACATTGGTGAAATAATTATAATTTCTAATCAAAAAGAATAGCATTTTGTATAATAATCTATCACTAGAGAGTAATCAACATGGTACTTGTCTTAGGCACAGTAGGTGATATGAATAAGTAATTAATTATTTGATGAGAACTGTAAAATATGCCTACAGTACAAGGAACTAAATATAAAACACTGAGCCAGGGCACCTGGGTGGCTCAGTGGGTTAAAGCCTCTGCCTTCAGCTCAGGTCCTGATCTCAGGGTCCTGGGATCAAGCCCTGCCTGCGTCTCTGCCTACTTGTGATCTCTCTCTGTCAAATAAATAAATAAAATCTTTAATAAATAAATAAATAAAATAAAACACTGAGCTTAGTATGAGTGTACACTAACAATACCTATTATGAGACTTCAAAAAAAAATCAAGCTTTCTGTGGTGGAATTATTTAAGGTTTAGAACTCGAGTATTTAGGATAGTGTGTTATCCTATGCATTCATCTAGATAGCAGGAGACATAAAATCTAATTCAGGCTCTACATTAACTATGCCATCTTGTCAAAATGTTTTACTCTTTGTAAACATTAATTTCCTCATATTTAGTTGGAATATCATTTTTTGCTTGTATCACAGAGTTGTGGCATTATGCTTATTTTCATAAACTTTGAATAGTTTGAAATTGCCAAGCCTCAAATACATATTGATTATAAATCATTTCTTAGATTCTGCTATCTTTTTCAGTAAGCTTTTAAAATTATTATACTAAGAACAAAATAGTTTGGTCTAAGATTCTTACGGAACCCCCAGACAAGAATAGAAAGTACAAGAGATTTATAAAGAGCCATATATCACTGGGACTTGAGCATAGTAACCACCAACAAATACTTGGTGACAAAATTATCTATTATTCTTTTATAATTAATGATTTTATTAAATCCATTATTTTTTAAGTTAGAAACATCAGTATGTTTCCTGAGATTACTTTTTATGGACAATTTGCCAATTGTTTCCATATCCAAATGCCCTAGAATTTGTCATCTGTTTTCCCAATAACAAATTTGTTTTGGCAGGCTTTATATTTTTCCAAATTGTATATAGACTGGTCAAATTGTCCTCTTAAATAGAAATATGTTATATAGCCACATGAAAAATGACAAATATGTCATTAGGCAGATCTAGTTAATTAGTCCGAATATCAGTAGCATGAAGTAGAGCGGTAGATAAGATATTCAGCTTCCATCTGTGAGATGTTTTTGCTTGGCAAATGACAGTATTCCAGTTAACAGTTTTGTTAGAGAGAGTATAACACAATGACATGTCTCCAGTCATACATTATCTCACAAATATTGTGAAATACACAAGAAATAAAAAGGAAATGAGGGTGAAATTTGCAGGTGGCTTTTAGCAGCCTAGCTGGCTTAGAGTATAGAACACTGCCATAGGACATCCCAGCTGAGAAATCCAGTTAATGTCCTGTTGTTTTAAAAATGTTTTTATATCGTCAGTTGAAAATATTCTATAAATGCAAAAAGTCATCTATGGGTGACATTGTAACCCAAACCTGGAAGGATCTCATCTGAATTCCTATAACGGATGTCTGTAATAAAAGCTTGTATGTAATGTGATTTCAAGAAATGCATTACCAAAGCATAAACACCTTGCTAATAGGGGCTGTGCACAGCATTGGCCTAAGGGGCTGTCAGATGATCAACGTAAACCAAAATATCAGAAAACAACTGTGTGGGTTTCAGGCAAGTTAATTTATAAGGTCAGTTAAGGGAAAGACATTATCACACAACTAAAGTTGCATTTACTTCTCAGGAGAGTATTTTAGTTTATATTGATTGCATCAGGGACCCCCTCAGGTGATATCAGGCATTAATTTGTGGTTACTTTCACACAAATGTACTAGGAGGTTAAAAAATATGGCCCATATAGGGAAAAACATCATTGTAAAAATTTGTGGTTGTTATATGTTAACTGGTTATTTTAAACACATTTTATAGATGATACCAGAGTGAAAGTAAATAGCCAAATGTAATATATATTATACATAGATTTTAGAAACTTCTCTCTTTTAAAGGTTTTTTTTTATTCATCTTTGCATATCTGGCAATTTAGACAATACCAGGCACACTGCAGGTGGTCAATAAACATTTGCTGAATTAAATATATGAACATTTCTTAAAAATAAACAGTCAGCATTTAAGAAAATATTTTAATCTTAATTGTGTTATATTAACACCAGTTTAAAACTGAGGATCAAAATATATGAGTTCTGGTTTCTGTCACTAAATCTGAGATTTAAGTCCTAAAATATAACCTATTTTTAATCTAGATTCTTTGAGCAATTGATTCAATGAAATCTGACTTTAATATATCCCCAAGTCAGGAGGATATTTAAAAATAAATCTCAATAACCATGATTCACATGGTATGACTTGAGCACGTATAACACAATCATGCTTTCTCCTTCAGTAATTATTTTAGGTACACCAGTAAGTACTAGTAGGTCAATGGTAATTTGCTATGCTAGAAATAAATATAACATACATTATTATGTAAGACAGATTGTTTCTTTAAGATTTGATTTATTTATCTGACAGAGAGAGAGCACAAGCAAGAGAAGCAGCAGGCAGAGGGAGAGGGACAAGCAGGTTCCCCGCTGAGCAGAGAGCCCAATGGAGGGCTTGATCCCAGGACTCTGGGATCACGACCTGAGCTGAGCACAGACGCTTAATGGACTGAGCCACCGAGGTGCCCCTATAAGACAGGTTTCGAAACCAGCTTTGGACACTGTGCTGGTTATTAAGCAATTGTCTTTCCATCCAAATCTACTCCTTCTGTCTTGTAGAGACAGAAGCTGAACTCTGCAGACTGCATTACTTTTCTGCCACCTGGCTCCCTGGTAAGTTCTGCCAGGATGGGACACTAGCTGAGTGGAAGGGAGGAGGAGGACCTGCTGCCAGGCTGGTGTACACAGGAGGACCCGCTTGAATACACAAACCATACCTTTTAGCAGAGACGGTTCCTGTCGGTTCCTGAGCATAACATAAGCAATGGTCCACTATCCAGGTTGTGGCAATTGGTTCCAAATTGCAATTCATTTCAGATTCTAGCTCTTTTCCACACTTCCAGACACGTCATGACTCAGAAGATGTACCACTAGTGCCATCTTTTTAGAATCCAAATTCCATAGGCACATCACCTGAACTACTGGGGTCTGGATTCTATCTCTATGGAACTTGATCTTGATTCATAAGCTCTTGAGAAATCAGCACTATCCAGGTAGGCCCCTCTGCTCAAAGATCTGGTCCCAGTAGGATAGGGTATCTGCTCTAAGTTTCTAGTTTCCAGACACCCCCTTCCCTTTGCTCTCCTGTCCTAAGGATCCTAACTATTTCCAGCAGTTACTACTTCAATTTCCTTTCAGTGTGCCCACTTTGTCATTTTAGTCTTCCAATATCTCTTTAACCTTTTGCCTATATTAAAAACTCTATTGAAATAAACAGAATTTCTGTTTTCCTAATTTCATCCCAGCTGACACAAGTACTTTTTAAATTTTATTTATTTATTTTTTAAATATTTTTTTTTAAAGATTTTATTTATTCATTCGAGAGAGAGTGCAAGTGAGAGAGCACAGCAGGGTGAGGGGGGGTGCAGGCAGCAGAGGGAGAGGGAGAACCAAGCTACCCATTGAGCAGGGAGCAACTCAGTCCCAGGACCCTGAGATCATGACCTGAGCCAAAGGCAGATGCTTAACCAACTGAACCACCAGGGGCCCCAACACAAGTCCTTTAAAAAAAGAAAGAAAAAATTTATTTATTTGAGAGAAAGAGGGGGGTGGTTAGAGCAAAGGGAGACAGCGAGAGAATCCCAAGCGGACTCCGGTTTCAGCATGGAGCTGATGGCCTTGGGGGTCCATCCCATGACCCATGAGATCATGACCTGTGCCAAGACCAAGAGTCAGACCTTAACTGACTCAGCCATCCATGTGCCGCACAAGTACATTTTCTTTAAGTCTCAGTACCATAAAAATCTTTTATTAATGAATTGATTGCATTGTAAACACAAAAATAGGCATGTCAGTTTTAATGTCTCTGAGTTTGAATGTGAGATTAAATGCAGTTTACGTATTAGTTTAATTATGAGGAGATTATATTTGTTATACAGCCATCTCAAAATTTTCAATAAGTGGTTAAATAATATTAAAATTTACACTTGTGAATATATATTAAAAAGCAATTAGAACATAATTTTCTTTGCATTATCATGCTTTATCTTTGCATTTATCATGACTCAGAAAATATGGACATGATGAGTAAACAATAAATTTAGCTGGTTATCCATCTTGGATTTTTTATATCTTTATTATATTGAAAATTATATAAACTCATGAATTATGTTTGTATGGTGATTAAAAAGCAGAAAATTATGCACTGATTAAAACTCACTGGTAATTAGAATTATGCTACAGGTGATATGTGAATCTGGTGGCTTTTTAAAATCATTTTCTGTGACTATATCACACTAAAAAAAGGAGAAATAATTTTCACTTGTACTAAATTAATGATTGCTGAAACTTTATGTTATAATAATTCAATATTTCAGTAATCATTGATGTGCTTTTCTGATAACTTTTAATCCTTTTATAGAAAATATAACTGAAATATTAATCTGTCCTTTTGCTTTGTGCCATCACCTATTTTAGAAAAGAGATAAGGCAACGCATCTTACAATAATTTCCATATTCATAGCCATGCCAGGCAAAATAACTATTCTCTCACTTTTCTGTAAAGAAAAAGTGTTCCTCATTCTAGTCACTGGTTGTTCTATAATATATATCTTAGTTTACATCTACACAAACCATCCTTCTTGTTGAGCAATGTAACTGACTTATGAACAGCAAAATTGGATCATTCTGGGAAGAAGTTTCGATTAATGGTATGCTATGTAACTTCACTTTTGTGCAGTCAAATGTTTGTAGTCACATTTTATTTATTTGTTTGTTTTTACTTCTAATACATGGACCAACTGATCTATTGGAATCTTCCATTTCTGACTTTGAAGGAGACACTTTGCTAGTTGTCCATGCAGGTAAGACCTGTCGGGCTAAGAGCTGCCAGTTAGCTAGGATCTAGCCATGGTGGAAGAGGCTAAAGATCCGTGGACTGAACAAAAGTTGTAATAAGACTATGCACAAGTTTGAGAGCTAGGTTTGGTCTTTGTTTGGCAACTTTGGCCAAGTCAAAACTCTTCCAGTCTTAGGTTCTTCATTTGTGAAACAAAGATTGGCTCAAGGAATCAGGAGTGGCATCTTTAGAGCCAACAGAGAAGAGACTGACTCTCAGATCTACTACCCATTAGCTGGGTGGTTTTGAAGAACCTATTGAAGAACCTCCTTGAGTGACAGTTTCTTCATCAATGAAATAGGTATTGTGGATTTATTGTAGTAACAGTTATACAGTTCCATTTACATATAGGCCCTTTACAACCTGAGATTTCTTCTAGCTCAAAATTCTATAACCACCAGAGGTTTTAAATTATTTCTTTTCTATAGTTTCTCTTCTAATTATTGGTTGTTAAATTCATCCTGCAAGGTTTTAAAGGGTCCTAGTGTATTTATCTTTTAAAAATATGTTCATTAAACAAGGGGAAATTATAAGTTTTTAAGCTATTTTCTTGGAAATCACAAATAATGTAATAAAATTTGAAGACACTAATATTGGTCATCCTCATGCATGATTTAATAAATTATTTTCTAAAAGTTACCCCCCAAAAAACCCCCAAACTGAGGGAAAGTAATGCAGTAAAACAGTAATCCTCTTCACAGTCCACCACGTAAACCAATATTAGAGAGCAGAGCCACAGCAGAAGGGAGAGTGGATGGGCTCTCACATAGGTAAAGAGAAATTGTAGTATACAAAGTTTCATGGTTGGAGCATTATTTATAAAACAATATACCACAATATTTAATATCTCTCTGATGATATGTGGAAGAATTCAGGTAAGAGAATGAAGATCATTCTTAATTTAAGATTTTTTTAAAACAAGCTTTCTCAACAGGGGCATTATTGACATTCTGGACCAGTTAATGCTTTGCTGATGGGGAAGGGTGCTGTCTTGTATATGGTGGGCTGTTTAGCAGTATCCCTGGCTTCTATCCACTAGATGCCAGTAGCACTATCACCTCTGGTCGAGATAGTAAGAAACATTGCTGTAGTATGATGGTTTCTCAACAAAAAACTGAACATAGAATTATCATATGATCAAACAATTCCATTTCTGGATATATACCCAAAATAACTGAAAGCAGAGGCTCAAGTAGGTATTTATATACCGATGTACATAGCAACATTATTCACAATAGCCGAAAGGTGGAAGCAACAAAAATGTCCAGATGCGGTATAAACCTGCAACAGAATATTATCCAATCTCAAAAAGGAATGAAATTCTAATGCACACTACAGCATGGATGAGCCTTGAAAACATTATGCTAAGTGAAAGAGGATAGATGCTGAAGGACAAATATTGGGATTTCACTGATACGTGAAAACCCGATACGTGAGGTACCTAGAGTAGTCAAATTCATAGAAACAGAAGGTAGAATGGTGGTTTCTAGGGTCTGTGGGAAGGAGGAATGGAAGTTATTATTAAATGGGTACAGAGTTTCCACTCAGGAAGATGAAAAAATGCTCGGGATAGATGGTAGTGATGGTGGTGAAAGGCAGATACTTGATGTCACTGGACTGTATGCTTAAAATGGCAAACTTGATGTTATGTATGTTTTGCCACAATGAAAAGAAATGTATTGAGACATTATCAAACGTTCTCTAGGGGGTAGGCGGCAGGGACAAAATCACCAATGTCTGGGTACCACCACGTTAAAAAACATAATTTGCATTTACATTTCTTTAATCTTTAAGCAATCATTTTTTTTTCATGTAATGCTAGTGCTCTTTCACATTTCAAATTCCTGTCTTAAAAGGAAAACATTTTCTCCTGTTTTAACTGATTAATACTACTTTTCTTGCAAGCCCATTTTTGATTTGAAACCATCTCCATTTTTAAACGAGTCATTAGCACAACAGAAAGTAATTGTCTAAAAACTAGCAAATATAGGACACATCACTGAACACCCTGGCCGAATGGCCTCACTGATATGTAGTGGACTGAATGGTGGTCCCCAAAACTCTATGTCAATGTCCTCATCCCTGGAACCTGTGAATGTGAATTTAGAAAAAAAAGGGTCTTTGCACATAAAGCTAAGGTAAAGATCTTTAGATGAGATCATCTCGTAACATCCAGGTGGGCCCTAAATGTAGTGACAAGTGTCTTTAGAGGAGATGCACAGAGGGAGGATGTCAGTGTGATAATGACAGAGGCTGAGATTGGAATGGATGCCACCACAACCCAAGGAATGCCCAGAGTGGCTGTAGCCACCAGAAACCAGGAGGAAGGCATGGAAGGGATGACTGTCTAGAGCCTCCCGAGAGCATGCGGTCTTGCCAACACCTTGAATTTAGACCTTTGACCTCCAAATTGTGAGAGAATAAGTTGTTGTTATTGAAGCCACCCAACTTTCGGTAATTTGTGAGAGCAGTCACAGAAAGCTAATATAAAAGGCAGTTGCAATTGGCAATTAGAAACACTATCCTCACTCTTCTCTAAAGCAAGGGATGGGGTCGTTGGGTGATGGACACTGGGGAGGGTATGTGCTACGGTGAGAAAAAAAATAAATTAAAAAGAAAATAAATTTTAAATAAATAAATAAATAAAACAACCAAGATTTCAAATACGTAACACATTGCAAGCCTAATGTTGATAGGAGAGACTGTGCTAGGCTATTCTTTTCTTTTAAGGGATGCTGTCATATTGTGTGTCTATTGTGACCCAACACTAAAAACGTCATATTGCATAGTCTGCAATGGTCCTAAACATGTTCTTTTAGAGACGTCAGAAATTGAGAGAGGGTGCCTGCCCCTGTTCTGGGCCGTTAGGGCCGTTTGACTGTGATTCAGGAAGCTAGTTAACATGCACGTCCTGTAGCAGACCCCGGCACCTGTATCGCAGGCACTAATCAAAGTGCTCCTTCATGGGGTGAAAGAATCGCTATTTGTAATGCAATAATTAGGCTGGGTGGAAAGGCCTGTAAAGTAAATCAATCTAGTCTGCTCTTGAGATCTGACTCCATTCTCTTGGCAGATTGTTAACATAATGAGACAGAAGCCTACAAGAGGTCCTACAGAAAAAAAACAAAAACAAAAACAAAAACAGTGTCATTCCTTTCCCTTCTTCCTTTAATTTTACAAAGGTTTCTCAGGACATCGCCGAGATTAAAACTAATATAAGCTGCTGATAAAACTAGGGATTCTAAGCTTCCCAAAAGGTTATGAAAGGATGAGCTGGTATGCAGTAGCAGTCTGAACCCATTATTCACAACTTCTGAGTTGTCTCGCTGAAGCTCTCAAAAGAACACAAGAATTCCCAGTAAGTAATTACAGTTGAGGGAAATACAGGGAAGAACACCCAAAGGCCAGCTGGAAAATGGTGGGTGGATTAATCTCAAGTTCAACAAAAGGAAACAAATTAAGTGCTCTTTATAAATGAGGACGAGACTTTCAAAAGCAAACTTATTTGTTCTGTCAAACGTGCTGAATGGGCAAAAGGTGCTGACCTACTCCAACAATAAGCTGTTTTCCTATATACAGCAAGATTCACATACAGTTATTTAAAAATATGTGTCAATGGAAATAATTTTCACATTTCGACAAATTATTTTCTATCCTCTCCATGCTTTGAAATCTTCTTTCTACAAATTCTACTATGTATTTCTTTTCCTTTTCTTGGGCATAAGGAATTAAATTAGACTCCCCTTTTCCTCTACCTATATATTTTAAACTTTTCATTGAATTCTAATTCTTGTTAGTTTTTGTCTGGACTAAACAAACGTACACCCTACACAGAAGGAAAACGTAGAGATATTTGCACTCCGTAACTTGCATTACACTGATATGTTTACGTAAAGGCTTTGGATATCCTGAAATGAGGAACAGTATCAGACTCAGGCAGTGAGACTTTTCAGATAGAATTGTGCCTCATGCTTTCTTTCTGATGATACTTCTGCGACATGGCTGCTGTGAACAAAAGTACTGTATGTCCATCTCTCTCTCTCTCTCTCTCTACATGTATATATATATATATATATATATATACACACATACATATATGCCAATATTTCTGTGTATGCATATATGCATATATACATACAAGGGTTTATATGTGTGTGTGTGTTTATATGTGTGTGTGTGTGTTTCTACATTTTGTTGAGTCTCAGGCTACCCAAAGCTTGAGATTAATTCAACAGAAAGTTAAGAAACCATAAAATTCCTAGTTATCATGATTGTCTTTTTGCTTGACCTGATATTTATTTATGTGTAGAATGAAACCACATTTTTTTAATATTATTTTTTTAAAGATTTTATTTATTTAGACATTGAGAGAGAGAACACAAGTTGGCTAAGAGGCAGGCAGAGAGAGAGGAGGAAACAGGCTCCCCAGTGAGCAGAGAGCCCAATGCAGGGCTAGATCCCAGGACCCTGAGATCATGACCTGAGCCAAAGGCAGAGGCTTTAACCCACTGAGCCACCCAGGTGCCCCCAAACCACATTTTTTTTAAAGGGCAGGTTCAGAAGCCTTCATCAATAACTGAGTTTACTCTTGTTGGTTTCATTTATCTATTTTACCACTAACAAGATAATTTTGGGGGGCTTTCATAAGATGAATTTAATTTATCTGATATTCTGTGTTAAGGCATAATAAGAATTAAAAGTATAGTAAAGAAAACAGCAAAGTTTTCATTTAATGCTGGTTAATTACATGCCCAATACCATGCACATTTTCTAATTTAATACTGACAATGTCCATTTCTGTGATACAGACATTGTTATTTGCTTTTTTTTTTTTTTTGAGAGAAGAATTTGAAGTCTAACAAAATGAATAACTTGCCCAAAGTCAGGAGTCTTGGAAAAGCATAGATACGGGAATCTGATATTGAAGCACATGGCCTTAACTGGAAATACTTGCTGTCCAGAGAACTTACTCATTTCTACTCTTTTTTCACTTATGTTTCATTTCAAATAACAACATAGGACACTGACTCATGCAGAGTGTGATGATATGAAGTTTAATTTTCCTGATTTACTTGAATATGTACTTCAAGAAATGAACACATAGGTAAAAAAAAACTTTGCAAGAGAGAACATTTGAAAATTATGATGCACTAAAGATACTTAAATTATATTTTAGCACTAACATTTCTATCTCTAAAGGTATTAAAAGAAAACTAAAAATAAGCCTTTCAAAGCACAGATTTTAAGTTTTAGGAAAGAGGTATTCTAATGTACTGTTAATAAAGGACATATGAATCAGAACATTCAAAATGATAATGAAAAGGCTTGGAGTGTTCCAAGGAAAAACATAAATTTGAAATACATGTCATGTAAATTTTATTTGAATGTTTCAACCCCCAATATCAGCACTATCATAATTGAATGAGACTCCCAGTGATAGAAAAATGAATCAATTTTGAAAAATAAAATGCCAAATATAACATATATGTGTAGGTGTATGGATATACTCATATATGCATGTATGTATAAATATATGTACATATGTGAGTGTGGTTTTTTCCAGATAAATTTGGAATAAACAATGAAATTATACATCGAATAAATATTAACACAATGAAGTTATTATTGTTAGGAAAAATGTTCTAAAATAAATACCAATAGAAATTGCCCAGAATTTTAATATTTCAGTTTACTACTATCATGAAATTATTATTATATTTTTGTTAAGTGTATATAATTCTATTCAATGCTTACACTTGACCCAATTACTTCCTTCTAGGAATCACCCTTCCCTCTCTTGCTCATACAAGCAATACCACAAATAACTCTCTGGCTTTGACTCTGCATTAATATAATGGATTATATTGCTTTGTTTATATAATTAATTGAGTAGAGTGCAAGGATTTGAATAATTGGCCTAATGAACAACAGCTATATGCCAAGATAGATCAAGCTTTGTGTTAAAGACCTCAAACAATCATATTCAACTCTCTTGGTGTTGCTCACCTTTGGATCCAGAAGAGGAGGTAAAATTAAGAAATCATTTGCTTTTTCAAGATATTCTATATGCATCTGATAGACAAATACATTAATTAAAATTAAAGATTTTTTCATTTAGTAAAATATTTATAGCCATACATTCTTATTCATTGATGTTGATTCAGTCCACGAAGAACAGAAAATGATGAAATATAACTGCCATAATTACTTTTTCTTTTAACAACACTAAAAATGCTTCATTATACTTTATTACACTCATGGTGCACAGTTTAAAAATCATTTCTTCAGAATATTTTTGTACACTCAGGTATGTAAGACATCCAGGAACAGAACTTTGATAGATGCTTAGTTCCGATTAAAACACCAAGCTTGTTCATGAAATGAAATTTGATATATTCATTTATGAACAAAATAAAATTACTATACATTTAGGAAAAAATGATAGCTTCAATTTTGTAACATGCCTTCACTATAGTTAAAGCATAAACTGATGTCTTATATGTGGCAGGCAGTTTAGTTGCCTGAGGCCATGCTGATATAAGCCACAAGACTAGACATTTCTTAGGGCTGTTTTCTTTCTGTAACATTTCTGCCTTACATAGATAATTCATGTTTTATTAAAAGTCTAAATAAAAGCAAATGTAGGTGGATTTATCCTTTCCTAAATGTAAAATTTAAAACTGACAATAAAGTAAGCTCTGGCATTTGAAAAAACTAAAGTAAATGAAAAAGGCAGTTGGGAAGAGGGAATAAGATTTCCAATTCATTTTAAAATTATAATAATAAATTATTATTATAGAACAAGAGAGAATGATGACAATGGGAATGATGTCATGAAAGAAAAAGAGACTAAGTATAGCAAAGGAAATAAAATCACATTTCCATCATACTAGATACTGTATGAAAACATGTTCTAGAGGAACAATTCTCTACATGCTAATTTAGTAAATGCAAGTGACTCCACGCTGTACAGTAGATCCTTAGGACCTATTCATCTTGTATGATTGAAACTTTATACACTTTGACTAGTATCTCCCCATTCCTCCTTCCTCCCAATCCCGGGAAACCACTATTTTACTCTCTGCTTCTGTGAGTTTGACTATTTCAGGTTCCTCCTATAAGTGGTATCATGCTGCATTGGCAGGTGACAGATATGTTTATGGTTATAACCATAACATATGGTTATGGTTTATGGTTAACAGATTGTGGTGATGGTAGCACAGGTGCATACTTGATTTCCAAGCTCAGCAAGTAGCACACATAAAGTATGTGCCGCTTTTTACATGTCAATCATGCCTCAATAGTGTGGTTAAAAAAAAAGAAAAAAGATAACGAAAGTGATAGAAGGACCTAATCTGGGGTGCTTGGCTGGCTCAGTTGGTTGGGCATCTGACTCTTGGTTTCTGCTCAGGTCATGATCTTACAACCCTGAGATCCAGCCCCGGGTCAGGTTCTGTGCTCAGCGGGGAGTCTGCTTGAGAGTCTCTCTCTCCCTCTCCCTCTCTCCTTCCCTCCACCTGTGCTGTCTTTCTCTCTCTTTCTCAAACAAATAAATATATTTTTTAAAGATTTTATTTATTTATTTATTTATTTATTTGAGAGAGAGAGGGTGGGAGCAGCAGAGGGAGAGGGACAAACAGACTCCACACTGAGCACAGAGCCCCATGAAGGACTGGATCCCACAACCCTGAAATCCTGAGCTAAGTGGAAATCAAGAGTCAGATGCTTAGCCGACTGAGCTACCCAGGTGCTCCCAACGAATAAGTATTTAAAAAAAAAAAAAAGAAAAAAGATAAAGCACGGAATCTGTTCATTTGTGTTCTATTTTGAGTTTCTTAAAATGTACTTTTCTTCATTTGGGCAAATATTATGTTGGTATTGAAATATTAGTTCACTGAAACATATTGTCAATGCTAAACATTTAACTATTATTTTATAGTTTATAGCAATTTGTGTTCATAAATGTTATAATATAAAAACTTAGTTAAATTTGAAAATTTTATTTTATAACTTTTAATATCCCATTAAACCTGCAACTATAAAATATATACCTTTTCTCTAATCAAAAATTAGTTTTTCTAGAAATACAAAGGGTTAAATTTATAGTGATGGTTTGTACAATAAAGGTTTTATGAAATAGGTAACTCAGTTCTTTTTGTTCATGAAAATATATAAGGTTTCTTGGGATAATTTCATATTATAGGAATATTATACATAACACATGTACATATGAGGACATCATTTTCTAAAGTGAGGAACAAAGGCAAAGTATGTAGCATATAAACTGCTGCTATTGTAATAATGTTTATAGGAGACAGGGGAAAGATTGTTCTCTACACTGGCATTAATCAAATTTGGATGCTAGCACATTTCTCCAAGCCTAACTATATGTTGATTCAATGTGTTTGTTGCTTATGTTGACTTCCTCTTAAATTATACGGTTAGCTAGAGAAAAACAACAAATCGCCCAATCCCCCATCACACCTAAATAAAGTTCACCTCATCTATCTTACAAGGAGAAGCTTGAAAGTGCCTGCGAATTGGTGTAATGTATAGTATTTTTTATCAATAAATTCGTATCCCTTATATGTTAAAACTTTGGAAACAAACAAACCTCTTTTGTATGTAACAATATGTTATACAAAGGAATAAAAACTAATATGCAGTTTTCACTCTTCTCTATGCACATATGGAAATATAGAATTACATGAGAAGTACATATGCTAATGACAGAAAATAATACATCATAAGACAGGATAATAAGTTAAAACTTAACTGAGGATTTAATTCAAGAAAGCATATAAATAATCATAAACACAAGAGGACTATAAAAAACTTGATCCTACAAGTAATAAATACATTCGAATGTTCATTATTTAAAAGTCCTTCATCTCATGGCTACTCTTCCTTGGCCCTGTAGGCATCTGATTTTAGACAATTCCCTTTGAAGTTATTCATCAGCTATTGATCACAACCCAAGTGTCTGTAATGAAATACTTTGATTAGGGAAGAATAAAAAGCACACTTGGGGCCAAAGACAGCTAACATTATGTAAATGAAGAGTTATTAATTATAGCTGAGCCAAAACATGAAGAGTAGAGTATGTATTTGAACAGGAGAAATACTCTTTAGAAGAAATAATTTAACTTGGAAATGATTAGAAACCTGGGAGTGAAAGCAAGACCATGAATCTGTGGCAACATCATCATCGACTTTAAGAAAACCCTCAGGTATAATGGGCTATGCTGGATGACAGAGATACAAAGATACTTGGTTAGATTCAGAAACCTTTTCTTCAAAGTTCTTTCAACAGTCTAACATTGGTTCAAATTCATACTCTATCACTTAACCAGATGCACAAGTTTGGACAAGTTCCTTAACCCCTTTGAAACTATTTCTTTAATAATACAGAGTAAAGAAACACTTAGATCCCGGAGTTTTATTTTTTTGATTTATTTATTTATTTATTTTTTGGTTAGGATTGCATCAACTGAGATATATAAAGCGATTAGTGAAATATGTGGTAAATATTACATGCTCAACCAACATTAAAACACTAATACCTGCTATAGTGGTAGTGTCAGTAATATTTATTAGTTATCAACAAAAAATATATCTACATACCCAAGGCATAAAGCAAATGCCAACTACCCAATTATGTTTTAGACAGTAAAAATATGAGAAGTTGTGACTGACAAGTTAAGGCTGGAAGACTATGAAAGGTAAGAGGCTAGTCATTACTTTTATTCTTTACGATATGAAAACTTTAGAAACCAGAACTGAGACAGAAAGAGTTAAGAAGCAAGGAATTTAGTTGCCAGTGCCAGGGCTAAAAATAGTCAATTATCCAATGGCTCCACAGGCATGCCCCTCAAGCCAAGACAATAAGTTATTGGGGGACATCTAGCTCAATCAGAGCATCTTTTATTTTGGCGTCAGGAGGGCATCAGTCCCTGGATGTTGGGCTCAGCATTCTAAGACTGTAAAAAGACAGTTGCAAGATCATAGGGCTAGGGTGAAAGCTTTGAGCCAGAGGCTCAAATCTGAATAAGTAATCTTTCAAACTAGTAATAAGTAATCTTTCTGAATAAGTAGTCTTTAAAACTAGTTCTGAGGTTCCGTTCACGTTTTCCCCCCAACAAATATTTTAATTTTAGTAACCCACCTCACTACCCCAGATATGGAACATAGCACTAATGTGAAAGAGCTAACTTCTCATGATAATACTTGGTCCTCAACCAAAACACATAGCTGGAACATAGTCCTGAAAGCTAAGCCGTTGCCATTTAAGACAGGCACAGCTTGGTAATTTTAACTTCTTTTTGCCATTTCAAACACTACAGAATATTTTGACTGGATCTCTTACTCTAAATATTTGTGCTGTTGACTTATTTCACAGCCCTGAATAAGGAGATACAATGATGAGGAGGCATGTAGGAAAAATAAGTGATAGATCTAAAAAGCAGCATGTAAACTCATTTAGTAAGCAGTAACCCTCACGTACTGGCAATTTAAAATGAACTTACCTTAGCTTAGGCAGCACTTAATTCACTCTACACTTGGAGGGAAATGCTCCCATTTATTTGTTAGTACTGATCAGCATAGGGATAAATGAGATTACAGAGGCTCTCTTACTAAACTCAGATAATAAACATTAATTAATTAACTCATCAATGAAAATAACCCATAGAGATTATCAAGGTTTTAAGAATGACAAATTAGTAGCAATGGAAAAGCAACATGTTCCTCTCTTTGCTCAGGTCACTCATTTGATTGTATGCAAGGGGTTGTTTGGCAGGATTTTATCTAATCACCGTCAATTAACATTTATTGAATACTTCATGAATATCTCACTCTGTATTGAATTGTCAAGCAATGTAATAACAATTACATTACTAGTAATAACTAATTACATTACAATAACTAGTTAAAATATTTATAAGATTTAATATGCTTTCCTTGATATGCCATGATAAGCACCTCTTGTTCTTCCTGGAAAATTATTCTGTCTATTTACTAATTTCTTGTGTTTACAACAATTTCTTGACACCAGTCTTCACACCAATTCACAGTAGAATTTTCTTATCTTTTTGCGTCTGTGTTTCCTTGTTTATTTTCAAGGGAATATTCAAATTTAACACGGGAAAATTCCTTTATTTTTAATTCTTATTCCTCCTTTCTTTTTTTAAGTAGGTTTCACAACCAGCATGGAGCCCAATGTGGGGCTTGAACTCACGACCCTGAGATCAAGACCTGAACTGAGATCAAGAGTCAGACGCTTAACAAGCTGAGCCACCCAGGCGCCCCTCATTCTTCTTTTAAACTTAGAAGTGTACGTGGTGATATAGTTCAAGATCTTTTTCTTTGTGTCAGGTCCAGTTTGAAAGAGCTGGGCAACAAATGAAGTTCCAGGAGGTACTCCATAAAACACTATTTCCTCAGGCATAATATCATTTTTAGAAAAATTAATAGCTATGGAAAACTACAGCCTGATATGTAAATGTCTCTTAGTGACAATAAGGGGAATCTATTTTTCAGTTTGCGATATAAAAAAGGACTGTGAATATACACTACCACAGAATCATTTTCCACATCAAAACCATACAGATATATTGAAAATACATGTCTTCCTCAGTCTAAGTGTGCGACCCAAATAACAGACACTGCTTTCAGTGATAGGAGAATTAAATTTGCAATTAAACCCAAGACCCTGTAGCTCAAAAGGAGAGTGTTGATAAAACAATCTCTGGCTTCAAAAATAACACCCAAGAGCAAAATCCGTGACATTCAGCTGCTGTTCTGATAGAGATCACTCATTCTGCCCCCAACCAAATTTTCAGAGGTTTGGTTTTAGGGAGATGATTATACCACCCAAAAGTGTCATAGTAGTTATGGTGTGCTCTGATATATCTTTGGGAAACATACCATTTCTAAGTAAGCCCTTGGTTCAGGGACAAGATCAGAATTGAGATTGAAAGCTTTAGCCATAAGATAGTCTTCAGGCTTTTTCATTTGTAGGATATAGCGAGATGTGCTGGTAGAAAACACGACTTGACAATTGATTTACTGCACAACTTCCTGGAAGGAGGTTTTTCCAATCCACTGGAAAATAACATAATATTTTCTATACTGCTGTTATTAACATTTACAGACTTAGGGAATCGTGGCACTGTGAAGGACAGCAAGAGACTACACATTGAAACTGATTATTTTACTCCAAAAATAAACTATATTCATGACTATGATTTACACTATTTTAAAATATGCTTCCTAGTCCCAGCAATAACTAAGTACAACTGTATCAAAGAACATAATTATTTAGCATTCAGAAACCCTTATGCTTCTGTTTCCAGTTTCGGTTGACCCAGAACAGGTTACATGGTACACTCCACTGCCCAGCCGATGCAATCATCTTGTGATTTTTTTTCTAAAGCCAAATTTCAAGTCCCCTTCGCTAAGTAAACATACCAGTTAACACACATCAGAGAACAAAAGCTTGATTTGTGAGCTATCAACAGGCTGCTTTACTAACAAAACAAAATAAAGAAGCAAACAAACATCAATTCCCTCTCGGGTGCCTGAATATTTTACTGTCAAATACATTGTTTTAAGTCAAGACACTGGCCTTTGAATACTGATGTTAAAATGAATATGTTTGTAACACAGGAATAATATGTTAAAAATAATTGCCAATGGCTAATTCAATTTGTATTCTAGCAAGGCGCCCCAGTTCTGTGACACAGGACATGCATGTTTTGATGGGGTGATAGAAGATGTGGAAGAAGGAGTATACTATTGACAAAGTCCATGCAGATGCAGTTTGAGATCTCCCTTCATCTGAAGAGACAAAGGCATTTTAGAAGAAGGCTGTCGTAGACAAGTTAACAGGATGTCAAAGAAAAATATTAGTGTCTTCGTTATATTTTCTAAGGCTAATCCTGACAAGGATTTGGGTTGAGACAATCAATCATTCAATACACGCATGCATAACTGAATATATAAATAAGTAAAATATTTAAATACTGTCAGAAAATGAAATATCAAATAATTTAAATACCATCAGAAAAGAAAATATCTTCTCACTTAAAACAAGTTTATCACAATGATTTAAAAATGTTAATGAATTTCTCTATGTTTTTAAAATCTGTGGGTTTGGGGCACCTGGGTGGCTCAGTCAGTTAAGTGTCCAACTCTTGATTCCACCTCAGGTCATGATCTCAGGGTGGTGAGATCGATATCTGCTGCTTGAGATTCTTTCCTTCTCCCTCTGCCTGTCTTCCTGCTCGTATTTTCTATCTCTCTCTAAAGTAAATAAATAAAATCTTTAAAATATGTGGGTTAAAAATTACTCAATGGTCATCTGTTTAAGTGACATGTTTAACAAATGTTTAACAAATGCAACCACCAATTGATTTGGCATTATATACATTACTACACATAGTCTGGGATGAGACTTGTGGAATGAAATCTATCTTGTTCAACATATAACTGGAATAGTTTTTTTCTTACTAAAAATTAATATATAACTTTCTTTGCACATTTTACTAGAATGTTTTATGTCTTCTATTATTTTTTGCTATGGTGTAGCAACTGACTTAATTTGATTTCGCTTCGAGCTCCAGAACACAGAATGCATTTCATTATTCTGGTGCCATAAACAATAATACCTAACCATTCACCTTTTAAAAAAGAAAAGCATATATGATGACAAGACAGTGATGCCCTTTATTAGGTATAAGATTTGCTTTTACTGTAAAAAAATATATGTTTTTTGACTTGGCAGCCTTTATACCTCTCTTGAAACACTTAAAGCATGTGGTTTTCTGTATTTTAGTAACTCTGTTTCAAGAACTGGCTATCTACAGAAATGTTAATACAAGCATAATGTATTCGTTTTCTCTTGCTGCTGTAACAAATTACCACAAATTTAGTGGCTTAAAATAATCCAAGTTTATTATCTTACTTTTCTGTGGGTCAAAAGTCTGATTTAGTTCTCATCGGGCTAATATCAAAGCAATGGTGGAACTACATTCCTCTTCAGGCTACATTTCCTTGCCTTTTCCATTTTCCAAAGTCCACTTGTATTTCTGGGCTCAAGACCTTTCTCTATCTTCAAAGCCAGCAATGTTGTATCTCTCTGATCAATCATCCATGGTCACGTCTCCCTCTAACTCTCTTATTCTCCTTCTCTCTTCTGCTTTTAAAGACCTTGTGATTACACTGGGATGGCCCTGTTAA
This sequence comes from Nasua narica, assembly GCA_028533885.1. Lineage (NCBI taxonomy): Eukaryota > Metazoa > Chordata > Mammalia > Carnivora > Procyonidae > Nasua > Nasua narica. The sequence goes on along the minus strand of CM052810.1, from coordinate 35,058,281 downwards.
GCTACAATAATCTCCGTGTCTCAGGGATGCCTGGGTGGCTCAATCAGCCTTCTGCTCAGATCATGATCCCAGGGTCCTGGGATGGAGTCCCACATTGGGCCTGCTGCTCCCCCTGCTTGTGTGCTCTCTCTCTCTCTCTCTGGCCAATAAATAAATATTTTTTAAAAACAAACAACAAAAAATTAAATCTCCCTGTCTTGAATTCTCTAGTTTATTTACATGTTGAGGTTCACTTTGACATGCAAGGTGACATAGATTCTGGGGATTAGGATATAGAATTTGAGGGAAAGTGGGTATTATTTTCTCCTGTACAAATAAACATATAAAATATTATATAAATTCACATTAAGTTGGAAACTACCCATTAACAGAGAACTGACTAAGACAATTTTGAGACATTCATGCAATGCAACATTACACATCTGTTACAAAGGCAGCCACGTATATAGTGGCACAGAAATATGATAACAATACATATTAAATACAAAAAGCAACGTGGTCTCAAGTATGTTTATTGAGACAATTGGATCCATGGATTCAGATCCACCATGTTCAGATCCAACTCTATATATTGACTTTTTATAAGAAGGAATCTTTACATGTTGAGGAAGAAGGAAATTGCAAAACAAGTTAACCTGAGTAGCAGCAACCCATGTATTAGAGGTGGTTTTATTAAAGGTCACATGGAGACCGTGAGTTCAGAGTATATATATATATATATATATATATATATATATATATATATGGCCTTATTCTTGAGCATTACCAATGCCAAAAATAAAGAAGAAATCCAGTAGTATTTTACTTAAAAAGAAGTGTTATTTAATTTTCATGTTTTACACATGAGATTATAAATCCAAGACTGGTAGACACTGGGATATGTCAGTAATTTTGGAAATAATGAAAATTGGAGTTAAAATTACATTTGAAATATGTTCGTTCTTTACCACAAATTACTTATCCTTCTTATCATCCATGGTCACATTATCTGAATCATTCATACTCTTAGCCTTGAGCTTTTTGGAGCCTGCTGTATGTGCAGTGTTTCAAGGAACATCTGCTGCAATAGTTTCAGTTGATTTTTTAGCCCTTGTTGGCTTCTGCTCTGGACAGCAATATACTGCTGAGATTTTATTCAAACTCACAAAACAGCAACTTCACTTTTATTTTATGTCTCTGTTTCCCAATTCCCAGGTTTACGACATTGCATGTTCCCTTTCCAGCTCATGAAGTTTGTTGTTTTTTTTTCCCCCTTCTCTCCTTCATTATATTCCTCCTTCATGGGTTATAGAGCAAGAGTACTACTTACTTGTGAATCTAAATTTTTAATAGCTTATAGATAGATATTTGGAAAATTAAAAGAGGGAATATTTCATTTGCATTTGTTGAGATTCAGAACTAATTTTAAGATAAATCAAGGTATTCTTTTTCATATTTTAGTATTTGTAGGAATATTTTTCTTCTGACTTTATCAGAGACATGGTGCATGTAGTTAAAATTATATGATATACTGCATTTGTTAGATTACAGAGAACAAGAAAAGAATTATTATTCCACAAAACTGACAGTCAAGAGAAGTGGAATGAATCAAAACAACAAAACAACAAAAAGCACTTATTCATTTGCTACTCAGCTTCCCTCTGATAGGGTCATGTTAATAATGCTTGTTAAAACTCAAGTCTGAATTTAGAGTTCTGATTTTCCATAAAATAGCCTTCACACAAATATGATGATTTTCATTTAAATATGAGAATAAATACTGTAATGGGCACAAGGAAATGAAAAGCTAATACATTTGAATGTAGAAGAATTTCCTATTAAAATTTTAAAATAAGATTTCCTTTTAAGAGGAAAAGGGACTATGCCAAGCCTTTGAAGGCAGATGTCATTTGGATAACCTTGTCTGTTGTTCTATAGTAGCAGTCTTAACTTCAGATGACTATCTAATTATTTTTTCTACTGTTATTAATTTTGAAGGTAGAATTGTGGAACTATTGATGTTGCAGAGACATCACATATTTTCTAGTACATTGTAACAAAATTGAAGCCTTTGGATTGGCTTTTTCTATATAAGCTAGAAAGGCATATATTAAATATATACATAGAACAAATGGTCAAATTAAGCCCTCAGTGGCAAATGTACTTGCAAAACTAAGAGGACAATTAAAATATCATCTTAGATTACTCAAGCCTTGAGTTCTGATTTTATTTGCCAATAAATCTTCTAACCTTTATTTTATTTCAGTGAATGTGTTAGCAATCTAACATCAGTATGTTTCCAAATGGCACAGAAATTTTTTAGACAGTTTGAGCTAGTTTTTTGCTGTTATTGTTGTTCTTGTGGTTTTGTTTTTGTTGTTGTTTTGTTTGTTTGTTTGTTTGTTTGCTTATTTAGAGGTGGATGGGGGATGAACTGGTCATTCTTCAAAACTTAACTACAGAGTTTTTGGGGGTTCAGAAAGGAAGGTATAGAATAGTCTTAAAATATGATAACCTTACAAATGTTCTCAAAAAAAAAAAACAAAGTAGAAATAAATAAGCATCAAAAACAAAAATATACTAGACAAAAGTCCTTGCTTATTTTTAAATGATGTATCTTATAATAATGTTTGTGGTGTGTGCCTCATGTCATTGTCATATTGTTCTGAATAAAAACAGTGGCTCTCTTAGGGAAAAAAAGAAATAAGAGCTAAACTGTAAGTTATACTTTGTCCAAATTTCTTTGGAAATTTTCTGGCTATTTTAATACTATAAACATCTCTGCTCTTTCTTTCTTTCTTTCTTTCTCTCTCCTTTCTTCTTTCTTTCTTTCTTTCTTTCTTTCTTTCTTTCTTTCTTTCTTTCTTTCTCTCTGTCTCTCTCTCTCTTTCTTTCTTTCTTTCCTGACGGTGTTCACTAAATCTGATTATCATTTTCTCCAAGATTCGGTTTTCAATAAAGTCATTTGTTAACTGGATTTAAATAACTCAAATACACAGGAAGGCAGACACACCAAAAACTTGAGTCATATTTATTTTTGATGTAGAAAAATTCTTCTAAGGAAAATTATTCAAGTTAAAAATAATTGAAAGATCTAAAACATAAAGTGTATCCAGGTACGTATGTTTCTATGTGTGTGTATATGCATGTTTGTGTGTCAATGAAAACCAGATACTGCTACTTGGTTTATATTGTCTTGAGCTCACTCATAATAGTGTACAAAATAATAGGGTTTAGCTTATATTTTATTTTTTAAGCTTTTATTGTATTTATTTAAGAGAAATAGAGAGAGTATGAACAGGGGGATGGGAAGAGGGGAGGCATGAAGGGACAAGCAGACTCCCCACTGAGGTCAGAGCCCAACACTGGGCTCCATTCCAGGACCCCAAGATCATGACGTGAGCCAAAGTCATACGTTTAACTGACTGAGCCACCCAGGTGCCGCCAGTCCAGTTTTTAAAGGAAAACATATAAATATTCACAAATAGCGGATATTTAACAAAGTGTCTTACCCTAATCTCAGGAAGGATATCTAAATACATTATTATTTTTTTTTTCAATGAGCAGGGACTTCCTGGGAACTGAAATTTCCACTTGATTCTTTTACCTCTTCTCTAATATAGGAAGGCAGGTGCCATTCCTGAGTGAAAAGGACAACTCACACGGTACTTCTCCAATAAGTTATTTTGACAATACATTCATCCAAAATATATTTTCTGAAGCTATTTCCCTTGTGAAATTATTCCCAATGCAAATATAAAGGTGTTTTGCTAACTTATGTAAAGTAGAAGATACCTCATTCAGCAAACAATAAAATCATATTAAATATTATGGAAAAGTATGAGTTCCCATCTGGATTTTTGAAAGCTGCATCACATTCTCCTCTGTCTAATCAGATAGAACAAAAACTATGTGTTGGATGAAAATTTAATTAAACAGGCATGAATTAAATAATATATTAAAATTATATATCTTAGCCTCTTTTTGGAATAATGTTTCTAGTGGGTGAGAAAAAAGCGAGGCAAGATGGTAGTTAATAAAATTATTACCATGAAGAGCTTTAAATATAAATCCCTACTTATGCATGGTTAGGTAAATTACAATTTAAGACTACCATTTTGTGTCATGAGAAATGTTTTATATTCAGGGGCAGTAAAAATTCACTTTTAAAAAATTGGATTTAATTTCAGCGGGTTAATACTAGAAGAAAAATACTCAGATAATTTATTTTTATGCTGCCTTAAACATTATATGTTTCTTTAGCATGAATAATCTAGACAAACTCATATCATTCAAACTTCAAAGGGACATGATAAAGGTCAAGAATAAATGAATTAGTGACATTTGTGCTTCCACCAGGATACTATTCACATCATATGGTTATGTTTTTTAATCATATGACACTAACATTGCAATAAGTCATGGATTTTCATATAATAAAAGTCTTCAATGCATCCAAAATAGAAATATATATTAATAACAGAACCAATCACAGTATTTCTTATATTCCTGTTGGAGGTCAGGTAAAGGGAATTCTATTGCTTCTTGATGCAGGGTTGTATTGGTGAGATTAAAAAAAATCTGTATGGTGCATTTCATAGAATAAAAAAGAAACATTAAATCAATGAAATCAGACTTCACTGTCCAATAAAGCTACAAACAGGAATGATTGACAGATAAGAAGATCACAAACATTAACTGCCAATTGTAAACTGTTTTCAAATAAACTTGATTTCTCTACTCTCCTTACTTCAGAAATATATATATTAAATATATATACATATATATAAAGAAAGAGACAGAGAGAGAGAGAGAGAGAGAGAGATACAAAGATAGAACTCTACTACTATCCCTTTTGGGATTTTGTTCTCTCTCTTTCCCCCAATAATCTAGATTACCTTGCTATAGTAAAGCATTAGCACTACCAGGGAAGAGTAACAGCAGGAATGAAGAATTACAAGAAAGTTTTCTGTTTTATTTTAGTTCGTAAGAATGTAAAATCTGGAGGGAAAAAAAGGTAACCCAGGAGTCACTCTTCCTTGGAGCTGTGTGAATATAAGTTCTTTACCTAAAATCTCTGAGCCTGGAGTATCTGGGTGGCTCAGATGGTTAAGCGTCTGCCTTCGGCTCAGGTCATGATCTCCTGGGATTGAGCCCCACATCTGGGATTCTGGTTCAGCAGGGAGTTGGCTTCTCCTTTTCCCTCTGGCTTTCCCCTGCTCATGCTCTCTCTCCGTGTCTCTCTGTCTCAAATGAATAAAAATCTTTAAAATAAAATAAATAAAATACAATAAAATATAAATATAAATATAAATAAATAAAAATATCTAAGCCTCAGTTTTCTTCTCATTAGGCAGGTGAGAAATAGTATGTATTAGCTGCCTCTTCAACATGACCATTTTAAGGATGGTAGTTTAATGATGCTCTAACCAATGGGTTCTGCCTCAGTATAAAAGATAAAATGCTCAGAACTGTGATTAAATCTGGAGATTCCATTGTATAGTTGTACTTCATTTCATCTCTTTAAGAACTCAAAGAATCACTATCATTTATTTTTTGAGCATCGATTGTGTGCCTTATTCTAATAATAGAAAAAGAGTAGTTAAAAAAAAAAAAAGCCCCAAAAGTGAATCTTATCTTTTACTGCAGAGGAGAGACAACAGACACAATAAATAAGTAAAAATAGGTAACCACTACACAGTGATAAGCAGAAGGGAAAATAAAGCAAAGAAAAAATATGAAATATTTGGTGCAGAGTTTGGAATTTTAGATTGGGTGCCAAGGGAAGGTCTTACTGGGGTAGCATGCAATAAAAACTCAATAAATAAAAGAGTAAATGAGTGAATGAGTTTCACAATCCAGTCTGGGACGCTATTGACCATTCATCACGTTTACTCCACAAGAACATTTTTTGGGGGGTTCTAAACAATTGACTTACAAAGGAACACAAACTAAAATATACTAGAGTCAAACTATACTCTCTAATTAAACTATAAGTTTCACCAATATCATTTGCTGGCTTTTCCAAGTTCCAGTTGACCTTAAAATAGTCAAAAACAGGACCCAAACAAGATCAATTTGTAAGTGCCAAATACAATTCATTGTATCACCCTATGGAAGCCATAGCAAGAGCGTAATGATACCTGAAAATGTTTAAAAATTTTGATATTAAGGTAAACCATGCATTTCCTATCATTTTATCTTTTATAATTACTGCAAATCTAAGGAAATATATGAAGACCAAAAATAAAATATTCCAAAAGAAATGAAACTGATGTTTTCTGTAAAATAAAGGTTGACAATGATCTGTTGCCTTTTATCCCCTTATTGGTTATGCAACCAAAGATAATAGGATAATATTCAAATTTTGTAGAATTGATGCTCAATAACTTAAGAATAGATAACATTATTTTTGTGTTTTTTTTTCTTTTTTTAAAAAAAGACTTTTATTTACTTATTTCAAAGAGAGAGAGAGAGAGCACAAGCTGGGGAGACAGGCAGAAGGAAAGAGAGAAGCAGACTCCCCGCTGAGCAGGGAGCCTGACGTGGGGCTCTATCCCAGAACCTGAGATCAGGACCTGAGCTGAAGACAGATGCTTAACCGACATAGCCACCCAGGTGACCCCATTATTTTTGTGTTAAAGGTACATATTGACTATAGTTTTATTGCTATGTTTACTATTCTTGAATGTATCTCCTTCTTTTTGTCAATCTTTTTTTTAAAGATCCTTTCTTATATCACCATTGTTTAATACCTTTGCAAAAAATTAAAAATCCTTGTCCAAATTAGTTTAAAAATATAATGATGAGGGGCTACGATTAAAAACCACATGTAAATTGCACTATCGGAATATTTGGATTAATTATTCTTCTTTCAAATTATCTTTGCATTGGTCATTTCTTTTAAATATTTCTGACATATAATGTATTATTATATATGTTTCATATTTCTGACCTATATCTATCATAGTATACCTAAATCATACCTATAAGTGGGTAGATCCATCTACCTCCTTTTCTAAGACCATAGATCTGCTCCTCTTCAATAATAAGAAACATGTGGAGAAGGATATACACCTCTCCCTTTTACCCAGTTAACAATTATTCAGTCTCCAAATTTATGTTCAAATGTCCTTTTCTAGCAGGAATTCTCCCCTTCCCGATGTTTTGTTCCTATATTACCTTATTCTCAAAAATTATCTTATCCTACTCTGAGTTATTTCCTAGGAAAAAAAGACAGAAATTAAACATATTGTCAAATAAGTTCACAAATATAAATTCCTATAAATGGGAAGAAGAAAGGAAACCGTGCATGCTCTCTTGGTATCTCTACTACTTAATACATTTTTGAGATCTGATGAACAAATGGATGGTACCATTGTGAGTTTTTATGAAGGGGTGGATTTAAAGTTATCTGAATGATCTTTGTGAATTCAAAACAAAACTGAGTTTTACTTTTTTTATCCTTAATTCTTTTCCTTTCATTCACGTGCACAGTTGTGTTTTGATACCCATAACCAATTAATAGTGTCAATCAAACTACAGTGGAATAAATTAAATCTCTAAGAAATAAGAGGTTCATGGAACTTTTTGAAGCCCTTATAACCCTCAACATCTCTTGTAAAGCAAGGTCATAGAGACTGAAGACTGCTAAGTGTTATTTTCATTCCTAATCATTTGATCTCTACTTATTGCTTGTGAATGATTGGTCCTTTAGTTTGATTACTGTTTCCTCATTGTATAGTTTATTCTAAAGGTGATAAAATTCACATACTTTTTGGGGCGCCTGGGTGGCTCAGTTGGTTAAGTGACTGCCTTCGGCTCGGGTCGTGATCCCGGAATCCCGGAATTGAGTCCCATATCGGACTCCCGGCTCTCCGGGTAGTCTGCTTCTCCCTCTGACCTTCTCCCCTCTCATTCTCAATCTCTCTCTCCCTAATAAATAAATAAAATCTTTAAAAAAAAATTCACATACTTTTTAAGGTTATTTCAGATTTCTAGGCAAGTGGATAACTATGTATATGTTAATGCCACATAATATAAATAAATACATAACTTTATATCAGGGTATAGGGTATATATAGAGTATTGCTTATCAATGGTGTTTTAAAGAAAACATGACATGTCATTTTATGTGTGGACAACAATTTCAGAGTCCAACAATGCAGTAAGTAATGGAAATGAAAATACTAAAAAAATCAGTAAATAAATAATATATGATTACATTTCTGTCTATCTAATCTGGTTTACTTAGGTGTTCGTGCAAATTGTTTCCATTTCTATCACACCACCACTTTCAACTAAGGTTATATTAATGGCTATATACTGAATGTTATAATAAAAGTATGATTTTGCCATTTTTTGTGGCTTGAATTAATTAGGATAAAAGCCTCCCATTTTCATTGTAAGTAAATTTTCCTTAAAACTTAAAATAGTATTTCCTTTTCTTGAGGACCAATGATCATCAGAAAATAAGATATTTTAAATTATTTAAATTCTATTGACTCATTGTTACTACCTCTCCCCAACCCCAGCACAATAATTTATGGCCTAGCATGACTAAGCCAGATACCAGATCACTGATTGTGAATTTGTCTAAAAGCAGTGGTCATATTGCCCCTACTGGAGAAAGCGAGAATAATAAGGTATTTGTGGTCTTACAGAATTACCTGGATAGAAGAACGAAAAAGTTAATATTTTTGGAGCAGAGAACAACAAATACACAGCTAACTTAGCAAGCCACTTCTAATTTCAGCCCTAAGTCACCAGTCCTTTGGCATGTTTTTCTTGCTCTAAGCTGACAGAGATCCTTAGTACTCCCAACTTTTATAATATGTATATGGTCAAAATTCTAAATTACTTCCTATCAAACTGCATCTGCTATTTACATTTTCTGCTATCTTGAACCTATGCTTCTTTCAAATCTGAGTTGTTAAACTACCTCACTAAAATGATCAATAGTTCCCTTCTCAAAGTTAAAGGTTTTGTTGGTGTTTCACTAATACTAATCATGGGTTTACTGGGCTTCCAGAGATTTGACTTAAAAATGAGGTGATTAATAAGAAAAACGTGTAATAATGAGACATTTGTTTACCTGAAAATAAGAGGATCCATAATACAGCAGTCAACATGTCGTATTTATAGTATGCTTGAGCCATATATAACTTATAATTGGGTTTCAACTCAATAAATTAACTCAATTATTTACATGGCACTGAAAGATGTTAGAGTACAGATGATATACATATCTAATTCATCATTGTGCATGTCCTTGTGCGTAATGTGCTGTTTCTACAACATTCTACTTCTCCATAATAAAAAGTCTAGTCTTTATCTAATTCCTCTGAGTATAAAGTTGTCAATAAATAATGCAGAGACAAATAAATGCAACAATAAACAGATACTAAGAACCAATAGATCAATATGAATGTGCATTAGTGTCTACATTTCAGAGGTGGTTTAACTTAAAGAAAAGCTCCATTTCACATGCATGCCTTGCCTTCTTCCTTCTTTCAACATCTTCTGCTTTCCTAGATATACTAGTATAAAGGAGCACTTGGAACCTTCAAAACATTTCATAAAGAAAAACAGAAATGATAGATTGTTCCTATCTGCAGTATAGAAACAGCTCTAAGAATAGACCCACTGTTTTTGTATAAAATAGAACTAATAAATTTCATGCTTGATCTTATCAGAGGGAACTAAGAGCATGGCTGCAAAGCACTGAGAATAGGTTTATAGCTCTGATTTCTAATTGCTGTTTTTCAAATTCCAAATGACGGGCTCCTAATTTACTTGAGAATTTATTTTTGTCTAGATTAGGAAAATCTCCACTAATATAAAGAGTGCTACAGAAAAATAGTTCTGTTTGCCTCAAGAAAGCAGAATCTGAGTTACTGAGTCCATATGTGGGCTGCCTACCAAATGCCTTTAGAGAGATAATTAAGTAATGTTTAGGCTTGGATAAATTTGTATGTATCATCAGTAATAATTTATAATAAGAAGTGCAGAAAAGACCAGAGAGGTGGAATCATTTTGCCTTTTCATTCTCTTCCTCTATAAGGACGTTAGCATGGAGGGATCTTGGGAGGGGAAGGAGAAGAGCAGTGGTAAGGTTTAGGTCAGGACTGATCCAGCCTTGGCTTTATAAATAAGGAGTCAGAAGCTGATAGGATTCTAAAATGGCCAGATGGACCCATCTCACAATACAAGCAATTTTGCTGACAAAACTCAAATTCTCAAATCTTTGATTCTTCTTGGCATTGCTTGGATGGACAATGTCAGTATTTATCTCAGGAATTCTCCTGGTTATACCATTTCCTGGCTGACATACTTCTTTCTTATTGACATGTTCTTCCTTCACGTATGCTCATCCATTAATGAGCTCTACTCCCTGGTAGACTAACCCTGAAGCTAAAGATCCTTAAACTTTCAGTTGAACAAGTCTCTTCCAAGGCCAGAGAGAGGCCAGAACAAAGTTCACGTGGTAGGTATTTGTGTCTGAAAATTTCTTCCAAGATAAACTTCAGTTCCCACAAAACCTGAATTCATTCCTCATTATGGTTAAATACCATAGTTCTAGTCTGGGAGCCATTGTGTCATATCATGTTGATTTTTCATGTGCGTATTCTGATCTTAAAGTGTTAAGTTTCATAAAATTATCATCTTGTTTTTAACATCTTACGGAATCTTCGAGGTGTTTTCCTACTTTAAAATAAAAATGCAACTTTAAAATAAAATGAAGCCAAAATTTAAGCAGTAAATGATATGTCTGACAGATGAGTGCAACTTTGCTTAAGAGTTTTATCAGTCTTGGGGTGCCTGGGTGACTCAGTGGGTTAAAGCCTCTGCCTTCGGCTCACGTCATGGTCTCAGGGTCCTGGGATCGAGGCCCGCATCGGACTCTCTGCTCAGCGGGGAGCCTGCTTCCCCCTCTCTCTCTGCCTGCCTCTCTGCCTACTTGTAATCTCTCTGTCAAATAAATAAATAAATAAATAAAATCTTTAAAAAAAAGAGTTCTATCATTCTGAATTTATTTACTGTCTGCTCTTTAAATAGCCCTAATATTTGCAGGCCATTTTAAGCATGTCCTGCAAAGTTGTACTGGGTCTTTGTGTCATTCTTCTACTTCCAACCTCTTAAATATTCTTTAGTGTGATATTTTCTAAGCAGGTACTAATGTCTATTTTTGAAGCAAAACTTCCTAAATGTCTCACATGTTCCTTATTGAGATGTCCTATGTAATTTATAAGTAGGTAATCTATTTATTTATATAATCCCATGTTTCTCAAATAGAGCAAGATAAAGATAAATTTGATATTCTCAACAATGGTCAAAATAATCAAGATCATTATAACATAAACCATTGTCTTTTTGTACTTTAACAACTTCAGTAACTATGTTTTCTTTCACATTGAAAAAGAAAACCACCAACTGAAAAAGGGCCCATCAGGTAGATTTGGACAATGGTACAGTGATGGGATGAAAGAAAAGTAATTTTCTTTTAACCATTGTGCTTATTTAAAATATGCTCATGGTCAAAATACCCTGGGAACAATTATTTTAAATTATATTTTGTAGATGAGCAAATTAAGGCTCATATACTTAGCTAAATTAAAAGGTAAGTATGAGGACTAGAATTCATATTTAGCTTATTCACCTTAAGATTTCTCTTCAAACTAAGAGGGAAGGTATTATAAGTGTTACACTTTGTAAAGTGTTTTCATTTATGTTGTGTTATTTATACTTCACAACAATTCTGTTGTGTCACATTTTTTGTAGGTGCACAAACTGAGGTTCAGAGGGATTAAATGACATTTAAAAATACCCCTACTATACCTTATTCAAGAGGGACTTCAATTGAGGACTCCAAGTGTATTTGAATCTGATTCAATAATCCATTATACTATGCTGCTAGAAAAATGACTCCTGTTTATGTGTATACCTTAAAATTATGAATAACGGAATTAAAAAGTTATAAAATATTCTACTGTCATTCATTTTAAAATTGCTAAGTACTAAGAGGCAAAAAAAGGCATAAAAGTTATCATCAGATATTAATTTCTAGAAAGCTTATAATTAAGTTGTCATGAGAATTATAATCAATTGGGGAGGGAACAATGACAAATGGTTTTGATGATTCAAACTTTACAATGAGACAAAAGCACTTAAAAAAGTGTTGGCTCCCCAAATAAACACCAGATTCAAGCATGTCTCATGGTAGTTCTGAGTTTAAGCATGGCCTGTAAGAGAAGAATTCTAGTATTTCCTTGAACAGATTTATTTTCATCTCCCCAAAGCCTTGGTAGGACCTGGCTGGAAGCCTGGGGCAGCTGCCTTAGAAAGATGCAGGACTGTTCCGCGGGGCCAGCCTAGATATTAGCCAAGACAAACTTGAAGCCTATGAGTTGGTGAAAAAGAAGCTTGTTGAAGTATTTCTTGCCTACAGATTTAGTTTTTTAATCTAAATTTACAGAGCTTCGTTAATATGGCTTAACTTTTTAAAAACATTTTATTTATTTATTTATTTGAGAGAGAAATAAGGAGAGAGCACACAAGCCAGGGCGAAGGGCAGAGGGAGAGGGAAAGGCAGACTCCCTGCTGAGCAGGGAGCCAGACAAGAGACTCCATCCCAGGAGCCTGGGATCATGACCTGAGCTGAAGGCAGACACTTCCCAGACCGAGCCATGCGGATGCTCCACTATGGCTTAACTTTTTATTTCTTTTTTTTTTTTTAAAGGTTTTATTTATTTATGTGACAGAGAGAGATCACAAGTAGGCAGACAGGCAGGCGGGGTGGGGGGGGAAGCAGGCTCCCTGCTGAGCAGAGAGCCCTATGTGCGGCTTGGTCCCAGGACCCTGAGATCATGACCTGAGCCGAGCACAGGCTTTAATCCACTGAGCCACCTAGGTGCCCCTAACTTTTTACTTCTTGTCTTCAAACAGGAACCCATTATATCTAAGGTAAATCTCAATAATGCATTTTTCAGATGTTATAGAAGGAGGGGTGATTTAATAAACTGAATTTGGTCTTGGAGGTAGCTATACCTGGGCTTCCATTCCAGCTCTGCTGTTCTGTAGCTAAATGGTCTTAAAGAAGTCTTTAGTATCTAACTTCCTTAAAAATAATCCTTCTCAGATGTGGTATATATATTCAATGGAATACTATGCAGCCATCAAGAGAAACGAAATCTTGCCATTTGCAACGACGTGGATGGAACTAGAGGGTATTATGCTAAGCGAAATAAGTCAGTCAGAGAAAGACAATTATCACATGATCGCTCTGATATGAAGAATTTGAGAGGCAGGGCAGGGGGTTTTGGGGGGGGTGGGGAAGAGAAATGAAACAAGATGGGATGGGAAAGGAGACAAACCATAAGAGACTCCTAAATTCACGAAACAAACTAAGGGTTGTTGGGAGGTGGGGGTGTAAGGATATGGACATTGGGGAGGGTATGTGCTATGGCAAATGCTGTGAAATGTGTAAGCCTGATGATTCACAGACACGTACCCTGGGGTAAATAATACATTATATGTTAATAAAAAAATTAAAAAATAAAAATAAAAATAATAATCCTTCTCAGTTCCATGAATGTGCTAACATTATGGATTAAATATGAACATGAAGCATGATTAGTACTCAGTATAAATGATATATAGTAATGATGAACATAGCAAAACATTTGTATTACTTGTATTTAAATGAATAATGTGACGAAGATTCTAGACCTTTTACTGAACAACCATAGTGAAGTCCTCTGGCAACATACAAACAGCATAATACAAACAACATAATAAGTTGAAAATGATTTCGCATCTTTTACTAAGCAACTATGATGAAGTTATTCAGCCAGGACATAATTAATAACAAATAAGGGGACAGACTGATTGGGTTAAGTAAAAATAAGATGACAGTTTAAAACAAGAAGGAAGCATCTGGGGAACCAAAGTCATAACTGAATCCTCCTCCTTGGTTGGACCCAAGTATCAAGTTAATTCTTGATGGCCCAGCCACTGAGTCTGAGTTCTTGCATAGCCTAAGACAGGAATGGGCAGAATTGGTATTAAATGTTAAATATCTTTAATTTAGGACTAATTTCTATATTTCATTAAAAAGCATTTACAGGGGCGCCTGGGTGGCTCAGTGGGTTAAAGCCTCTGCCTTCTGCTCAGGTCATGATCTCAGGGACCTGGGCTAGAGCCCCTCAGCAGGGGAGCCTGCTTCCTCCTCCCTCTGCCTGCCTCTCTGCCTACTTTGATCTCTCTCCTCTCTGTCAAATAAATAAATAAAATATTTTTTAAAAAATAGGTCTTGGATATTTTGGTGATTTTTCTTATGAAGACAGAGGTAGAACTGGAGAGACAGAACTCATCATATTCCCCTATGGCCATATGCTGATTCAGATCAACAAAACACCTTGAATTTATAGAGGGGATTTCTCTGTCGTTTCATCTGACAATATTCTCCTGAAGCATTCACAGCTACCCTAGATGTGAAATCAGGAACCCTCACACCACAGTTAGATCTCTGATAACCAATACCACTCACACTTAGTCAGTCTGTAGATCCTCCAATATTTTTTTATAAACACTGAAGTCCATAGCTTTCCTTTTGGCCTGCCACAGTGTTCTAGTGCTGCTCTCATTTTATCTCAAGTATTAAAAATTCCTCTTATCTCCCCAAACTTCCAACAATATGAACCTCCAGTTTAGAACCTGACTGTGTTTTCTAATCATTTTCTGAGGGGATAAATTTATGAACACAGACCCACAAGAGATTTCCTACTCTGTTTCCTTCTCTTGGGTGTCATTTATCTTTTGCCATTGTCTAAATACAGTTGCTCAAAGGGAGACTTAATACTCTCCTTACTTTCTGCAGTACTTAGGGTGACCTAGAAAATCATGGACATTTGCCAGAACTGTCATCCATGTGCAAATGGCCTCATAATATTAAGAGGTAAGTGCTGCTTGCATTTTCTTAAAACTAAGGTTATATATTGGGTGTGTGAATATACCAAATTAGAATGTGCTCCACAATAATTACATAGTTAGAATATGATGCCCTTAATGTCTTGTTTTTGGCAACAATAACAGCTAGCAAGTATTGTTGTTCTTAATGTGGTAGGTACTATTATCCCCATTTCACAAATGAGAACACTAAATCTCAAAGAGACTGAGCGCATTTTTCCAAGTTGAACAATTAGGAAGTGTGGGAGACAGACTTCCCTGGAAGCCATGAATAACTGTACTGTGTCACCCTTCTTCCTCTCCAACAATTGTTAATTGGACTCAGTTGGTGTAGACAGGCCAAGCAGAGTACCTTCCCTCTCAAGTTCTCCTGTGGGAGACATGCCTGTCTCAGTGTCAGCTAATTTTTTAAATGTGTGATTTGTGGGGCAGCCATTTTTTTCCTCATGGAAAAAGACAGGTGAAAGGGAGAAGAATAAAAAGAATGTGATGAGAAATAATGAAAGATTCCTATTTGTTACTCTTACAAATTTCTAATTTCTGCTCTTATGTTACAAGGCATAATAAATCGCCACACAATTCCATTTCTGACTTACGTAATTTGGCATTGCTTTCAATTATATGCAACCAAATAGTTTTCACTATTTCTAATACCCTATGTCTGCCTAATTCTTTTGCCCTATAATGTCACCTTTCCTTTAGGTCTCCTTCTTTTTATGGGAGAGAGAGAGCTGGAGAGAGGGAGTGAGGGGGAGAGAGAGAGGGAGAAAGAAAGAAGAAAGAAAGAAAGAAAGAAAGAAAGAAAGAAAGAAAGAAAGAAAGAAAGAAAGAAAGAAAGAAAGAAAAAGAGTGAGTTATGTAGGCCCCTCCTTTCTAGAACTCTTATATAAAAGACAAGGATCTACATATAATATCTTGCAGAAAAGGAATCATCCCTGATAAAATGCACAATCATTTCTAATTGAAATTTTTAGAATAAAGTGTTGAAAAAGGGAATAGCAATAGGTTTGACAAATTCAGAGAAATGGTGTAAGAAATTTATACTAAAAGATTTGTGTATTTTTAACATAACTGTAAAAATGAAAGTTATCTCTGTGCTCTATTTAAAAAATCAGTTGCAAACAGTCAAGTAGTTATACAAAGTATTGACTGTGGTTTAAGGTAGGGAGTTTGCTTGGAAGCAGATGGCCTGAAGAAGGAAGGAGCAGGGCATAATCATAAATCATAACAGAAGAAGACAAAGGACAAGGAAGCAAGGCAAGGAGGGTAAAAGAAGCCGGATAACAAAAGATCCAAGCAGAAGCAAAAGAGAAGGGGGTAAAAGGAAGGGCATAGTAATAAAGGGAAGGATAGGGATGCCAACATGATGTAACATGCCCAGAATTCTAATGAAAAGCTGCAGGACTGGAGAGCATAGAGCTAAGGAGCAACAGTAAAAGGCCACACAACAGTTGGACAGTTTTTAAATGTAGCATTGTGCCAGAGGGCTTGTAGTGGGCCTCACCCCACAGAGAGTCCTTTAAAATTTAAAGTACATGGCTTTGCTTAATTGGAAGTCATTCTTTGAAGGAAGGCCACAGGTTTAGGGAAGAAAAACTTAATAACAGAATGCAATGAAAGAAGAAAAAATGTGAAAGACAAAAGTGGGCAAAATTACAATAACTGCAGTGCTAATCAATTACGACGTTGACAGTGCCCAGAATTTTTTTCTCTCTTTAGAAAACCTCCTGATTCTTTCCAAATGACCTTGACTCATGGCTAAGGTATCTCTGCATATCAATTTAATACTTAGGATTTCCACACAATTCGCTTGATTATTTTTTTTACTACAGGTGTTATTTAAACAAGGCAACAACAATATTTCCATTAGCTGTGTCCTTGCAGAGATGAGCTGAACTTGGATCAGAAGCACTATTGGAAATACACAAAAGCACAGGGCTTAAAATTGCCACTAGGAGTCATGCCTCATCCAATGTAGCAACAAAATTCTAGACACATTGGTATGTTATCAATCTACCTGTTTCCACCCTTATCTTTTTTACCTCATTTACTTCTGGTGTGAGAGACTGACTATGCAGACAATGACCAGATAAATATGAGAAGAGCACTCTGACCTATATAAGGTGTCCATTAAGTCAAACCACAATCTCTGCAGCAACTGTTGCAGAACAGTTAGTACTCTGTCACCAAATGCTTGCTATTTTGCTACCACCCCTTTCCCTTTCCAACTCAAGTGAGACCGAACAGAAAGCCAAATCACCTTCTTGAACCACTTAATCGAAAGCCCCACTTTTCATTATCCCACCTCCAGCTTCTCCACGCCAATAACCTCCAATCAGAGCATATCTGAAATCTTCCTTTCTTTTTTCCCTATTGTAAAGCTTTCCTACTCCCCTGCCTACCGTGACAGAGGCCAAACACAAGAGATGGCCGACTCCCTTGACATAATAAGCCCTGAATTAATAGCCTCTTTCTGCTCTTGTTTGGGTGGTCTTTGTATATTTCCACAAATACTTGAGATTAAAATATCTTATGGATGCTAATGACTCCCGATATTATATTTCCAGCCCAGACTTCTGAATGTCTGGCTCCCCCCGCAACATCTATACATGGAAATTTAATGAGTTTGTTAAACTTAACATGTACAAAAATACCCACATGGCACACATTCCCTAAATGCTCCACCATTCCAATTTCCTCAGTCTAATGTCTTGACATAGCTCATGATTTCTCTCATTCTCATTTGCCTTGTACCTAATTCAGTAGCAAATTCTGTTCACTCAAAAGATATCCACAATATGATTAAATTGTAACATTTTGCCATTGCCTACTTAGTTGTTTGTCCAAGCTATCATCACTCCTCATCCAGATAACTGTAACAACCTTTTAATTGATTTCCTTGCTTCTATCCTTGACCTCCTGTTTCCTGTCAAAACCACATCCACAGTAGTCCTTTTCAAGTGTCAATCAATTTGGCACTTCTCTGCTCCCTTTCTCACTCAGAATAATTGTCAAAGTTGTAAAATTTTCTACAAGGTCTTACATAATCTAGTTATTAACATCTTTTTTTTCCCCAGTTCCCTCCCAGCTACAGCTGTTTGGACTGTGATAGTTACCTCTTCAAAGGCTGGGCAATGACCTTTGATAGAGTCTGCTGTAAACAAACAGTATTAACAGGATACATTTTAAAGGGAGAATGTAGGGGCTTCTGAGTGGCTCATTCGGGTCATGATCTCAAGAGTTGTGAGATTGAGCCCTGCTTCAGGCTCAATGCTGACTAGGGAGTCTGCAGAAGATTCTCTCTCCCTCTCCCTCTGCCCCCCCAATTCTCCCCCAACCCCACTCGTCTGCTCTTGCATTCTCTCTCTCAAATAAATAAGTCTTTTAAAAAATAAAAATAAAAAGAGGGGATGCCTGAATGGCTCAGTAAGTTAAGCAGCTGCCTTCGGCTCAGGTCATGATCTTGGGGTCCTGGGATGGAGCCCCGCGCTGGGCTCCCTGCTCAGTGGGGAGCCTGCTTCTCCCTCTTCTGCTCCCCCTCCTTGTGTCCTTGCTCTCTGTGTGTCAAATAAATAAATAAAATCTTTAAGAATAATAAAAAAGATAATGTAATCATAAATCTCACATAAATATAACGTGAACATCTGTCAGATAATTTATTTACCTTCTCAATTAATGAGGGAACCAGTAAGATGTTACAACTTGTTAAAAGGAGAATCAAAAAAGCAGAGACACATACAGAGAACAGCAATTCTGATATAAATTTACAAATAGATACAGACCAGAATTATCCAAAGGAGCAATCTGTTTTCTATGTATAAGGATCATTTCCATTATTATCACTTTTCTACAACCTCTAGAGTTTTAAAATAATCCAAGAAGAAATTCACATGAGTGAGCTAGATAGAACTTAGTCTTTTAGTCTCCTGGCCTCTTTTTTTTTCCTTTCTTTTTTCTTTAACTTAAAAATGTTTTAAAACTTTTCTTGGCAAAAGAAAGAAATTGAGAAGGAGAGGGAAAGGAAGAAGGGGGAGTGGAGGGAAGGAGGGTAGAGAGGAGGGAGACAGGGAAAAGGAAGGGGTGGGGAGGAGGATCTAGGAGAAAGAATGTGCATCATGGGAGGGGGATTGAATTTTCTTTCTTTAATACTTGAAAGATGCAGTGTAGAAGTCACACAAGTTGAAACCAGACTGAAGTTGGTAAGATATACTGTGAGAACTCAGGAAATAGATTCTGAGATAGAACAGGGAAGAAGTAGAGGTGGACCAAAGGAGGTTTGATAAAAAAATTTTAAGGTAGTGAAAACTTGCGTGATGGAAAGTAAAAGAGAAAGCAATTAGATGATAAAAGAAGCATACATACAAAGATGGTAAGCAAAATGGAGAAGGAAATGAATCTTCTTAGAGCACTTTAGGGTGAAGATGCAAGAATGCTTGCCACTCTAGTCCCGAGAGGTACATCGGAGTACTGTGTCTCTCATGGTTATGAGAATACACTCCTACCTCTGTGAAGTCCAGCTGTTCCGAAGCTTTGGTGGGATTCCTGCTCTACTTACTCCCAAAATTACCTCAACATAGTCTTGCAACACTTGAGGTAGATTGAATTAGCCTTTTTCCCACTCCCGCATATTAAAGACCCCAAATATAGCACTATTTATGTTAGTATTTGATTTCCACCACACTTCTTGGGGTGTAGTATGTGTTATATAAATACTTAGACAACTAAAGTGACTTAAACAAATGTAAGCAAATTTCTCTAAGTTAGCCAAGCTGGCTTTTAGAGACTGTGAATCTCAAGTGTATTCGCTAAGAGTAAAAAGTGTCTACTCACATATTAGCCTCTTGATCACATCATTTCTTACCTATCTTTAGATATATTGATTATTTTAATCCAAAATGTTCAATAATAGATTATTGACACATTAAATTTACAATCTCTTTCAAATATAGTAAAAGAAGATGTTTCAGTGTTTTTCTTTAGTCATATGCCTAATAATGAAATTTAAGCATCTGTTGTTCCTTATCTTTCCTCTATGCTCTATTTCTCAAAATATAAAACTGTGAAGATATTTGCTAAAATTAATATAAATTTTAGGATTTTAGAGGAAAAGATTTGCAGTAGAATGTATTACAAAATTTTGAGTTTTAACCAAGAATAAAGGAAAGTCAAATAAAAATAGATTATACTTTTGCAGATAATACTCCTCTTTGTGTGCATGTTAAGGATATAGATATAGAAAGAAATAGGTATAAATATGACAGGTAGAGCCAAATTATTCCCTTCCTCTTTCTCCTCTCCTTCATCTTTTTTCTTTTTCTTCCAAAAATGTGATTGATGTGGAAATTAATGTAAACTGGGTACCAAAAAAAGCATTCCTATGGTGCATTTCTCCAATGGGGTATCAATATCAGGAACATCATTTTATAATTTAGTTTAAAGAATTTTAAGGCCTATATAATCTAGAAGACTATAAAATCACTAGTAGTAGTTTTTTTAAAACACTTCTGGAATAGTCAATGTCAAAGAACTCATTATTTTGATAGGCAGACATCTCATGTACTAACAACTATGAGTAAATTTATTTTTGCACGCTAATTCAAAATATCATTTCCTATAATTCCTACTTGGTCATTAATAATAATAAAAAATAAACAATTTTCTTTCACATGCTATATCTTTAAATTTAAAAAGAATTGTTATACCCTTCCTAAAGCATCTCAGTTCAGTTAACTATCCTTCATAGTATATGATGTACATACAATTCACTATTTTAACTGTACTGTTCGATAACCCTACTTTTTCAGCATTACTTTTAATGTAGGGCAACAATACTATTCTGCTCAATTCTTTTGTACACTGGAGTTTACAAATAACTGTTCTTAAACCATATTCTCATCTCTGTGGGGCCTGTAAAATTTGGAGATATGCCAATAAAACCTAGAAGCCTCATTAGATATTTTTTGTTTGTTTTTAATTTTGATATTTTCTCCTTCTATCTCTGTCTCAGTCATCACATTGTATTGCTATTTCTTAGGAGATAATAGTTAATTTAATAGTCCAGGCTTAAGACTCTTCAAACTAGATCTTGCCTACTCTTAATTTGTGCAATTGATTCTTTGATTTAAATTTGGTACTTTTGTATTTATCTTACTAAGATTTCTTTTAAGCTTGATTTTTTTTAAAGATTTTATTTATTTATTTGACAGAGAGAGATCACGAGCAGGCCTAGAGGCCGGCAGAGAGAGAAGGGGAAGCAGGCTCCCTGCAGAGCAGAGAGCCCGATGCAGGGCTCCATCCCAGGACCCTGAGATCATGACCTGAGCCAAAGGCAGAGGCCTTAACCCACTGAGCCACTCGGGCACCCCAAGTTTGATTCTTTAAATATATAAATCATCAATCTTTGGACTAAGTAAGTATCATTTGAGGGGAACTGCTTCAATTTGGCAAAGACTATCTACAAAAAACCTACAGCTAACATCATATTTGATGATGACAAACTCAAAAGCTTTCTCACTATGATCAGGTACAAGATAAGAAGGTCCCCTCTCACCACTCTTTTGCAATGTGGTACTGGAAGTCTTTGCTGATCCAACAAGACAAGACAAGATAATAAGGTATACACATTAGAAAGGAAGAAATAAAACTATCTTTGTTTACAGATGACATCATCATCAATTACCACTTATTTTTGATGATTTGTGCTGTATCATCAGTCTAGATATTTCTTCTGAGCTTTCAACCCATAAACTTGACTTTTCATAGCATTGAGTGTCTATGTAATATTTACTTGAATGTTCTAGAAATCTCTAATAACCAACATATCTAAAAGTAGACTCAACATCTTATTCCCAAAACTGTTGTTCTTCTTGTGTTCCTTTGAAGAGTGAAATAAGATAGTGTCACACCCTTCCTAGTCATGTGATTCCCAAATGAGATCCCTGCTGGATATCTTTAGTCCTCCATTTCTCTATAGCTCAAAATTCATCACAAATTCCCCTTGGATCAGGCTCTTATCCTTTCACTCCAGTGTTAGTACAATAGACAATCAAGAGCACTCTATGCTTTTATTCATGTGTGTGTGTGTATGCTACTAAGGATGCATTTTTAAAAATTCACTATTCTTCTGCTTCCAGAAACATTTCCATAAAATGCAAATCAATTTGTGGTACTCCCCTGTTTAACAATCCTCAAACCTTCCCCTTAGCTTCATTAGAAAGTCCAAACTTTTCAGAATATTATGCCATGCTTCTGATGATAGTTTCAGTCTGTATTTTCAGCTGTCTTTACTTCTAAAATCTGAACACTTTTCTTCCTGCCACTGAACAAATTGCTATTTATTTTGGTTACCAACTTACATTGTTATTGTTGCCCCTTCTACTTAAGAAAACTGCTTTCAACCATCTACTAAGCCAATTTTGCCTATTCTATTCTTTTTTCATTGTTGAACTCTGCCATGAAGACTTCCTTGAGAGTCCCTGACTTTTAATGCACTGATTGTCCTTTGTGCTAAGATTTTAGAACTTACCACAATGTGCTAAAAAGTAAGTCAGACTTTCCACTTGTCTAATTTGCCAAGTAGACTATGGATTATTTAAGAGCCAAAACACAGCATCTTATTCCATTTTAGCCCCTATAACCTCAAAGACTATAGAATACATATGTTTAGGGAAAGTTTTCTGGATGGTTGTCAAGCCATTGCTTTGTGTTTGTTTCATTTTTAAACACATTTCACCAATTACAGTGGACCTATTGCCCCACTGTGCATCTTCTGTAGTATATTCTACAAATTCAAATCATTTAACTATTTAATTCTACTGACAATATCTTATATATGCATACATACACACACACACACACATACACACACACACACAGAATGAATAAATATAACTCCAAAGAGGGATAGTCAAATGCGATTCAATAAAAAACATTAGGCTTAGAAAAGGAGCTTTCCTGGGTGCCTGGGTGGCTCAGTGGGTTAAAGACTCTGCCTTTGGCTCAGGTCATGATCTCAGGGTCCTGCGATCTAGCCCTGCATTGGGCTCTCTGCTCAGTGGGGACCCTGTTTCCCCCTCTCTCTCTGCCTGCCTCTTTGCCTACTTGTGATCTCTCTGTCAAACGAATAAATAAAATCTTAGAAAAGAAAAGAAAAGAAAAAAGAAAGGAAAGGAAAGGAAAGGAAAGGGAAGGAAGGAAGGAAGGAAGGAAGGAAGGAAGGAAGGAAGGAAGGAAGGAAGGAAGGAAGAAAGAAAGAAAGAAAGAAAGAAAGAAAGAAAGAAAGAAAAAGAAAAGGAGCTTTCCAAGAGAATAGCCAGGAGCGCCTAGGTGGCTCAGTTGTTTAAGCATCTGCCTTTGGCTCAGGTCATGATCCCAGATGGAGTCCCGCATTGGGCTCTCTACTCAGCGGGGAGTCTGCTCCTCCCTCTGCTTCTCCCCCCAGTTCATGCTTTCTCCCTTTCAAAAATAAATAAATAAAATCTTAAAAAAAAGAGAGAGAAAAAATAGCCAGTTATTTCTCAAATCTATGCAGGAGGAAATGGTAGTAATCAAAGGAATAAGGCTTCATTAGAGGTCTTAATTTATTTCCAATGAAAAGCTTTAGATATTGAAATAACCTGCTAGGGAAGTTTATGGGATTTCTTCTGTATAAGCATCATAGTTATATATAGGATTGCTGTTGAAGTCAGACAGTTTGTATGCAATTTGTATCCAATTCAGACGAATATGGTTCTAGTAAAAACAGAGAAGATAGCTTTTAAGGGTTATTTTTAGTTTTTAGATTTTGAATCCACTTTATTTTACTTATGATTATGAAATTCTTGAATTGTATGCTCAGATAATACTCTGCATTATTTCATTAGCCTAATAAAATAAAACTTTGTGTTTCCTATGCAATAGAAATGTAAATTATCTGTACAATATTAAGTTTATAAATGTGTTTTCCAAGACACAACATGATGGATTATAGTCCCACTGAACATTCAATATGAGTTCTTGCATGGAAAGGAAAAGGAAATTCACTTTGAACTGAATTGAGATAAACATATCTCATAAGTGAATCAAGTTTCAATAATTCACAAGCAGTAAAACCCAAAGTCAGTCAAAGGAGATACACAATAAATGCCATAGCCCAAATCCAAACTAGTATTATCATAATATTAAATTATATGCCCTATTTATCAGTAGATTTCTCTTCCAAACCTTTCTTGAAAACAGAATTTAAAATGTTTTATATCAATATTCAAGAAAAGTGTGTATTTTACATCATTAAAAATAGACTGCCATATTTCTTAAAACATTTGATGTTGCTTTATTATCTTTTGTGAACAATAAGAATGTCACCACATGTGGAAAACTATAAGCACTAGTACCTTTCCCTTGAAAAGTCAAAAAATATTTGGAAAATTTTTTTTCATTTTCTTTCTTACATTTAAGATTTTCTTTTGATTTGAAAATCAAATGCAATCTTTAACTTTTTAGGCGATAGTATTTTTAAAAGTCAACCTGATACTATCTTCTGTGATGTAATATAAAATTTACTTTTTACATTGATCTGGCTTAAATAATATCTAGATGTATTCATATAGGCCAACTTTGGAAAATAATTTAAAATTATTCAATGATTAGCTTCTATTTGAGGTAAGAGACAAAATTTCACTACCCCAAGGCAAACTAATTTAATCTTTAAAAACTATTTTTCAGGGCACCTGCCTATCTCAGTCAGAGGAGCATGTGACTCTTGATCTTGGGGTCATGAGTTCGAGCCCCATGTTGGTGTAGAGATTACTTAAACAAAAAAAATTCCAAAAAAAATTATTTTCCAAAGTCATTAAAGCTAAATTTCTAAATCCAAAATACCCACCAGATAACCTTCATTGTTTTGTTTCGGTTTAGACCTAAGTATGACTGATAGTTTATTTCTGCTAAATTGCTTATATTTCCAAATTGTGTTAATATAAGACCAATTGAGACAGGTTCATTTGAAAACTGGCATTTTTATTTGTATAAGGATATATATATGAAAATTAGTCTAATATTTTTAATTAACACACAACTTCAAAATCTTCCACAGCTCCCAAAATCTTCCAAGAAATGTAATCTATGAGAAAAACTTTGTGATAAGTATTAATTGTTGATATTTTACCTACTTAGTTCTTGTAACTCACATCACCTCACTTTAACTCACTTCACTTCAGCTCACTTCAAATCACTTCACCTCAACGTGGGCATGTGTTATATTTACCGATACTAAAATGGAAACTTACAATTTAAGCATATATGCATATACTTTACTCAATTAAATATTCTAATAGAAACAGGAGTTGGTTACACCATAAATAACACAAATAAAGCCTTATAGGTCATAATGTAGACCATGATCGCTATACAGATTTGAGACCTGGCTCTATGGCTTTGAATCCAACCTTGAAAATCCTTTGCATATAATTTTATAAACTTAGTCATCAGGGAGTGTTTTCATTTACATAATTATCCTATTGAGGATATTTCCATCTCTCACAATGTCCCTTTAACTATGACATCAACAGGACAGAAACTTAGAACTCCTCCTTACAGTTCTATCAGGTGTACCACAAATCATTCCTTTCACATTTTTAAATTTAGAAAGTGCTACTCAATCACCTTTAGTTAATTGTTTAGATCACCTTCCTCCAAACTAATCAATTTGATGGATATATTTATTAATCTTGTAACTGAAAACATACAAACTATGAAACTGGTGCCAAGAATTTCTTCCCCAAATAGCAGGTATAAGTTACTGAATATGTGCTCATATACTACAAATTAACAATCAAGGCAGATAGTTCAATTCTCTATTCAGATCTCAACAAATTTATGTGGAAAATATTTATAGGTATTGTGTCCTAATATTTATATATACTAAGATTAATGATATTTTTATATATAGAAAAAGGTATCAAAGTGAACTTTTTATTACAGCATTAACACTCTGAAGGTCATACAGCTGTCAGTGCACCCTGTAGGTATGTTTGTAACATTAAAAACATCATTATAATATTACTGTTGGAGATTATACCTTGAAAATGTTCATAACAATTCCAACATTTTGTTTTTATGTTCATATTCTGTACTATTTCACTAATCACCTTACTGGGTTTTATAAAAGTTCAACAAACACATAAGAAATCAACTGACCTGTAAAATTCTGGCAATGTAACTGTGTAGTCAACAATTTAGCCTTGCCCAGTGAGAGGCCTGGCCTTTTCCCTCAGCTTCTGGAAGGTAATCCATGTCATACCTGACACGAGTGACTTTGTTTAGGGCAGAGACCGGCCACATCAGATATTATAGTGATGCTAACCACATCCCAATTATCTGACAGAGTGGGTTGGCCATGCTAGGAAAGACCAACAGACCAACCATGTGATTTAGGGTGTTGCACTGTATCAGTTAACATGGTGACTGAGTTCAACCTTGTGGGCAATCGGGCAATCAGTCAATCAGTCAATCAGGCCTATGTTATGATCCCTCAATAAAAACTCTGGACATCAGACTTTCAGGTGAGCTTCCCAGGTCGGCAGTACTCCCTGAATACTGTCATACATTAATGACAAGAAGATAACACATTCTGAGGACACTGGAAGCTTTGCATTTGGAACCCTCTCAGACTTGGCCCTATGAGTCTCTTTCTTTCTCTGATTTAATATTCATTCTCTTTTTATAATAAACTTAATAATATTAATAATAATAAACTTTCTTATAATAAACATGAGTATAATACCTTTCATTGAGCTCTGTAAGTTCTCTAGTCAATTATTATACCTGAGAGTGGTTTTGTAAACCCTCACATTTGCAAGTGGTGTCAGAAGGGAAGGTGGTCTTGGGGACTGTGCCTTCAGCCTTTGCAGTCTGGCACTTTTTCAATCTTCTAGCACACTACTAATCTGTACTAGACATCAATACTAATTAATATCTACTTCTGCTTAGTTGCATATTTTTGAAAAATAATTAAAATACATATCTAGAGGCATCCAAATTGGCAAAGAAGAAGTCAAACTCTCACTCTTTGCAGATGATATGATACTTTATGTGGAAAACCCAAAAGACTCCACTCCAAGACTGCTAGAACTCATACAGGAATTCAGTCAAGTCTCAGGATATAAAATTAATG
>CM052810.1:34910693-35030684 GCA_028533885.1 Nasua narica | reverse complement strand
CACAAAACAAACTAAGGGTTGCTGGGAGGTGGGGGGGTGGATAGGGATATGGACATTGGGGAGGGTATGTGCTATGGCAAATGCTGTGAAATGTGTAAGCCTGATGATTCACAGACCTGTACCCTGGGGTAAATAATACATTATATGTTAATAAAAAAATTAAAAAAAAAATACATATCTGGGTGGGGGGGAGTGCCTGGGTGGCTCAGTGGGTTAAAGCCTCTGCCTTTGGCTCAGGTCATGATCTCAGGGTCCCGGGATCAAGCCCTGCATAGGGCTCTCTGCTCAGCGGAGAGCCTGCCTCTCCCTCTCTCTCTGCCTGCCTCTCTGCCTACTTGTGATTTCTCTCTCTGTCAAATAAATAAATAAAATCTTATAAAAATTAAAAAAAATATAATACATATCTGGTAAAATAAATAGCAGCTTTATGTACTGAATGCTAACTATATGGTAGGTTCTATACCTATCATAATTATTATATGTATTAAATGCTTGGTTTATCTTATTAGTCTGTGAAATAGTGTTACATCTATTTCCAGAGAGGAAGAGAAATAAATAACTTGTCTGAGATTAAACACCTAATGTGTGGCAAAGTCAGAATTCAAAACCAGCTCCATTTCAAATCCCACACTGAGATTGACTATCAAATACAGCCTCTCCTTGTTAACACAGCTCCCAAACCTATTTTAAGGCTGAGTTGATTAAGTCTGAAATATCTTAAGGCTAAAAGCATATGCAATTTTGATTAACATGATTAGCAAATATACAAGAAATAGCTGGTTTAGACACATAAATATAGTGCTGGACACTTTTGGTGAACCCAAAATATATAGTTGTTCATTACAAAATTATATCTACAACAGATTGTGCTACTGACTTCTCAAAGTTTCAAGAGTTATCAGCTAATTAGGGCAGCTGTGAAATCTCAGACTGATTTTACTACTTTCATTTGACACAACATGCTGCCAAGATGCTCCCAAATATAATGTAAAGTTTAACTATCAAACACTTGCAAAATCTTATGTAACTAAAGCTCATTCTATTAAGGCTGGAGAAGCTTCCGACTATTAAAATAGGGATAGATTTATGAGATATCAGAAAAATGTCTCATAAATTAAAGATTAGGTATACTTTGTGTACAAACACAAGGCTATCTGGTACCACATAGATTTACAAACATTTAGATATGTATGGAACTGTATATGCATAGAAACCTCTGGACTTATGCAAACTAAACCAAAGAGAAATCACAAATCTTCTAGTCCAGGCACATATAGGAACTATATAGGCATGACAGAAACTCATAGAAAAAGTAATAAATTTGGAGTCAGAATTCCATGAATTTTAATCTGAGGTTTGTCACTGTATGATTTTGCTCATCTTCTCATGCAGTAATTATAAGAATTTAATGAAACATAACATATTTGAAAATGTTCCTTATATATGTTGAAACATTATAGTTATCTAATAAAATTTAGTGAGGATATTAAAATTTCGATTCACTCTTATAGTATTAATTAAATATACTACTGTTGTGTGATGTATTTATAATATTTATTTTTTATAGCCAGAACTTTGGGGTTTGTTATGGAATGAATTATATTCTCTGCAAATTCATATATTGGGGCCCTAATACACAGTACGTCAGAATGTCGCTATATTTGAAAGTAGGGTCTTTAAGAGAGAATTATGTTAAAATGATGCCAACAGGGTGGACTCTAACCCAGTTTAACTGGGGTCCTTATAAGAAAAAGAAATTTGGATACTCAGAGAGATAGAGGGATGTGCACCCACAAAGAAGAGACCATATAAAGACACCATAAGCAGGCAATGATCTGCAAGCCAAGAAGAGAGGCTTCAGGTGACACCAAACCAGGCGACACCTTGATCTTGGACTTCCAACCTCCAGAACAGTGAGAAAATAAGTTTCTCTTGTTTAAGCCATCTAGTCTTGTTTAGTATTTTGTTATGGTAGGATTTTGTTATGACAGCCCTAGTAAACCAATACACCCTCTTAATATAAAACAGTTTTCAGGGTAACATTTAATTGGAAGTACAAAATCTCATTCAGACATTGAAAACTGGTCACTACTACAATAGTTTTCAAAGCAGCCAAGCATGAATCACATAATACGAGAAGGTGGCTCTATTCTCTGGTAACCTTTCAGGATCATTTGCTTTACTTATAAAGCAATATAAAATATCATTTCCTGAGAGGAAAAAAGCACAGGAGCCTATATTTTTGGTATTTTACACAAGACCCAGGATAGTGAATTCCATAAACTAATAAGCATTAAAAAGATGCTGAATTAATGGATAATTTTAATAAAATATTCATTCATCAGATAATAGGTATTTTATACAGATTGCACTAACAAATTTAGAAAATATTTTTGCTCATTCTCTCCTTATTTCATTTTGCCATATAAAAATACACAACTGGAGGTGCCTGGGTGGCTCAGTCGTGAAGCGTCTGCCTTTGGCTCAGGTCATGATCCCAGGGTCCTGGGATGGAGTCCCACATTGGGCTCCCTGCTTGGAGAGAAGCCTGCTTCTCCCTCTCCCACTCCCCTTGCTTGTGTTCCCTCTCACTGTGTCTGTCTCTGTCAAATGAATAAAAAAACAAACAAACAAAAAACAACAAGAACAACAACAAACACAACTGCTCAAATTTTCCTTTGGTCTGGTTTCCTCCTATGTCATTAGCATAGTGATTCAAGATGGCTAAATAAATTTAGGCTAAAGCCTACACATAGTTGTCCAGTCCTTACCTTTAAATCAGTGGTTCCTGAACCTTTGTCAGATATCTCTTTCAGAATCTGATCAAAAGGCATACGTCTTCTTCCCCCAAACTGAGACACACACACACACACACACACACACACACTTTTCCAATAGTGTCAGAAGTTCACAGATCGCCCAAAATTCATGTCTATGAATATCATCTTAAACACATTTATCTTATAGTGATTAATAGGCTATTGCCATGGAGTTCACTAGTTTCCTGTAGGAATGAGATATGTGAGAAGGGTCAAGGTTCCATTTAAGGAAAGTATACTAACTGCTTGAGAAGGACCTAGGCACCAGGCTTATGAAGCCTTCACGGTGGTACAGAAATAACTTGAAAGAGCACCCAGAAACTTGCAAAAGTCACAACAAGACATCTCTTGCTATTAAGTAATCTAAAAAATATCATTTCATTGCTTTAACCAAACACATTATTTTATTTTACTTTTATTAAGTTTTTTAAAAAAAAATCTTCTGTAAGGGAACAAACAAAAACCAAGTAAAGTCACAAGATACAACTTAAACTTGTGTAAGACGTAGTGTCTGCTTTTAAAGTAGCTTCAAGTCTACCTGGCAAAACAGACATGGCCACAAAAAAGACCCAAAACAAACCAAAACATAACAGCAAAAACACCACAAAGATGCAAAAGAGGAAGGATATATGAGGTACTAAGTTCACAAATAGCCAGCCCAAAGGTGTTGAACAGGATGAGTGCTTTACCCCTATTCATTTGTAATCCTCTCAGTACTATGACTGGAAGCAGAGAGCCCTACAACTCTAGATAATGTAATTCTTATACTTGGGCCTGAAATTCCTAAATTGTAACACATTTTTTAAAAATTTATCAATTCTTAGGACGTATTATCATCATTTTAACAGTTATCCACTTATATTTCCTGAAAGAAAGATACTTTATGACTCTGTGAAGACTAAATGGGTGTGACAGGACAAAAATTCTTATTTCATTTGTGAAATAAGCTAAGCAACTTATCTACCTGGATCAAATGCCCAAAGCTATGAAGATAGAATCTAAAGCATGACTTGAAGTAAAGGTTAATCAGGAATATCAGTGAATTACTGTTTTTAGAGAAGCCCAAAACTAAATGAAAGGCATAAAACCACTGTCCAAACTAAACATTATAATTGTGTTAGTCTTTCAATATCCATCACACCCAATACATGTTCATACAAAAAAATACACTTCTTGGGCGCCTGGGTGGCTCAGTTGGTTAAGCATCTGCCTTTGGCTCAGGTCATGATCCCGGGGTCCTGGGACTGAGTCCCGCATGGGGCTCTCTGCTCAACAAGGAGTCTGCTTCTCCCTCTGCCCCTCCCCACTTCTCATGTGCTGGTGTGTGCTCTCTCAAAAATAATTAAAATCTTAAAAAAGAAAATACACTTCCCAAACCTGGTTAATTTACACATAAAGTCAAGTGTGCCATTATTTTACTTTGTATAGTAAACAAATGTCATGTAATAAAACAAATCTTCATTACATTGTCCCATCTAGACCTCGTATTATACCAAACACAAACACAAGAAAGAAATCCAGATATAAAGAATCATGTTGTGTTCGGTGTTACTCTTCCAAGCTAGATATAGACAGAGTTTTAGATGGAAAGAAAATATGGCTTCTAGTCTCAGTTGGACCACTAACATACTGATTTTCATAAATCTGATATTTCAAATTTATATTAGTTCTGGCATTTACTAGCTACTTTCTCACCGATAGAAATAAAAAGACTGCCTCTAAATATCTTAGAAAAGTTTTCCGTTTCCTTTCACTTTCTCTGTTTTATTTTATTTCTACATTCAACTGCATACAATAAGCCTATAGTCCAGGGTCAGACTGTCTGGACTCAAATTCAGGCTCTGTGACTTACTAGCTTTAGAACTGTGAATGATTTACTTTTTTTCTCTGGATCTCAGTTTCTTCATCTGGAGAATGAGAATAACAGAACATGACTCATAAAGATGTTGTGAGGATCAAAAGGGTTAACACATGCTCAGCAATTAGAATAACGCCCCACATTTAATGAAGATTAAATAAATGCTAACTGTTATTGTTGTTGACGACGGTGATGACAATGTCTTAGTCATTTAAATATTTTATGGATTTTTTTCTAAGTATTATACTTGAAGAGACTCATAAGAGACAGAAAAGCACTTCCCCTCAAAATCCTAATACTCAGGCGACTGGGTGGCTCAGTTGGTTAAGCGACTGCCTTCGGCTCAGGTCATGATCCCGGAGTTCTGGGATCGAGTCCCGCATCGGGCTCCCAGCTCCACGGGGAGTCTGCTTCTCCCTCTGACCTTCTCCCCTCTCATGCTCTCGTGCACGCTCTCTCTCTCTCTCTCCAATAAATACATAAAATCTTAAAAAAAAAAAATCCTAATACTCAATTTCCTTCTTGAGTTAAATTTATCATTGCTTCTAAGACAAGCAAAAGGAGCACCATCTTAAAATGTAACCAGAATAATAGGCTTTACTCAACAAAAAGTAAATTGCTCCTGAGCAGGAGGTTTCTTAATTTGACTTGAGAGATCAACCAAGCAGGAACGAGCCAGTTCCAACACCTCAGTACAATGCTAATGATTTTTTCATGTTGAATTAATAGGATTGAAATGTTTGTGATTTCAGCAGCTGTTGGGAACAGTGGGAGAGCTTCCACCAATACACCGACAGCCCTGTGCCCCTCATATGGCTATGTTTAGATAAAATGGGAATGCTAACAGTCGGTCTAGAGTAGGCTAATCTTAAATTAATAATAATTATTTCCACCAAAGGCAGATATCGAACATCTCCTCCATCCCATGGAGAATTTGTATATTTTTTATGTGTGCATGAAAGAGTAATTTGTTGTGCACATAAAGTAAAATTTATGTTTTGAAGCAGGTGAGTGGCTAGTGCTTAGCTGTCTGATTAATTATCACAGCAAGAAATGATTAAGATTTGCCAACATGGAGAACATTTTTACTTTGCTCAAACGCATTATTACCCCCTTAGATCCTTTCACTGGCTCCCAATCGCCTCCTGTTTAAAATTTAAATGTTTCCTCTACTTCTGTATTGAGCTTTTCTCCTCTCAGAAATGCCGCTAACTGACTCATTTCTGCTCATTTTACTGAACACATTGATATATTCATTTAAATCATTTTTTCTTATTTCATTCTCTTTCCATGCATTTGGCCTTATCTGTATGTTGTCACATACGTTTAATTTGTGTATTATTTTAAACAATATAATGATAATGTTTTCCTGCAGTGTATTTTGCTTACAACACCTAAAAGTGTTGCAGTGCTAACAAGCAGAATAAATAGAATTTTCAGATATGAAAGCATGCTTTAACTAAGCTTAATTTAAGGAATAATGATAAATAGAATAATGAATATTAACTAGAATAAAGAAAGGAATAATGGTGCAGGAATCAAAAGAGGATTGAAAGCCATTACTCATAAAAATCTCTAAAACAAATATGAACGAAAATTCAGTTGAAATTCTTTTCATAAAAATCAATAAAAGTATGTACAATTTAATTGGCATAAAAGATATTTAGGGGTCTTTTTTCTAAAAAGTTAATATATCGTCTATTGCTCTTTTGATAGGTAATTTGGCATCAAACTTCTTTCAAATTAAATAGTAATATTGCCACTCTGGAAAGGCAAGTCAAACTAAAATGTGCATAGCCAAAACCAGGTTAAAATTTTCTCACCACCTTTGAAAAAAAAATTAGTATGTTGGAAAACCAATGCTAGAAGTGGCAAGTCTAATAATGTTTGGCACTTTTTGTGCACCAAGTGTCTTGGATTCCTAATGTGGCTGCTCCTCCTTCCCAACTTTCACAACTTGCTTGATTTCTTGCTCTTATTTCCCCCTAAATATCAAAGTGTAACAACAATTTATAAAGATTTTATGCAGAGGTATATATTTATAACGAAAACAAGATGCTTAAATCTGTTAAGGATATAGTGTGATCCTAATGCTTTTCATCAGATTATTTTAATTGTGACCAATATGAATAATTTGTTCAAATTCCGGTCCAGAGAAAGAGGGAGAGAGCTAGCGAGAGAGAGATGTTCTGTAAGTACTGGATACATTTATGAGAGAATATATCAAACTGAAAAAAAAAAAGAATATATCAAACTGGAAATAAAAGCTTTTGGTAAAAAAATTGAGAATCTGATTATTATGTACTAGTTTTTCTCCAATATATGTGTGCATGTTTACATATACATACACACATACATACACTCATACAGATAAGCTAAAAATAAAATATCCTAAATGTACATTTTGCCAGACATTTATCTAAAATAGACACACACATACACATCTGTATACACTGAAGCACACGTGTACAAATATAATTTCCACATTATAATGGAAGGCTTAGATTTCTACTTCATAAAAATATGAAGATAATCACTAAGTGTGGTGTGTAACCTCTAAAACTGCACTGTCAGACCTTGTTCATTATGCAGTAATTAAAAAGAGACCATTAGCATCAATGCTGTGAACTTTTCAGTGTAGTTCAGGATATAGTGTGGTATAACCAATTAAAACAAAAACATTTAAGGAGGCAAGGAAACCATTAAAGCCAATTCATTAGACCTTCATATTTTGGGTTCAGTGCTACTGAACATGCACATTCAAGCAGGAAAACTGGAGCTGCTGATATACCCCAAAGCATATCGTACATTTGAAAGGTAGGTTAGCCTTAGAGTACTGATGATACATTGATAAGGCTATGGTAATGATTTAAATAGCTGTTAGGAATATAGAGACCTAAAGCAATGGCAATGGGTAAACATAAAGTAGATTCTTTCAGAATTATGTTGTATATTGTTTAGACAACTTTAATGAGATAAATTTTATTTTACGTATATCTTGCCCGGTTTATACAGCTGTCAAAAGTCAAATCATTCCTAAAGTGGATGAGTGCACAATAGTTAAATGATAATCAATCACAAAGGGACTTTCGGGACTTTTTCCCATTCTGAAATGCTCCAGGTCATTCAAGTATCACTAAGACAATTCTCTAGAAGTGGCCATTATTTTCAAAAGCTGATGTGATTTGCTCTGATCCTGTTCAATCTCTATAGCTGCACTTTAAATTGTTGCCACTTGTCTCTTCTTGGTCACACAGATACGGCGTGTCAGCAGAGCACACTCCAGATGCCATTCATGTGCACGTTGCTCATGGTGACTCAGGAAGAAACCAACAGTAATGATCATACTATTATTTGTGAGATTCTCCCATTTATAGTCGCCATTATCAAAACATAGTATTCGTGAAGGATACACATGCAAATACAGATATATGAATCACTCATCTAGATTATTGACTCTTCACTAACACAGAGAATTTTATCTTTTTAAATGTCATTTCCAGCAATAATATGATGTCCGTAGGGAGAGCATTCCAGCAATATCTGTAATAGGTAACAGCGGCTGAACTCATTTTAAACTCTGCCAGTGTCAAGAGCTATGAGGACAGGATGATCAAAATCCATCTGCACCTTCTTGCACCCACCCCAGGAGCAATAACAACAAATATTACATGACAATCAACAATCATTTGTGATTGTTGACAGGCAATTTACTCTTTTTATCCTCAGAGCAATCCTATGACGTAAGTATTACAATTTGATTTTTCACATGAGAAAACTATAGTTTAGAAACTGAAGATATAATCATATTAAGAAAGGTTGGAATAATCATATTAAGAAAACAAAGTCATGCCTCCATGCCTCAATTTAATTCCAAAATCCATTATCTTAACCACAATAGAATGTTGGCTTTCCCATTCCTACCAATAGCTCAAACCAGATTTTAGAAGGAGTCCAGAATATTTCAAAATGAAAATGCAGTTCCTAAAATCAGGGTAAATATCTGTACTAGAAGTTGGACACCTACCCCTCTGGTTTAACCCTCTGGTTTAAGCTTTGCTTCAGGAGTAGAGTGAACCAGAGGACAAAATCTACTTCATAATCAGAGACCTGACATTGACCATCTCTTTCATACTAGCTCTAGATTCTATAACAGAAAACCTCTGCAAGAATAAGCACAAAAACAGTGTAGGTACAAAGAGAAAGTTTTGGTCAATCCATCTCTCTCTCTTTCTCAGTCACACAAACAAACACACACACACAATCAGAGGTAAGATACTGAATGACTCTTAATAAGTGGTATCTTGGGGGGCCTGGGTAACTCAGTTGGTTCAGTGGCTGACTCCTGATTTCAGCTCAGGTCATGGTCTCAGGGTCCAGGGATTGAGCCCTGGGTCAGGCTGCATGCTCAGTGATGAGTCTGCTTGCAGATTCTCTCTCTCCCTCTCCCTCCACCCCTCCCCCTGCTCATGCTCTTTCTCTCCCTAAAATAAATAAATAAATCTTTTAAAAAATGGGTATCATCTAATCTTAGATACAGAGGAGAAATACCATTACTGTTACACAAGAAGAGAATGATGAAAATTCTTTACTAGAAGAAATTATCAAATTACTAAGTCACTAAATTACCACTAAATACAAAATACAGTCCCGAAACATATGTAGAATAGAAAAATAATTTTACAAAAAGCTGTTTGTCATGAGTAATAACAATCTCCTAGATAAGTGGCAATCTGGGTGATATCTTTGCTTTAGATGATAGCTCTTGCAGACCTGTGAAGGCTGAATTATAAAGACAAAACAGAAAGATCCTGTAATTACTCAATGGTCCAGGTGAGAAACTATCTTATCCTGAAATAAAGAAGTGGCAACAGAAATGAAGAAAAGCGGATTTAGGGGGTAAAAAAAAAACAACACTTGATAACATTTGATGATAACACTTGATGATTAATGAAGTGTAGAAGTAAACAGAGAAATAAGAGATGCCTCTGAAACTAATCTGGTTAATATTGTTACAGGTAAGATAAATCAGGATTGGCTGCATCATTTGTGGAGCCCAGTGCAAAATGTGAGACCTCTTGTTCAAAACTATTAAGAATTCCAAGAGGACAACCATAGAACATTAAAACAAGGGCAGGACCCTTCTGTGGGCCAAAGTCATGGAGCCAGTCCTAAAACTAACCCATCAGTTTCCTAGAACATCGATCAGGGAAGCAAAAGAAAATAAGTCAGAAATATTACTGAACCAACATTTTAAATAAATGCCATATTAAAAAAATATAATGAACAAGAGTGAATCTCTCACATGGCCTCCTCTTCTGTCCTCATTTGGGATTCTTTTATCTGTGGCTATTCTGCCTCTCCAAGCAAACTTTGCCTCTTACCCCAAGGTGGGGATAGGCACACCCACTCAGGTCTTGGCACTCTGGGAGAGCAGCAGAGCCCCATCACGACACTGAGATCCCTCAGTGCCTTAACAGAAAACCTGTGCATGTGTGTGCGTGTGTGTGTGTGTGCGTGTAGGGAGGTGAAAGGATGTCACTGTCCTGCCCCGCCATGCGGGGGGTATTCTCCGGCCATGCATTCCCCAACACCTTCTGGGTTCTGGCAGAGCTGAGATACTATTCTTCACAACACTTCCAAAAGCAGGGCACTGCCTGTTGGGGAGTCCCAACTCCTAGCCTCTTGGAGCCAGAGTGAAAGCAATCATGGAAGAGGACTTCAACTCCTTCCTCCATTTTGACCTCAGTCTGTGCTTTCTAACTGATTAAGTTCTCCTTTCCAGCTTATCTTTTAACTGGGGCAAGAGACCCAGAGGGCAAAACATCCTGCCTTGGAAACTGAAACTACACCTCAAGCAATAAATACCTTGTACAATGGGATTCAAGACAATGATTGACCTGACCTTCATTGCCCAGCTGCAAGTACACAGCAACCTTTGTCCCACATTTTCCTAATATAAACCTGGAAGTATTTCAGCACTTTGGAGACAGCTTTTATAACACTAGTCGCCTCTTTTCCCAGTGTGGGCCTCATTGAAATAAACTTCTTTCTTGTGTCACCACCACTACTCTCTCTGTCTTTGGATTTTGTCAGCGGCGAGTGGCCGAGACTGGTCTGTATGGGACTCGGAAACAAGGTGCTCTTGGACCTCTTTCCCCAGTTACAGTCATCCTCACTGTGGCAGCTTCTTTGTCCTGTCACTTGGGTTGACATCTGCCTAACAGAGGTTGTAGAAGAGAAATGGGGAGGCTTGCTCACCTTGCAGTTAAGCGTGTCATTTATCAGACAGGCACTGAGACACAACACTGGGTATTTCTTTTTCGCAGTCCAAAGCACATTCCTTTTGCAATCAAGTGTGCCCCACCCCCCCACCCCATGTCCTCTTAGAGAGAGAAAGAGATAGAGACAGTTTTTTAAATACAGGGCACACTTTTATATTGATGTGGGTGTGCACATATGGGGCGGTGGGGTGGGGTGGGGGATCCTGGGCGGGAAGGCACAGGGACATTGGACCTGTGTTCCTGCAGTTACAGTGAGAACTTCCTGACATGAGATACAATGCCCAAGCTGGAACTAGGGGAACAGAGGAGGGCTACTGCCCTGTTACTGCCAATTCAAGGTACGGCAGGGTTAGAGAAGCATCTCCTTGTTTGAGGCAGAAACTCTGAAGTGCAACTGTTTCTCTCTACGCCTTTATGTCACTGAGGCTGCCTTGGCTTTTGTGACAAAACAAAGCCATGCCTCCATCTACTTTTGTACCAAAAAAACAAAAAAGATAAATCATAAAAGCATAAATTAGAATGTCAAATGAAAATTTTAATTACTGTAACAAAATATGATGAATATAATCAACGAACCCATTAAAATAAAACATGTATCTTGGGTAGAATTTTTTTATCTAAGTAGATTTTGCCTAAAATAGACACAAGGAGCCTTAAGAATAAAATTTCTAAATAAATAGAAAAGATTTATTTATAAAAATAAAATTTCTAAATAAATATAAAAATGAAATAAGCAAAAAACCCCGAAATAAGCATAGCTATAATCATTCAACATTAGAAAAAGGAAGTAGGTACAGTTATATTCATATCAAACTAATATTTAAACTTTCTGAGGCCAGATGATGTGTTTTACTTATATTTATAAATATAATGCATAACATTTGTTTAAGACTTAGAGAGATACATTCATGAGAATGGATTTCTAAGTCATGAAATATCAGACACACAGAGTGCACTTTCAGTCTGTATGAAATACTAGCACACAACAAACAGCTAAAAATAGACTCTGGCATTCTAATTCTTCTACTTTGTATTTTTTACAAAGTTCCTCACCACATCTTCTAAAATTTTCACTCCCTCTTCAGTCAATCCAGTTTTCTTTAGCATCTATATTTCATAATAACATAGGTACCTTGCAAGTTTTGAAGCAGAGCAAATAGACTAGCAATTCATCAAACATATTTTATTTCATTTTATAGATACATTAAAAGAAACAGCATTTTGGCCCCTGGCACAATTCTTCTATCTCCTACTCCCGGTTGGATCTCCCAATGACTTCAAAGAAAAAAGTTCTGTGAAAGAAGTGAGCAAGGTTTGTAATATATAAACTCAATTATTAAATAACAATAATTCACTTTAGCTAAAAACTACTGAAAAAAAAAGAGGGCAACAAAAACAAAACAAGTAAACAAGTTTAAAAACTTCCCACTATTAAAATCTCTCTGCCTTATTTTAAAAGATAAAATTTCACTAAGTCCATGTACCAATAATGTATGATTTTTACAAATCTGTGTTAACAATTGTCTAAGGAGAATAATGTAGAAATCTCTCAAAAGCAAGCCACTAAACTGTTACTCATTCTAAACCAGCACTGTCCTTTTTTCAGTGAAGTCATAGGCATGTTCCCCATGACATGCTGACTGCCTATTTTCATGATTATGTAATAAATACATTAACCAGATGAAACCGATATAAGTGGAAATACATCAAGTATTTATACTAGAAACTAAAATGGAAAGTCCGGCTCTTCCTATACCAAGATTATAGTACAAATCATATTGATAATCGATTGACTCCTCTTATTTGTGAAAAGTATTAACCAAGGAAGAAATTACATATACATATTTATAAATATATATGTGTATATAAATGTAATATTAATAGGCTAAGGCAGGTTGAAGTTCATATGAAATGAATATATCTCTGGGATTTATTTTTTTTCAAGATTTTATTTATTTATTTGACAGAGAGAGAGAGAGAGCATAAGAAGGGGGATGGCAGGCAGAGGGAGAGGGAGGATCCCTGCAAAGCAGGGGGAGCCTGATGTGGGACTTGATCCCAAGACCATGGGATCATTACCTGAGCAAAAGGCTGTCACTCACCTGACTGAGCCAGCCAGGTACCCCTAGGATTTATTTTTATATGAAGAAACCGCCAATTAAAAATGAATTATATGGATTATAAAAATGTGGAAAAAATTTGTGAAAAATTGTTTATCACCAGCTTGTAATGTACTTTAGGGATATTTACTTTTTGCTTCCTCTATGTAAAGTCAATATTCAAACAATTTCTAAAACTGTAATATTAAAATTTTTAAATTACTTCAATCCATAGAAGGAAAAATTTGCTGATCCCAGAGTAGAAACATAAAGGTTCATATTCATTATAATAATGGGAATTAAATAATTTAATTTCTCATAATATTCTTATGAGGTAGACCTTATTCCCTTTCCACAGAGAAGGAAACTGGTACCTACAAATATGAACTAAATTCTCTATATCAACAGTTAGCAGACTATAAATACTTTTGAGGGCCATAACTGTCTTATTCTTTTCTGAACCTACAGTGTATAGTTAGGAGAGTGACTGACATATCATAGAAATGCAGTATATGTCTGTTCAGTTGAAATAAAATACTGGAGCTGGAAATAAAAGTGAGTATTTTTTCAGCATTAAAACTCACCATCTTTCCACTGTGTTATATAACACTTATAGAATAAAGAATTTTTTGTCACAAAATATACACTACATTGCAAATCCCTCTTGCTTAACTTTCTTTAATGTGAATGCAATTTTGGTTTTCTGAAACACATAGTAACTATATCCTCCCCCCCCAAAAAAACCAAAAAACCATAAAAGTAACTGAAATTGGGACCCTAAGGTATTAGGGGATAGAGATAGAGGAATCCCATAAAATTAAGGAAATAAGAAATATATGTCCTAGATTTTGAAACCTTGTACAGGAAAACAAGGATGAACAAAACAGTAGAAGATTACAAGAAGAAAATTCCAATGAATAAGAAATTGACTACAGAGAATTTCTCCAGAGTGTGCTTTGAATCCTAGATCATGTGTCCTGATGGCTATGGACCATGAGCCCTCTATCCTTAAGTGGTTCCACGTGCATGTCAAAAAATTTGCATCCTTTAGAGCTCTTAGTTTTAAAGCTAATTACAAAATCCATTTTTGAATGGTCCAGACATTTTGCCATTTCTTCCAACTCAATAGAACTTCCATTGATTTCCACATTCATTGCAGACAACAAATGTTGTCATCAGTTCATCAGCACTGCGAGTTTGTACCTGTGTGTAAGTACAATTCTTCTTTTTACATTTGCTGCATGTGAATATATCAGTCTGGGTTCTACCTGTCTTGGCCATCTGATGCTCTCTGATGGCTTCTTTGGTCAAGTTTTTCTGCATCTCTTTGAGTTCATCACTAGCCATTTCCTCTGCTGTCATTCTAGCGAATAAGTCAGGAGGAATATTTCCACATAGTAAATTTTTCCTTAAATTTGGATTCTTAGCATCTTTAAGATTTGATATTCTACTTCGTACTCTATTTTTGTATTTCATGTCTTTATTCCTTATTTCTTGATAAATAGCTTCCTCAATTTGAGATCCTAATTCTTCCTCATCAGCTCCAATAGTGACATAGTCATCTCCCGTTCGGAGAGCTGTGGCAAGCATCTCCCTACACTTTAACCGTACAGAATCAGAAGTGCTTGGTGCCCGAGGAAAAGATGAAACATAAGTATCTCGAGCATTTGTCTCATCCTTTCTGCTGCTTACGTTGCCAACGGAACTACTTTCTTCTCTTGCTTCAGGGCTATTCTGTGATGTAACTGCAGTATCTTTTTCCTTTTCTTCAGGGTCTTTATCTGTTGATGGTCCATCTAATAACTTTTTCCAGGATTTGATGAGAGACTTTGCTAAAGATGTAACTTCTTCATCTGTACTCTGCTTGTGAATAGCATTTACTGACATTCCAATTCTTATGGGCTCTAGTAATTCCAGGGTCATGGGAATATTCTTTAACAAGGTGACTTAATAATACGTGCCTGGTAAGTATGGTCATATCTTGGTACCATGGGCCTGCAGAAGGTCCAGGGTAAACATACATTACTTAGAGGAGGGAAGACATGGCTGCTTTTTAAATAGTCTAAAATGTGATTTAGATCTACAAACTCATAATTAAATGGTTATCATGGATAAAACAGTGTATTTTGGCGTTTGAGGAAGAAAAAAAAAACAGTTGTACATACCAAATAAACATATTTTAAAAATTATGAGGAATATAAGATGAATATGAATATATTTATCACAAATCCTAGCATATCAGAACAATGAAAAATCAAAGAATCTTGAATAAGATAAGATTAATGGATGTTTTGTAAATCATGAGTTAACTCATTAAATTGATTATCATATGAGGCTATAAAGTGTGAAAATTGAAATAGTTTTAGGAATTGTATTAGATGATACACCACTGTACATTATTAAAGAAAATAAGGAGATACTGGCAAAAAGATCAATCATCTCTGATGTTGATATCCAGGAGGTAACAACATCTTTCATACATTAATCTTTGATGTAATACCAGTATGAATCTAACACTGCATATCATAAGAATGGCAATTCTTATTTTCAAGTTTCTGAGATTTCTTTCTGAACTTTATACTCTTTTAAAAAAATATTTTTTATGTGTCAAGGGGACTATGGTGGATATTGGTAATTATATATCAAATTTTGTTCTTTGTTTATTTTATAATAATCAAGTTGTACCTGGGAGTTACTGACCACTAGGGACTGTATTTTTCAGCAATCCCCACAGCTAGGTATAGTCATATGGTTGATTTCTGGATGAACTTGCATGTTAGATCCTCAGTGCTTTTTTTCCTCCCCCTTTTCTAGAATGATTTTAGAGAACACTTGTTGAAGATGACACAGCTCCCCTTACCTTGGGTCTCTCAATGACTTCATGGAGTACAACCATTCATTGAGCTGGAATAGCTAATTTAAACCATTAAAATAATTTTTTTTGTTTTACTTTATTCTTATTTTTTGTAGTTGTTAGGTCACTGAATTATCTTGGGACCCTCCTAAAGGCTTAGTCAAATTGACTACTACAATATAGTTCTGAAAGTTAAAATGCAAGTTTAATTAAATTATCATCATTTGGTTGTTTTACTCATTTATTCACTCAATTAATTTCTATGTATCCTAATTTAAAAAATGAAAAATGCCTAGAATGTGGATATGATGCAAAATGGACTAGAGGGGTGCCTGGGTGGCTCAGTCTGTTAAGTGTCCAACTCTTGATTTTGGCTCAGGTCATGATCTCAGGGTCATAAGATCGAGCCCCACATCGGACTCCCCAATCAGCAGGGAGTCTGCTTAAAAGTCTCTCTCCCTCTGCCCCTCCCCCCACTTGTGTGCTCTCTCTCACTCTCTTTCTCTAAAATAAATAAATCTAAAAAAAGAAAGCAAGAAAATAGACTAGAGCTTAACTTTCAAGATATAGGAATAGAATTCAAGGATAACATGTAAATTACAGAGTCTAACTTATATATCACATATGAAGGAAGATATTACCTAACCCTACCCAAAAAGGGAAAATATCTAACTACTTTAGAAAGAAAATATCCAATAGTAATTATTCAACATCCTCATATGCACCAGCTAGTGTCAAGTATCTCAGTACCAATTAAACTAAAATGTTTTTGTGTAGATGAAAGAGTAAAGTAGTACAGAAAATAGGATTTTACTGAACTCTAATCACATGAATTATAGAGAAAGATCTTCCAATTTTCTATTATTAAGGAACTGAAATAGCTCAAAGGCCTAGTCAAAATTCCTTAATGTATTCTTAAATGGATTTGAAATTTAAGATGTCAATAATTATCCTTTAAGTACATCCAATATTATTACATTATTGACATGATACTAAACACAAGGAACATGCAAAGTAAACAGATTGCTTCTAAGGTATATATCTTAAAATTTATATATTTTATGTTATGAAAGATAAATTATGGTAAGTCATTGGATCAATCCATACCATATGAGTATACACATTTATTAGGATAGAACTCTTAAGAACTGAAAAATAAATTTAATAAATAAACTCTATGAATCAGTCACATTTAAATTCAGAGTTCAGCATTTAAAACAAAAGTATAGTAAATCATCTTCTAGAATTACAAGAGTACTTAGTTTTTTGTGTATGTATTTTATGTGTGTATGTATAAATTTTATAAAGTAGCACATATATTTTCTCTATAAACTATATACATGAGTAAAGGAAAACAATAAATATTGGTGAAAATAGAAAGTAAACAGAATTCAGACAGGACAACAGGCAAACAAAAACAAGCTATAATTAAGCAACGGTTGTACTGAAAGATAAAACCAGAACCAAATGAGAGGCAATATCTAGTGGCAAGTGTATGAAATATGTAAGCACAAGGGAAAGGACAATGAGGTTGGATTAAGATAAAGATGATTCCACTGAGGCTAACAGAACTTTAATTCCAGATTTAAAATATAGCTAAAGCCCAATACTTTATACCCATGATGTTCTTCTACTCCATTTTCCTAGAGATGCTTAAAGAGACTTCCAAAAGAGAGGAAGAAATTATGTTGTCACACAAAGTAAAGAGGGATGAAAAGTCATCCTTATTACAAGTGTAGCATTTAGTAGGAGAGGTGAGGTAGTGTCAAGGCTGCCTACAGGGGTGCCATGAGCAAGACAACCAGGTGACTCAGTCTGTTTCCATGGAGTTCTATGTTAAGTTTGTCCAACCTAGAACTCGTTTATTCTATGGTAGGTCAGAAAAATGTATTCTCTTTGATAGTTAAAACTATGCAATCATAGGTAGGGCCTT
Source organism: Nasua narica (assembly GCA_028533885.1). NCBI lineage: Eukaryota > Metazoa > Chordata > Mammalia > Carnivora > Procyonidae > Nasua > Nasua narica. The sequence goes on along the minus strand of CM052810.1, from coordinate 35,012,837 downwards.
TTATATTACATTTCTTAAGAGGTGGAATATGGAAAAGGTCAATGTAGTAAAAATAAAAACACAATATTCAATCACACACATGTACGAACATGCATGGGTGCATCAAAACAAATAAAAAGCCTTGAATCTCATTCTGTCTTTATTTTAGAGAAGATTTTTCTTAAATTAAACAAAGTCAGGGTCAATTAAAAGATATGACCCAGGCAACAAGAAGCCTGTAACTCAAAAGAACTTAACTTACTCAAATTCCTTTGGGTTATAGCCCTTAGCATTTGCACATAAAACTTTCTATACAGATTATATGAGATGTTCCAATTCCAGACCTGGAAACAACCATAGATCATTAAGTTACACATCTATTAAGCTAAAGGTTAAATAGTTTGAAGAAAGTGACAAGAATTCTCCTAACAAATCATGGCTGTGAATTACGTAGAACAGAGCTTGGTACAGAGCATTCCACCCACAAACATTAGGTAATGGCGGTAGTATAACTTGTCTAATAACAATTACAATTTAATTTCTGTTACTTTGAGAAGAGTCTGCCAGGATCGTTTGGTGTTAAATCAGGAAAAAGCCTAGCCCCTGAGCAGCAATAGAATTAAGACCCTAACGATCACACCGCATGTACTGTAACTGCCTAGTTCATTCACAGTATAAAATAACAGTAATTTTATTTGCTTGACATAAACTGGGGTTACTTTTCAGGTTGTGATGGCACAAGAGACATAACTCACCACCACAGAGAGAGGGGAGAAGAGAGAGAAAAGAAGAGAAGAAAAGTGGAGTTAAGAAAAGTACAGGGACGTACAAGTGGCAGCTGCTCTAGAAGGGACTTTGGAGATTGTTGACAGGGCCGGATAGCAGCAGTTAGTGTTGGCAGCTGTCGAGGTTCAGTAAGCAAGAGAGATCCACCAGTCCATTGCCCATAGAAGAGGCTATTGTTTAGGAAAGGGAGGTGCCAAAGAACTCCCTCGAAGACTTGATGCACAAATATAGGACATAGTCATTCCCAAACATAATTGGACATTAAAAGGAAAAGTAACATAATCCAAGATATGTCAAAACATAATCCCTATACAGACATTTTTGGGTTTGTGTAGATGATTCTAATAAAGAGTAGTGGAAATTTACAGATCTGAGCTAGAAAAGTATTTTTTTTTATGTCATAGAGGAAAAGAATAAGAAGAAAACGAAGAATGAAAAGGGAGAGAGAAGGAATTAGAGGAGGAGGGACAAAGAGGAGAAGAGGAGAAAAAGACAGAGTTGGGGAGGGAAAGGAGAAAGGGAAAGAGGAGATGAGAAAGGGAAGGAGGAGAGGGAGAATACTAAAAATAGTTTTAGTTGGTCTTGACAGCATTAAATATTCTAACATTCTAAATCCCATGTATTTGGGAAAGCTAATTACTGGGATAAGTCAGGGATCAATGGTGCTAGATGACTGAAGATTACTATGTGTAACAGCAAGCCCAAATGCAAATTGAGATTTTTAGCTACCTCAATAAATATGTCTCACCACTGATACCAGCTATTATAACATGGTGTTAGAGGACCACATAGTGGTTTAATTCAATAAGCTTTTTGAGTATCTAATGTACTAGTCGCTTGAAGCTACAATAGGGTTCTATACACAAAAAAGTGAAGTAACACTGATTTCAAACAAGTTAAACCATGTAATCAACACCTATTTGTCTGAATGTAGATGTTTAAAATCTCTTTATATAAACTGAATCCCAAGTTTGATCTAGAGTCTAAAATCATTACTGAAGTAAAAACATATGTAAAGAAAAATTGTGCCCATCTGAAGGGGGTATGGCTGACAAAGCAGGCAAGGAAAAGGAGTCACTGAAACACGCATTAGCAGTAACTTTCAGGCACTGTGCTGGGGAAAAGATCTTCCGTAAGACCAAAGGGGAGGTTTTATCTACAAAGTGTAGATGCATTAACTTTAAGGCCATCTCAGCCTAATTCCTTTAAACAGATCCCACCGTGGGAATTCCTAGATCACTAAATGATATTCTGGCAATTTACTTCCCTTTCAATTTCCCATCCAAGAAAAACTATGAGTCAAGATAATCTGAATTGTTCCTGACTTAATGTTTGTTCGAGTATTCTTCATTTTCATATAATAACTGGAGACTCTCGTTTACATACCTTTCTTTTAGTTCATGCCAAATGGAGACTAAAATTGACACCCACCCTAATAGCAATATATTCACTGATCCTTTTGAACTTCTATTAACAGTAGTCAGCAGGTCTCTTTCAGGGAAAGAGTTAATTATGTTGATCAGCCTGACAGCAAAAGGTGGGATGCAGGGTGAAGTGAGTTCTGTTGAACTGTGTTCCATATAGATGTTTATTCCTTAAGTGCTAAAAGAATGTGTGTAGTCATCAATCTTGTCTATAGAACAAGCCCACCACATGGATATTAAAAGCGATCCTTCTTTCTCTTCTCCCTTCCTTCCATAAACATTTATTGAAATAAATGTAAATACTCCAGGCAATACAAAAATCTCTGCAACTGCAGAGATTCCTAAGGCTGAGTCCTACATTTACTCAATCTAGCAGAGTAGAAAGACTTGAAAAGTAATAATAGCAACAAAGTCTGATAGTTGCTATGAGGAAGAAATATATGGGTTGAAAAAAACCAACTTATCAGTGGAAAAGAGAAGAATTGAGAAAATTCTGGAGTCAAGGTCCTAGTTTATCATTCTAAAAGTTCCCAGTCAATAAAGATTTATTTTACTACAAATATTATATCTTCTAGGTTGTTTTTTTGTATATTTATGGCTTTCATTGTTCATTGACATCCTAGATAAATAAGGGCTCCCAATTAAATGTTTCATTTTTTCCCCAATGGCCATATTAGGCACAATCTAAGGCATAAATAATAAAGGAAACTGGGCTAAATTTATATCTCATGTAGTTAGCCAGATTTTCTAAGTAAAAGTTTAAATTTATACTTATTTATATTAGGCTGAGTATATATAACAAAGTTTTTGAGCTAATTCAGTCCTTGTGAAGGCTAACTTCCTAAATTCCTGTAATGTCAATAAATTTAAAGATGAAATGGTTTACTTTCCTTCCCACCAGGGAAATGCAGTCTATGCCAGTGAATAGGGTATACAGGATACAACAAAGGGAATTGTACTCCTATAAAGTTGTATCAATTCAAGATTTAATGAGAAGGTTTTACTCATATATAAAACAATATTTTTAACAGCTTAGAAAGTTGTACAAGAATGACACAGTTTTAGATTTTAATCTACAATTTCAACGAGTTTTCTTGATGAACTCTAAAAAGAAAGCAAGAGTATACCAGCTACCAGAAAGCAAATATAAAAGAAACCCCTTGCTGACAAAGCAACCTTTTATCCTTCGTACTTTATCTATGGCCTAGAGGAGATTTAACAGGCAAAATGTCACTGTGGATCAAATGTCTTCCTTCTAGAGCTCACTTTATTATATCTTAATTTAAAACATAAATTAATGTCCTTAAAGGTAATAAAGTTAACAGATAGATCAGATAATATAAAAAAAGAAGCAGTTAATTCTGTGCCAATTTTCATATTCAGGGAGATAATACAAAAGATCAATGGGATTTAATAAGAAAAATGTTAAACTTAAAATATACAAGAAATGCCTCGTCTCACTTTGTACATATTTGCATTTAATTTTCATAGAGAAGGACTTGCATTTATATCTCTACTCAGAAAGACTCTGGTTAAAACTATCATCTTTATTAAATCTCAACTAGCTATCAAACAAACAACTACATTTCAAAGTAGTATCCCCACCCTGCAGGGTTCCAGTAAAGGAAATAATAAAGTGAAATATGAAAAAAAAAAAATTGTTCTTTGAGAGGAAGAGATCTAATTAAAAGGGGTACCTAACAACTCCATGGATTAATTGGGAGCCAACTGAGATAATTGGACCTATGGGAATACGATTACACCCATCATAAACTGCTTTTTTCACAAGTATAGGTTAAGTGCTTGATGCTTTAATTGGGTGTAACACTATAATAAAAGTAGGAATAATATAGAAAAATTAATATTTGGGAAGGCAATCTCCTGAAGTTCTCTAGCATCATTAATAGCTATTTTTTTTCAAAGATGCAATTCTCTAGGTTTCTTGGAGCCACTTTGTAACAGTGTGGTTATAATTCTATCAACCAAAATATACTTGTGCTATTAAAAGTTGACCTACAGACCACATGTAGTTGCTTTGCAATTAGAAATTCAACAAGATCACATCACTCTGTGACTGAAGTTAAAATAGGCTGCTTTTTTGAAGATGATGTCCTTAAATGTTCACTGCAACAAACACTGACTTTCAATTAGATGATCTTCCAGGAAACAGAACCACGAAATTGTAGAGTCTCAGGGAACCTAACTGATCACTTATCTGGTCTAACACCCTATTTTTACAGCTGAAGGGAGTGCATGAAAACAAATGATTGAAAGTTCTAGAAAAAAATCTAGGCCTTTATTGGGAGCCAGGATGTGTGGGGGCTCATTTGGTCAGGGAAAGGTGTCTCCTTTAGAAAAATAAATCCCTGAGAAAAAGTAGTCATTTGCATAGACCTCAATACCTTGTGATTCTACAATGTGTTAAAACAACTATTAAGGGAAATATAGAGGTGGCAAAGAGAGAGTCCCTCTATTTGCACTGGGAAATGGAGTTACTTGTACCATTTAATAATGAAAAGTTATTCAATTTTGTTAGGTAAAAAGGCAGAAAACATATTCAATTCTTACTACCAACAGAAAGAGTAGAATACCTACATAAGCAAATAGGTCAGTTTAAAAAATAGTTTTAGTAGGACCTAGCATCTGTAGGTTTTATAGTAGTATTGTCACCAGCTAGACCCTAAGACCTAACCTTTTCTGCTCATCTGCTGTACCTACTGACCTTTGTCCCATAATTTGCCTTAAGCTCTTCCTTCCAGCTTATCTCTTAACTACAGCAAAAGACTGGAGGGACAAAGTATCCCATGATGGAAACCAAACTAGCCCTCAAGCAATAATGACAAAGAGTTCTCAGACAAAGAGTTGAAGCTAGCTCAGGACCACCCAGATCAGTTTGGACTTAACTGTGGACACACACTGGCACTGATGGACCATGGAGTGACCCACAGACTAATCAACCAGTTATCTTTGCCTCATTATAATACTAAAATATCTGCCCAAGAAGGAGCACAAGCTTCATTTACATAACATACAACGTATATATAGGCATGTTTTCTTCAAGTGCACATGTGACCTTATGCCTACCTCTACATAGGATGACAATGCTTCCCTATCCAAATATTCATACTAACCCTAAAACAAAGAAACAAAACAAAACAAAACAAACAAACACAAACACAAACATTCACTCTTGCTCAGGCAATCATGGCTTTGGAAGTTATTTCTGTGATCTCTTTATTTATACAACAACTCCATCTGGTATAGTTTCTATCTGTGACTCACCAAGGAGTGACCTCACATTTAGTTCAGTTATGGTATGCTCAAAAGCCTTAGATCAATTCATTCAAGAAGACTAATCTCTTTCAAGACAACTAATTTATAACTGTGCTGGATATTTTGCCTTTCCCACCTGCTTTGGACCCAGAAGGCTGGCCCCTATAGACACTCAACAACAGGACCCTCATGCCCTCTGTCTTCTTATTGGATTCAGGCAAGGTGACATCAATAGGGGACTGGATAGTGGGCAGAGATACAAGTCCGGGTGATTATTCCCAGGGATCCCTATGAAAAGTCTGTTCTTGTGTGCCTCCAAGAGAAGTCACAGCTTTTGCCAAAGAGCTTCTCCTACTATAAAACAACAGTTCTCTCCCTCATCCTGGAAAATTCTTCCCTTTTTGGGGTCTTCAGACCAAAAAAAAAAAAAAATCCACATTTAGCTCCCTTGAGTCTGTTTTAACACTGAGACCAAAGAAAAATATATTTATATTTTATATTATATTTATATAATAATATTTTTATATTATATTTTTATTTCAAAAATACAAATATGGTCATTGATAAATCCTAAATTATTAATCTGAGTTACAAAACACAGTAGGTCCTAGCTTCTCCCTAACACCCCAGTTTCACCTGAATCACCTCCTATTTATCCTTCAGACTCAACCTAAATATCACTTTCTAACCAGGTTCCCATCCCTATTATGTTCCCGCACTTCCTCAAAGCAGTCATATGAATGTGAATAATTTGTTTAATTAGCTTTTGTCTTACAGGAGAATATGGACTGTGTTCTTTCTTCCCTCCTCCCACCTCTCTTCCTTCTTTCCTTCATTCATGTCTTTAGACTTTATCATTCAGTTTTTCTTTCAGTTTGCTCTTTTCATAACTATTTAGCAAGAGCTCACCATGGTTCCTGCCCTCCTGGATATTACATTTTGACAGGGAAGGCGGATATTAAACCATTAACTGAAATACTAATCATTTAATTATAATCATGATAAGTGCTAGGAGGACAATGTTCAAGGTCATATATCATCTTTACTACATTAACATCAGAACCAACAGAAACTGGCAGATAATAAATTGCCATAAGGCAAGGACGCAGTATAGAGTTTTGATAAAGAACACTGGTGGTGTTATCAGTTCTAATTGGATTCAAATTTTGGACTCTGACTTTTCTTAGCTGTGGACAGTAGGCAAATTGATTTACCTCCCTAATTCTCAGTTTTTTAATTATAAATAGGACTTAGAATATCATCCTTATGGAATTAAGTATAAACATCAAATAATAAAAAGTTATATAAATACCTAAGAAGAAAATTTGATAGGGACGCCTGGGTGGCTCAGTTGGTTAAGCAACTGCCTTTGGCTCAGGTCATGATCCCAGCGTCTTGGGATCAAGTCCTGCATCGGGCTCCTTGCTCCGCGGGGAGCCTGCTCCTCTCTCTGCCTCTGCCTGCCTCTCTGCCTGCTTATGTTCTTGTGTTCTCTCTCTGTTAAATGAATAAATAAAATCTTAAAAAAAAAAAAAAAAGAAAATGTGATAGACATATAGAGGTAGCATTAAGGTCGTATTTCTAGAAAAGCAAAGATATCTTGGTCTATGATTATAAATTTATAATAAAAGGAAAACACAATCAAAAGTAGTCTATATCTTTTCCATTTTTAGAAGGCTATCACAATTTAAATCAACCATAATTAAAATTTCACAAAAACATGGAACAATTGAATTTTAAGCACAAAGCATAAGGTAGCCAACACTGTGGCATAAGGAATTTGAAAAAAAAAGCACATTATATGAGCTTCAGAAATACAGCTTTATGTACAAGAAGCCACCTGGCAAATGCAATAAAACAGCTTTATTAATACAGTATGTTTCATGCATAAATCTGATCAGATTTGCTCTAGCAATCATCTTGTATGCCTCAAGACACCTGCAGTAGGAGAGAAAATGTTTCTATACATTCTTAAAATTCCCATTCTTTGTGGCCTCTGCTGAGTATTCATTTGCAATCCAGAGTTAAAAGTCATACCTCTTTATCAGTGGCAGGCTTGCTTACATGCAAGTGTTCCATTTCTAGCTTATTCTTGTCCCTTTTATAAGCTTACTTTTGGAAGGTTTTTTTTTTATATTTGAGAAATTATAAGCAAATAAAAGCTGTGTATTTTATTAGACTCTGTTGTTGAATTGTTTGAATTGTCTCTGAGAAAATTACGCCAATCAGAAACACTATTGTCTTTTAATTTTATTCCATATCATGTAAATAACATAAATTACATATAAATAACTTCATACTATACTGTTCCCCTTGGTTTACATAATATCTCTAAATGTCACAGAGTGAGGGTGAACATAGAGAAGATTTTAATAAAATAACAAAAAATAAAATCATAAAAACTTTGTATCTGCCCCCTGAGTTAAAAATACTATTTTTTATCACTGTCAAATATTAAATTATATAATGGTTTTGCATAACATTACAAAGCATATACCAATGTCACAGGATTATCAGTATTTATGCCTAGCATATTAGTCATTATTATTTCTCTACTCTCTGTGCATAGATTCACATTTGGTGGAAAGTAAGACAGGAAAAAAAGCTCTCACAAAAATAGTTTTAGTCATTTAAATTTAGTTGATTACAAAAGATGCCAGCAACCCTCTTAAGTTTAGTTGATTAGACATGAACTGCATAAATTAAACTAAATGTATAAGTTGTGGAATTTCACTTCTTATGGTAATATGAAGTATCCATTCAACCACATGACTGATTCTAAGTGAGCCAGCTGGTGTGTCATCCATTTATGACTGTTCCCATGACATCAAGTACAAAAGAAAGAGGAACTTACATGCTTAGTCAGTGCTTTCCAATAGAACTTTCTTCAGTGATGGAAATGTTCTATATCTGAGCTGTCCAATATGGTAGCCTCAAGCCACATGTGGCTATTGATCCCTTAAAATGTGCCTACTGTGACTACAGGCATGAATTTTTTATTTTATTGAATTTTAATTAATTTAAACCTCAACAGCCACATGTAGCTGGTGGCTACCATATTGGACAGCAGAAGATGGTCTGAATTAGTGTCCCTGCATCTATTTCTGCAATGTTTTTTTAACATCAGCATCTAGAAACAAGACAATATGTCCAAACATATTAATAATAATCTGCTTCAAGTTGCAGAATATGAATCTTCCTGAGTCTCCTTAGTTATATTCGTAAGGGACTGAAGATCACAAGAGACAGACTTGCTATTATGAGAGGCAATGTCTGACTCACCCCATCTTTACCCAGGGGAATAAGAAGCCACCTTGCAAACCTAACGTGCGTGCACTGTCCCTGCGTGAATCACCGTCTGCTTCTGTGATGAGAGGAAGAAGGCAGCTCCCAAACAGATGGTTTTCACTGTGCAGAAAGATGGGCAAAGTGATGGAGTCATTTTTTTTTTTCCTGCCTCTCCACTAGCTTTTCACTCTGGGGAGAACTCATCAGCAAATTTTAAAAGATATTTAACATATTTCCAAGGCATATAAAATGGACAGATTGAGGATGTCATGCCAAACATAACGCACTCTGCTTATATTTTAGTCCTACTTGTTCTATAAAAGAAGCCAGTGTATTTATTGTGCTTGATCAAGGTACCAACACTTGGGCATTGTTCACCCTAGAGTTTTCATATTGATCCCTCGAGGTGATTTACAATACTCTAAATGACGTATTGTTATTATCACCTAAGCATTAAAGTGGCCTACATTCAAGCAAAATCAGGACTCAGTGGGTAATAATTCTATTGTGTATAATTACAATTACCCATGTCCTCCTAACTTTTAGCTAATGTTCATATTCACTCATCTTCAAACAGACAGCTTTGTTTTATGTACTCAAGTTTGGGTACTTGGCTGGCTTAGAAAATTTTCCTTTTTATCATCAGCCAGCTTGTTACTTTTCCTCACTTGATTTAATTTTGGTATCATTTTTCTAAGTATATGACACTAAAATCCTTTATAATTATCAGATTCTCTATATATATATGATTAAGTTACTATTTTTTATGCTGATTACTGCTAATGCTTTATAAAAGGAAGAGCCTTTTACCTGAGCAGCTTTGATTTATGGATTATGAACTAATGTAGTGTTTCTTTCAAAAATGACCTAACATTTGTTTGCTTTTTAAAAAGGATCACTTTTGAAGACTAAGAAATGGAATAAGGGATTTATCAGTGCCTCAGGAAGCAGGGTATGTATGTGGTAAAAAAAATTAAATCACTTCACCTTTTCAAAATGCCTAATGTTAACTCTCAGACTTGGGTAGAGTGTCCATATAATTTATCATCCAAGAATGGGACACTTTTGAGAGTGAAATCAGGCTATGTAAATAATTAAGCTAGCGGCTATAAATGGGGTAAACCAGGACATAGTGACCCTGGATTTAAGGGTGCTTGGATATTTCACAGGAATTCTCCTTCAGTGGAGATGAATCCTTGGGAATATAGCAAAGCAAGCCTTCCCTAAAGTCAGGCCTGAGTTCCCTTTGTTACAAGGTCGTTCATTAGTCTACCTAATTGAAGGCCCCTATTAATGCTTCTGTTTTTATCTCAAGTCTTGTTGCACACTCACGTTGTGAAAGATTTTGCTGTTCTTATTCTCTGAAATATCATTACCAAATTCCATTTCAAAATTCTTCCCATGAGTCTTTGGTTATAGACTGAATATTTCTGTCCCCCCAAAATTCACACGTTGAACCTCAGCTTCAACGTCGTGGTATTTGGAGGTGGAGCCCTCATGAATGGTATTAGTGCCCTTATAAAAGAAAACCAGAGAGCTCCCTTGTCCCTTCTATTACATGCGGACACGGTGGAAAAACTGCTGTCTATGAACCAGGAGATGGGCTCTCAGCAGACACTGAATTCGCTGGCACCTTGTTCTTGGACTTCCCAGACTCTAGAACTTTGAGAAATAAAAGTTTGTTGGGTGTAAGCCCCCCAGTCTACAGTAGTTTTAGTATAGCAGCCCAGACCAAGGCATTTTCTTTTCTCTCCAGTACCACCTCCAGTAACAGCTGTGAAAGTATTTACTCTGGCTTCTAGGTTTAGACTGTACATTTTACCTTGAATTTTAACGTATGTTCCTTCAAATTGCACAAAATTATTTACATGCCATTCTTACCAAATAGCAGAAATGGTGCCTCTTCTATGTTTGACTTGCCATGATGCCTGTCACAGTGGACTTCTACATACTGTTTATTGAGTTGATTAAACAGATTACCAAAGAGATAATGACACTGGAATTACCCTACAGTTACTATCCATGTGTCTGGAACTGTGGCAAGTGCTCTGAAATATTACTTCACATAATTCCAAATCATACATATCTAACAAGCCAATGAGGAAGCTTAGTGAGATTCAAAAACTCAAATATTGTATCTTGAATCCTAGAGCTACTAATTGACCAAGCTGGGATTCAAACTCAGGCCTATCAGTGTTTTGTGGGGTGTTTTGTTTTGTTTTGTTTTGTTTTTTAATGCAGTAATATAACCAGCAATACTCTATGATTCCCTGTGTACTCTCTTCTGGTAAACCTCACCTTGTTTATCTTATTTACAACATAGGTTAAATAAATCACTTTTAAATTCCTTGACATTTCCACACATTGAGCGGTTAGAACATCATTTTTACAAACTATATGATTCTTTTGTATTTATCTTTGGTTCACTCCCAGTTTATTTTATCAATATTTAATAGTATCAAAGTATTAGTTTGTTAGAGAGCTCCCCATGCACTTACCTTTCTACCGATCACTTTCGCACTGGGTTTATTCATAATTGCACAGTATAATTCTGTTTTTACATTTCCCTTCTCCTTGAGCGCTATTTCAATTTAGAAAGGTTGTGCATAAAAGCACAGCTCTCCTTTGTTTTAGATTTTATTTTTAAAATTGTATTTCCTAAAGATACGGTTTTATATTTCAGTAGGAACAGCATCTGTGTCTTTCTACTTTAAACATGACCATGTGAGGCCATGCAGAGTATGGAAGAGAGTACACTCTGGTTGCCAACCCCCAGGCTCAAATCCTGACTGCCTGCCTTCTGCTGTTCCTCAAGCACACCAGGTGCTCTCTTGACTTAGGAACTGGGATATTTCCTCTGACTAGACACCCACATGGCCAGCTTGCTCTCTTTCTCAGGATCCTCACTGAAGAGATCTTTTTTCAGTGATATTTAAGACCATTCTATTTAAAACTGATTACACTAATGTATTTAACATTACATATACATATAATCTATAAAAAACTTATTTATTTCTTAGTTCTCCTCACAATAGAACACAAGTCCTAGGAAAACAAATGATTTTTGTTTAGCTCAGTGCTTCATTCCCAGCACCTAAAACAATACCTGCCATATAGTAAGTACTCAAATATTTTTTGACCGACTGAATAAATTAAAAATTTCTTTTACTTTTTACCATACCACATGCAGTTTAAAAGAACAATAAAACATTAACTGAGGTAATGGCATGAAGCCATGTGTTGGAATTTCAGCCCATGCTAAAGAATGACAGAGAGCTAGGAATTTCAAGAGAATTTACTATTAAAATATCATATGATAATAACATAATATTAATAATAACATTATAATACAACTTGTAAGTATAATTTTCCCACAAATAGCTCATATGATGTAGCCAATATTAAGAAACATAAAATTGGGTAGGTCTTGTTAGAGATATGTTTTTAACTACAAAGGAATCACGACAAATTCTCATTCAGTCAAATTATTACCCTTACTTGAAGTATTATCCGACTTATATTAAAATTATTAATTTTAACTAACAAACAGAATTTTATTCTGTTTGGATTATATTAAAATTATATTATATTTTGGATTATATTAAATTTATATTATATTAAAATTAACTAACAAACAGAAAGTGACTTTTGGTTCTATTACCTCTACACATTCAGTCATTCCACATTCTGCCCTTAACAGCAACAACTGCACTAGGATTCACCTCTTCCAGAGCAAAGTCAAAACATGGATTTAATCCAACTTTTAATCAGCTGTACAGATGGGTTTATTTCATGAATACACTATACTGCACAGATGGAAGTTCCTGAATGCCTGACAAGGTGTTAAAACTGTTACTGATATTACAAAGGAATTAAAAATCAGCACAGGAAATTATAATTAGTAGGGGCTTGATCTCTCAAGATTGGATTAGCTCAGCATTTATATTTTGTCCTTGGCAGGAAAAGAAGTATATTTGGGAAAAAAAAAATGTAAAAGTACACATTAAGCTCACATATTCTCAGGTTGCATATGAACTACTTTTTGGCCCAGGAAGGACTAAGTCACTTCATGCCAAACCAGCAAAACATATGAATTCATGTATTTTAAAGAGTGTTTCAGGGGTTTGGATTTTTAAAATTCTATCCCATCTGAAATATAATTATAAAAGCAATACTTCAATCATGAAACTAGTATACAGGTTATGGACTTATTTTAGTGATATGTTAAGCCATTTCAATAAAATAAGTCATATTATAATGAGTTTCAGATGAAATGGCTGCATCTAGGTCTCAAACAACCAACAGCATCTGCATACAATCTAATAATTTGCCCCCAAACACCTGTACTTCTTTATTATGAGTTTCTTTCCTTCATGTTAAAGAACTAGTAAAGAGATAAGATATTTTCATTCTTCCGTTCAAGTACACCTCAATATATTAAAATCCCTGTATTCAGAATTTGGTATTTTAGTGTTTTGCCATTTTCTAAGCATTAACATCTTACATTACATTGTATATCTCACAGTCTCATCATTACATCTCACATTCTTAACCTTACAACATCTTGTTTTGGGTGTTCCTCCACCCTCCTATTCCTATTCTCCACCCCACCCCACCCCCCACTATCTACTGCAAATGTTCCTATGGCTATACATTCCTTCTCTTTATGAAATGGAAAATTCCTATGTCCTATGAATTAGGAACTAGAAATAATTATATCAGCATAAGCACAGATCATAAATTATTTCCTAGTTAATAAAAGAACTAGAAAAAGCAAGAAGAGTTTATGAGAGATGGCTGTCAGCTAGCTGATTTATTTATTTTACACTTGATCTTAGCCAAAAGGCCAAGAAGTGATTGATTATTTATTTTAAAGGGGACTAGAGGCCAATGAAATCAGTCACAGTAATCTCTAGGACGAGGTTGCCCAATACAGTAGCCAGTCACGCCATATGGCTATTGAGTAGTTGAAATGTGATTAGTTCAAAGTGAGATGTGCTTGAAACGTAAAATACACATTATATTTCAAGAGAAATATAATATATTAGATTGATATTTTCACACTGATTTCATGATGAAGCAGGAATGTTTTAGATATATGGAATTAAATGAAACATATCATTAATATTAATTATTTAATGGATAAAAATTCATTTCCCCCCATTTCTTTTTACGTTTGCTAATACAGCTACTAGGAAATTTTAAATTGCATGTATGGCTGGTATTTGTGGCTCACATTATATATCTATTAGACAGCAGTACTCTAGAATTTATTCAGAGAGAATATCTTAAATAGGGGAGTGTGTCCTGCAAGAGGTAATTACACATAGCTTCAGTCAGATAAATAAGCTTTCTTCTCTGTCAAATCATAATGGATATTATTAATATTTCTAAATTAATGACCCACTATACAGCTATGGCTCATTTAACATAAATTAATCTAAACAATTTCACATTTATGTGTTTTAGCTTTGTTCTTCCCACTGCAAGAACAGAAACTTTTTCTAAAGCAGCAGGGCTGGTCTGGACTAGAATCAAGGCAGCTCCAAAGGCCATTTAACTCTCTGAAGAGACACATCCATGGTCTTAATCACTCCACGGGTTTCTACTTTTCCCTGCATGCTGACTCTGGCTTTTCTCTCTAGCCCGTTTTCTCCACTCCTGCCCCGCTTTATTCCTTCTCTCCCTCAGCTTTGGCCATTACCTGATTCCAGAGGGCTGTCCTCCAGCCTCTCTCTGATTGTGATTTTTTTTTTGCATTTGTTCCCAGTGGTCTCAGTCAATTCTCTCTTTATTTTAAAATACACATTTCCTAGAAGGGGAATCCGGTTGTCCTTGCTCATTTTGTCATGCTCTACCATAGCTCAGAGGTTACTGGCTAAACTCTGGATGCTGCAACTATCAGGGACAAGGTTGCTTGGCAAAAAAACCACACCCAGATCCTACTTTTGTCCAGAAAAATGAGCATGGCATTTTCTTTCAAAAGGGCCATACTAAAGGCAGGTAGATCATGAATAATGTCATACACAGTGAAAGAAATGGAATAAATCTAAGTGAAACTAATGAACAATGCCTAGTACCAAAATAAAAACTGTATGTTTACCAAAAAATGCATAGTTTTTAACAATTACTATTTTAATTTATTCTAATATAATTTTAAAAGAAATAAAAAACATAATACACACACAAAAAATCCCACACACATTATTGAATGAAGAAACAAAATGAAGGAGATAATAATCATAGTGCTATATTTCCTAGTAATATGTAATGTTTTCATTACACATATTACATTCTTTCTCCTAAAAATTATCACTCTTTTTATCCCTATGTAGTTTCTGACTTACTTTAGGTACAACCCAGCAAAATTGAAATATCTTGAGTATTATCTAACTGCATGCAAGATTGCATAGTTATTCCTTTTAAATTCATTTTTAATGATTGCTATATCACTGAATATGATTTAATTTCATCTAAAGGCTGACACATAACAGAATAAATCTCTGATTTCAAGATGGTAAAATGGGATTATATAATTGAGAAGAATTTCATAAACACTTTAGATTAAATAGGAATTTCATTAAGGAAAGGACAGTGGTATCACATTGATAGCAGAAACTTAACTATGTGGAAAAAGCTGCTGAATGCCTACCCCAAGAGTTATTCTTATCTTCCACCTTCGTAGTAGTGTTGTACTGTTTAGTAAGCACAGCGCTACCAACATTAAAAAACATCTGCCATTGCCCCTTACATCCATATACTACCCAGTACATAAATTTCAGCCAATGGGATATCAGCAGAAATGTGTGAGACATGTGGGAAATCTGTAAAAGAGATTAGATTCACCCATCTTCTTCCTTGTGTCCTTCCAGTTACCTGGGATGAAGGAATGCAGTCTAGAGTTCTAATAACCTTCTAGGATCTGTAGTGAACTTGAGAATGGAAGCCAGATGCCAGGATGTGGTGGCAGGTCTCAGAGCACACCAGCAAGCAATCCAGAAACCTAAGACCACCCATCTCCAGACCTAATTTATATGCAGATAAATAAACCTTAATATATTTTGTGTTTTTCTATGACATGCAACTGAATCTAATCCTTATTGTTAGCATACTACTAATGTAAAAGTCATGTTCTTATTTTAATTCACCTGGGAATTTTCCCCCAAACTTTTAAGTTTAAAACTCTTCTATCAGTATCTCTACAAATGTTGTGTTAAAAAAAAAGTCAAACATATACTTTATAATGTAAGACATTTAGATTGCCAATAGCATCTTTATGTAAAAAGGACATCAAAACATATTTATGATGTCTAATACATCTTAATACTACTTCCAAAAGGAAAAATCATAATTATGATGCCTATATGTCCATAAACTATATGTACTCTCTAAGTAATAAGTATATATCTTAATAATTTTTTTAAACTTTAAAAAAGATCTGCTGAAAACTATCTTTTCCTTTACTCTGATTGTTGAAACTCTGCTTTAGGAGTTCCACTCTTATTACAAACTTAAACTTCTAAAATGCATAAAAAATACTATTATGTTTTTTTCCTTAAAAGAGATGACACATGGGATGACACTAACTGCATTTTTTATATTTGTTTTGTTCACTTAACACGATAACAACTTTATTAGCCATGACATTAAATATCTATGATTGGATACTGTTAGGTTTGTTTAATGCTTTACCAAAATACAGCAAGATAACAAGTTAATAAATCCATATCTGCATCAATTATGCTTTTGGAAAATTGGCGAGTATAATTTTGAGTTCCTTGTCAGGAAAGAGGGTGGGGTGGCATGAGTATTTTTAATATTATTGTGATGAATATTTTCAAATTGATCTCTTTGATGGGTATATCATTATAATCTCTTTCGCTGAGACTTTGCCCAAATAGATAACTTGTTTTTTTATTTTACTGACAATACTTTTGATTTAATTTACATTTATTTGATTAATAGATTTCTCTTGGCTTTTAATATGGGAGAGGTAGAGTTTTCCTAGAACCATTTACCTCAGGAAACATATATCCATCAAGGCAGGAATGGTGTCATTGGTTTTCCTCTGCTTCAGAAAATTACTTTCTATTGATAATTGATATTTGATATTTGATATTGATAATTGATAGGACATCAGTAACACCAAGGTGACACATCTGCATGTCTATCATTCTGATCTATGTCCTCTTATTCTGTCATCTAATAGAAGGGTTCTGGAAAAATGGACTATTAATTCACTATTTCACCATTTTCCTCAATTGAAGGACGTCACTGAACAGCGCATGTGTGGGTCATCCTGTGTCATGACTTCAGTTCACTGATTACTGCTAAGGTTTCATAATTCCTTACCAAAAAAAAAATTAACTACTTGAGAATGTCATTTATCTAGTTCATAGAAACTAAGGAGAGACAGCAATGATCAATTATCACATTTGAGAAATAATAATGATATGAACATAATACTATTATAATACAACTATGTAACCATTTTGACCACAGAGAATTACCCAGGTATTATATTATTACTTCATGCCATGTTATCTCATTTAATTTCTTAGTTCTTTATGAAATAGTTTTAATCTCTGTACTCATATTGCTCTGAGAGCTTAATCAATGTTTTCCTGGTCACACAGCTAATTAGCCCTGGTGGGTAAGTTGACTCAATGGTCAATATCCATTTCTTCCTCTCCACTAACTATAGAGCACTGGTATCATTTGAGGTGTCTATGGCTGCTACACACAACCACATGCAGCAAGAACAGCTGGGCACATGTCAAGCTCCGAAAAGCAAATAACCATAAGAACCAGCCATGTGGTACTGCCCTGGTGACCGCTCCTGATCAAGGATTAGAACCATTTTATAAGCTGGTCAACAGGATCAAAGGAGAAGGTTCCACATGTGGGGAAGAGGTTTACCTTTATGTAATCCTGCGTGTGAAGGAAACTGTTCAAATTGTCACTTGCATCATCTTGTAAACATGAGAACTAGAATGACCCTGACACTAGACAGCAGAATACAGAAGTAGTTCTGGATTTCTCCATGACATTACTGAGTCATTGATCTGACTACATCAAGATACTTAAGGGAAGTACACATTTTCTCACTTTTAAAAAAGTTCAGTTTGGATCAGGGTTTTGATTACCTGCAGCCTAAATTATCCAATTTATTCCTGTGGCCGACCAGAGGCAACAACCAACCCCCTTCAACTGCCCCATCCTTCCAGAAAGTAGGGTTAGCTTTATTTAGGAAAAATCCCATTTGGGCAAACGTATGATTTAAAGGTAGCAAATAGTTTAATGATTCAAACTGGAAACCCTGACAATTAAGACAGTAAACAATAAAGGTCTTCATGTGGAGAAAACTTAATTAAATTTAATTAATTAATTAACTAATCAATTAAAATTATTTATTATTAAATTTTTTAAAAAATGAAACATAAGAAAAAGACTTTGACATGTATATTAAGGAGAGAGAAAAAAATCACAACCAATGGTGTGATTACATGAGATCTCTAAGCAATATATTAAGAAGGATAAAGAAGACAACATAAATGATAGCAACATTCTCAAAAGCAAATCAGAATAATAATATTTATTACCTGACTTCCTAAACCAAGTTTCCCCAAACCACTAAGACTTAGTTAAAAATTAAATTTAGGTAGGAAGTAAAATAAATTACAGGTTTCCAGTCTATGATATTCTATCACTAAAGCAATCAGGTTTGTCACTTTTGCGCATGTGTATGTGTGTGTGTGTGTGTGTAGTCAGTCTCATGACTCAACTACATTCAGTGTTGTTTGGTGTAATTCTTGTCTCTTAAACTAGTATCTTGGACATGCAAGGTTGGAGCAGCAGACACTCAGTGAAGAAGACAGAATATTTTATATGTGGTACTGTATTACTAAATTTTTTCAAAGTAAAGTCTGTTAAAAGGTAAATGTAGAGAAAATGCTGAATTTGTTAATTGCTTAAAGCAGCAATTAGTTATTTTGAACAATGCTTTTGAACTGTAACGCAGTGTTTCTCACACCTGGCTAGACTTTAGTATCACCTGATGAGAACTTTTTCCCCAATCATTTAGGGACCCAGTGCTGTAACTCCCTACTGTCAAGGGAGAACATACGCCTTCCATATTATCAATGCACCATATTAAAGTCTTCGATAAGAAAACATGTTAGGGCACATAACCCATTTTTTAAAAAGACGGATTTTCTTAAAATTTAAAGATACAGACCTTGGAAATATCCAATGTTGGTTTTTTGTGTCTTTTTTGGTTTTGTTTTCCGTTTGTTCGTTTTTCATTTCAACTCCTGTTTGAAGCAGTCAGGGAGATGGCATGGGCACGAGACACCTAGACTTGGTTTAAATCTCTTTTTACCATGTTACTGTTTGGCAATCTTAGGTAAATTATATGATTTATTTGACTGTTGCCTTCCTCATCTGTAATATGGTAGGAGTAATAATATATAGGTCTTAGAATGTGACTATTAAGTTGAATAGCATTTGTAAAGGCATTTAATAATGCCTGGCACATTTAGTATCTCCCTGTTGTTCTAATATTAAGTTTTGGAATTGTTTGCTGGCTCAGAGACTTCCCACTCTGAATTTCAGGCTGAAATTTCAGTCTATTATCTCCCAGGGTACAAAAAAAAACCAGTATTTGTTTCTCCCTAGGCTTCAAGTCAATATCTTAAAGGCTCTAAGGAAAAATCAAAACAAAATAAAGCAAAAAATCCCAGCAAACTATACTTATCGTACTACTGTCCTCCGTGTTTGGTCTTCTCTGTTTCCTGCCATCACAGAATACAGGCAGAGTTTTCTAGAGGTAAGAGTTCCACTCTGTGTAGTGCATCCAAAATTCCCTTGGTTCTTTACAAATCCACTGGGCTTTAAAAATTTCCCTGCTCTTCCTTCTCTCCTGGCCTTCGCCAAGAAGACTTAGCAATCCTAAGCACCCAAGCAACAATTACAACAACAAACATCTCCCATTTATGAGTGCTTTCCATGTGTCAAGGGTCTGAAGTGAGACATTTATAGATGCTGTCCAATTTAATCCTTGTAAGTCCCTACGGATTAGGGATAATTCTGACCCTGAGGAACTTGCTCATGTTCAGCTGGGTAACATCTGGCAAAGCTGAGATATGTATAAATGTCTGTCTGACTCAGTAGCCCAGACTCTTAACCAGCAGATTCCAACTCAAGGCAATCTCCTAGGTGGCTTATGGTTCCTATTAGCCAGGCCATTAACATTACAAGAATTTCTATTTCAACCAGTGCCTGCCATTCGAGGAATACTCAAATGATTCTTCCTTGGCAATTGGGCAAACAAATTTTTACCTTCAGCTTATCAAAATAGTCTCCACATCGTAAGGTATCGATTTACTCACAGTGGTTTTTTTTTTCCAGTTAGGAAGTTTTTTGCTCCCAACTTAGCATCTACTTACAGATCAACTGAAGCTACTTCCAGAATTCAAAAAAAGATTACATGTTTCCCCAGCTCTATATTCTCTATTAGTAAAGCAAAATTTAAGAGTGCAACTTCCTGGGGCACCTGGGTGGCTCAGTTGGTTAACCATCTACCTTTGGCTCAGGTCATGAACCTGCGGTCCTGGGATGGAGCCCTGTGTCTGGTTCCCTCCTCAGAGGGGAGACTGTTTCCCACCCCACCTCCGCCCTTCCCCTGCTCTCTCTCTCACTCTCTCTCTCTCTCCTGTTCTGTCTCTTTCAAGTAAATTAAAAAAAAAAAAAAGATTGCAACTTCCTACCAGCACTCTATCCCTCTTTTCTGTTTTTATTGGTCTTGCTAATAGTTACCATCTTCTAGTACACCATATAATATATTTGCTTTTTTTGTTTATTGTCTGGCCCTTCCTCATAAAATGCAAGCTCCATGAGGACAGAATTTTTGTTGGTGCTTTTTGCTGCTATATCCTCCACATCTAGAACAACATCTAGTAAATAATATGTATTTAATAAATACTTGCTAAGTTAAGTAAAAAAGTGAACAATGGACAGATGTGTCCATTCTCTGGTAAAGAAGTCTGTTAATTTTGAGTAATGCTGAAGTCTAGAATACTTTATCAACCAAGATTATTTCCAGGGAATCTATTTTGTAGCAGAATAGCTAGTTTGCAGGATATTTACTAGGTAATGCTAATCTGTCATCAAAGCGGCTCTTCCAATTTTTGTTTCCACAATGAATAGGAATTCCTATTTCAAATTCTGAAGTCACATGAGAACACTAGGTATTTTGAGACTTATAATCTTTTTTTCAATCTGAGAGGTGCGAAATGGTATTTCACTATAGTTTTATTAGCATTTCCCTCGTAGTTAACGAGGTGAGATATCATCTCATACATTTATCGTTTCGATTCTTTCTCTTCTACAAAATTATGTTGCCAATTGTTTCTCCATGGATTATTGGCTTTTTTTCTTATTGATTCATAAGAGTTCATTATATACTTCGCAAAGTAATCATTCATAGGTTTCATAGATTAAATAAGTGGAAAATATGTCCCAGTTAATGGTTTGACTTTTCATTCATTTTTTGCTAACTTCACAAAGAGTTTTTAATTGTACTTGAATTTATTAGCCTTTTTCTGCATGGTATATAATCTTTTGTCTGTTTTAAAAGACACTCTTGCATGCAGAGATATATTTCTATATTGACTTTTAACAGTTCACTTATTTTTCCTTACATATTTGGTTCTTTAATACATCTGGGATTGATCTTTGCGTATAGTGTGAGGCAGGGACCTATTTAATGTTTTTATTCAAATGAATAACCAACTATCCTATCAATATCTATTGAAAATTCTATTCTTAACCCAATGGTATGTAATGCCACCTCTCTCATGTATCAAATATCATTATTTCCTTTTTGAGTGCCCAATCTCATATACAGCTTCAAACAGTATTCCTCCATATGTCCAGAAACCTTCAGCCATATTTTTAATCTGTGAAACTTTATACAGGATTAAAGAAGAACTCTCATGTCATTCAGGAATCTAATCACCTAAGCTGTTTTTAAAATTGTATTTTATCTTAGCCAGTCAATGTAAGTTCTCTGTGGGAGTTACATTTCAATAAATAATCAATCAAACATAATGTAGGAAAGTTAATACTCAAATGTGAGACAATTTCTAAACAGGCAATTTACTGTCACTATGCAAATTCTTAGCTCTAAGCCTGTAGCAAGATAGACCCTATTGTGTAAGGTTAGCTATCATCTTTCACCACGCAGTGGATTTATTGCTAGAGTAGGTGGAATGACTTCACTTTCTATTGTAGCTCTGTTAATCTACAATAATGTGAGAGCAAGGCTTCGCACATAAACACATCGGGAAATTAATACATTTTAAATAAGTACAGCAAAATAAAGGTTGGTGAGTCATAACACACAGAGAATTTAATGTTTGACAATTATTATATGTTTTGAATTTGTGAAGCAGTAGTCAATATATTATAACTTGGGCACTGTTCTATAAAAATAATTAAGTATATGTTTAAAAGAGAGCTCATTACAATGCTATGCTGGTATACCCTTCAGTGAAATAAATTTAGGCTCTTGGCAATGTTAAAATGACTAACTGCAGGACTGTAAAGATTTTGAGATTAACATACACTCCATACAATAATAATTTGCTGTAATAGCTTTCTAAACATATATAAACCATACTATCTTTACTCTTCCCCAAACAGGTAGACTTCCCTACAATATAAATATTACAGGGTATCAATTACCACCCAACTATATCGAATTATGTCCCCCAAAATCTTTGTTGACCTAACGTCAATAGATACTTATTCTAAGGCTCTTAAAGACCCAGGTTATGAATTTCACAATAGAAATCAATAATTCCTTATTTAGAATGCTTACTTTGCTACACCAGAGCACTCTGCAAATTTCACTTCACAAAACTCCAAGGGTCTATAAAACGCATATTTGTGTGGTTTTATATAATGCAGTCATTGAAAATATTTTTTCTTGTTGGTCAGTCTATCACCTTCAGGATTTATTCCAGGGTCATGAAGAATTCCTCAGTTGTAAGAAACTGACTGTATTAATGTATACAGCTGGGGATACATTATTACAAGGACATGCCAGTTAAAATTATGTGAACATAAACTTTTACTAAATATATAACACATGTATACAAATTAGTTCTATGCAGTTAAGAGGAAGCAGGCCATGTACATGTGGCTCATTATAAAATCAAAGCCCATGATAATTTATTGCATTATGATAGGTTACCTTTGAAAATTTCCAACCACTAAATTGACTCTATGTACATATATATATATACACACACACAAACACACACACACATGTCATGCATACACATGTATATGTGTGTGCATATATAGGTCACACAATCTGTGTCATACACATGTCATATATGTGTTACATATATTATATACACATATGTGCTACATATAATATTCATAAACATGTATAAACTTGATTTTGTTATCAAAATATTTTCAATAATACATTCGTGGATTTTGCACTTAAGGGTAGAATGACAAAGCAAATCAAACACCAAATTAGCATACTTAAGATAAACATAGAGTATATTGGCATCCAAAATGTTAAAAAGAATCACTAAAATAATTATGTTAAATGTTAAATTATGTTCATGTTAAAAAGAATCACTGAAATAATTAAAAATAATTCAACAGTGATCAAAGAATAATATTTTCCCCTTGGTTGGGTTTTTATTATCATGGTGGATTTCATTATCATGTTTGTGAAACAAAAAATAGACAAAAAATCTTAAAATTGGCTTTTGCTATCATTTTATCAATTTTATAATACTGCATATGTATTATGTAAAAAAAATAGGCAATATAGTATCTTAAAAGATATTGTCATACGACAGTCAGAAGACCTGGAATCTGGCCCTACATATAGTCTGTGAACCTCTATCATGTACCAGATACTCATCTTCAGAGAATTTGGACTCTACTGATTTACTGTTAATTAACCATGACTATATGCATTCCTCAAGCCTAGAGTGTTATACATTTACCTATAATCTTTCATCAAATATTAGATTTACTGCAAGATTGGGTGTAGTGAATTAATTTTGCTGTGGATAGATGAAAAGACAATTTCTTTTAAGAAGATACAGTTTGGAATAATAGAGCTAGAAAATAATTTTAATGCTACTCTAGATGAGTCATTGATTTTGCAGGTGAGGAAAAGAAAGGCCCAAGATGTAATTAATTTTAAATACCACTACTACATTGAATCTAGTGATACCATTCACTCATATTACCACCTCACTGAAATACATCTAAACAATCCTCGTGTTGTCTTTCAACATTTGTAATGTCTTTATTTATTTATTACTAGTGCCAAAACACTTAACTGGAGCATTATGAAATGATTTCTTGTTCTGTCAAATTTATCTCTCTTTGTAGAAAAAAATATGACTATATCATTTAAAATCCAAGGGAAGAAAAAGAGGGTATAATGAGTTGGCTATTAGAACCTAATTTCTTTAAGAAAGAATTGTGTTGAAAACTTTAACATCTGTTGTACTTGATTATTGAAGCTTTATTTTCATTGGCTTCCACAAAAAATGCTGCTACATTCAAGCAAGTAGATTAAATGTTATTAGCTTTAATACCTTTTAAAACAAGTAATCTGTTGAAGTGATAATGGAATTTAAAGTAAGTACATTCGTTAAATTGGTTTTTACAATATTGTGGTTTCCCTGTTGACCACATGAATCTCTAAACCTGTAATTGCTAATTACAATTATAATAAACGGTATATGTATACGTGATTAACTTCATACTACACTTAAAGCAGACATAGAGGTAACTGAAGAATTCCACTGTCATGTATAATCCCCCCCCCAAAAAAACTGTGTTTGCTATTTTATTTGTCTTGCAAATAAGAAATAAAGGTTATTCACAGAAATGCATGAACCCATTAAAATCAGAAATTCAGAGTGTAACTATTACTTCCTAACTTATTATTGGATGAAAGGTAATAAGTCTCATTAAGAAGGAAGGAAGGGGGGGAGGGAGGGAGGGGCAAGGGAAGGAGGGAAGAAAGAAGGAAAGAAGAAAGGAAGAAACATTAATGAGGAAGATCCAAAATCAATCTTCCCATACTAATACACTGCAATTTAGTTTTTCAGTTACTTAGGCTTGAAGAATTGGCTCCACTGTTATACATGGCTAGAGGCATAGTTTCAATACTTCTTTTTGTGTCAAGACACCTGTCTTTTTACTTCAGTGCCAGAAGGGTTTAGCATCTTGTCACTGAAGCAACACAGCCTGCACATTTATAGGTGTCACTCACTCTACCATCTGTTCCTTGGGATAACAGCCACCATTATCACCCAGCCTCCACCTGAGGCTTTAACAATCTCTGTGGATTAAAGTTCAGATCTACAAGGAAGAATGGCTAGCAGTAATGTTGCCATTCAACTTTGCTTGACCTTAACTCTCCTGCTGTCAATACTGTATCGCGGCCTGTTAACTTGCTTTTTCATCCTGTGTCTATACTGCACTGTAAAGTTCTTGATTAAACAATGAAACCATATAAAACTCTCTGCACTGTTATTAGCATTTTTGGTCCTTTTTCTGCTTCAACTTTACTAAAACACTCAAGGATACAGCTACAGTATTTTAATAAATTAGATTTCAGTTCTAGGGACACTAATCAGGTAGTTTCACAAATGGAATGAACTCAAATACACAGACACATACAGACTGAAATAAGAAAAAGGGATGATAATTGTGTTAAAAGTTAACCAACACATGATAAGCAAGTTTCTGAATGGCTTATTTAATATGGTATCAATCATTTTCTCTTTGTAGTCTAAAATAAGTAACATTGTGTATAAGTATATAACATGATTAACAAATATTTATTGCCTACACTTTCATGAGAAGTGATACTCTACAAATAATTTATAAATACCTTTAATTAAACAATTCAACTCAATATTGACTAGAGGAAAACAATGCAATGTGATATTTTCCCATTCTTTCTTCATTTACTCTCTTTCCTTACTGGTGATATGAAGTGTTTCCACATTAGAAGTGCTATTTTTATGACCCTTGTATTTTTATGGCTGTCATTATTTCTAGATAAGGCATTCTTCCATATTCAAAAGATAGGGAAAAGGAAGTGAGATCTGTTTATTCATTACCAATCAAGCTAATAAAAATGCTTTGCAAAGATGGTAAAACATGATAATGCTGTCAATTTAAAGCAGTTCATTACAAGGAGAAATGTTTGTGCTCATTTTGTTCTACAACTGAACTTTTACTGTGGGTATAAAACAGCATCCCTTTGTTACTACAAACAGTGAATTCTGCTGTATCCTCTTGCTTTCCCCACTGATTTGTTTGTGTGCTTGCTCATTGCTTTTGGAAAGATTCAGCTCTTCTCTCCTCTGGGAAGCAGTAACTGTTGCCCAGGAATGTCTAGAATCGCTGTCTGCAAACTCTCTCCCCCTCCCCCCATTTTACAGGCAATATTAGGTTAATCAGTGATTTATTCAACAAAACAAATAGTTCAGGCTTTCACTGCAATATCATATTTCTATGACAATTAGGGTGGTCCTTTGGGGGCATTTTCTACCACTTATCACTACCCATCGGCTTATGGGGAACTTCTGGCTTTCATCTGCAGTTGGCAAGCACTTACATGTCACGACTGTTCCTGATCCATTTGAATATGTGGGAAGGAAGCTTATTTCTTCAGCCAACTCCACATTTACTACAGCATTGTGGCATTTTTTAATGTGCAAAGAAGCTGGAGAAGAATAATGTCGCAGCCCCTTGCATGCAAAACATGTGAGCCTACCAAGGCACGACATGATAATGTCAATGTAATGTTCTCATTATTGCAGTGGTATTGCTTGTAACCATTAGTCTCCTTTCTTCAATTAGTGACAATCACTTAAGCAGTAGCCCAGGCTACTACAGATAGTGGCAGCTTTCTCAAACACTCTCCTCTAGTTTGAAAAAGAAAGTAAAACCATTTTTTTAGTTCTGGATGACAATAATATAAGGCAAATATAACTCAGTGATCCTTATAGAAAGTAGACATAAATAATAAAGTCAGCAAATGAAAAAAAATAGTATTACTGAGAATACAATTTTGTTCTAGGGAATTAATTCATTCAACAAATATTTACTAAGCTTCTACCACACACTTTGTAAAAATGACAAATAAAATAGTTCTTGCCTTCAAGAAGCACAAAGTCTAGGGAGACAGACATATGGATACATAATCATACTACATTTGTATTATTGATAGAATAAAACCCAATCAAAGGACATTAAAATTCAAGAAGAGAATAGAGGCACCTGGGTGACTTGGTCAGATGACAATCCAACTCTTGGTTTCAGATCAGTTCTTGATCTCTTTGGTCCCAGGATCAAGTCCCACATCAGGCTCCATGCCAGCAAGGAGTCTGCTTGAAGATTCTCTCCCTCTGCCCCTCCCCCCCAAAGTAAATAAATGAATCTTAAAAAAAAGAAGAGAATAATTGGCACAGTAGGAAAAGTAGGAGAATGTTAGGCAAAGCTATAAAGAGAACGAAAAGTTTCATTTTTGTGCCAGAACAAGACTTTAAAATGTAGGTAGTAGAGAAGAAAACTCTGTGCAAAGAATATAAGAAGTGCAAAGACTTAAAGTGATGAAATAATTTCATTTCATAAAGGAATTTCAAGAAATTCCATATAGCTAATTCATATGTTGAGATAGAGAAATAGCCAGGGATGAAAATAAAGAAACAATTGAGGCTATAATTCTAAGCTACATAAAGTAATTAAGACTCTATTGCATAGGTTACAGGGATCTCTTGATTGGGATTTTACTCTCAAAATAAACACTGCTTTAATTTTTCTAGTGCCCTAGGCCATTGTCTTGTATTGGTTTAAAGACATTCAACCTACCCATATTTGGATTTCTTGGGGAAAGTGGTATAAGGAGTCATTAAAAATGCAAGATGATAATGATATATATTTATTTAAAATTAATTTTTAACCCATAATCCAAATGTGCATAGGTTTTGAATTAGAATTTAGCACTTTGCCATAGTGACATGGCTCTCTGAATCGTAAAAATTAATCTTTGGCTACTTCAAGTTTATTAAAGAATAAATAACTGCAGAATATAAAATATTAGTCTTCTACTAATAAACATTCTAAGTAAGCCATGTAAATCCTAATTTTCAAAAACAATTTTGCACGAACGATAAACGAAGACATCACCAGGTGGGTACATATGTCAATGCAGAATAAAACACATGATTATTTCTTAAAAAATAACATTGAACCCTCTCCAAATGACATGACTTCCTTCCTTTTGTATGAAATTCCCCCACATGATTGTATTTAAAGAATACACATACTAAAATAAACACAAATGGCATTTTTTCAAATAAGGAGCATCATTGTATACAGACAAGAACAGGAGATTGTAACTCTCAGCTGGGTTGTTGTCTTTTCCCAGTTTAGCTGAATCTTTCTCTTTAGTCTTATCTACCAATCATAGCTGGTTACAGTGTGGTGTTCTCAGCCCATATACACACAGAGATCATTCAATGTTTTGTTTTGTTCTGTTTATGGGATAAAATGAAGGAAGAGAAAAGAAGAGAGGAGAGAAAGAACAAGGAGTAGGAAGAGGAGAATGAACAGGAAGAGGAAGAAGGAAGTAATTCTTGGAAATCAGTCTTTTTTTCTTATTTTTCATATGCTAGTATTAAATTAGATATTCACTAAATTCTTTACTAACACAAATGCAGTTCTATGAAATGTATGACCATCTCCTTCAAAGTATGTTATAAATATGACATAACCACAATATTCTAAAATTCTATTAGTTTTTGGTTTAATAATTAAAACAATCACTTTTTGTTGAAAAAAGTGAATCTCTAGAACCAAATGCTCCTTTAGGAGAGTCTCTACCCATCTTCTCTTCCTTTCATCTTCCTTTCTCTAATGCTAGGGGGTGGGGGAGAAGGATGAGGTCCCTGGATTATGGACGTTGGGGAGGGTATGTGCTATGGTGAGTGCTGTGAATTGTGTAAGACTGATGATTCACAGACCTGTACTCCTGAAGCAAATAATACATTATATGTTAATAAAAAAAAAAGATATGGTTCTTATATACAATGGAATATTACTCCACCATCAGAAAGGATGAATACCCACCATTTGCATCAAGATGGATGGGACTGGAGGGGATCATGCTAAATGAAATAAGTCAAGCAGAGAAAGACAATTATCATATGGTTTCACTCATATGTGGAACATGAGGAAGAGTGCAGAGGACCATAGAGGAAGGGAGGGAAAACTGAATGGAAAGAAATCAGAGAGGGAGACAAACCATGACAGACTCTAGACTCCGGAAAAAAAACTGAGAGTTACAGAAGGGGGAGGTGGGGGATGGGGTAAACAGGTTATGGGTATTAAGGAGGGCATGTGTTGTGATGAGCACTGGGTGTTATATGCAACTCATGAATCGTTGAACACTACATCAAACACTAATGATGTATTATATATTGGCTAACTAAACATAAAAAAACTACCTTCTTTCATTGTTTTAAAAATTTTTTTAAAGATGTGTTTATTTTATGTTTTAGAGAGAGAGCACTAGCAGAAGGATCAGAGGGAGAGGAAGAGAGAACCTCAAGCAGACTCCTTACTCAGTGTGGAGCTTCACATGGGGCTCGATCTCAAGACTCTGAGATCATGTCTGAGCTGAAACCAAGAGTTGGCTGCTCAATCAACTGTACCACATAAGTACCCCAAAATTCTACCTTCTTTTAAATGTCAATTCACTATATCAGAAACTAGCTCAAAAAATGGAACATTTATGAGTCTGCCTGAAATCTGGACACTTATCAGTCTTGGTGACAGCTTTAAAACTCCTGCCCATCAGAGTTTTGTTGGCTCAGCCATTTAAATCTTCCCTGAATCTGACCATGTCCCACCACTTCTGTACCATCCTGGCCCTAGTCACCTGGATTGAAACAGGAACTTCTAACTATCTGGCTGCTTCCCTTCTAGCTGCCCTATAGTCTGTTCTCTATACAAAAGTCAGAGGCATCTTTTAAAATCATAACCCATAGCACTTGATTTCCTTCCTCAGAATCTCCATTGGTTTCTTATCATATTTCGAGTAAAATCCAAACTATTTTCCATGGTCATTGAGTTACAATGTTGTCCAGCAGCTGCAATCTCTGACGTTATAATACACTCAGTTCAACTCTTTGATTTTTCCTCCATAAAACCAATCTCTTTTGTTTTCCCTATGGTCTATTCCTTCTTCCTGAAGTACTTTCCCCATATTGTTGAATATATCCTCATTTCTCAGTCATTCAAGTCTTTGTTCAACTAAGCAATTCCTAAGTACGCAAACTACAATTTAACCTTATCAACCCCCACTGTCAATTACCATTACCTGTACTGCTTTGTTTTTCTTTTTCTTTTTTTTTTTTTTTAAGATTTATTTATTTTTTTGAAAGAGAGAGAGAAAGAGTGTGTGTGTGCACATGCAGGGACAAGCAGAGGGAGAGAGCAAGAGAAACACCAGCAGACTCCCCACTGAGCTTGGAGCCCAACCAGGTCACTTCATTTTAAGACCACAGATCATGACCTGACTGAAACCAAGAGTGCACATGCTTAACTAACTGTGCCACTAAGGGGCCTCTCCTCTGCTTTTCTTACCACGTCCTGAGTATATATTATGCATATATTTACTTGTTTATCATTTGTCTCCACCACCCTCTTATAAGCACCTAAACTACAAAGTTTATGTTTTACTGACCAATAAATCTTCAGTGCCTAGACAGGACAGGTTAGAGATGCATTTCATATGAATAAATGAAAAGTACTTTGCTGACCCCAAAATTTTGACAATAAGGTTTCAGTCAGTAAGATGCATCACCTGCATATTAATTTTGATTAAATTTCTTGGTACATTTAAATCTAACTGGACAATCTTGGTAGAAATTAAACTTTGATTTTAAATCACAATGTAGGTCAAATTGCTCTTTGTATAAACATATTTAACAACCTTACTATTCCCTATTTTTCTTACTTAAAATGGGGATAATAATGATATGCACTTCCCAAGGTTGCTGTGAAAATTAAACAAGCTTATACATGTCAAGCACTTAGAATAGTGGTTGGTACTTTATAAGCACTCAATAAATGTTGACTTTTATTATGACTATTATTATTTAGTTCCAAATGCATTTACAGCATCTCCATTCCTATTTCACAGCAAATGCATCCTTCTTAACTTAAAATGTGTAGTCTGAAAGCTTTAGGAGACCAAAACAAGTGTGTATCTCCAGCATCTCATAAGTTGCCTGGACAATAACAGATAGTCAACAAATGCTACTTGACTAAATTAATGAAGTGACTGAAAATAAGCCTGATTTTTGGGGGTGGGGGAGAAGGTTAACCAATGACACTGGTTTTCTTTTGAATAATGAGGGTTTCTTGCACTATAGTGTGTTTATCCAGAACTATGTGTAACTAAGTAGCAACCAGAAGAAAATACAGTGACCTTAATTTCCATTTGTCTGTGCAATCTAGGGCAAAAGTATAGACATTGTCAAGGTCACAGAATCAAATGCTCATTGGGACTGATTAATAAAATTATACTTACGATATTTGCACTGTAACAAATTTCCATCTTAAAGCAAAATGAAGTTTACATATTGCTGCAGGCATTGTGCAAATTAGAGCTTCATTGAATATTAATGAATTACTCTTTGTGGCCAATTGTTATGCAAATTACCAGAGTGTCAGAATTTATCATTTTATTTGGTTGAGGATTAAGGGGGGAAATGCTTTTAAACATCAAGCAGCTCTCTCTACAAACTATCATATGAATTCAAGCAAAAAAATGTTATGTAATTCCTGAATGTTCAAAATTGCCATGCCAGTTTTTGGTTATTTTACTATTTATTTATTTATTTCATTATTTTTAAAAACATATATTAATTCAATACATATGTAGTGCCAATTACAGAAAAGTTATATTATTAAGCAAATAGAGAGTAATCCTGTGGGTCTTAAAATTCTATTGAACACTTTTTTTTTAATTTTTTTTTTAAAGATTTTATTTATTTATTTGACAGAGAGGGATCACAAGTAGGCAGAGAGGAAGGCAGAGAGAGAAGGGGAAGCAGGCTCCCCGCTGAGCAGAGAGCCCGATATGGGGCTCGATCCCAGGACCCTGAGATCATGACCTGAGCTGAAGGCAGAGGCTTAAACCACTGAGCCACCCAGGCGCCCCTCTATTGAACACTTTTTAAGCAAAAATCCATACATCTTATTTCTATACAAATTATTTAAACTGATTCTATTAACTTAAGAAAGTAATTTAAACAGCTTATTTCCAAAGAACTCACCAGACCCCAAAGAATTCATCAGACCCCATTTATTTTTATAGGATATTTAAAACAATGAAAATGTTAATTAATAGATACTAGGCATAATTATATATATATAATTTTATATATAAATTATGTATATAATATAATAAATATGTACATTGAATTCTTAATTTTTATAATGTGTGGACTATGGGCTTTTATATATATATAAGTTTCTGAGAGGAAATATAACAAAATGATGACAACACTTCTAAACCAGTTGCATAGAATCCACTAATCAGTTCTCTTTTTCCTTTAGAGCTATTTATTATTTGCTTTAACCTGCTCTTAAAAATTAATTCTAGTCAGTATTTATCAAAGCTTCCAAAATACAGTTCTAATAACCGATTTAGTCTTAAGCGATCACAGATACTGTAAAAGAGAAATATACTCAGTGACACTTGTTAAGGATGCAAAGGCAGACTTTCTTCAGGACCATCACAAAAGGCACAGGCCCCACTACTATGGGATTTCACAGTGTGGGAGAGAGATTGGACTCGATTCCAAATACAGCTTGTGCAAGTGGGAATTTTTAGCCAAGGAGCAGGGTGGGAGTCATTGGATGGAAAATCACTAAGAGGAAACATCAGGAGTAATGGGGATTCTAGCTAAACCAGCTAATGGGCCAGGCCAGGGTAATGAGACATCACCTGGGAAATGACGGAGGACCAGGAACCTGGACAGATAGTGAGGGTTATCAAATATCAAGGGTGGGGGTTCAGGTTAAACTGATTTAGCACAATCCTTGCTAAAATTGAATTTTTTGAGGAAATGCACAGATGAGCCTTAGAGAAGGTTCAGGAGCCTGACTCAAGTTTGGTCAAGTAAAAAATCTTTTTCAAGACAAAACTTCTCAGAAGGGTGAGTTCCTTTTTAACATATTATCTCTGCAATATAAAATACCATGAACCTCCGAGTCTGGCACACAAAAGGCCATTTATTCTTACAGGATATTTAAAACAATGAAAATGTTAATTAATAGATATTAGGTATAATTGTTCTCAATAAGTAAAAACTGATATTATTCGCCTATTTTGCCTTAGGAATATTTTGAAATCAGAGATGTAATAACTATCATTACAATAACGTATTTTCTAAGGCCTACTTCTTAAAGACAATGGAGGATCTCAATCAACTGAAAAATACGGCAGGTATTATCCATTTCATTGTTATTTAATCTGTTATAAAGAATGTCCAGGAGACGCCTGGGTGGCTCAGTCAGTTAAGTGGCTGCCTTCAGCTCAGGTCATGATCCCAGGGTACTCGGATCAAGTCCCACATAGGGCTCCTTGCTCAGTGGGGAGCCTGATTCTCTCTCTGCCTTTGCCTGCCACTCTCCCTGCTTGTGTGTGCTCGCTCTCTCTCTCAATCTCTCTCTGACAAATAAACAAACAAATAAATAAATAAATCTTAAATAAAAATGTCCATTACCATGAGTTGTTGTAAAGTTAAAAGTACTTAAGTTTTCTTTCACAAGAGTCATCAAACTTTTAAAAATTCACCCAAATATTAAAAAAATATTAATATATGGTTTACAAAGTAATTTGTTTCTGCAGTATTGTAAAACAACTGGAACCAACAAAAAATCTCAAAATATATCGATTTCTTACTATTTCCTTTCATTTCATTATTTTTCAATTTTTTCAAAGTCATAAGTGATTTGCTAATTAAACAGAGAGATAGTGGAATCCTTAGTACTCTAACAGTACTAACAGATTATTATAAGGGATCTTTTTTCTTCCAAATTCAACCAGGTGTTGAGTAATCAGTAACTTAGCAGCCAAGTCATAAAGTATGGAAGACATTACTAATTTAATGACATATTTCTAGAGTTCAAGTTATTAAAGTGTGGTATACAGTCTTACAAATGGGATCAACTCTCTGTACACAGTGGAGTCAAGACTGAATTCCTACAAAACAAATGGGTGTAATTAATTATGATGTCAGCCTCTCCAGAGGCAGTATCCTGTCCCTTGTGGTACGCAGGAATCTGAGATGTTCTCAGCCCTATGCCATAAAACAAGCACTCTTTTTCTCTTCTTACTTTCTATAAACATGCAATTCCCGATGCAATTAATAGCCAGAATAAAAAGCTATCAAATGCAGGGATGAAGAATGCATTGCTATTGAGGAAACCCATATGACAGTAACTAGGTCAAAAGGTAACATTTAAGAGCTAAACGAAACAAGTGCCTACTCTCAACCACTTCTAATTCCAAACACTACCATTTCATAATATTCTAGACAGCAAAGCCTCAATGACCCTCGCTATGCATTTAATGTTTGCTATCAAGTATCCTGAAGGGACCACCTGCCCCCTACTACCAGCTACACCAGGAACTCCTGCAGCAACT
This sequence comes from Nasua narica, assembly GCA_028533885.1. Lineage (NCBI taxonomy): Eukaryota > Metazoa > Chordata > Mammalia > Carnivora > Procyonidae > Nasua > Nasua narica. The sequence continues at coordinate 34,978,301 of CM052810.1, read as the reverse complement.
CTCTGAAATCACAAACCACATGCTCGCTGAAGCAATTCCCTTTCTTTGGCAGTCTTCAGTACCAGGGCAGCAGGTTTTTGTTTTATTTTCCCATTCCTCTCCAGTACTCTAGGGTGTTTGGAATATCATTACAATAATGATTCATTTCATATGCATATGGTAAACAGGTTTAGAGCCTGCCTCTTTGTAAAAATGGTTGGATAATGTTACAGTTAACTTGACCCATGAGAAGGAACTGTCAGCTATATTCTTTTGCTTAGTAAAGTATTTTAAACAGTATCTGGATATATGTGCAGCATAACTGTATTGGCTTGCAGAATAATTCACAAAATAGGAAGGTGCTTTCCAACTGACTGAGACAGACATGCTGTTAAGTGATCTGTGTGATTAGCCTGGTGTAATAACCAGTTGTCTCTGGCTCACTGGGTGCCAGGGGTGACTTGAACAGCTCAGCCTTGAGCCCAACAGAGACTGCTGAGTGACCACAACATGATCTGATACAGGCAGCCATTATCCTGGTTGATATCAATGAAATCCTGCTGTAATAGCAGCATTCGGGCATGTGACTCCACTGTTATCGATCAGAAGCCTTCCTACCTAATTTACTATTTGTATCTAATTCTATGCCCTCCCCTCCCCCCACCCCCATGGGATGTCACGCTTTTCTACATTTCGTTTCGGACAAACCATTCAAGTAAGTCAGCTGTAAAACCGATCTCTGGGTTAAGAGCTTTGTCAGTACTTCATTTTCCTAAAGATTAGTAAATATTTAGATCCTAAGAATGTATACCACATATATGAAGAGCAGAAGAGGCTGGTACTTGGTATAACCCAAATGCATAGATATATTTTATGACATTTTGCATGATTCCTGAATTGCTTACCTCTTGGTAAAATTTAAATCATTTCAGCAAAGTGTCCGAGGTGGGTTAAAGATGAAGACTGTAAAGGGTGCATGGCTTCACAAGCACTTCAGGACAATGGCCAGCTGTCTTTTAGCTCTTCCCATTAAAGTTGCAAAAGAAGCAGTATTAACAAACAAATAAGTGAAACTAAATACATAGAAAGCCACCTTTGTCCTCTTACTGCTCAAAAGATCTGTTAACTAATTGGAATTATTCTTGTAAGAGTCAAATTAGTTCTTAGCCATAGCTCACATACTTTTCCTAAATGAAAATCATTTCTTTTTCTGGAAAGTTGGGAATATATTTGATACATCCCAAGTTTCTCCAGGAGTATGGGAGGAAGAGCTATGAAGACCCAAAGGTCAACTCTAGGGAGTTTACAGGGACTTATACTTCCTAAGTAGAATGACAAATTATTTAATTACCCAATTTCAAACACTTTTAAGAGTAAGAGAGACTGCTGTTAATAATTGCATGAAGACAACCAACATGATCCTGGACAAACTGGGATATATGGTGAACCTACCTCTAAGCAATGTTTTTGGAGGTTCTAAGGACATTCACTAAGCTTACTGACCATAGGGGTTCCATGGAAGGGATATCTTGGCCAGAATGTATCCTATTCTAAGCATTCTCCTTGTCTCACAGACAGCTACTAAATATTTTGTGAACCACTGTTTACTTATGTTCCTGTGGGTGCTTAAATGCTTGATTTGATGGTATCATACACCATTTTTATTCAGTTTACAATCAGTAAATAGTGGTAAGTTTTAAAAATTCAATTTTGTAGTGTTTCCTAAAGTACACATACTGAAGAAATCCTACAGGATATATAGCAGATCTCTAGAGAATATTTTTATGTTCTAATTGCGAAACAAGGGAATTAATTCTACAGCCAAACTTATTCAGTATACTCAATAGCACTGGTCCAAAGACAATAATTTAAGGCTTGAGGACATTTTAAGAGAATCCAAGGGTGACAAGTCTATATCCACAGAGAATTGCAAGAAAGATGTAACCTTTTAACTAAAATAAATAAAAATAAACTTCTATATTAATCTATAAAATTAGAAACATGAGTTTTTATTGCTGGAAGGAGATGAGTAGTCATGTACTTTAATCCCCTTATGGTACACAGACAGACATCAAGATTACTGAAGTTAAAAAACAGACACAAAGTCACCCAACCAGGCACTTGCCCACTGGGACTGTAAACTATCCTTTCCTCCACCGTACATTTTGTGAAAGAAAAAAATTGATAGGTTTGTTAATATAGAAAGTAGTCAATATTCCAATTCTCTTATATTTTCTTCAGATTAAGATGATACTATGGCTTTTTTCCTTATTTATTTTGCTACAGTATTTTTATCCACTCTGGATACAATACAATATTTGGCAGACTGCCCTTTTGGCTTAGCAGAGTTGATAAAAGGTTGCCAAATACCACAGTAGTTCATATTTATTTTCTGTGTTTTATGACATTTTTTTTTCCCAAAGCCCAATGTTCTTTTCCTCAGTAAACTATCAATCAATTCTAGGAAAAAAAACATGACTTCTTCAATGGGTTGCCAACGAAGCTCTAGCTGCTGACAGCATGTCTTTTATAAATGCAAAATACATTTTTAGTAGTTCAAATCCTGGGGAAAAATGTCAAATTTTAGACTCTTGTGTATGCAGGTGCAAATAGATTTATATCTATCTATACACACACACATAGATGTGTGTTCATCTATGGATAAAAATTCCTGCTAAAAATATTTATGTTAAATTTTATTTTAAATCCAAGTACAATTCAATTTAATTTTTCCTTTTTGAGGCTTGGTACCATGGGTAGTTCAGTGTTACCAGACTAGCAGCTGTTTGGAGCTCTGGTAATTCAGAGTAGCCCCAGGTGGTATGATCTAATGTTGACTAACTCATAGCTTAGAAGATGTTAGAAGAATATATAACCACTTCTTGCTAGAAACTTGTTTCCGAGCCAGTATCCAACACGAATCAGACTATTAGTTACTATATTAGAACAGGCCCATCTGCTGAACACTTTTGCCCAGTGTAATCTTGGCTATGTGTGATTACCTTTGTCATTGTTGTTATAGAAGCAAACAGCTAGTCATCTATTCTACAAACAGTTTCACAACCCACGTATACTCATTAGCATAATTAAATAACTACTATAAAGACTAGGACTGTTTCTGGATTTGTAGTCTGACTCTGTTTATAATTTCTTGCTATGCAACCTAAAGTAAAGGACTCCATCTAAATTCTGTATATAAAGTTGGGATAATAATAATAAACTTGGGATAAACTTTGGATAATATCGTGCTGTATTTGGTGAGATAAATTAGTATAGTGCTTCATACCATGTCTATATGCAAGCTTTCATCCATCAATCCACTTAATTTTCAAATATTGTCAACTAGCATGTACATAATAGTAGCAATTACTATGCATTTTGCAAAAGGAAAACAGGGCCATTTGTACCCATTTGTAATAAAACAATCTAATTCTATCTTTCATCACACCTCCCTTTCCATCCAAGGTGCCTACAAATTAAGTTAGAAAATTATCATACCAGCACTTTACTTTTACTTTTCCCTTAACAATATAAATATAAACTCCACCAACATACATAACCTCAAGTTTGGTCCATAATCAGATCTCACAATTATGGCATATTTTTATCAGCATGAAATCAGACCATCTATAGTCATGCTTTTTGCTAATGAGAAAGATAAATGCAAATATATAGTAATTTCCAGGATTATTCTATATTATAGTTTAAGAGCTTTACCATTCCCTATCATTCTCTTTCTTCATCAAAAACATGCTTTGTTCTAGCCTACAGATTTCAAAATCTAATAAAAAAAATTATTGCATTGCTTCAAAGTTTAAATGACTGCCAAATAGCTATATATGGATTTGGGTAGCACTCTTAAACACACTATTTTTCAAATGCTTCATTTTGAAAAATTAGAAAACCATTAAACTCTGATCTGCCTTATTGTTTAAATATAAACAATTATCGTAGGGTGGTACAAAAGAACTTGGGGCGAGGTATGAAAACTTTCTAAGCATTTCTGTCCTTCAACAAATGCATGAGTTAATTAACTTCTTTCTCAGGCATCAATTCCCTTCTCTGAAACGGAAACAATAACTGGCTATAATGAGATCATGTATGTGAAGAATCTTACCCAGCACATAGCATAAAAACATGAAATAAATATTTGTGATGATTACTAACATAATTTTAAATGCTTTCAAAGGCATAAATTATTAGACAAAGATGTATTATTTTTAATAAATAATATGATATTTTCAGGTCCTAGAATTTTGAATCCTTTGTGTCATTCAAAGCCATACATAAGTCTTAGTAAACATTAATTAAACATCTTAATACTTCTCTACTCTTCAGAGGTGTTCATAATTGTAAAGTCTATAAACTTCTCTCAACTCTTCAATGGGAAAAGATAAAGGGAGGAAGATAGCTAGCCTTCCAGTTTGTTTCCATTCTCTAGATATATCCTGGGAGGGCTGGACATGGAGCAATAGTGGTGTGTGTGGTAGGAGTGAATGGAAGAACATTTCAGAACCATTGCTATAAAAGACCAGATCAGAGGACAAGTTTTCCTTATTTAAGAGGATTGTGGGTAGTTTCCTCTCACATTTCCAACCAGAGTTATGCAGAGCTAAAGCTAGACATTACTATCAAATAGTAAAGATATATAGAACACGCAGAACCCCCAAGTCTATCCTAATGAAGAACGCAAGTCTTGACAAACGTTAGGACTCAGATTGTATTTGAGAATGTGAATTTCTTTCTTTCTGATATTGAAGTAAAACAGGGTAGATTAAATTTGATTTTAATCAAGTTTCCATGGTCCAGTGATATATCATCAACATGCCACGAACAACATGGACCAGATATAAATCAGTATAGACAATATGTGTTTACTATTTTTAGCAAATACATGATCTATGGTTTTATGTTTATAAAAGCATCTTTTAAGCAATCATGCAGTAATAGAGTAATTCAATCTCAGATTATTTTACTGCTAAAGTAAAAAAAGATTTAAGTAAATGTTACTAGACTTAAGAGCAGGTAATGTGACCCAATTCCTGATACTTGCCTCATAGGTCTTTCAAATCCAATCTGATTAAATTCAAGTTCATTGAGAGTATTTCTAATTCCTGCTTCCCCTTAAAGCATTACTAGGCTAATTGACCACAGAGGTGAAATATGCTATCAGCCTTACAGAATGCAGATTAGTCATGACTACTCTGGCTCCTCTTCAAGTACAGACCCTAAACCAGCTGCATCAACAAAACTGAAAAGTTTATTAGAAATACAGAATCTCAGGCCTCACCCCAGGATTACTGAACACATACCTGGATTTTAACAAGATCTCCAAGGGAACTGTATGCATATTACATTTTGAGAAACCCCACTAAAGCTATTCCTATGATTTAAAAACTAAAACAATCACTTAACAAAAAAAAAAGGAGAGCACCTGGAATCTGGGTACTAAGTAGACAACAATATACTGAATAGATTTTAAGATTTACAGAAAATTTTGTCTAGCTTCACTATAACAGAAAACAGGCAAAATGATAAAGGTGACAAGATCTTTCTGGAATTTAGTTTTTCTGGTAACTGTTCTGCAATAAATAGGAATGTTTAAATTATTACCAAATGTGCAGCCAAAGTAGAAAAAAAGAAATCAGAAAATTCTACAAAGGCACTAAATATGGTAACATGTTTCTCTGTCTCCAAGGGTCAATATCATTCCTGAAATGACACTTTTTTGTATGTTTCCTGCAAAGGTTCATGATTACAATTTAACACCAATCTGTTTATACTTCCAGTTCAGTGCCTTCTAATTTTAGTGTATTTGTTTGTTTATACTTATGTTTTGCAGTATTTACAGGTTCATGAAAGTGGGGATCATGTTTTCTTAGCTTTTATAACTCTATTTAACTATATTAGTCCTTGGCAAAAAAAAAATAGATGCTCAAAGAATATTTACTGAATATCACTGAAAATACATTCAATAAAGTCAGTATGATCAGAGCTTCCATAAATTTTATAAGAATATTCCATATTTTGGCCTTGACTGTTATGACTAGAGAAAGCAATGTTACTAAAATAATAATTATCATAAATAAAAATAAATCTATTATTGAAGAATCCACAAGATATAACAGTAAAAAAGAGGCATGAAATACCAAGGGAAAGACAATTAGGCAAGAAGAATATGTGTGGAAAATGCTAGCCAAAAAGGACAATATGATACACAATTATGTTTTACTACTGTTATTTGCTATCATAAAACCATGCAGACACTGCAGACACAAATCATTGAGCATTCTGTTACCTTTACAAAAAGGTTTTGAGCGTGGGTTTGGAATAATAAGTTCAAATAATAAACGGACTTAAAATTCTCTTTTGGAAGCAAAGGATTAGTATAGATTTCTTTTCTTTAAATGACCTTCTGTCTACATCATATTTTTAATGACTTGTAAATAAAAACTATTCAGTATGGAAAATTTAGGAGCTTTACAGCCCAACAAAGCCACTCATATTTAAGTTTAGTCTTGTCACTTATTAGTTATATGACAATGGATAAGTTATTTAACTTCTCAGAGTCCCAAATTCCTCATCTGTTAAAAAGTAGGTAAAATATACAGTTTTCAATGTTACTGGGGATATAATGAATGTAAGGTATTGGGGCAGGTAGTTGCTCAGTAAGTAGGAGCTGTGGTTGTTTTTACCACTTCATATAAACCAGAATGAGCACTTAGGTACACGATGACACAAGCTTAAATTAAACTTCTAACACTAGGGGTGCCTGGGTGGCTCAGGGGGTTAAGCCTCTGCCTTCAGCTCAGGTCATGATCTCAGGGTCCTGGGATCGAGCCTCACATCCAGCTCTCTGCTCAGCAGGGAACCTGCTTCCTCCTCTCTGCCTGCTTCTCTGCCTACTTGTGATCTCTTTCTCTGTGTCAAATAAGTAAAATCTTTAAAAAAAAAAACTTCTAACACTAATATAGTGTTTCCATTAAAAGAGCTGTATCAAGCTCTAAATCTGTATCTAAAAGACACCAAAAGAAATTTGAACTCTTAAAACTATGTGCCAGAGAGCAAAACATTTTCTAGTAGCAAATATTACTTTGGTGAAAATATTTCCAGCTAGGAAAAATAAACATCATTATGGAAGCTGGTTGGGAGTTTTTCTATGGTATTCCCCAAAACACTACAAGATATGCATTGCTATCTTCTTTTATAGATGAGTGAACAACGTATACACAATTCCATGTTACCTAATATACATTTTTTATTTCCTCATACTTATTATTGATCATCATCTTCACTAACACTGATAATGAAATGGAACTTCGAATCACACTTTCTGAGACTTGATTGCAATGTCATTGAATGTTATTTTAGCACAGGCATTTTTGTGTCAAAAAGAAGTCATGCTACTACAAATTTTGCCCCAAACTTGTTTACAAATAAAATTGTATTTTATTTTATTTTTTAAAGCTTTTATTTATTTATTTGACAGAAAGAGAGATCACAAGTAGGCAGAGAGGCAGGCAGAGAGAGAGGGGGAAGCAGGCTCCCCGCTGAGCAAAGAGCCCAATGTGGGGCTTGATCCCAGGACCCTGAGATCATGACCTGAGCTGAAGGCAGAGGCTTCAACCCACTAAGCCACCCAGGGGCCCCTAAAATTGTATTTTAGTTCAGTAAAGAAACAAGAACTTATTAAAACAGTGAATATCTAGATACTGTAAGTGGTGATTTCAATTATTAGTTTATAGTCTCAAGGGTCTTTTGTCCACCAGGGGAAAACAAGTGGAAAGAGGTATTCTTGCTATTTTACAAAGAAATTATAATTGACAAAGGGGGCAAAACAGTTGAATTAAAGAATCTGCTAATGAGGCCCCTATGGTCCTGCATTAAGCAACTTCCACTATACCAGGTGTGTGATTGTCAAAGATTTTGTAATCATGAGGGGAATAACTAATAAAGATATTTTAAGGAATGCTCTCACTCAGCTTCCATATTAATGCTTTTTTCCTATGCTTAAAATAATTCATCAAATTAATAGCTCATACTTGAAATATTTTTGCTTACTGGCAGTCAATTCTAATACTCTTCAGACTCATCCCTCCCTCCCTTTCTCTTTTTTTCCTCTCTCATTCTTTCTTTTACTTAGTTACAAAGTCTGCAGTTCAAAATATCCTCACAAGCCTGCATGTAGAAAATCATAAAGTTTTCATAAAATTGCTTCTGGATTGAGCCTTATCTTTTAATATTGTCTTATGGGTAGAACTTGCAGGATACTCAATAATTCCTACAAAGATAAAAAAAAAAGTTTGGAAGAAGAAGGTGTAAAATATATAAGCTGATGAAATATAAAATCCCTAATATCATTATATAATAAATCTTTTAAGAATTAGGTAATTCTAAACTAGATATCTAAGGAAAAGCAGAACAGAAGAAAAGAAAAACTTGGGAAGTTTAGCTACCACTCCAATCAAATACTGTTGGGTCAGGAGAACTCTAATATTTAAAAGACATATTAGATAGACACTGAAAAATCACTATGTCAAACACCGAATTATTGTACTCTGATGATACTGAGGCGGAAATTATTTGCATATAAAATGTATCTGATTTGTCTAGGAGCAACTCATTTTCTATTCCGATTCACAGCCTAAGGCACTGATGGAGCCTGGGGGGATTTAAAGCAGTATGTGGAAGAAAAAGAGCATCTAAGTGCCATAAAATAGAATAGTGCAGAGCATGACATCTAACTGTGGAATGTTATTTCCATAAGCAGTAACACATAAAAAAAGCATTAATCTTATGACTAGGTGACCAGTTTAGTTGTTACAGGATTAAAAATAATATTTGAGGAAATTATTAAGAACAGATCTATTAGTTCTGTTATTTTTCCTTTGGCTTAAACATTATTTTCTATAAAGGTCAAGTGGTAACACCACTCACTACTACTTATAGTTCCAATGGTAACTATCATAGACCCCAGTTTGTCCTAATATTATCCCAATCCTGTGGTTATATGTGTTCATGCTTGCTAGTCATTCTGGAGCAGCCTAAATGAGGATAAGCAATCAATAGACGATCAGTGTAATTCCTCACACGCATAAATGCAAATTGTTCACATGGAACTGTTCACTTTCCCCTTTTCTGGCAGGAGCATGATGAATGGAGTCAGTGCTTGTTGTGGAAATTGATTTTTCATATGCACCAACTCTTTTCACTTGTCAAAAAATGAGAAGATCGCTACCATGGGCTGATGCACGTGGAATTAATAGAATAGAGATGACCGCCTCAAGGCATTCTGACTCTCAGAATTCCTAAAGCAATTCCTAAAGCAATAAAACCAGTATCTAATTTGATCGTAAGCAAAGAAGGCATGCATTAAAGTAGATTCATTCTATTCTTTAAGCAGAATACATGAAAAAAATAACAAAGATTATTAGCAAATAACTCCTGGTACACAGTTGATACCCAATAAAAATTTGCTGAAATGTATAAATGAATGGAAAAGGAAGGAAAGAAGGGAGGAAGGATGGAAGGAAATGTGGAAAGAAAGGAAGAAACATATCAAAATAAAGATGAGTATTATTTACCTAACTTTTATAAATAAAAACCTTAAAGACAAAAACAAAGATATCTTTGGAAATTGAATTGATTTCATGGTGGTTTTTCAGAGAGTACTGAGAATAATTTGCCTATTATTCTGTTCTTTATGAAGTATAGCAGATTTTTTTTTGTTAACCATGATATCCCACCTGACAATTTATCCTTCAATTGTTCTTAAAAAAGAGAACAAGGACAAGTGCTTTATTATATACAATATAGCGAAATTCAGGCTCAAAAATAGCCTAGACTCTTTAAAGAAATGGTCCAAAAAAAAAAGTCAAAGCTGAAAAACTGAATGTTACTACCAGAACCGAGGCTTTTCTAAATACTAGTAGGAAGGACTGGAGCCATTTACAAACACGTTACCAGCAGTTTAAGACTAATTAATAAAACAGAGTCACATTAATGTATAAATTTACTACTGAAATAAAACAGCCAAATGCCACAAATGCTTACTTTACCCAGTGGTCACAGGGAAAAATGGACAACAGGCCTAATGCTTTTTAAAAAGTCAACATGGAGCCTGCTTCTCCCTCTCCTTCTGTCTGCTGCTCCCTCTGCTTATGCTGTCTCCCTCTCTGTCAAATAAATAAGTAAAACCTTTAAAAAATATATAGCATTTAATGGAAGAATTTAAGATTACTTTTAGTTACAAAGATAAAAGATGTAACATTAAGAAAGTAGGGATGTCTGGGTGGTGGAGTCCTTTGAGCAACAGACTCTTGGTTTTGCCTCAGATCTTGATGTTAGGGTTGTGAGATGGAGCCCCGCTTAAGACTCTCTCTCCTTCTCCCTCTGCCCTTCCCATCTCTCCCCCTCAAATAAATAAATAAATCTTAAAAATAATTAAGAAAGTAGTGCCCTCCAACTAAACAGGCTTGTTCAGAATGTATTTAATAACGTCATAGACTAACTGTAAATAATCACCATGGAAATTTAAGATGTAACTTAATCATTTCTTCTTTTTTACTTACAATTTTCTCTAGAATAAATTTACTAAGCTGTTATTAATCAATGATGGTTATGAGACAAGATGCACAATTTCTAACCCCAAAGTCTGCTTAGATATTCATATAAATGCAATTTATTGAATGTTTATGCTATTAAAGTGTTACATCTGTTAGTAACCAATGGCGGGAGCAAGCTGGTTTGATGTACAGAAAAAAAAAATACACTTATCTGTCTGGGTACAAATATCCAAACATCCATTATTGGGCTCCCAATGAAATAATCAGCTTCAAATGCACTAGTTCTATTAATTGAAATTTTAAATTAAAAGCAAATATTATATTGGGCTGGTCGTCCTCATTACATAACATGATTCTAATAGAAATGTAATTATTTTCCATATTTTAAAGTTTAGGGAAAAGTTTATTGAGTATTGCTATTTATTATGGCAGGTGTTTTACAAGTATCCTATATGCTTCCCGGAACACATCTAAGAGCTGGAGATTATAATTCCTTTTCACAAACTGGAAAACTAAGATGTGAAGGAAATTCAGCAACTACCTCAAATTCTCCATAAATGTTAGGTGTGCAGAATGCAGCATATACGCTGGAAGATCAACTGCACATTCTTTCTAGGACACCTTGGTCTGGCCCTAGATAAGATGGAAAAGATGTCTAAGAAACCAACAAACTAAAACTAAACCAGTTCTAGATCAGTAGGATTGGGATCAAGAGCCAATATAACCAGAGTTAGAACCCAAGTGCCGGGTGCTGGTGCACAACCAACCTCCTCAACACAACACACACACACACACACACACACACACTCATAATCACAGTACCTTTGAACTGGATTTCCTTGACCTAACTTAGCATACCTTGACCTTACTTAGTTCCTTTCCAGGTTTGTGGATAGCCCAGAGAGAATAGGAGGAGAAATTCCTCTGCAGGAATTTCAAAAGGTTAGGTGTACTTTCGTAAGTATTTTCAATCTCGGTGAGTTATTAAAGAAACATAACCTTTTTTTGTGAAACAAACCATATTTTTGTGAATCTTGGTATGCTAGTGATATCACATGGTTAGAATGTGAACTCAATTGACTGGATATTAATAACTATTTGCATTACTAACGCTTTGGGATCACAAAGTTGTACAGGTTTATTAATTCTTTTAATTATGAATGTTGCATATACCTGCTCCCTCTTCCTGAATTTGGGTTGGGAAAGGGAGTCCACAGAAGACTAATACCATACAGGACACCATTTGTTAAGGAATTTTAATTTGTATAAAATGTGTTTCTCTCTCTCTCTCTCTCTCTCTCTCACACACACACACACCTATGTATCTCTTTCACACCTATGTGATCGGTACATACTGTTGACTATACTGAATGAACAATTATTGAACCATTTGCAAAAATCCATATTGTGTTTTTAAAAACTACTTAATGAATAGAAGCTAAATGAGTACATTAAACATCTTAGCATTTTTAGTTTAGTTCTCATTTTAGCAGAATGTCATTTTAATATTGTAATACTATTGATATGTTAGAGTAAAATCACTTGAGAAATTTCATGCCAATGATATTATGCATTTAATTAGATTTGCCATTTTAAAGAGATAAATAATTGATCCCAAGAATTTTTTTAACACTCTAGAGAGCTATTTCACTAGGGACCAAAATAAATATATCCAAATAAATCACTGCTGCTGAATATAAAATATACAGAGCTTTCCTTCTTAAAGAACAGAGTCTCATCTAGTTTTTTTCTTTGATAACATTTTGAGAATATATATATATTAACAAGATTTGAAATCTTGACTGGTGTCAGAATATTGCTATGGTAAGGAGCAGTCTTCATAAATTCAGGTGTATGATGTTGCCCTTTTCTCCTAGCCAACAGCAGATTCATTTTTTGGGCAAATGACAAAACATACATTTTAATTAAAATGTGTACCAAAAAAAGCAAGTCTTAAATTTTCTTTTATAGTTATATTGCTGCCCTTAACTGGTGTTTAAGTTTGGTTGTTGCTTACTGTTATAATTTTTAAAAATATTTGATAATGTTTCTCAGGAGAGGAGGATGTACTTCAACTCCAATTTTAATCAGTATCTAACTCTTTAAATAAACTCATTTATCCTGAAAAATGCAGAAAATGCCTATGTCTAAACTCTTATGCTATGGCACAGTATCTGCAGAAATGAAAAAAAAAAAAAAAACTACACTGAGAATATATCAAATCAATAGACTAATTAATAACTCATAGTACTCTCCCCTTCCATGTTACAAATGCTGACAAGGCCAGAAACAAGCAGTGGGAAAAAGAAACCATGTTCTCTGTCAAAAAGGTGTGATAATTTATTTCAAATGAAAAGCCAAATGGTTTCAAGTAAAGCTTAAAATGGGTGCCAATATGCATGACTACAGCAAAGAACCCTACAAAGAAAGGGTTTCTCAGGGGAGCCCAAACCAACAGAAGCATTCCAGCCCATCACTCCCTTCAACTGAGCATAAGAAAGACAAAGTACTTGGCTGTGCAGTCCATATTTTAAACAAATAAAAGAGAAACCTACCTGAACCACTAGTTTGCCAAATTTGGATTTTCTAATCTTAACAGAGCTGCCTATTCAAGCATTGATTTATATATCTATTTTTTCCATCATAAAACTTTACATTTGCTTTCTCCCAAAGTAGCTGATGAGAAAAAGAAAAAAAAAAACTTTTAGGGGAGCCTGGGTAGCTCAATGGGTTAAAGCCTCTGCCTTCGGCTCAGGTCATGATCTCAGAGTCCTGGGATTGAGCCCCGCATTGGTCTCTCTGCTCAGCAGGGAGCCTGCTTCTCCCTCTCTCTCTGCTTGCCTCTCTACCTATTTGTGATCTCTCTTTCTGTCAAATAAATAAATAAAATCTTTAAAAAAAAAAAAGAAAACCTTTAAAAAAGTCGTTCTGCTTGGTTTTTTATTAAAATGAACCATTTTCAAAGGACTATAGAGAAAGACTTCGGATTCTGTTATTTACCCGCTGTGTAGTCCACATTGGTTCAAGTTAGTATTTATTATGACAAGAAATATGTAGATTTCTTTATTATTGGAACCTACTTGACTGAAAGTCAACACCTCTGGTTAGGCTTTCCTGGAATCCCTAGAATATGAGTATATTCTGAAGAGTATCTGTTGTATCTTTTTAAAATATTCTTTTCGTTTTTATTCATTCTAAAGGACAAACATAAGTTTCAATAGAAAAGAGAATTATGGGGCTCCTGGGTGGCTCAGTTGGTTAAGCAACTGCCTTCGGCTCAGGTCATGATCCCGGAGTCCCGAGATCGAGTCCCACATCGGGCTCCCAGCTCCATGGGGAATCCGCGTCTCACTCTGACCTTCTCCCTTCTCATGCTCTCTCTCACTCTCTCTCTTTCCTAATAAACAAATAAAATCTTTAAAAAAAAAGAGAGAGAATTATGGGTACTTTAAAATAAACAAAAATAAAGCTTACCTATTACTCTTTATTTAGAGTAATTTAAAGTAAGTAATATTTAGGGTAGGTAGGAATATTATAATGAGCAAATTTTAATATTTATCTAATGCCAATAAGGTATTTTGTAAGCGTTTAGATTAAAATGCTTATCTGCTTTTCAGTGACAATAAATTTAGTCTTTCAAATACAAACTGAAAACATAATCTACCTTAAGTGCTATTAACGGGAATAGATACTATTGTAAGATAAAAAGAGGATTTATGTTTGGTGAAATAAATTTCTAGGCCCAAGATGGAGCCACTCCTGTCCAGGTACCACTCAGCGAACCAACACTTAACCTTCGTGTCCCTGTAAATTCTCCACTTGACCAGAAACAATAGTATTTCCAGGCATCTGATCCCCAAATGCAGTCCAACTCTCAGCCTTCTCCCCCCAAACAAGAAGGACTATGTAGCCCCGGTCAATCAGATATTTTTCTGTTTTTCACTTCCTTGTTCTCTATTCTTTATCCTTCAAAGGTTTTCTGCCTTCTGACCCATTTTGCGGTTCTCTGAAAGGAGGCTGTCCACTTCACATAGTGTTAAATAGATGTTTGCATCACCTAAATTGTCTCTCTTTAATATGTGCCATTTTAATGCGATCTTTAAACCGTTTTTTGGTGATGAGGAATGAGATCAGAAGCTTACTACTAACAACCTGAAGGAGGCTAAGATTCACAGGCCAGGTGCCCCTAAACACTTTGAGTTCACGGTTTCAGTCATAGTGAATGAGGGCTGTGAGTACGTCACTCTTGGAACTGAACTCGGCTCCTTTGGGTGCAGCCTTCAGAGACAGGTAGGTAGGTTAGGTTAGTTATGTGTACCACTTTTTTTGGTACACATTTTAATTAAAATGTATGTTTTGTCATTTGCCCAACAAATGAATCTGCTGTTGGCTAGGAGAAAAGGGCAACATCATACACCTGAATTTATGAAGACTGCTCCTTACCATAGCAATATTCTGACACCAGTCAAGATTTCAAATCTTGTTAATAGATATATATTCTCAAAATGTTATCAAAGAAAAAAACTAGATGAGACTCTGTTCTTTAAGAAGGAAAGCTCTGTAGGTAGGTAGGTAGGTAGATAGATCGGTCGATCTATCGAGCAATTGATCTCAGAAAGGGTCTGGGCTCCTGAAAAGATTCTGGGATGTATTAAAATTCCCAGAGAGGTTCTGGGTCTCTGGAAAGGTTCCAGGAGAGCTACCCTGGGAGTCCACAAGGGTGGTAGTGCTTAGGGATTCACAAAGCCTCAAGGTAAATCCACAGTATAAACCGACAGGGGCCATGGAAATATAAATTAAGACAAGAAATTCATCAAAATCAAAATCTAAAAGCAGGCACAAATGGCACTATTAAAAGACATTAGGTTGTCCAGCACTGTAAAGAAATCTCTTGAAAGGAATAATAGATCAATGGCTAATGGCAATCTCGGAAGCCAAAGCCGCAAAATTGGTGGACGTGGGGTGGAAGGCTCTCAAGCTGTTAGAGAGCTCACCACCTGACTGTAAGACTCCTGTGCTAGGATGGATTGGTCACGGAATGGGTTACACTGACACTAAAAAATCATCCCGCCAACCTCAAGAAAATTTCTGTGCAGGGAGGTACAATGTAAAATACCACAAAACCCCCAACCCAGCAGCACACCCTTCTTAAGTATTAAAGTGGCTCTGAGAGACCCAGAGCTTAGCTAAAGAAATGGGATCCCCAAATTTCAAAGAATTGAGCATGCCACCTTCCGGCACGCCTGCTTATTTTCTGTCTAGGAACTATGATCCTGGAAGCTATAGACACCCCCCCCAAAAAAATGGCAAAATCTACTAGGACAGCCTAGAATTACAATGACCATTATGAGGAATGTGCCAATTAGATAAGATCACTTACATCAACAGGAGTGCTTGAAAGAAAGAGTTCCCAAATCAAACAGAATGAAATACCTATTTTACTGGCATGCAGAAGCCTTCAAAAGGCTTCAAAATTCCAAAGTAGCTTCACTGGATTATTCATTGCAAAGGCTAGTGAAAAATTAAAGACACAGGTACTTTATTTATTTATTTATTTAGAATATTTTTATCTATTTATTTATTTGACAGAGAGAGAGAGATTACAAGTAGGCAGAGAGGCAGGCAGAGAGAAAGGGGGAAGCAGGCTCTCTGCTCAGAGAGCAGAGAGGGGCTTGATCCCAGGACCCTAAGATCATGACCTTAGCTGAAGGCAGAGGCTTAACCCACTGAGCCACCCAGGCACCCCAAAGACACAGGTACTTTAAACAAAAAGCTGTAAGACTGACATGATTTCTATTACTCTCCTCTATTCTCCTTTATCTGAGTGCTCACAGTCTACTTATCCTCTAACCAAATTACCTTTCTACTCGGAAGTGAACACAAGCCTACAAACAAAGGCCACCAAGTTAGTGGGCTTACTATTACAGCAAGACCAGAGATCCAAGACCAGAGATCTAAAATACTTGGGCCTCCCCTCTGCACCCTTGACTTACTTGATTCTAGCTGGTTTGGGTCAAGGGGACCCTGGCTCAGAAGCACTCTCCGAACCACAGACATTGTTTTATTGCTAATAATTAAATTGTCTCTTTAATATGCCACGTTCTCTCAAAAGTTTTAAACAGACATGGGCAGCCATTGACCAGTTGACCTAAGTCTCTCTCTGACTGGAATGACAGCAGAAGAAAAGAATGTAACCATGTGTAAGAATATACTCTTGACAACTGAAGAGGCAATGGTAACTAAGAATCACACTATGATACATTTTTTTTAAGGTTTTATTTATTTACTTGAGAGAAGAGAGAGAGAGAGAGAGCACAATTTTGGGGCTAGGGAGAAGCAGAAGGAAAGGGAGAAGCAGACTCCCTACTGAGCAGGGAGCCCAATGTGGGCTTGATCCCAGGACTCCAAAATCATGACGTGAGCCAAAGGCAGACACTTAACCAACCGAGCCATCCAGGCGACCCAAGATTGATACTTTTAATCAAACCTCTTAAATGATCAAGAGGATAACCGAAAGGGGGGACTTCTGAAACAAGTTTCTAGACCCAAGATGAAGCCACTTCTGCCAGGGGTAACATGTCAGAAAACTAAAACTTAGATAAGCTCCCATAAATGCTCTGCTTGGCCAGAACAGAATGCATCCGGGCAGCCAATCTCCAAATACTAAGCCAATGGGCTTTATACTCATTTCCTTATTCCTTCTCACCCCAAACAAAGCGGACTATGGAGCCCCAGCAGTGAGATTTTTCTATTTTCCTCTTTGTTGTTTTTTATTCTTTATCCTATAAAAGCTTTCTGCCTTCTGGCCTGTTTTGCAGTTCTCCAAAATAAGCCTGTTCATTTCATGAAATGTTAAATTAAGTTCATCTTATATCACTATTTTGTTTTCTTTAACCACTTTTAACATATTTCTTACCTGTTTTATTTCTGGTAGGTTTGTTTTCTTCTGTCAATATTTCTAACTTCCTACACTCTGTTCAACTCATTAAGTATTAAAAGGATTCCTTCTCTAATAAAAATACTCTATTCATAAACTATGGTTACCAGGTCCTGATTATAATGTAAATTCAGATTGAACTCTATGTCTTTAGTTATTTATATTTTTAAACTTTTTATATCTCTAGTGACCTTGAATTCTTTGTTGTACAAGTGTAAGTTAAAGGAGGAAATGTTTGTCTCCATTTTTATGTTCAGCTGAAAGCAGTATTTTACACTAGATAAATAAGTACAATCATGTTTTCCTACTCAGATCTCTCTTAGACCTCTGGATTAGGAAAAAATGAAGATACTTCAGAGGATCAAAAAGAAATCAGCAACAAGAGGAAAATTGAATCACAGAAATTTAGTAGCTATTCCTTTTTGAACCTTACAGAGTAATAGGGTTTATATAAACATAAGCTAAACGGACCATTTTATATCCCTCTGAGACTTTCTGGAAGCCAAACTCATAAGAGTCATACTTCACTAGCAATGGCACAACATATCTTCTCCAAGTACTTAGTCAGTTTTCATAGAAAAAGGCAGTATTTTAAATGGCATTCTTAAGAGAGTAAGCCAGACCATTTATTTTCTGGAAAAAATAAATTTAGAGTGGTAAATGATGCAGGAACTTTTTTTATTAAGTCATCCTAATTTCATAGCAGTTCTACAAACTCTGTGACCAGAATCCCCAACTTAAAAATAAAAACATCTGTTAATTGTTCCTATATGAAATTATTATCCTTATGTGAGGCTTGTTGTGGTGCATTCAATTCCCAATGTGCCTTAATATCATAACTGGAAATAATTAGCAACATGTCTAGAAGATTTAGCTAAGAAACATGTTAATTTGGCCTGGAGATAGTTCTTTTATCCTGCACATTTATTTTCGCAGATTTCTTACTGAGTTTGTCTATACGATTTTATGTCAACTGACTACTCATAAAATTGCAAACTATATGAACACTGCTTTCAGAAAATGTTGAGAGTTGCTTTCTTTATTATTGAATTTTAAGCCTCAACCTATATCAATATTCTGAACATGTCAATACAAAGCAGCATGAATCAGATCACTAGTCCCTTGGCTTTACGTTCTTTTTTTTCCCTAACTTTGTTGAGGAATAACTGACAAATATAATTGTGTATATTTAAAGTGTGCAATGTAATAATTTGATATACATATTGTCAAATGATTACCAAGATCAACATAATGAACACATTCATCACTTCCCATAGTTAGCGTAAGTAACTTTTGTGTGTGTTTCTGGTGAGAACACTTAAGACCAAGTCTACACAACTTTCAAGTATACAATATCATATTACTAACTATAATCCATGCTGTTCATTAAATCCTTAGAACTTGACACTTCTTATAACTGAAAATGCATACCTTTTGATCTACATCACTCTTTCCCCTCCTCAGTCCCTGGTAACTACCATTTTATTCTTTGTTTATGTGAAATTGGCCTTTTTTATTTTTTATTCCACATGTAAGTGATATCATACGGTATTTATCTTTCTTTTTATTTCACTTGGCATAATGTCCTCCAGATATTAACTACATACAGTTGACCCTTAAACAACATGCGGGGAGGGAGAAGGGGGAGGGACACTAACCACCCCCCATGCAGTGGAAAATCTTTTTTGACCCCCCAAAAACTTAACTACTAATAGTCTATTGTTGACTAGAACCCTTACTGCTGACATAAACAGCAGATTTAACACATATTTTGTATGTTGTATTATATACGATATTCGTATAAAAATGTAAACTAGAGAAAATTTTAATAAGAAAATTATTAAGGGAGAGAAAATACATTCACAGCACTGTACTGTATTTATTAAAAAAAATCCATGCGTAAGTGGACCCACTGAGTTCAAACCCATGTTGTTCAAGGGTCAAGTGTAATGAGTCATTTAATACATAAACATACACATATATTAGACAACATTAGAAATTTTTATTTATACCCACAAACATATGTATAAGGTTTATTTACTAAAAAAAATTATTTACTGCATGTATTTACATTTGTCTTGGCATGCAGATCTTGAGCTTTAATGTGCTCAGTAATTTCAAATTTATCCATAACTGCTAAGGAACAGACATCTCTGATTAAATTAGTTGAAAGTTAAAACGTATATGGTTAATGGATGACCAATATTCAAAGGTTTAGAACCTGCATCATATCAAGCATACCCTACTTTCAATTCTTGATATGTTTTTATGAAACATAATTATGAATAGGAGTTTTTATTATGCAGTGCTACAGCTATATTATACAATGAATTAGTCAGAATTTGTGATACTTCACATTTTTTAAATCATTAACCTATTATTGGTTTTCACTATTACTTTAAAAAGTTATGTATTAAATAGAGACAATGACTTCCCTAAATTCTGGATGTATATAAGCTAGTACATATGCATCATATAGGTATTATTAATATATTTATAGAGAGAGCTGTACTGGAAATTTTAACATGTATTTTAAATAGTTAATAAGTTTTTAGCGACTGTAATACATAATTACCTATATGTTTTAATAAGCCAATATAAAACATTTAAAAAATGTAAAATTATTGAGAAATATAAATGTATTCCATTTCATATTCTCCATTTATTATAAATTTAACAATATTAAAAATTATGTATATCAAAGAATTTTAGATTATTTTTATATGCTAAACAGAAAAAGTGGCTCTACCTTCAATATATGTTTATATGTTTTTAGTTTTCCACAAATATTAAAGTATAAAAAGTAAGTCATTTTTATATCGCAGTATTTTCATACAATGTATCTACTAAAGGCAGCATATTGAGTCATGCCCCATTTAAAAGAGGAACATTAAATACACAATGCCCAACTTTATGCAAAAAGTATAAAGAATAATTTATAAAGATAATCACTTTAAAATATTTCAGGAGAGGGGGCGCCTGGGTGGCCCAGTCAGTTAAGGTTCTGACTTCTGGTTTCCCCTCACATCATGACCTCAAGGTTGTGAGATAGAGCCCCGTGTAGGGCTCCGTGCTCAGCACGGTGTCTGCTTGAGTTTCTCTCTCCTTCTGTCCCTCTCCCCAACGCTCTCTCTCTCCAATAAATAAATGTCTTTAAAAAATTTCATCATGTAGGCAGACTAATAAATAAGCTATAAATCTATAGGCAAAAAACCTAGGTTAAATAATTAAAAGTAGAGATTTATAATGTAGAATGAAAGTATAATTTTGCAAGTTGCTTCTTTATATCAATGAGTTAGTCAAAGACTTCCTTTAATAATGAATTTTCATAAGACATCTTAATGTAATTTTCATTGCAAATGATAAAGTATTGATCTTTCAGGAACTCAGACTAGTTATTGAGGTATGTTTAAAATCTCACCCTATTCTCAAAGTACATTTTGGTTCATCTCAGTAACTGTGCCCTAATATTAAATATTAAACATTCTAAGTAATTTTAGACAAAACTCATATAATGGTCCAAAATATTTGTGGTATTTTAAGACTCAGACCATAAAAAAAGTTGTTTCAGTGAACAAAACCGATTCTCTGACACTATATCAGTTATCAAAAATGTCACGTTTTCTGATTCCTTTTTCTATGTAGTTCTCTCATCTAATGTGTTCACCCAGTCAACCTAAATTTTTAAAACATGTAATATTTATAAAGCATCTTCCAAGAAGGCACTACGTGGACTCCAAAGATGAAGGATACCTGAGCAACTTTTTTACAGAGTGCTAGTTATTTTGTATCCAACAATTCCTTTCATTATTTATTAGTCAAAATTAATTTGTTCAATTTAGGTCATTAAAAATGTTTTACTAAGGTGCACCTGGGTGGCTCAGTGGGTTAGGGTTCTGTCTTCGGCTCAGGTCATGATCTCAGGGTCCTGGAATCAAGCCCCCCCATCAAGGCTCTCTGCTCAGTGGGGAGACTGCTTCCTCCTCTCTCTCTGCCTGCCTCTCCGTCTACTTTTGATCTCTCTCTCCCCCTGTCAAATAAATAAATAAAAATCTTTTAAAAATGTTTTACTTATTCTTTTTTTTAAGATTTCATTAATTTATTTGGCAGAGAGAGGACAAACAGGGGGAGCAACAGAGGAAGAGGGAAAAACAGACTCCCTGCAGGGCAGGGAGCCAGAAGCAGGGGTCCGATTCCAGGACTCTGGGATCATGATGTAAGCCAAAGCCAGATGCTTAATTGACTGAGCCACCCAGGGACCCCAAAGATGTTTTACTTATTAATACAAAAGTGGAATCCATTAAATCTTTTTAACTGTTTTAAATCTAATTTTTTAAAATCTTAACATGTAAGATACTTTCAACAAAATTTATTCTTTGACTTGCCAAAGGTAGTTTGGGCTAAATTTTTAATTCCACCTTCCTTTGCTTGAAATAATATGTATATAGCTAAATGTTCAAAAAATGTTAAGTCCAATTAGATATAGGATTATTATATTTGATTTTCCAATTAAAAATGATCAAGGCGAGAGAATGGAGCATATTCCAGAAATATCCCAAGTGAAACTTTAAAATCTGCCCAAAAGATTATACCTACATAAAAGGATAGGTTTTTGTAGCTGTCTTTATGTCCCCTTGCTAAATAACTCAAGCTGTTAGGATGCTTCTTTTTTTTTTTTTTTTAAGATTTTATTTATTTATTTATTTATTAGGAAAGAGAGAGAGTGAGAGAGAGCATGAGAAGGGAGAAGGTCAGAGTGAGACACGGACTCCCCATGGAGCTGGGAGCCCGATGTGGGACTCGATCCCGGGACTCCAGGATCATGACCTGAGCTGAAGGCAGTCGCTCAACCAACTGCGCCACCCAGGGGCCCTGTTAGGATGCTTCTATTATCAACATAGTTAATAAATTAAGAAGAGAGGCTAAACTCTTCAGGAATAAAACAGGTCCATAAGTTTAAGATATTCATGTTCATGCTGTTAAAATCAACAACATGGCATTCTTTATTTTAATTTACTAGCATTTTCTAGTCATCTGAAAGAGAAAGGTGGTTCTAGAATGTTTTCATTCCATTTGGCCTGTCACAAACTGATACAGGAATGAATGCAAATGTACTTCCTTCTTTTGGAAACATTATATTTTTTTCATACCATATTGGTTAGGACTGGTTCTAAACTTTATTGTATTATCTCTAAGTAACATTAAGCAGAGTGCTTCAAAAGCTTTAAAAAAGCGTAATGCAAGTTTGTTAGGTTATCTGTTTAGCTAAATCAAAATTGCCAAAGTAGTGATAAAAATCGACGGGTTTCAAAACAAAATCAACATGATGAAATTCCTGTTTTCTCACATACCCAAGCAACTACTCCACATGAATGCCATGATTCAAGAATCTGGCTAATAGACAACCAGCTTGATAAAATAAATGGTGCCAAAAGAAATCACAGAACTACGTGGCTATGTAGAAGGAAACGATTCTCATTTAAAAAAAATAATATAGTAAGTTTTTGCATATTGACTATAATCATTGACTTGGTAAGACATTGATATTTATCTTTAAAGAAATAGTAAGTAAAAAAAGCATTACATACACAAAACTGCATTTCTAGTATTGAATTAAAACCTAGAGACTCCTTAAGGATTTCAGTAAAACCACCCAAAGAATAAGTGCATTTAACATTCCAGAATCATTTTTAGATGATAGAAAGATAACTTGCAAGTTAAAGACCATATTGTATAACATATTCAAGGACTTACATAAATCATTCCCTAAGCTTGAATTTGCCACATGGTCATGGAATGGATTCCAAAATGGCACAATGTCAGGAAAGCACTGACAATAGCACTTATTAGCATATTACTCTCCAGGATTCCCTGAAAAAATGCAAATGATGTCTGTTCTGGGTTTGGTTCTTCTTGTTGTGGCTAACGTAGATGCATACTAATGAAGGTCATCATTATTAAATTCCATTAAAGAAAAAGAAGTAATACAAAGAACGTGGATTTTGAAGTCACACAAATCTGAGATGAAATTTCAGTTCTGCCGCTACTAGATCTATGATCTTAAACAATTAACACCTGTGAGTTTTAGTTTTTGCTCCTTTTTATAACTGGAATAAGGCAATGTTTTCTCAATATGTATTTAAGGGATTACTACATTCTTGCCAATATGGTTAATCCAGGGAATGCATCAATGAACAAGACAAAAACCCTGACTTATGGGATGGAGTCAATTAGATAGTAAACAAATAAAATGATAGCAGAGTTACATGGGCTGTGAAGAGAATAATGCAGAACTAAGGAGTGAATGGGTAGAAGGGACGTTTTTTAAAATATGCAATCAGAGAAGATCTCCTTGAGGAAATGGCTTTTGAGCAGGGACCTAAATGATCAGAAGAGGCCATATTCTCAACAGAAAGAACAAGAAGCAAAAAGCTCAGCTATAAAAAGTTGACTTATGAAAGCAGCTTTGTTTTCAGCAAAGCAATTTAAGGGTGTGGTAAATTGAGTAATGACTCCCAAAGATATGCAAATCCTCATCCCTACAAACTGTGAATGCTGTCTTATATGACAAATGGGACTTTGAAGATGTGATGAAGATTCTTGAGGTGGGACAATTATCCTAGATTACCACTAATTACATATGTTTTTATAAAATGGAGGCAAAAAGAGAACTGACTACAGAGGAGTGGTAGGAGATGTGAAGCAAGAGGCTGGAGTGATGAAAAGAACAAGTCAGGAAGCAGGAAGCAAGAAAAGTCAAGCAAACAGATTCTCCTCTAGTTTCCAAAAGGAACAGGTCCACTGACATTTTGACTGTAGGCCAGTGAAACTGATTCAGAGTTTCTGTAGGTAACTTTGTGTTGCTTTAAGCTACTAAGCTTGTGGTCATTTGTACAACAGTAATGGATACTCTAAACATCAGATGATGGTAAATCGGACCTGGGTAGTGGTGGTGTTTGAGATAGAGAAAAGGCCCAAGTATGGGCTATATTTTGAAGGTGGTATTGACACTACTTGCCGATGGTTAAAATAAGTAGAGTGAAGTCATCCTAAACACTGGTCGATTGTACACCATTTATAAGAGACGGTTGAGCCTACACATAGATGGTAGGAAATGGTAAAGGAAATGAGAGTTCATATGTTGTTCACATTCTAATTGAAGCAGTGGGGTTGTTTTAAATGTTTACTAATGGGTAACAAAGAGATTCAGCTAAAAAGAATGACCAAGGAAAATGAGGGTGATAGTTCCCCCCCCCCATGCTCTCATCTCCAACCAGACAGTTTAGAGGACATCATTAAAAGAGACCCACACACACACACACATACACACAAGACTTCCCCAGGGATCATGTTTGTTATCAATAACTAGTAATTAATAAAACCAACTATCATTTTAAAAAATTTTATTACCGGATATAAATACAGATCTCATCTCTTCTCTCTATCCACTTTCTTACAAGTAAAATTGCAAACATACCCACTTACTAATTAAATTCAAGCCAGTGTTGAACAATATCTGAGGAAAATACTGGCAGACAGAATAAAAGAAAAAACATAGAATACTAAGTTTAAAACATGAAAGTACTAATAACATTTGTAGGGCTGATGTAAAGATAAATGAAAACATAAATGAGAATCAGTAACCTTATAGAATCTAAAGGTAAATCAAGGCACAGTTTGGGACTTCAAAGTCCTATGTGATAGTCAGTTTTATCCTAAACACAAAATAATTCCTAAATTTCTCTGACATAACCATTTTGAAAGAGAAGCACACCAAAATTAAACTTTTAAAAATATTAATGACAACACTACTGAAACAGAACAAAATACTGTTTGTCCCCAGTTATTAATAGTGCATACTTTTCCTCCAACGTGTATATCTCTTTTAATTATGTTATTTAATTGACTTTTTGAGGTAAGACCAGGGACATCTATACATAGTACTATATATCAATAATCATCCAAGAAAATCATTGTTTTTTAAGTCTATCAGATAGTATACAATGTTTTAGAATAGTAGGGAAAAGCTAAAATAATTTAAATGTCCTTAAATCACTCACTTATTTTAGTAAATACTAACACAGTATATTAAGAAAATGTGACAGGTGTTTGAGTAGCTCAGTAGGTTAAGCGGCTGCCTTTGGCTCAGGTCATGATTCCAGGGTTCTGGGACTGAGTCCTGCATCTGGCTCCCTGCTCAATGGGGAGTCTGCTTCTCCCTCTCCCTCTCCCCCTTACCCCTGCTCCTGCTCTCACACGTGCATGCTCTTTCTTTCTTTCTCTCAAATAAAGAAATTAAATATGAAAAAAGAAAAAAAGTGACAAAGAGTACAGGGGATCAGGAAGAAGGTATAGAATAAAAAAAGAATTTTTTAAAGAAATTTGAGTAACTTAAACGTCTCCTGGAGATCCATAATAATTGTTCTTTAAATTTTATGGTAAGCCATTCATCAAAATTATGGTAATAATTTGAGGAGAATGAACATGTTTATCACTTATGTAGGTTGAGTTAAAAATTATACCTCCTATCACACCCACATTTCATAAGGATGTTTGTCTCTATTAGATGTTATTAATAGGCATAAAAGGGAATTAATAATGGCATTATTAAAATGAAAGACAAGTAAAAAACCAGACTCAAAAGGTTACATAATGGAAGATTCTATTTATATGACATTCTGGAAAAGGCAAAAATCTGGGAACAGAAAACAGAGGAGAGGTTATCAAAAGCTGGGTTTGGGGAGGGGTCTACAGTAAAGGGGCAGGGGGAATTACTGGGGATGAGAGAATGTTCCATATCTTGAGTGTGTTGGTAGTTACAGAACTGTGTCTATCTGTCAAATACACAGCAACTGTACAATGAAAGAAGTTTTACTGTGTGAAATTATTCCTATTAACCTTACTTTAAAAAGTGAAATAAAAAGATATCCCTTTGAAATTGTTTAAAAAACTACAGATTTGGGGGGGCACCTAAGTGGCTCAGCCAGTTGAGCATCTGCCCCTTGATTTTGGCTCAGGTCATGATCTCAGGGTCCTGAGATCAAGCCCCACACTAGCCTCTATGCTAAGTGAGGAGTCAACTTATCCCTCTCCTTCTCCCTGTACCTTTCCCCCTTCCCCCAATTCCAGCTTGCCCTTTCGCTCACTTGCGCCTGCACTATCTCTCTCTCTCAGAGATAGATAGATAGATAGATAGATAGATAGATAGATAGATTAAAGCTTTTTTAAAAAGCTATAGATTTTGTTCTATAATTCTAGGTTCTATCATTTATTTCAAAATCACAAGTTTGCTGCCCATTTTTAATGTATCAAATCTTTATTCAAAAATCTGAAGTTTATATTAAAAAAATAACTCATTTACATGCAACCCTAAGGCTAAACCATATAAAAATCATATAAAAGAAAGAGAAACTGCTTCAACTTTTTATTACTTTGGTTTTGAGTTTGTTGAGAGGAAAACAAAACGGCAACAAATTGGCCAAGCTGAGTTATAAATATTACAAAAACATCATTGAAACCTTAATGTGAATAAGGCCAGAGCAAATCCTTAGAACTAGAGACAAAATATGCAACGTGTACTTTGCTTCTCAATAACTAGCAGTGTACACTTAGGATATGATTTTTTAAATAAAGATAGGACTACAGATATAAAGGGAACTGAAGACTTCTGGTTAATCAAGTGATTTTATGAGTGCTCAAATTTCAACTTCATTCTTTAAAAAGCTAATGGCTACCTTATCGGAGGCAATTTGGCTGGTTTGCCAGCAGTCATTAACATACCTTCATTATCGACTTCTTCAAAAAAGAGCAGGTTGTATTAAATATATATCCATAAATGAACATCTCCAGTTTCTTAAAATTAGGTCGTAAATACATCCTAATTAAATATAATATGAACCAAAGACAAAATAGTAATACATGTACATTCATAAATATATATAATATATAATCAAAGGTATTGTTTACAATTATATTATGAAAAAAGTCCAAGAGATTAAGTACTGAATTATGAGACATTGGTATTTAATTAAGGTCCTATACCCTAGTTGTAGGCATCAATACAGTAAAATTATTAGATCACTTCTATGAAATTCAAAATGTATACATTTTCGATACTTTAATTTACCCCTGGCCAATAAATGTGTAAACCAACCCAAAGTATCTTAAATAAAGAGTTGATTAGTTTTCACAACTGCATAAACAATTTTTAAATACTTTTTTTCTAGGAAGAAGAGAATGATTTCAAGATGAATAGCACATACATACATTAGACCTAGATAATATTTTTTATTAAGTTTCAACTTTGCAAATTGTACCTTTCACAAACTTTGTGCCCGGGGCACTAATAGTAAAGCAAAAACGTTAATAGAAAACACATTAGATGGAACAGCTGCAGCTATTACAAAAGCAAGGTCCCTCGGGTGGGTCAGTACACAAAGATAGGAGTTTATACCATGATTTGTTACAGACGGCCTGTATGAGACTGAGGAGGACTGTGAGTGTCCTGGAGTCAGGCTCTCTGTGAAGGGATGCGCACTACAGAGGAGAGGGTTCTCCCTCAGCAGTGGGATCTCTATCTGTCATCCAGATCTTTGGTGCATACGAGGTTGTTGACCCAAAATGTGTAGTTATTATTTGTATTGACTGTTGTGCAGCATTTTACATTTTTTAAAAACACCTTTGACCTCTTTTTGTTTCAAGCTTAAAAGTCTTTTTAAAATTGACAGTATAAAGTACGAGGTGTGGCTTCCCGACTCCAGTCTTCCTAGAGATTAAGCTGCACTAAGCAGGCAATGTTTTCCTTGCCTTTTATATTCTGAGTTGTTACAAGGGAATTCCAAAATGATAGCAGCCGTGACAAGCATACTAATTCTTGTGCACCGCTTGTGTTTGTTAACTGGCAGGAGGAAATGATCTCTGAGACAGAGAGGTAGAACCAAGAAGGATACGGAAATAAAACCTAGATGTCACGCTGGTGTCACATCAAAGCTGAGGACATTTAAACAGCAGAAAAGCCTAATCTTCAGTTAACCTCTATTTGATTTTCACAAATAGGATTTCATCTGAAGCACCAAATTAAATCTGAGACTGAGAAATGGGCCTGTATATTAAGATGTGTCCAAAGTAATTGTTGTCATGATGAGTGTCTGGCTTTCAGCTCCAGATTTGTAGATCACGGTTGGTATACTGGGGTTACAATTTGTGGGGGAAATTGAAGAATAGATTTTACCCTGGTATGCACATGCTTCTCAGCTTCTGGGATAACACTGCTAATAGAGTTAGATGCCTATCAATTGAGTAATATAATGAAAACCTCAGTGGAAAAAAACAAAAGCTCAGAAAAGGCTACGTAGTTCCTTGTATGTTGCCTTTTTATAGGACATAAAATTATGAGAAAATATTTCAAATACATTTGTTTTCTCTTCACACAGTTGCTTAAATATGTTATCGGATGCACACCAAACCAGAGGAGGCCACTCAATTTTCACAGAGTTAAAGGATAATAATAACTAGTCAACAACCTCAAAAAAAAATTCTTTTTGATATAAGAACAGTTCACAAAGGGTACAGGAGCACAGCTAGCTGAAAAGAACACAATTTAACCCAAGACACAAACATTTTTTTAAAGATTATAAATAAAAATGGTATTGTCTGATCATATTCAAAAAAACAAATAAACTTAGAGCATATAAAATTTATATAGAATTTGGTATACTCAAAGGTGACTAAAAACTGGGGCACCTGGGTGGCTCAGTCTGTTGGGTGTCTGCCCTTGGCTCAGGTCAAGATCCCAGGGTCCTGGGACAGAGCCCCACATCAGGCTCCCTGCTCGGTGAGGAGCCTGCTTCTCCTTCTCCCATTCCCTCTGCTTGTGTTCCCTCTCACTGTCTCTCTCTCTGTCAAATAAATAAATAAAAATCTTAAAAAAAAAAAGATGACTAATAACTAAAGCAGAATTAGAATATTCTTGGATTCAATAAAGTATTTAAAACATCTTACAGAAATTTAAACACTGCAACTCACTATAATACGGTATGTTTTTCCACTATTTTACCTCTAATGATAAATTACAATTATTATGTTTCATAGACATTTATGCAAAGTCAAATCTATAGAAATATGTTGCACATACATTGAGAATGTACCATATATGAATGAGTATATATACATAGAGATGAGTAATGGTTATCCATTTCTCAATCTCTATTTTTCTATATATAGGGTGATCCCATTTGGTTAAATTTAGATTATAGTGCCTAAATGCCTTTCCCAAATATTTGATCAAATAAAATTAAAAATGAAAATAAATAAATAAATAAAAATTTTAAAAATTAAAAATGTATTTTCCCCATGACTATTGTTGTATAATATAGCTTTTAATATCAACTCAGAGACATTAGCTCAAGTCAGATGATTACCCAGTGTTTCCCTGGTCTTGGAGCCTTTCCCAAGGTATTTAAGCCACTGTGCACTAACCATGCACAGCAGAGTTTAGAGCTAAGGCCATCAGTATCCTTCTGCAACCTGTGCTTGTTGATGGAACCAGAGTCACTCTGGCTTAAGATCTTAAGCCCTGTCTCATCACACCACAAAAGAATCTGTTATTAAGTCTTTCTGCACCTCAAAGCGTCCCTTTCTTTTCATTCTCATTGCCCCTATCTTAAATCAAACACTTAACCGGGTAATCTCCTAGCCAATCAATCTTTCCCTTCCCAACAATCCTGCACATTAACACCTGGTCAATATACCCCCGAAGACAGCTGTGATGCTCTCACCTCCCTGCTCTACCATCTTTACTGATTCCTCACAGTAACATTCAGGAGATGTGCCCCATCTTATTTTCTTCTTTCTGACCAAACTAAACTGAAACTCCTTCCTGAAGCCCAGGTCTTCCCTTGGTCATACTAATTCTGTTGGCTTTTCT
Organism: Nasua narica; assembly: GCA_028533885.1. NCBI lineage: Eukaryota > Metazoa > Chordata > Mammalia > Carnivora > Procyonidae > Nasua > Nasua narica. The sequence continues at coordinate 34,947,895 of CM052810.1, read as the reverse complement.
CCTTCTTTTACTCATATTTCTATAGGTTTAAATTCATTGTCTGAAATGCCAACTCCTCTATAACATCCCAGCTGATCCTGTCTCCAACCCAAGGCCAGGGAATCATAATCTCATCTTCCTTATACACTCTGTTCGTCCTTGTGGCCGGCATCGGATTCTGTTTTTGTTGTCTTGTTTTTTTCTTTACTAACTGTATACCTGTCCTTCCTATTTAGGGAGTACAACCACACCAAGGGTAGGCACTGTTTCTTATCTTTGTATTCTTTTTTATCTTTTATTCTTATCTTTGTATTTTTTTTATTACTTTCGGAAAGGGTGGTGGAGGGGCAGAGGGAGAGACTGAGCCAAAATCAAAAGTCCTACGCTTAACTGACTGAGCCACCTGGGCACCCTGCCAGGAAGATTATTTTAACTAGGGTACATGATTAATGTATTTTAACAGGTAAATGAATAAATGATTATGACATTTCTACCTATTTCTACATATAGCTTTTAGTTTAAGTTAGCAATTTCACATAGAAAAGAGGTTACAATTGTATAAGGGGATTGACATCAGATAGTGTTTGCAGATTAGGCCTTTATAAAGAAAACCGTTTTTTGTAAACTTGAGATTTGAACAAATTCTTCCTTGGTTGTGTAGGAAAATATGGATAGCAAGTGATTAGTAACAGAAATGCCCTGACCATGACTGGTTTCCCTTGGTATTGTTTACCTACCTAACAATTAGCTGACAAATACTTAAGTTCAATGAAAACACCACCGAAATATCTCTTTCTATGGAAGAAAAGAACACCTATTCTACCTTCCAGTAGAGTGAAAAAAACCTCAGCTTTTACAAATTGATTCCTTTGCATTAAAATGGCATTCTTTATATCCACTTAGTCTTTATATTCTGGTGTCCCCTCAATACACATTTACCAATTTACTACCCCGAATATAATTTCTGTATGCCTAATGATCTAAATGTTTATGCACTTTCGGATACAAAGTTAAAACCATACCCAAAATTACAATTTACAGATATTTCTAAACTTTGTAAAAGCCCAGAAGAACACTAGAATCATTGCAAACTCTAGGCGTTTCCTTTATAGGTCGTAAAAAAAGTCATTTTATTGCGCTGCTTGTATATGTTGCTATTATAGACATCTGATGGCTGTTTAAGATGCCAAATTCAGAGTATATTGGGGAAGCTAAGAGTTAACCTTCCTCGTGGTCTTTCAGCTGGAACACTCTTTGGAAAGAACCGAACAAACACTTAGTCAAAATGCATAAGGCTTATTTAAATGCCACTGATATTTAAATATACCTGTAAGTGAAGCTTCCTACTGCTCCGTTTAACACTTTAGCAAAAAGCTAATGAACTGAGGAGTGCTTTGTGCTTTGCTTAATCTGGACGCTATGCGTAATAGAACGACCTCTTCGAAGATATAGGAGCAACCCTCTTTAAGTTGAGATCAGAAAATAATCTGTTTGGCTAGCTAACTTTGAAACTTAAAAGCAATAATTCAAATGATTGGGTACTGAAGAGCAGCGCCACGACTCTTACAGAAGTGTTTTGACATGTGCAGTGTTAACTGGGCTTTGGTTCTGTCTTGAAACTGAAGTCCAAGTGTGAGGCATGGTCTGTCCTGAGGACTAGCTACCAAAGTGACACAGTTGTTAAAGACAATCGCTAGCTAGGCCCGGTTCCAATGGGAAACAATTTCCTCTGGCCGCTTTTGAAGTTTGTTTTTATAGGAAATCGCCTCTTGGAGCCTATAAAGCTAATTCATGGCAGTTCCCAGAGCTCCGGCATACCCGTCGGGAGCTCCCCTGTGGACGAAGCCATCTTGTTGACACAATCGGGCTCCGCTCTTGGCAAAGCTCCAGGTGTTTGTGTGGAGCCAGTCAGATTAGGTTGAAAGCCTTTAAATCTTTCAAAGTGTCCCCAGGAAGGGAATAGAAAATGGTGATGGTGATGTGGCAGGACCCAGGGAACATAGCAAAGTCGTGACATTTGTATTTGGGTCTGTCATTGTGATTCAATAACACAGACTCTGCTAGTGGATTCAGCAGAGGTCACAACACAAAATTGATGGATGATCTGCAGTTCTTTCCTTCCCACCAAATCCGGGTGAGATGCTGGGTTCACTTTTCTTTGAGGGTTTGTTATGATGCTACAAAACTTGTTTTCCTCCTCACCGCCTAGCCATCACCACAAGTAATTTTTGCATTAGAATTCTGGCCTATATACATTTAAATGATGAATTTAAAATCAGTGGACTTTATTTCTTTTGAATAGAAAATATTAGAAGAAAATCATATATTTTAAACTTGAAAGGGATTATCCTCCCCCCAATTCATTTAATATATACTTATTAACAGATTTTTAAGGACAAAAAAAGTATTCACTCAAATTATAAAAAGCAAGGAGGAAAAAAAGCTTCAATATGACCCTAGACATCTAATTGGAGATAAAAGTTGCAAATCAAAAGCGCTATGAACTTGAAATATAAAAGAACCAGCATTTCTTTTTCCAGGTGTAAGAAATACTGAGGTTTGAGCATAAAAGTAATGTTGAGTGAGTTGAAATATCAGAAACAAAGAAAACAGCAGCTGTGTACAGAATAGAGGAATAAACGTGACAGTACACTTAAGTCATATGGAGAAACAGTTGAAAGAAACTGTATTTGTCTGAATTTGATACTGTCCACACTGGTGAACCCTGAAGTTCAAAATAAAAGCCATTTCTCTTATACCTTTGGTCCCTATTTATCGGCTCTACATTTCTTAGGAATAAAAAAGAATGAAAATCCGATGCAAAATCCTTTTCCCAATTGCCTACTTCAATTTGATGACTGGAGTATCAGTAATTTTTATGACACACAAATTTTACAAACTGTCTTTTCTTTTATCACATTCCTTTCACACTTAAATATCATTGCCATATGATTTTTTAAAGATGTCCCATTGTTTGGAAAGGCATCTTGGTACCTATCAACCCCTTCTTGACCTTCTTAGTGATTTCATTCATAGTTTCCTTTCTCTACTATGTCTTCACCTGAATCCCACATATAGAGGAACAGAAGTTAACTCTATTTTCTGTTATTATTCCGCACCTTTACCACTTATTTCACTAGATGGTAATTCTTGCCGATATATCTGTCTTACTCAAGAAAAGCCAAACTGTTTGAGACTGGGAACACCATCCTCCTTGACCCCCCACTTTTGCTTCATTAGTATATCTAGAACAGTTTCTGGCCCTCTGTGGATGTTCAGGAAATGCTTCTGAATGAATCTATTAGCAGCTTTCCCTGTGTCTGACTTTCCATTTGCTATGACTGATAGGTAAAAGCAAGATTCCCTGTCAGATTGTTTTGGCTTGAATTTCAGATCTCTGATGGACTAGGTGTGGAACCTTTGGCATGTCATTAGTTTGGGCCTCAACACTTTACCTATAAAATAATCTACTCATGTAATTAGCCCAAGGGGCAAATGTGTTAATGTACAAAAACTGCTTACCAGTGAGCTCAGCACATACGAAGTAGCCAGGTAAGCGCTACAAATCAGCATCCTCACTGATGCATGGAGGCACCTGTATGGAAACTGTGAGGATTTCCTTGGCCTATGTACTCATGGATGGAATCGGTACGTCACAAAATACACCAAAATTATGAAGGTCAACTTCTGAGGTACTGTTAAGTGACATGTTTTGATCTTTTGTCTGCCTTAATTCCAAAATCTCTCAAAAGCAAGTACTCTTTTGAGTTTCCTTTTATTTTATATTTAACAAATGCTCACCCAGTACTTTCAATATACCAGGTCCTTTTTAAATACTTAAGTGTATTAACTCACCTAGTTCTCATGAACTAACATGATGAAGGGGCTTCATTTTATGGAGGTGGAAAGTGAGGCATAGGGAACTTAATAGATCTGAACAAGATGAGGCAAAAATAAGCGGCTCCAAAGATCACGCTCAGAAGAACCACTGCATCCCTCTGCCTCTCACCAAGCTGGACTCCCTTTGGACACCCTGCCATTTTTAAGCCTGTTTCTGCCTCCATTCCTTTGTTTCTTTTCCTGATTCCTGTTCTGCATCCTTTTTCCAAATCAAGTAGTGGGGAAGGGAAGGAGGAGAACAAACAACATAGTGAACAGAAATCTTTTTTCTGTCCCTTCCTTCAAATTTTGCCCTGCTCCAAAGCCCATGAAAAAATGCATCCCAAGTATCGCGTGTCTCAAATTTTTTATGCTGAAATGATTTTGTCTATAAATAGCAATCTTCCAAGCCATCTTTGTGTAGCTATGTAGTTTGGTAATATTTTCATCAAATAAGCTTCAAGAAGATAAAGGCAATCCCCAGGGAATAGATAGAGTTACACTCCAAGACTGCCAAACACGCACCCATGGGAGTTAACACCAAGAGCTTCTTCCTCTCCCATTTTAATCAGTGCCAGGAAGCGCAAAAGCAATAGGAAGATGGTGTGAATGATATTGAAATCTGGATTTCCACGGAAATATAAAAGAAAAAATGAAACATCAAAAATTAAAATTAAAGCATAAAAAATTAAAAATGAGATTAATCCACTATGCCAAATTTTCCAGTTTTGTACTCATCACCATTACTTCCAGGTTTCTAAATATATATTCATGCTACAGAACATATATTTCATTCCACATTATCTTTTCTCATCTTTCAGTCTCCTGTGAGTCTCGACAACTCACTAGAGTCTAACCAGAAAGCCATTTACTTTTTCTCCTTTAATGACCTTCTCTAGGTGTACTTCAGCCATCTGAGATACAGAGACTAGTAAAATCAACTCAGCAGTACTATGGACTTTAAATTGTATTTTTATAATAGTATTTAATTTAATCTTCAAAAATATCCATTAAAAAATTGTTGCTGTGTCAATGATTTGAAAAAGTGTGAACTATGAATTTATCATAAATAAAATAAATTTTTACATATTCATATAAACTTCAAGAATCATGTAAAATTCAGCCAGGCTTTCAATAGAGAAAACCTGCTCTGATATTAATGGCTAAAATGTATTTGATATATTTTACAACCTTTTGTTCTACTTCATTAAGGTTGAACCAATATTAACACAATCTTTCTTGCTAGCATGAAAAACTATAGTACATAAAAACCCATGTGCATGTTTGTGTTTTAATATTACAATTGAAATAAAATGTATGAGTTTATAGCCATGTCTTATTACAAACATAGCTAAATATAAGTGCCATGTTTCTATTCTTTTTTCACTTAAAAGGAAAACATGATATACAAGAATTATTTAGAGCAGCTCATTTCTCTGTTCTGTTTATAATGTATGAGGCACTAATCTCTAGTAACAGACTTTTATTCAAAATGGAGAAGTGATCACTTTAAAAATAACATCAGCTATTTGAATAATTCAGAACAAAAAAAGGCACTGCAAATAAATTTTGAACTGGTGTAAGAAAATTAAGTTCTCTAATGATAATCCAATATGCTTTTGTAAACAGGAAAATATAATAATGAGATTTTAACCATTTTTCTAGCTAACATATTTTGTATAAACATAAGTTATTCCAAGAAATAACGGTATTAAAATTATTTAAAATAATATTATATTAACTTCTCAATATATTTATATTAAAAAAATGACCTTTTATAGAAGATTCTGAAACACTTAAAATATTATGTAACTGGTTAATATGCAATTGTTACTTTTTAACGTATATCTAATCTGACTTCTCTCCCAATTCTTGCTTCTAAATAATTACTTTATACTGTGTCTAGTATAAAAATTGGAAATTTTTATTTCATTCAAAATTCATTCAAAATTCAAAAGAATTTCCAAGATATTAGGTGCCTAATTTCTTTACTTTATCTCCCAAATCTGTTTTTCCTTCAGTATTCCTCCAATCCCACCTTCTACCAATATTAAAACAGTTTCTGGTCAGTCAGCCTACAGATACCTGGGCCACTTGCCACATGCTACATTTTCCTTGCTTCACATTTCATGGATCGTCATGCCACTTAGACATCTGAAATACCTTCCTATGTCATGGGCATTCCCCAGATCCTCTGGTCATGCTGGTACCTTATCTGGGTATTTTAGTAGCTCTTTAACTCATCTCCCTGCCTCCACTTCTCTATCCTCAAACCCACTGGCTACAAGATCATCAATCATTTTTTCAAAAATACATCTCTGATACTATCAGTCATTCAGGCTTCTGCCTCACTTAGCTAAATGAGCCCTTGTGGTCTCCACCGGCTCAGAGCTTTGACTTGGATTCTAAGACCATTATGGGTACCCTAATACTACCCTAAACACTTGTCAATTATATTTTCCTCCTATCCTGGTCCTCACATCCTCAGAGATTGACTGAGGTTCTGCTAAAAATTAAAAAGAATACTTGCAGAATGAAGTTGTTATTCATTTTATTTCCTAATTCCCCACTATCCAAATATTTTACTTCCATATTTTTCCTTCTGGATCTAACTTTGTTAGATACTTACTTTAAAAGTCCAGTGCAATGGATGTTGTAATTGGATATCTCATTTCACTTGCAAAGGGTTTTCCATCCTAACATATAGCCAATTAGCCTAGACAGTCCTGCTCAGTTCAGGCTCTTTCTTCTTCTTCTTCCTTTTTTTTTTTTTTAAGAATTTTTTAATTTATTTTTGAGAGACAGAGAGAGAGACAGCATGCCCAAGAACATGGTGGGGGATGGGGCAAAGGGAGAAACAGACTCCCCACTGAGTGGGGAGCCTGATACTGGACTCAGTCCCAGGACCCTGGGATCATGACCTGAGCGGAAAGCAGACACTTAACCTACCGAGTCTCCCAGGTGCCCGCCCTGTCTCTTACCACACTAGTTAAGCCACTCAGGACCCAACATATCCTTGAAAAAGCCTACCAAACAAGCTACAAAGCATCCAACACTACTTGTTGAAAATATAATATATCCTATAATCAGGAATCAATTACTCAAAGATCCTTTATGTTATATTGGAAAGAGAATATTTATTTATTTGACAGAGAGAGCACAAGAGAGCACAAGCGGAGGGAGTGGCAGAGGGAGAGGGTGAAGCAGGCTCTGCACTGAAGAGGGAGCCTGACACTAGGGCTCCATTCCAGAACTCTGGGATCATGACCTCAGCCGAAGGCAGACACTTAACCAACTGAGTCACACAGGCACCCAGAAAGATAGTCTTTTCTTTTTAAGCAAAGGGTTCTTGAATTACTTGAATTACTCTTGAATTAAAGACGTAGTTATAATTGGAATTAATTGATTTGGAGGTACATTTTGCATTTGCAAGTGTTTTTTTTTTTTTAATTTAAGAAGTGTAGTTAACGTATTCAAACATCGCTCGAGTTATTCGTGAGCAAGAAATATTCATGGAAGCTTAATTATTTTACTTAACAGTGGTGAACAGACGACAAAAGTATGTAGAGAGCACTATTATATTTGTTCAATCATCTACATTATTCTGTGAAGCCCTTATTATAGATGTAGAACCATGTAACAAGGCTAAAGAAGAATCATCATATAGCCAATGCATATTATGATTTTATATTGATTTTGTAGCAACAAAGCACTTGCAAGGAAGAGAAAAATCACCAAGTGTTGAGAGAATGGAATTGTGATATAGAAGTGGATTTGATTTCACCCTAGTAGGGCAGTTCTTCCATATGCCACTTTGAGAGTTTTTGTTGTACATCTGTTGCATGACAAACATAAAATGGTTGGGTTCACTATCAGTTACAGGCTGGAACAAGTAAGATTTCAATTACAACAGGAGAGCAAAACAGCTGGGAAATCCCCAAAGGGAGGTGCAAGAACCAAGGGGGTGAAGCAGGCATCACAATGGTACATTGCACACTACTAATTAGAGAGAAATGAAGTCAAGTTAAAAGAAAATATACCCCTCGATGCTCTGTTTCGTGGAGACCATTTGGGTACTGAAAACAGCACCTCAGTGGCTTGTCTCAGTCTGAATTCTCATGTAATTGTTGCCTCATGAGCAGCTTAAAAGAAAACTCTAGCATAAAAATATCTTACTTTTTTAAAGATAACTTATTTTTAAAAATTCAATGTGATTAAATCTGGGCCTTTAGATTAGATCCAAATATGTTTAAAAGATAGGGTATCTATCTTTAAGAGGTAGCAAAGTGAAAAAAAAATGAAAATTATGATAATGAGTTTTACAATAGCCTGCAGCTCCCTAAATAGGGAATGCATAAATATAGGCATATATAAAAGTCTTCTTGACAAACATCTTAGTCTTAGGAAAAAATCAAGAATCCTTCTACTATGTACACTGCATGACAATTATGTGATTTTCCCCTATATGCCTGTTTTTCTTATGTTTAATTAAATGAGCTATAAGCAGTGAAAATTAAAACAGTATAATATGCTATTCAAAATAAATTAAGTTTTTTTTTAACATAGTTAGAATCTAGTAATACAGTTAAGAATTAGCTACAGGTTATAAAATGTTAGAGCTCTATAGAACAGCACATTTTTCTCTGTAGTTTTCATAATCAACATATTTCATAACAATAATAAAAAAAACAATAAACATGACTTTAGAACCATGCCATATTTGAATTGCCCAATCTATAACACTTTGGAAATTCACATACCTGGGTTTAGGAAAATAACAACAACAATTATTATCCATTTTTTTTTTAAATATTAGTGGAGACACTCCAAGATTTACCCTGTTGCTCACACGACCCTGCTGTCCAAGTTGGAGGACTGAAACATGGATCTGAAGTTTTATCTGGAGTCCCCCAGGGTAAATCTCTTTATTGCTTTATTTTTCTCACTAGAAATTTACATGGGAAGGTATAAAATCATTATATTAATTCAGATAAAAGATGATTAGGGGCTCAATTAGGACAGTGTGGGAAAAATATGACATTCTAAAGGTAGGAATTAGATATCAGAGAACAATCAAAGGTGAGGTGAGGGAAAGGACAGAGTAGGATAACTTGGATTCCCAGCTTAGGAAAATAAGAGTGAAGAACATTGGAGGAAAATCAGATGGGAATACTGCCATGGATTCCTCTAGGCATACAATGCCATACTTCACTAACATCAAAGGTAGATTCATTTAAGTTCATAGTTTAAAATTATCTTTTATCTTAATTTTTTTCTATATGGAATTGTACATAAGGTTTTTTGAAAACCAATAAATCCTCACATAGCTACCATCATGTATGAGAGCAACGTCAGCTGTAAAATAATTTACCAATGACCTGGTCTTATTTTATTTTATTTTATTTTAATTAATTTTTTTGAAGATTTTATTTATTTATTTGACACAGAGAGAGATCACAAGTAGGCAGAGAGAGAGGGGGAAGCAGGCTCCCCACTGAGCAGAGGGCCCAGTGCAGGGCTAGATCCCAGGACCCTGAGATCATGACCCGAGCTGAAAGCAGAGGCTTTAACCCACTGAGCCACCCAGATGCCTCGACCTGGTCTTATTTCAAACATTATCTTGGAAAAACAAATTTTATTTCCCTCACTCCAATGTATGCATAGCAAATTAATTCTAATGTGATTCAAATCCCCTCTTTAAAGCCACATGCATTAAAGAGGAAAGGGCAATTCATGGTTCCTTCCCCTGGTCCCCACTCTTTTCTCCATCATGTTATTCAGGCTTTGAATGATGCCTCCAAAAGGAACAGTAAGCGTCCCACTGAAGCTTTGACCTACTGTAGCCCTCAAGACTATACATTATTTCCCTCAAATTACAGAAATAAGGAAACATCATCTCTTTTCTAAACTGAGGAGGGCATAAAACTACGTTCAATTTGAGCATAAAACAACAACATAGGATGAATTTTATATATACCTTTTTTGGTGTTACCCATTTATTAATCCTGATGTTTGGGACATAAGAATAAAATATCATCTGTCAATGTTTGGGTAATGAGGATGAAATATTACAAAATTATTGTAAGATAATTATATATAATTATATAAAATAATATAAATATAAAATTTCTATATTTATAAAAAATATAAATATAAAATAATATAAAATTATTGTAAAATAACTCCCCCTTAATAAAGAGGGAAAGGTACACATTAAATGATAGTAATAAAGATGATTTTCTTTTCAGATCTGGTGGGGTGGGATGTCTCTCTAACTCAGATGCATAGGGACAAATCAGTCAGGGCTTTAAAATTAAATTCAGTAACATGCCCAGCCTCTACGGAAACCGTAAAAGAAGGACTCTGACAGGCAACAGCAAAATTGCAGCTGCTGAGATTGTGTATGTAGCCAAGTGCCACTTCACTCTTGATCTATGTTAAGTTGACTGAAGGAAGGAAATCAATTATTATCGGCAGTGAACTTCAGGTAGACCCAGGTTTGAGATGCCAGCTACACACAGGTGTGTGCCCTCAGCAAAGATAATTCTGACTAAGCCTTCATTAACTAGAAGTGCTACTGCATTCACTGCTTTGAGATTTTAAATGGTTGTATTTTAAATGTAGACAGAGACAGATGGAAAAACCCAAATATTATAAACCACCTCACCACACTAACAGAAATATCTGCCTAATCGAGCTGAATTCTAGAAGATCAGGTCTATTAAAGACACATGCATGAATACATGCATGCGCGTGCGCGCACATACACACCCCCCCCAATATTCTCTAGTGTGTTCACTAATATCTAGACCTATTAAAATTTTAGAGTCACATGTATTGGATATCTGTCCTTGTTTTCAGACTAGAACCCACCTCCTTTTCTTTTGGTAATCATAGCCTAAATTTGTTCTACACAGAATTTTTCTTCACATTCAATCCCTGAGTCTGAGGGCAGGCGCAAAGACTATTCCAAATGGCACCTCTATCTTGACACAGACACTTGTTCAGGGATAGGAGCATGGGCCAGTGTCCTGTGTGAGATAGGGAGAATAGCGAATCTACTGTAGGAACACCTGGACAAGCCTGAAATGCACGAGCTGGGTTTGCTGTGGGGTCACAGAGAGGAACTGTCAGTGGAACAGCTCAGAGGAAAGGGATTGTAAGATGGAAGCCAATACCATGTCTTAGATTTTAAATGAAGGTACAGCCCAGGTATAAGTCATTAAGTGCCCTGATAAATGCTCTTCTGTGCAGGTATCTTGTATATGTGCATTTGTGGCTTAAATCTCCAAATTTACTTCAGTTATGCTCAATGCATTGTGCAACTAACAAACCTAACTCAAATATACAGCAGTAGTAGACTTTCCAATTCATGTGTTCAAGAACATAATTCTGAGACACAATTGACAAGGACAGTCATGGGGTGAGTGAAGATCTGTGACTGCCTTATGAGAGATTTCAGTCTAGTTAATATAAGGGGAAAAAACCACATAAATATACATATTACTATTTAATTCTGTATTATGTATGTTTTTTGAATTCCTCATATTGAACATTATACACAAGTTTGGTTTCTAGTTTGAATCAGTAGATAAAGTTTTAAACATATAAGACTAAAGAAAGTATTCCATTCTAAACCAAATAAAAGTCCCTAAAAGACCACACAACCTAAGTGACATGCAAATCAAGAGCATCCATTCTGTAGGAATTCTTCGGGTAATGGAGCATATCTAAAAATCACATTTTAGGGGCACCTGGGTGGCTCAGTTCATTAAGCATCTGCCTTCAGCTCAGGTCATGATCCCAGGGTTCTGAGAATGAGCCCCACATAAGGTCTCTGCTTAGTGGGGAACCAGCTTCTCCCTCTCCCTTTGCACAAGTAGGGCACAAGTACCCTACTTGTGCTCTCTCTCTGTCAAATAAATAAATAAAATTTTAAATAATAAATATCATATTTTATATCAATGAAGGTTTCTATTTTTGGAAACAGATACTTTGTCCTGCCACATATATCCTTGCCCTTGCTCTTCTGGAAAAAAAAAAAAGGGAGAGAAGAAAAAGAAAATATCCTAAGTATTTCTTATATTGTATTGGCTTTCAGGTAATCTGTTCAAAATTTTTGATTCTAGGACACTTATAAAATAAAAGTTAAAAGTCCAAAAGCGATTTACATACTTTTGCCATTTTTCCAAAAGAAAAAAGTTGTGCAAATAAACGTGTGCTTTAAATGTACCCTATAGCTTTGTGTTTTACTTTAATAATTAAAAAACAGTGCATAAAATGTCAGTTTGCATTGTGTCAGTACGCTTTATTATATAAATACACACTTAGGGACCTTTCAAGATACAGATTAAGCTGGTAAATATGTATTTAGACACTTCTTAAAATGGAGAGCAGTACAGTGATAGCCGATAATGCCATCCATGTATTTAGAATTTTTAAAACATGGATTATCGACGAGATGAACCATAATACTTCCTCTGGGGCCATTACAGTGAAACATGTAAATACATACAGATAATGTGGGGGTCCAGAGAGGGGAAGCAAAAAATCAGCTTGTAAAGGAGCAGTGTATAAAAGCTTCCTGGGAACAAAATAGAGGACACTGCGTATATATTTAGAAAATGATTTGCAAAAAAACTTGGGAAAAGTATCACTAAATACATAAATACCTTTTCAATAAAACATTTTGATTTTGTGTCCTCTAAATATAAAAGGAAATCTCATATGTGGGTTACTGTTGAATAACATATTTTGCTTAATAATTAAGCAAATTCCCATCTTGCTGAATTAGAGAATATATGCATGCCCTTTTTTTACTAACGTATTAAACCTGCTATTTTATTACCCACCAAAAATACTAGAAACAGAAGATAATTCTATCACCTAAGATTAAGTGGGTATTTTCTTGACTATCTTTTTTAGAAACATGATTCATATTGATAGACCTGTGAGAGTTGTTACATTCCTTTTCTTTCTTTTAGTCTTCTTTCCTATTTTATTGATCTTTGCTTTTTTTTTTCTTTCTTTTCACATATCAAATTATTGGGCACTATACTCAGCTACAGTCCCTTTACATCAAATTAATTTCCATCTGTGAAAAATATATGGATATTACTGACAATAGAGCAGAATTTTTAAGCATGAGTAAAATAACCAAAAATGTTTAAAGTATATTTTCCTTCTCCTTGACTTTCTGTGTAAATACTCTAATAGTAAGAGATGTGAGAAATAATAAGATCTTTCTCTAGGCATGCCAGCCATCTTTATCTTAATCCCTTATACACACACACACACACACACACACACACACACACTGCAGTTGTTATCTGATAAACAAGACAATTCTTAAAGAGCAGCTCTCAAAATTCTAGTGAATCATTTCTTCCATTCTTTTGAGCTGATAAAGAAATAAATATTAGGAACTACACATACAAAAATAAAAATAAGTCTAAATGATACATTTTTCTAAATTTGATCCATTAAAGCTATTAAGTAGTTCTTGCCTTTAGAAAAAATTTGCAGTGATATTGTCTCCAAAACAAGGTTTATGTAAAATTATTTTCATATACCTAAATATTCCTTTAAAGCATTCAAGTATTTTTTCTATAACAGAAATGATTTCATAATACATCATTTTCCCTTTCAACTATTATTATAGGACTTTTGAAAGTAATTTACTATTTCATGTCTGCATATTTGTATAAAGTTTATTTCTACTTCTAAGTATTTAACTTGATTATTCGGTGTGTTTATGTGTTTGTGGCCATGCTTGTGTTTTCGTCTGATTGTCCAGCATCTCTGATATCTCACCATCCATGGTTTTCCAGGTACTCAAATCTCCTGTCAGTATTTTGTCATATCAACAAAATTTAGGGCCTAAAAACCAAGTCATGAATAAAAAGATGTATTACTATAAAGAATCTGTTTTTTTTTTTTAAAGATTTTTATTTATTCATTTAACAGAGAGAGAACACAAGCAGGCAGAGAGGCAGGCAGAAGCAGAGAGAGGAGCAGTCTCCCTGCGGAGCAAGGAGCCCGATGCGGGACTCGATCCCAAGATGCTGGGATCATGACCTGAGCCAAAGGCAGTTGCCCAACCAACTGCGCCACCCAGGCGTCCCAAGAATCTGTTTTAAAAAAAGAATGTTTCTCCTTTTTTGGCTGCATTTTAAAATGATATTAACATTACTAAGCTTACTAAAAATAAACTATATTTAGAATGGAACATTTATAATTTTAAAATAGCTAATATACTTTTTAAATTCCATAATTTAATTTTTCAGCCTTACTTATGCTGAAACCTGGCGAGAGATCATCAAGTGGCCAGTCACATTTTATTGCTGTCCTACATCACCAAAGGACAAAATAATGTCATTCTAATTTACTGGCTAGGACATCATTGATCAAACATTTTCCCTTAAAAAGCAATAACAGCAGATCTTAGGATGTATAATTTAAATTAGTTTAATGTGGGAGTATTAATAAATGTTCATGCTCTGTCACTAACTGCTAAATATAAACAGTACTCTATAGCTCAACTGTTTCATAAGTAGGCAGTTTAGATAATTCTACATACTTTGGGGACATAATTTCTAAAATATCTAAGGGGAGAGAAAATTAATTTTCTATCATCTGTTATAAAGAGCCTCCAGTAACTTCATTACCAAATATTCTTCTACTTGTGATCCCTTTAAGTTGGAAATTCTAATACATTGGCATTTTTGGTATATTATACATTTGTAATCACTTTCACAAACTATTCAGGTAACAATAACTGGCGATATAAGGATGTAGTGTTACTCATTTCTTTCTCCCATGGTAATAATTTGTTAATATATTATGATTTGATCAATATTACTAACACCACTACCACTAAATATGATACAACAATACAGTGACATTTATATGTTCCAGTCAGTGTGACGGTACACTTAATATGGGCAGTGTGTGCCAGTGATAGTGGTTCTGTTAAAATATCGCTTGCAAGACAGCCTTCTTTTGGATACACAGCATTTGATAAGTGGTTTTGCAACTTGGTTAGTATACATGTAACTTTTCAAAGAGACCTATGTGATATTTAGGGATTATATCATATCTAGACAGATAGATGATGATAGAGAGAGATGATAGATAGAGATTGCTTGCAAGTCTTCTTTGGCAACAATGCCCTTCAGGCATGAGCAGAATGGGGGAGCTGTGCTACTTTAAGGTAATGGATTCTGAGAGTCACTGAATCTATATCTAGCCTTAGGAAAAAGCATGCGATTGAATCCTTTGGAGGAGGCAAAGAGCTATGTAATTATGACAAGGACTTACTGCCAACAAGAAATGAGATAGGAAGAAATCTGGTAACATAAGGAGCCACCAGGTGATGCAGCTTTTAGCATCTGCAAGTCTTCAGGAAGAGCTACCAGAGACAAGGGGAATGGAAACTGCTGAGAAACTGCCGCTGACCATAGTGCTGCCACATTAGCATAAACAGAATGTCAGACCAGGCTGTATAATGCCTGGGAGCACCTGTTCCCCTTCAGCATTACGTCACTCTTCAGCGAAGAGAGAGTCACTTAATATCTCAGGGTTCCTCCTTCCTAAAAATTGCTATTCTTTCCATTTTACCACCGATCAAGGAAAAACAATAATTTAGTGCCACTAAACATGGTAACAGAAGTGGAAGTGCAGAAATTGTGACTGATTGCTCAGAATGTTAGAGTGACACCACTACAGAAACTTAGATTTTATTTGTTTCTAATCTTCGGTACTAATAGAATGTAAGTTAAAACAGCAAAGTAAAGAAAGAAGACAAACAGCAAGAGTTATGTCCTTTTTTAAAAAAAATTATACAGAGAGATTGAGATAGAGAGAGAGAGAGAGTGCATGCATGAGTGGGGGGCAGGGGCAGGAAGAGAATCTCAAGCAGACTCCACAATAAGTGTGGAGACTGACATGGAGCTGAATCCCACTACCTGGAGATCACACTGCACTGAAATCAAATGTCAGATATTGGACCGACTGAGCCACCCAGGTGCCCCTATTTCTTTTGTTAAGGAAGTTATTTAAAATAAATTAAAATGAATTACTTTAAAATCTATTCAAGCTTAACTTAAAGATAACACCTATGATTCCTTCTTCTTAAGTGAAATTATATCTCAATAGTCAGCCAACGTATCTGTTGGTTTTTTCACTTACAGTGATTGCAAATTCTTTTATCATTGTACATCGAGTTAAAACATTAGAACCTTCTAATTCAAACAACGGAGTAAACCTTAATAGAAAATTCTTCTGTTTGAAAATACGCCCAGCTGATCTTTCAGATATCCTATGTGGGGCCCTGTGTTCTTCTCAAGTTACATCACACTGCTAAATGCTTTGAAACAGTATGTCTGTGGACAACCAGTCTTTTCTGAACTGAAATTCTGGACCTCCTTGAGGAACTTCTGTCTCTTCCAACTTGCATGTTTTCAAAGAAATGTCAAATTAAACCAAGAGAAATCTAGTTTAGGTTCTTCTAACATCTTTTGAATATGAGGCACTATACCTACTTTCAAAGAATTTAAAAATACAAAGTGTAACAAAGAACAAGAAAGCATTTGAGAAACTCTTCTAAAATACATGCTGCCCTTAGACAACTTTCCTTTGAAGTCTGCCACAAAAGCTTTAGTGTCTAGAAATATTCCACCTATTAGGGGGAAAAAAAACTCTCCTCTGAAGAGATTGCAAAATTTCTGACTAGACCATACAGAATTCCAAATCCTTTAAAACAGAAATAATAACAAATTGATTGACAAAGAACCTGAATCTGGTAAGTTTATACAATGATGAACTGCTTTGTCTCTTATCAAATAAATTACTTAAAATGAAAAGTGATTTTAACAGAAAAATATTCAAATTACAAACACATAATAAAAAAATAAAAGTCAAATTATATGCATCTATGAAAAATATGCACGGTTTGATCTATCACTAGGATTATTAGTTCCGGTATTAGACTGGGTTACACCTAACATCCCAAACACACACAATTTTTACCCTTTAACTAGTACCTCACTTCTCTAGACTTGGGTTCTTTGACTAAAATGGATCATACTAATTCTTTTCAAAATCCTAGGACAACTAAATGAGAACGTATTGAAGTTCTTGTCTTTAACAAGAACAAACAAATTTGTTTGGGCTGTCATAAAAAAATACCATGGACTGAACAGCGTAACAACAGAAATTCATTTCTCATAGTTCTGCAGGCTGGGCAGTCCAAGATCAAGGTGCTAACTGATGCAGTTTATGGTCAGAGTTCTCCTCCTGGCTTGCAGATGGCCACTATCTCTCTGTGTCTGTTATATGGCCTTTCCAAGGTCCTTGGTGGGGGGAGGGGAGAGAGATGGCTATGGTCTCCCTTCCTCTTCTTATAAAGACTAATCCTATCGGATCTGGGCTCTACCCTTATAACCTGACTTAACCTTAATTACTTCTATATAGGCCCTATTTCCAAATACAATCACATCAGAGGCTTAGGGTAAACATATAAATTGGGGGGGACAAAATTCAGTCCATAGCATTCAGTCCTTAATTATGAATAAATAGCAATACATGAAGATGGCTATTATATGGTAATGATGATGATAATGTTGCTCATCTTTCCAGAATATGCCACCCAATAATATGACTTGGTAGTCAAAAAGTAATTAATCTTCCTTTCCTTTTCAACCTCTTGACATAAGCACTGCCAATTACTGTCCTCCAATCTTAATATCTGTCTTCATTTTCTGCCTAAATCCAATCAAGTCAATGCATTTGATGACCAAATTATCAGTGATGGAAGACAAGGAAAAGGTATGAACAGGAAAGATTTCTATGGATTATCTTTCACTTTCTTCTCTTGATCATTGTGGCTGAGAAGGGTAAGTTCTCCCAGGCCAAATTCTCAACACTTCTTTACAAAAGATGGTACCATTGTTGCCAACTTCTTGCTCTTAATTATGTACTCAAATGTTGCGTAGAGTTTTTTTCTGGGCTCTCTAAAATGCTGATTCCATTTATTTTTCCTTATTAGTATGTAAAGATCCTTTGGTAACCTCTTATATGAACTTCATTTCTTATTAAGCACTAAATCATAGGACTCAAGATGATCCCATAACACCTCTATCAGAATCAACTGGGACACATTTTATTTATTTTTTTTTTTCTTTAAAGATTTTATTTATTTATTTGACACAGAGAGAGATCACAAGTAGGCAGAGAGGCAGGCAGAAAGAGGAGGAAGCAGGCTCCCCACTGAGCAGAGATCCCGATGTGGGGCTCGATCCCAGGACCCTGAGATCATGACCCGAGCCGAAGGCAGAGGCTCAACCACTGAGCCACCCAGGTGCCCCTGGGACACATTTTAGACACGCAGATTCCTGAACTCCACTGCAGACCTATTTGATCAGACTATCTGGAGGTGAAATCCACAGATCTATATATTTTTAAAATACACAACCCTTAGATAATTTTTATTTATACTAAAATTTGAAAGACAAAACAATTACATAGGGAGGGAAAAAGAGAGAGATAAAGGAAAAATAGAGAATTCTTCAATAAGTTAATTTTTTTCATTAACACTAAATATTCTAAGAATGCTTCAATTATTTGTGAATTTTGAACTTTAGGGACAAAAGTATAAGTGAAAATCTGTAGTATTATCTTCTGCAGGATAGCAGGAGATAAAAAAACTGATCAAAAGCAACAAATATGGATGTGAAAAAATCAGCTTACCAATCAAAATCTGAGGGAGTAGTAGTAAAAAAAGATACTATTTAGATAGGAAGATGTCCTGGCCCTAAGAGAGTCCCCTGGTAGAAACAGTGTTAGACTAGGAGTCCTTCTTGTTTCCTCATTCATTACTCTCAACTACTTCTCTTTTCCCTGATTTCTGATTCCATCTGTTTTCTTCCCCTCACTCTCTCCAGATTCAAACTTTCTAAAGTTTCCTCCAGTTCCTTTCTTAGGCTGCCAGCAAAGCCTTTGAGACAGGGGAGTCTCCATACCCTCCATAAATCAAGTGACTGTAAGTACCTAACCAACTGTACTGGGGATATATATTTTTGTCCTTCTACCAAGAAACTCCGTTGTCCCAAGGAAATATTGTTATAAATGGTGATTCCAAATGTACTATTGGTATTCTTTTTCTTGCCAAGTTTCACTATTAGGTAAATGGGCTTACATAGGCTGATCCAGGGAATTACCCACTAGGTTTAAGTAATGAAACCACTGAATGACTAATGAATTTCAGGAACATGACTCACCCATGAACCATTTTTAATGGAAATACAAATAGAGAAAAACATGAAATTATTTAGTCAAAAATATAAGTAATATGGCTTCACAATATATACAAAGAGGGAAATGATATTTTACATTCGAATAGCGTGTTCAAAGGTGAGCAGTAAAGCCTTGAACATGAGATTCAAAGATCAAAGAAGCACTAAAATAGAATGCACTGTTCTTTTACTCACTAATCTTGCTCTATTGTAAACAACTGAATATTGCACTCCTTATAATGAGAAGTACAACATAGTGGGTAAGAGTTTTTAGTCTCTAGATTCAAGCAGACTGGTTCGAATCCTGGCTAGTTCAGTTCTAGCTGTGAGAATGTAGCATTATTTCCTTAAGCCTTTATTTTCCTGTTGTAACAAAGAGTACTACAATCAAGGTGGTTAAATGAGTTCAGAGCCTGACCTGATATTTACTCATTAATTATTCAATAAATATTTATTATTGTTATAAATTATCACTGTACCAGTTATCTTAGTGTAATGAAAATATTTTTTTATTCATAGATTATGTAGGTATAGTCAATCTTCCTTATTTGTACATTTCATATTTGATAATTTGCCTACTTGCTGAATCTTATTTACTATCCCAAAGTCAGTAATCACAGTGCTTTTGTAGTCGCTCTGGACATGCCCAGAGGTCCAAAAATTTGAGATGCCCAACATACATATTCCTAGCTGAAGCTACACAGAGTGACACTCTGCCTTCTTGTTGTAGCTCTTATTTTGTAAACAAGTATTTTTTTGCAATCTATTTACAGCCATGTTCTTTGCATCTCTGTGCTTTTTATTGTTGATTTTGCTGATTAAAATGGACTCCAAGTACAGTGATAAAATGTTGTCTAGTGTTCCTATGAACAAAAAGACTGTGATGTGTCTTATAGAGAAAATGTGTGTTAGATAAGCTTTGTTCAAACATGAGTTACAGTGTTGTTGGCCACAAGTTTGACACTAATGAATCAAAAATATGTATTAAATAAGATGTCTTTAAATAGGAACATGTATAAGACAAAGTTATGTACTGATAATATGTTAAAATGTGATGATCAGAGGCTCACAGAGGCTAGATAACCCTGTTAGTTGCCTCAGGAAAAATGGTTCAATATACACAAATTCAGTGTTTGAGGCAACTTTATAGAATATAAGTACTGTGAATAATGAGAATCTGAATGTATTTCTTTCTAAATGGAAACATAAACATGGAGTTTGAAAATTCGGTAAACACTGAATTCCTCTTTCTTCTACTTCATGGGTGACATATGAGGTAATTATAAAAAGTAAGAGTGAGTATGGTGTCATGCTACTAATGCTCATGAAAAGATGACTAGTTTGTGCCTTGGATCATGTTCTTCTTATTCTATTTTATTCAGCAATAGAGTGGATTTGGTCCATGAGAGAAAAGCCACTTCTCTCATTCAGCAAAAAATGAACACATGTGATAAGGTAGGAAATCAGCCCTAACATACAGAACTTTGCCTTCAAACTAGTATTTCAAAAACGAATAATGGATCTGGATTGCCATGTTGTAACAATAGCTTGAGTGGTTGTTTCCTTAATACGTGATAAGTGCTGACAAGGTACAAATCTCCCAATCTCCTTGGATAGGACCATTGTTATTAGAATACAATTATGCTTTTGTAACATTTATTTCCTGATTTCGCTAGACTTTTCCTCAAAAAAATGTAAATAACTTTTCAACTGACACAGCACTAAACGATGAGCTAATATCAACTGAGCTATTCTAACAGAAACTATGTTAAACAGGATACATAAGAATATATATATGTACAGCAACTCTATGAATTAAGGGTTATTATTACTGTTATTGTCCAGTTTACTAACAAAAATCAAACAAAACCAAAAGAAAAAAACAAATCATGGAAAAGTTAAGTAATTTGTGCAAGGCAACTGAGCAACTGAGGTTGAGCTGAGAATTCAAACCCTTGGTTAATGTACTTGTATACTGTCCCTTCTGTTCTCTTCACAGGGAATGCAATTTTATGTGTATTTATAAATTTGTAAACAAAAACAAACACTTGTTAACTTATCTACTTGAGAAAAAATGAGACATATCGGGGTGCCTGGGTGGCTCAGTGGATTAAGCTTCTGCCTTCGGCTCAGGTCATGATCTCAGGGTCCTGGGATCGAGCCCCGCATCGGGCTCTCTGCTCAGCAGGGAGCCTGCTTCCCCCTCTTTCTCTGTCTGCCTTTCTGCCTACTTGTGATCTCTCTCTCTCTCTCTAATAAATAAATAAAATCTTAAAAAAAATGAGACATATCATGGTAAGATCTATTGAAAGGGTGAAACATTAGGAAGTCTGTAAATTACTCTAAAAATAAAGAAATGAAATCATAAATCCCCAAATAGTGATGATCATCGTTCACTTGGTTTCTTTTTACAAGAAAGAATGGATCATGGTTTCTTTTTACAAAGAGATAAATGGGAAAAGGTGACTCATTTGAATACATGATAGATATGGATTTTTTGGCTTCATAAATGTAGTTTTACTTTCAAATACAAAAATAAAGGATTTTCTTATTTTAGTCCTTTCCACAATAATAAAGAAATAATTTACTAACTTCAGTAACACGTATATATGGAAATATAAAATGTGATATTATTTTGCTACTTTCTAGCACACTGTAGCAGGTTTGACAGATGATAGATTAGTTTAAATGTTTATCACCATTTTAGAGATTGTAAAAGAATAGTAAAATACTGCACATCAAAGGAAATGGGGGAAAGTTGGAAGTAATGTCTTTTTAACTTATGGGAGCTCAGGTGCATTTAAGACATCTAGTATTAGAGCATAAATGTGAAACAGAGTAGTAATTAGTTTTTCTGATCACCTGAAAATAGGTATCAACCACAACAAATAGCTACTTTTGAAAATAATAGTTCTATGCCTGGAAAGTATTTTCTTTTTTTCTTTTTTTTTTTTTAAGATTTTATTTATTTATTTGACAGAGAGAGAGAAATCACAAGTTGGCAGAGAGGCAGGCAGAGAGAGAGGGGAAAGCAGGGTCCCACCCAAGCAGAGAGACTAATGCGGGGCTCGATCCCAGGACCCTGAGATCATGACCTGAGCCAAAGGCAGAGGCTTTAACCCACTGAGCCACCTAGGCGCCCCTGGAAAGTATTTTCTGAAACCTGTAGCAACAACAATAGAAATATAATTTTCCCCTGTGGGTTTTGTTGTTGTTGTTGTTGTTGGGTTTTTTGTTTTGTTTTGTTGTTTTTAGAGAGAGGATAACATGTACACAATCCCATTGCACTTCTCTGGAACATTATGCATTTCCCTTAACATTTTCATTACGGGTCTATGAATCCTATCCCTTTGATTCAGGACTGCTGTGATAGGCACCCAAATTAGTAAGGGATGTACGCTGGAGATGAGATGGGAATAGAATGTCCACTGTAAATATGGATATTCGGTAAATATCTTAACATATACATCAGCAATGTTTATTCCAGAAGTATGATACTCATTATCTGCTCTCCTCTAAACCTCCATATTCCCACCAAAAAGGTATTTCTACAATCAATTTTCCCTAAAAACCAGGTGCATGTACTCTTACCTTGGTTGGGGATGAATTTACCTTGGAGTAGAAGGGCATAAACTTTGTAGATTTCTTTTTTTATATATATTTAAAAACCCTAAAAGGCTTTTCCTTTTAAAAACCTCACATAATTGAATATAAAGAACTTAGCAGTCCCTATATAATATTCAGTCTTTTAAACTTTCAGTCTTTTCTCCTTCACATAATTCCATAGTATTTATTCTTAATTTTTTTTAACTTTAAGCTACTATTGTTCAAGAATTTAATCATACTAATTAAGTCCATCTACCCTACATGCTAAATTCTCCACATCTGTCTTAAATTCTGAGATCTCAGAGTGTTAACAGTATTTTATAGCAAAGTCTTAGAAGAGGTCAGAGGGTATTAAGAGTCTTGTGCTTTACCATAAATTCAATCTATGTTTGACTTTTGAAGTTCAAATGACTTTTTTGCTTTGGGGCAAATGAGCCTTATTTCATTGGTACATGTGGTTTACTGAAATCCTTTAGAAAATAAATGAGCAGTCAATATTTTGTTTGTTTTACTGATTAGCAAAAGATATGTACGGAGGTGGGGGTAGAAGAGATGCGGGAAAAGGATATTAAGTAACCAGAAAGACTTCTGTTGAAGAGCTGCTGCTCTACTTGCATGCTGCAGAAAACTACTGTTAAGAGCAGCAACTCTGGAGGTAACTAGGGAACAAATATAGACTTTTATTCATATTGCTTTATTTATATCCTAATTAATACAAAACACAGATTAGGCATTAAAAATTTAAACGTATTTCTTCTTCACTTTGGTCTATATGTTCATCTTCTCTTTCTCCTCTTCCTTCATTTACATATACTCATCCAATTCCAACTAGATAAGAGATTTCAGATTACATATTATTATTTGATAGGGAAAGTAAATGTAGCAAATATTAAAGCTTAATAGATCATTTTCTCCTGTGGTTGTATCTTTGGAAATATGATCCACACACTGAAGGTACAGCAACTCCTCCCCCAAACTCATAGACAGACTGGTAATATCTGCCTTAACCACAACAATCTTAGAGCCTTCAACTGCATGTCAAAGAAAATAACAGGCCTTCAGCAAAAAGATGCTTATCCTTTATCTTTTACCTAATAACTCAAGAAGCATCATGCTATCAAAGTCCTGGGTTGACAAAAATGTAAGGAATCTTTCTTTCGATTCAATTAATTGATTCTTTAAAATAATATTCCTACTAAGATGAATAGCAGAATTAAATTATTTTTTAAAAGATTTTATTTATTCTTCTGAGAGAGAGAGAGAGAGACCACAAGTAGGGGGAGTGGCTTGCGGGGGTTGGGGAAAGAAGCATGCTCCTTGAGGAGCAGGAAGACTAATGATGCTGGACTAGATATGGGGTTTGATCCCAGGACTAAAGATCATGACCTGAGCTGAAGGCAGACACTTAACCTACTGAGCCCCATATAATTAAATTATTAAAATCACCTCTGACTCACTGTAAAGTTTAAACATGGTAAATTTATTCATTTTTCACTTGATTGGTTTTCTCTTTTGGTTCTTAAAGGAGATTCTATTTGGGAGGGTATGCTGTTAATTAATCAGCTCCATTAACCTGAACAAATGATACAATAATTAACTTTCAAATACTTGCTAGAGTGACTTTTTTCTAGAAATCAAATTTGATCCTAATAAAATGTGCTTAAAATATATCATTGTATTCCTCTGTTACAGGTAAAAGGTGCCCCTGTAAGTAAGACAGGAAAGTTGCACGTGACTTGTATTCTTGTCTTTCCAAATCCATTTTTTGCTATGCCCACACACAATACCACTGGGTCCTGTCACACTAATTTACTTATATTTATATTAAGCCCACAGCTGCTTACTTTCCCCTTTGCCTGGAATTCTCTTCCTTTTCTTTGCCTGGTTCCTACATTTTAGGAATCAGCTCAGATTTCTATACACTTTTGAAGTTGTCTCTGCCCTGCCACCTTCAGATTACCAAACTCCATGGGACAGTTTCCCATGTTTTTCTGGATGTTCTCAGAGCTGTTGTCTTCTACTTTAATAATTCTCATATGCAGTAATCATTTGTTTATGTGTCTGCCTCCTTGATTAGCTAACAACTCCTCACACCTCCACTAATTCTTGCTTCACAGTGTTTAGGAGCATGGCTGACTTAGACACTTAATGCTTCATAAGGCCCTTCCCATTCTCTCCCCTAGTTCCTCTAATATCTATTTTATTATGTCTACATAATCACTGCACAGCGTTATTTAACACTTTATAGCAATTACTGGTGAAAATGAACTTTGGGGAGTCTACTGTTCAGTGCTCTGAATATCAGATACTTGGAAACATCTTTCAAAACAAAAGCTTGTGTATGGTTCTATCAATGTCACCTATCTGAATAGGACCTTACTAAATCACGATTTTTAGAAAGAACAACAAAGGGCTGTTTGGCTAGTTTATGCACTTACAAGTAGAAATTATACATAAAACTTTTCTTTACCCAAATTACTAAATAAATATCCATACTTTAATTACATTTCATTTTTCAGAAAACTTTCTATTTGTAAGGCACTCAGAGCTCTATTCCACCATCGTTAACATTTCCTTTTTGGTGTAAACAGGGACTCTCATTCATTGTTTCTTTGTTTGGAATTTCCTCATATTAATTTCTGTTAATATCTGCATTTGAATGAAAAGAGCTTTTCTAGGCCCAACATTTAACCAACTTGGCAGCTTAAAATGCAGCTAAAGGATAAAGTTTAGATGAAGTAGATTAGTTTTATGCAATATCTCATAAAAACTATCTTTAAGTTTTATAGTCAGTCTTTAAATGCTCTCAGGAACAGAAAGCCTGCGTGTTTTCAGGCACAAAAATCATCTGAGTGCAAATCTAGAGAAGAAATTTGGTGATGAAACTGGCATGTAATATGGTTTCTGGTGAAATAATATAAAGCAATCAAATAAAAGTAATATCTTCTGTTAATTACCAGCCTGATTGTGAAGGCATCTCTAAAACAGAAATTTCAAAATTATTTTAAGAAAATATGGTATAAGAATAACTATATAGTCCAAGATGAAAGTACATAAAGGGATACATTCTGGTGTTATTATGAAATAATTGCTGATTGCTTTGTAACCCTTTGGCTTTATGGAAATGCAATTCTGCTAATAAAACTTTGCCTTTCTTATAACCTAAAGATGGACAAGACCATTTGAATTTAGTGAATCTTCAAATTTTAAAAATTTACACACATCTACAGTGTAGTTTTTATTACGGTCTGATATATTTTAGGTCCTCAGTCTGTTTCAGTAAAAGGTTGGATTACAGAGAGGTATATATGGAAATCAAGAATTGGCCAGTTAGTTAACATTATGCAAATGACAAGAAAGTGATAATGTCAAGGTTCCCAGAGTAAAGAATTTCCATTTCCTAACAATGGCAATGTCTAAACCATTCTAACTATATATATCCTAAGTGGCATCCATTTTTAACAAAGGATCAAAAAGGAGAACATTTTCACCCCTGACTTACACCAGTGAACCCACTCTGTAAGACCCCACCATACTGAAAATTAGCAGACTGCGGTACAATGCCACTTGAGCACCTAGTTGGGCTAGGGAAGGCTCGTTGCCTTTGGCCCAACTTCCAGCTAGCTGGAGAGCAGAGTTGACACCCATCCCCACCCAAGTTTTGCAGAAAACCAACATGAGGCAGTGTGGGAAGATCCTGTCAGTGCTACTTGATTTGAAAAGAAACAGAAAAATTCACATTCCAAAGCTGTCAGCTTGCAAACTTTGAACAGAAAGAAATCCTCACTTTAAGAATGTAAACAAGGACGGTGAAGGTCTTCCTATCTAAAGCTATCAGCATGCCAGAAGCACTCTGGCAGCTTGAATGCAGCGAGGCAGTGGCCAACCCTATGCCCCGTGGTGAGAGCAAGCCTACCTTGGAGACTCCTGGCACTGTCTTCTTCCTACTAAGCACTTTACCTGTGATTGCAATGGCAGATTCTTCAAAAGAGCAAAACAGAGGGCTGTCGCTTTAGAAGCAACAGCAGTCTCTCTGAAAGAATCAGTTTGGCATTTCCAGGGGAAAGGTCACTTCTTTACACCTCTGAAGAGGATACAGATAACAATAATAGAAAGAATATCAGGCATGAAAAGCTACATTTTCCTAGACCCCTAAAGGAAATCATGACACAGCTGCGAAGCTAGTACTAGGAGCCAATGCACTAATTTATCCCACTTCAGTGCATCGACTTTCCTCTTCTGTGAACTGGCATCCCAGCTGGGAAAAGAAATATTTACCGAGACTTGCTGAATTTTATTTACAGGTCTAGCGGACTCCTAAGATTCAAAGAAGAGATACCTCTAGTGTTGGTGAGATATGGGGTGGTGTGAAAATCACCCAAATGTACTTGAAAGATAGGACTCCTGTGACCTAAAGAAGGATAATATCGAGTTAAGTGTGGCACTTTGAGTTCATCCAGCATAAATATCAGTGCCAAGGCAATCACATGGAGGGCCCTTGGGATACTGGGGTGATAAATCAGAACTTGGAAGAAAGCCTCCAAAATTACCCTGATTGCAGCGCCTTAGGAACAACTGATTGAGTCCTCTATTAGAAACTTTTCCCTATTAGAAAATAGAGAAATATTTTGTCACACATTATCTAAAAGAGCTGCATTGTTACAGACATTCCTATTCAATTATTTATACATCCTCTTTCTGGTAAATCTCATCTGATTCTCTCTCCTTTCTAAATGTCACGAGTTTTACTCTCCCACTGGCACTGATGTTAACATTTGAAGGGGGGAAAGGTTGTACTTAAGTTTAATAGATTTCATATTTAATAATGTAGTCAATAAAGTCTGCCCACTTAATCAGTCAAAGGCTATTCCATTCTGGACACTAAACGCCTCCAGTGAGCCATGTTGTTTCCATTACATACAATTCTCCCATTATTTTCAGCTCTTAGAAAAATATTTTAATATTTCCAGAGCTTTACTTATCTATAAATAAATAAAATGGCATTGCTTTTATATAAACAAAATAGTGCTGACATTATACTTTATATACTACCATTAACGAAATCACAGAACAAGGACAGAAATTGAAATATATATACGATTTGAAGGATTTAAAGCATTTGTGGGGAAATAATCCTTGTAAACTTTTATATCCTTTCCCTTGTCTCTTGCGACAAAGATTCTTTGCTTAACCACACTTTAGTCAGGCTACGGAAGCTGCTTCTAGGTTCATCTGCTCACTTTCTTGCAAATTCCAAGTTATCTGATCATTCTGAATATGTGGTTAGTTTCCTCATCCTCCTCCATCCCTAGGTGATAACTGATCACCTGGGACTGCCCAGCAATAAATCTTTTAGGTTGCTTTAGCCAGAACCCCACTTAAGGGCCAATGTTTTCTCTGAGTAGTTTTCCATCCACTGACCACCCCACTCTCTTCCTTGGCTATAAATTCCACTTGCCCATGCTGTATTCAAAGTTGAGTCCAATCTTTCTCTCCCCCTATAAAATGCCATTGCAGTGGTCCCTATGCCTATTGCGATGGTCCTGAATGAAGTCTAT
This sequence comes from Nasua narica, assembly GCA_028533885.1. Lineage (NCBI taxonomy): Eukaryota > Metazoa > Chordata > Mammalia > Carnivora > Procyonidae > Nasua > Nasua narica. The sequence continues at coordinate 34,919,580 of CM052810.1, read as the reverse complement.
CTTAGCATCATTAACAAGTGTCATTGAATTTTAAGAACTGCAACTTCTCATTTTATAAAAGGAGGATTATAAAAGAGAAACAAATGAATTCCACAACCAATCATAGACTCTACCATTTTCACCCATTTGTTTTGCATTCAACTTTACACCAATACATCATCATTGGTCATACTAATATTACTCTAAATAGTATTAACATTATTGCTCTATTTGCCTTTACATTAGCCTTGCAGCCAGTTCAATAACATGTTCTCAAATCTCAATTCCTAATACCTAACAATCTTTAGAGAAAGGGATAGTGCATGTCTAAGCTTTTTTTTTTTTTTTTTTGGTCGTATCTTATAGGTGTTCTATTAACTCAAAAGGGAGTGTATGCAAATAGCATCACTTGGAAAAAAAACTTTGACTTTAAGCCAGAAAAAAAATCTATCCAGTGATATGTGTTTCTGGTGAGTAGGTGCAGGGTTGTAAAGCATACTAAGTCTAGTGATTTTGAGAAGAAAAATCCTTGCTGTTAACTTTTCCTGTTAAAGAGAAACAAAGGACTTAAATTCTCTACATTATTGCCTGCTTTGTAACTCCCATATTCCTCTGCTGTATGAAGAGCCTGCACCCAAATGGCTGCTAAATATAGCATTTAGCATTTACTGGGAGTTAATATTGAGAGGCGTCTTTAGTTTTTGCTAGTATTTATTACAGTACTGTGAAGAACATTAGTTGTTTATTCTTTTCATTATCTGTTTTAAAGTATCTGAAATGTAAATTGTTAAGAAAATGAAGTCCACTTTTGTTTCCCTAGTCCATTAAGTTTTAGTTTAGGGTTTTCCTTCTCAAAATACCTCTTCAGATAATCCTTCAGACTGGGTTGAGTCGTTTGTATGCAGGATAGCTTCCCTGCCTATAGCTTTCATTGCATTTGTCACTCTGCATTATAACGATCTACCCATACTTTCTCTTCCAAACTACTTTGTAAATCTCTTAAAGCCAGTAATTTTTAATATAAAAGATGGAATAATTTGCCAACAAAAATTATTACTATATCATATGATGGGAGCAATCTAGATTCATGAAATGAACACATTTCCCTCAAGAAAGAATCCCCTATAACTTGCATCATAGCTGTGTCCAAGGTTCTCAATTAATATGCGTTTGCTACTCATTATTTTGTCATCCTCCAGCACACCCTAGTAGAAAAAGGGTGGCAAGCAAGAACATTTTCATAAATAATTATGAAATAAAAAAAATAAAATTATGAAATAAAACATTGAAAAAATTAACTGCATATTTTTAGACATTTGGGAAGATATAACTTTCCCAAAACTCTTTTTAGCAGCTCACTACAAGTAAAAAAAAAATAAAAAAATAAATTCTTATTCCTACAATAGTTTATCTGTCTTAACACTGGAATGTTGAAGTTACATTTTCGAAGTCACAATATCCTATTTCTTTAATAGTAGTTGATATCATTCAAATATGTAAATACTCCTACTCAGAGGTTAATTTAGTTGTCTCATAGGGCTGGAGTAAGGTTTAAAAAAACAAGGTGTGAAAATAGACTGCATAGATTCCAATTCTGCCCCTGTCCTCTCTGGTCACATAACCCTTAGAAAAGTTACTTAACCTTTCTGGGCTTCAGTTTGCTCAACTGTAAGATACTGGTAAAATAATAAACACCTCAGAATTTGGTTTTGAGGATTAACTGAGATAATGTGGGGGGAAAATCATTTAGCATAGTGACTAGCAAATAATAAATGATCATTGGGACAAATTCTTGGAAACCAATTTACATATAATTGAACACATTCTGAAACTGACTTATTGGGATAATACCTAATAATTATAATAATAACAATAATAAAGTCACTGTATGAACTATGTGACATATAATATTTCCTGGGAAATGTATCACTATAGGACATTATGGGAAATTATAATACAAAAAGTGCTTTATAGTATTATGGGAAATTATAGTGCAGACATTCTGTTTTTTTATTCTTCATTTTCATGGTAACAACGGAAAAATTTCAAATGTTCTTTGGTCATTGAGCCATCAACTTCTGAGGCTCACTTGGTGTACCTCTCTCCCTCAAAAAGTGGGATTGGGAAAGACAGAAAAGCAGGTATTAGGTGCTTTGAAAGAAGATCAACTTTATTCTAAATTCTATATGGTTTTCTTTTGTTGTCGTTGTCATAGTTGAAGCAACTTAATAAAAAAAAGTGATTATAGATAATTTATTCTCAGTATCCCATCATATTACTACCAAAGCACATTTAAAATATTTCCTTTATTTGCACTTAACCCTATCCAAAATTGGTGAGTAAACTGCATACTTTTTCCTGTCTGCAAAATTTCTCACGCAATGCTCCCAATAATCATGGGCCCCATTAGTATTTTGCAGGTGGCTGGCCTGCACTGCTTGTTTATTTGTGTTTCAGAAGTTAAACTGTGAGCATTAATCAGATCCGAGAGTGTTTTATTTTGCGTGTTGTCTTAAAAATGCAAATAAACTTGAAAGCGGACCAATTGCCTGGAAAGTACCAAAAAAGAACACTTGCTGAACAAAAGTCCTAAGGAAGAAAACCCAACACATATTCTCAATCATTTTGTCATGGTGGGAGGTTGGAGAAAGGACAAGAACAAGAACAAATACAAAGGAAAGGAATGAGCCAAGATCTTAAAAGCAAATCCTTCCTTCCAATTGAGTTTTACAAATACGTTAAAAATTGAAAAGTGTGTATCACTGAAACAGAATCTCCCCATACATTTTTTATTCCTTTACCTTTACTCTTTTCCTCAAAAAATATTATCTAAATAGTTTCAGAACATGTCAAAGGACTTTAAGGTTAATTTTTAAATAAATTAAAATAATTTACCCTTAAGCATGTTACAGGCACATTATAATCTTCTGTGCTTACTATGCTCATTAATGATCACTCCAGGTATACGGGTGCATTTGCCTCACAAAAGAATACAAATAATATAGTAATAGAGCTTTCAATCCCAGAATGATGTATTCTCTATTTTTGCATGTAGTCAAATTTTTTTCTTTGTAATTTTAAACATTTCTTTATGTGCTATTCCAAATTGCTATGATTTCCATTATAAAAATGACTCAATGGTTTTGAATGATTAGAATTTACTGAAAAAATGGTGTCTTTTGATCCTTATTAGCTTTTATTTTGTAGGGACAGTTTTAATTCTTTCACGTTTTCATAGGTTAGAAGCATCAATCAATGCAGATTAGACCCTTTTCAGTGGGTCTCTGCTAAGACACACCACAAAATATCTTCCCTATTGCTTAGGGATGCCTGATGAACATTACAGAGAAAAACATAGAATGGGTTAGGAGTGTCCATTTCTTCCTCAAAATGCTATTTTTATAAATGCTCTGCAGTGTGGCAGAGATTATTTTTACATTATGCTTCTTTCAAGTTACTTCTGAAGTAAACTATTGAATTATGATGGTTATATCCAGGAGTGATACGTAGCAATATTAACTAGCTGAGTTTTTAAAAATATATCCTTTTAAATGTGTACCCCTATCTGTTTTCAGAAAATCATTTGAGTCAGAAATTTATGCAGTCTAATTAAGAATTAAAAACTATCCCTAAATCGTATTGTTTCAAATTCGTTCATTTATTACAAATTTTTACTTAAAAGTGGCCTTTATTCCTTTCCATTACTAAATAAAAAAATATTGAGGATAGAAGGTGTGGAGCGGATTGCTTTGTTATGATGGGAGGAAAGAGAAAAAAGAACCCTGAAAGAAGAAAAGGCAAGAATAAATGTTACATGAGATACATCTGGAATATTTGTTTTGCGAGAATTTGTTTCTATTTCATCATTTCTATAGGTAACACTATGTGGGGAAAATAATAATCTTGGGGAAAAAACTTGCCCACATGTATATGAATACTGTCACTTCACAGTAGGGAGATACACTAAATTTCTGACATTTTTGAAATCCAGCCAGCCTGAAGCAAAACACAGTTATTCTAAGACAATGGATATTAATATTAGAAATCCAAAAATTAGATCTGTATGAGTCTCAAACTGTTTATGGTAATGATCAAATCAGTTTCTTATGCTGCATTTTTATATTCAACATTTACTAGGACTGAATTGTTATCCTGGTTTTACTTTCTAAGCCTTTTATTCTGGAACTTAGGCAGGAAGAAAGAGCAAACCAAAAGATAAGTGATCATTTTCTTGTTCGTGGTTATCTTTCAGACTCTGAGGATCCATCATAAAGTAAGTGTTACTCATGGTTGGTCTTGATTTAAGTTAAAATCCCATTAAACACTTTCCCAATATCTACTGAGGCACATATCTAATGATTATTAATGTTCTTTCTGGTGATGTTTATGAATGCAGAACCAGGGAATAATTTGTCTCAATAAGAGAGACTAAGACTGTAGAATGATATTTAGGTATCTAAATATTTAAAACACCTAATTGCTATCTTTAAGTATATTTTCTCCCTTAGAGAGCCTGCAGAGTACAATGCTGAGTTATTGATAGTATATGATTTAATATTTTTATATGAATCATGAAGTGTAAAAGACAAAACAGAGGCATGGATGTGTGATGAGAAGAACTACAATTTTTAAAAAGTTTAGAAACATGAAATGTGCTGAATAACTGAAGTTGCTGAATAATTGAAAGTTTTAGAAAAATAATTTGTGAAGCCATGCTATGCAAAAACTACCCATAATGTATTATCATAGACGTATATCAAGCTATTATCTTTCTTCAATGAATTGGATCTTGCTATTGTCAAAAAGTTAGCCTTTGGAAACCATTGATAACGTAAATCTGTAGGGGTTAAGAAAAGATCATTGAGATGAATATTTTCTGACCCTGCCAAGTATAAGCAACTTTTTGAAAAAATCCAACTAGTTTTTATTCTTTCATTTTTCCTTTTAAAATCAAATAGGGGCGCCTGAGTGGCTCATTGGGTAAAAGCCTCTGCCTTCAGCTCAGGTCATGATCTCAGGGTCCTGGGATCCAGCCCAGCATCAGGCTCTCCGCTCAGCTGGGAGTCTGCCTTCCCCCTCTCTCTCTGCCTGCCACTCTGCCTACTTGTGATCTCTCTCTCTGTCAAATAAGTAAATAAAATATTTTAAAAAATAAAAATAAATAAAAAATAAAAGCAAATATTAGAAGTCTGCTATTATTTCTGTGAATTACTTAATAAATGTGTATTTCAATTAATTTGATTCTGATCAGTTGAAAGTTTATAGTATGTAGTCAGATAAGTATAATTGATAGATAGTTAAAATGTGTATTATTTAAATAATAAATTAGCTAAAGTTAAAATCACTCTTTAAATAGGTTTTCTAGACTGAATTACTGTCATAATATAAATGCCAAAATGTAATGAGTGATTCAAATTCACTGATATAATGTGACATCTGACAGTTAATAATGGGTTCCTGAAACTGCTGCTAGAATATAATATGCAGTACAAATTTAGCATGGCTAAATTCAATATTAGTCTATGAAGATAACAGTACAACTGGGTAAATTAGGTAATTTTACCATGACAAAATACTATAATTAGTTTTATAATTACATTTATTTACATGGCAAATTTCAATAATACTCGTTTTCAATTCATTGTCAAAATTTTTATAGAAAATAATACACAATTATACAAAATACTACAATCATTTAAAATTATTGGTTGAGGTTTTCATATTCTCTTATAGAAAAATATTCCCAAATATATGAAATACCTTCCTTTTACATCTTTATTTTTTTTAGATTTTATTTATTTGACAGAAAGAGAGATCACAAGTAGGCAGAGAGGCAGGCAGAAAAAGAGGGGGAAGCAGGCTCCCCACTGAGCAGAAAGGCCGATGCGGGGCTCGATCCCAGGACCCTGAGATCATGACCTGAGCTGAATACAGAGGCTTTAACCCACTGAGCCACCCAGGCGCCCCCCTTTTACATCTTTTTAACAAATATTTGAGGAACATCAAACATGAGCAAGAAAAAAAAAATTAAGAACTGTAGGAACAAAAATGTGTTGAGGGTTCTATAGATAGTATTTGCACTATCTTTTTGTCTTGGTATAAGGAAGAATTATCACAGACATGAATCAGAGTGAATGAGGGCCAAAGATGGATGCTGGACATTTGCAGTGTGCTTATGAAATAAATTTGCTGTTACATCAATGATTAGAAGTCATGTGGTAGAAGAGTATGGCAGAAATTGATTGACTGCAGGTGATAACTTCTGTTCACTTCAAGGAGAAGTTGGGAAAAAAATTAAGCTTCCACATGATTTAGCGAACAGGTATTTATTACATAACCACTTTGTGCCACACACCGTGCAAATAAAGGCAGAGTTTAAAAACATCAGGAAAAAAATGGGTTCTCTCAAAGAACTTATAAACTTTAGATTAAATAGGCCTAACTCAACCGACTACACACTAAATTTTAGATTCAGTCAAGCCACATGAGATTTTCAATTAGGAAAGCTGCCCACCATAAGATGTCCTTCATCTCAATTTCTGCTCTCTTAAACACTTAAGAGATGGAGCATTTAAGAAGTGATCTGAAAATGACAAAATTAATACTGAGTTTAACAATTAGAGCAGTAACAATAAAGAGAAGTTTTAATTTAATTTAATAATAATAAAATTATCATTTGCAATAAACTAACATTTACTGAAGGCTTTCAAAGAACCAGATACTGAATACATTATTTGTTTTGTTTCTGCCACCTTTCATGTAGAAAAAAACCTGAAGCTTGGAGAGGTCAAATAAACTGCTTAAAGTTTTACTGCTAGAAAGCAATAGAGATAGGATTTGAACACAGATTTCTTGGAACTATAAAGGCTGAAATTTTCCATTTCCATCCTGTCTACTTTCCCATCCATCATGGTCAGACGCCATGCTCTAATACAAATATTTTGAACAATGATAATACTGTTGCAGGAAACTGAGGATTTATTCTGCATATCTCCATGTTTTATTGTTATAGAAGACATATTATATACTTGAGTGACATTTTGCTTTTGGTCAAGTATCATTAAGTTCATTCCACTTAAACTTGCAAAATTTTGTTAGCCCCCCAAACACACATATATGCGCGCGCGCACACGCACACATGCACACACATACAAACTTAAACACGTTCCTGTCACTCTTTCCTTACTTTGTTCACTACTGTTTCTCTAATAATTAGAATACTGAAGATAGATGATGGGCTCAAAAATACTTTTGGATGGAAAGAAGGAACAGTTAAGTCTACAGAGGAGAAGTGAACTCTAGTTAAAACACAATTCCCTTTAATTCTTCTGTGAGCACAGAGGATAAGAAAAGTAAACTGATTATCATGGTCTATAGCTGGTTGTCACTGTTTCCCTTTGCTTCAGAATTGGATTTTTGTGATAGTCTTCTTTAAAAAAAAAATTATTTGAGAGAGAGCACAAAACAGGCAGCAGGGGGAGGGGCCGGAGTAGGGCAGAGGAAGAGGTAGAAGCAGACTCCTCGCTGAGAAGAGAGCCTGACACAGGACATGGGGCTCAATCACAGGACACTGGGATCATGACCCAAGCCCAAGGCAGACGCTTAACCAGTTGAGCGACCCAGGCACCCCTCGTGATAGTCTTCTAATTCATCTTTCTGAATCAGGATAAGAAATACTCTAATTCCTCTGCCCATACTGTGTCCAGAGTGGTCTTCTGCCATACCTGTATACTCAAGTCACTATCAGCTTAAATTTCCTATTATTTACATTTATCATGTTATCTATATTGATTATTAATATTGGTCATATCTTGATCTGGGCTAGTACAACTTTCAAGACCTAATTCCTGGCACTCATACAAAACCAAAGCTTTTAATGTCAATGCTATTTTATCTCTCTCTTTATTTCCTACATTTCTTACTCTGAAATAGTCTGCCCTACCTTTACTACATGGCAACTGTCTCAAACTTCCAGACACAAGTCAAACTTTATCTCCTTTAAATGACTTCTTCAAGCCTCCTAATCAGAATGAGTGACAATTATTTCTACACATATGTCTAGGATATTTGTAAAACAGTGTTTTGATTATTTTAACATGACTATCTACTACCACACTTCAAATTCTTATCAAATTATCTTAAAAGTGCCAGATACTGAAGATTCTCAATAAAGCACATATGATGAAAGAATGAGCCAAATCTGAGGAAAGTATCAAAATTAATAATATTGCTGATCTATTATAAATCTTTGATCTCAAGAAAGTGAAATACACCTTTCAGTCTGTGCCACAACTATTTTATTATCGGGTCTGGACAAATAAAATACAATTAATTATATTCCTCTCTTTAGTGAATTAATTCATACGGAAATGTAAATGGTTTCCTTCTTTCTCTAGAAGGTTGATCTGCTCTTTTTAAATTGTAGTTGCGATGAATATAGCTGAAATAATTTTACCATATACGGCTATATCTAGGTCCCCAGTATACATCTAGCTTGGCTATATTGTTTGAAGGAGCTTTAATTATCTAGTAATTCTTCATAAAATCACATAGTCCTAGAGAAAAAGATAGGTATGGCAAATTAAAAATCAAACCTCTTATCCATATTAATCCTTTTAATAATACTATTTCTTAAGTTCTTTATCACAGTCTTCAGTGAGGCCAAATGAAAGCTGGAATGAAAGCCAAATGTTATGGAAGCATGGTTATGGATCAAATTCTATGGGATTCTATGGGAATTTATCAAATTCTATGGGTTTCTACACCTCAAGGAGCTGGAGAAAGAACAACAGATAAAACCTAAACCCAGCAGAAGAAGAGAAATAATAAAGATAAGAGCAGAAATCAATGAAATAGAAACCAAAAGAACAGTAGAACAAATCAATGAACCTAGGAGCTGGTTCTTTGA